>CAOKZL010000614.1:0-600000 GCA_948472985.1 Iguana delicatissima
TACCTCCAGAGATTTATTGGATAAACATTCTAACCATTACTGGCCTGGAATCTCCAAATCAGTTATTAGTCTCTTACCAAACGATCTGAGCTGGCAATGACTAGTCAAGAAATTTTATCTTGGGGTGTGACAGAAAGCTCAGTGAAAACATTGACCCAGTGACTGGCTGCTGTGAAAAAGGTATATTCTGTGCCAAGAAATGTTAGGGAGTGGGCTAAAAATAAAACTGCCAATGTCGTAATAGCTCTTATGCATCAAATAAATCAGTAGTGCAGCCACATTTGACATACTTTGTCAAAGTGTGGTCTGTACCTTAGAAAGGCAGATTACAGTTGCTTGGACAATTCCTGAGAAAAGATTAAAATGTTTGTGTCTTCCTAGTTTAGACAAAAAAAAAAAAGCACTAAGGGCGGGTCATGATACTGGTCAATGGAAAGAAACATGTTGTGGAGAAAGTAGACCGAGAGAATTTTCTTTACCTCTCAAAACTAGTACTTGGTGTCATCCTATGAAGCTGAATGGTGATAGATTCAGGACATCAAAAAGGGGTACTTCTTCATGCCGTGCATAGTAAAACTGTGGAATTTGCTACATCAAGATTTAGTGATAGTTAGCAACATAGGTGCTTGAAAGAGACACTGGAAACAAGCATAGGTGAGGATGTCAATAAAGAGCCATTGTGATGTAGTGGTTTGAGTGCTGAACCAGGACTCCCAGAGACAAAGGTTTGAATCCCTGCTCAGCCATGGAAACCCACTGGGTGACCTTGGGCAAGTCACACTCTCTTAGCCTCAGAGGAGAGCAATGGAAACCTCCTCTGAACAAATCTTGCCAAGAAAACCCCACAATAGGGTTGCTTTAAAGTTGTAAGTCAGAAATAATTGAAGGCACACAACAACAACAGCAACAAAGTGGTATCAGTAGACATCAGCCATGATGGCTAGTTATTTCCTCCAGTATGTTCCTCTTGGTTCCAGTTGCTGGGCATCACAAGCAGAAGGGATACCATACTGGCTCATGTTCCCAGAACCATCTGATTGGCCACTGTTGGAAGAGAATGCTGGACTAGATAGGCCTTCAGACTGATTCAGCGTGACTCTTTTCCTAAATTACCCAACTTCAATGTACAAGGTTGTCTCTGTCTAGGCTGATCCACTTTTGACACCCCTATCTCAAAAGACAGCTAATGCTCTTATGTCAGCAGGAGTACTTAAGGAAGTTAATTTTAAAGACTGTCACTCACAGAATCCCTTGGCCAGTTTGGCCAATGGCCACTCTGGCCCATGGCCATTCTGTTTGGAATAATCTTGGGGTTATTTTCCAAACAAGTAACTTTTCCAACATTTAGTCAAGATCAACCAGTCACAGTGCTGACTCAGGAACAGCTGTTGATACTACACATCATAAAAGCTGAAATGTCCTTGCCCTGAAGGTCTGCTAACTAGGGAAAAGCAGGCACATCTGTCTATGAGCAATAAGATTTTGGGGGAAAGAACACATCAATCCATGACCATGAAGATTTGAGGGGAAAGAATATTTCATTCTATGGGCAGGAAGATTTGGGAGGAAGAAAATATGGTTTTCACAAAACTGACCTTCAGTTTACAAAAATATTTCTGATAGAGCCACTATGATAACCAAAGCTTCATATTTGACAGTTTACCTTGGCAAATAAACTAAAGAAAAAAAAATAATTTAAAAAATCTTGTTTCTCTTGCTCGTGGTGTTGTGATAGACCTCCACATGAGATCAAGTTAAGCCTCCTGAGAGGCAGGAGGCTTGCTAACTGAGTACTGCTCAGCCGCAAAAGCCCTCTGACTCTAATTCTTGTAGGGAAAAAAAGGGAAAAGCTTCTGGTTTATGGCTGAAGTGTATGACTGAGGGGCTTCTGTAGGAAAGGGAGACAGAGGCTCCCCAAATAGCCCAGAATGACTGAAGTGCTCTGGATAATACCCCCCCAGCTGGAAGGGCTCTGGGATCATCATGGTAACTGCCTGAATGATCCCTGCTCATTTCTGCAACTCTCAAGTTTGGAAGTAAAAATGACAGTCATCAGGCATATGAGAGGGTTTGGCTATACTTCCTGTTGCAAATAAAAATGTGGAGCCTGAAGAAGCTGTGTTTGATTTTTTTAAAAAAAAAGAAATTGTGTGTATTCCAATGTTCACTTCCCTAATTCTCTCTATCCCCCTACCTGCTCCCCACCCATCCCCAGCTCTAGTTGATGACCTTCTGAAAAGTGGAAAGACTTCTATTCGTATCATCAATGGTGGCTGGTCCTTTTGGGGAGGTTGGTCATCTTGTTCCCGAGATTGTGAACTGGGTTTCAGAACCAGGAAGCGAACATGTACCAATCCAGAACCCAAAAATGGTGGTTTACCTTGTATAGGATCTGCAATGGAATATCAGGATTGTAACCCACATCCCTGTCCAGGTAATTATTGTTATCTTATCTTTCTGCCATAGTTTGTTTTGTTTTTTTGTCAGTGCCAGCAGTATGCCAAGCACAGGACTAATATGCACCTCTTCCCTGAGCCATTCTTGGACACAATTGTCAGAGCCATCTGAGAACATTTTGCTGGCTGCAGCAGAGCCCAGATGATGACTCCCCTACACATCAGAGACAACACTTCAGAAAGTCTTAAGTCTGGCAGCACTATTCAGACACCAGTGCCTGCTGTCATCTGTTTTAGCCATGCCAGGCCATGGCTAGAAGCCAGACTCTGGAAAGGAAAGGTTTACATTCAAAGTGTGCTTCCAAGTAAGTTGCTGTGAAAATATTAAGACTATTTTCCCTCAGTTGACTGAGATCTGTACAGAATTAGATGGATGTTGAGTTTAAATAGCAGCCTCTTGACTGTACCAGGTCCTTTTATCGTCCTCTCATTCCTTGAGGTTGTTTCCAGGAAGAAGTTGCAGTTGCCCTTTTCTTGTTGGTAATCTTTTCCTAAGGTCCTTTCATACTTCACAGTTAAAGCACTGTGATTCCACTTTAACTGCCATGGTTCTGTCCTGTGGAATCCTGGAATCTGCAGTTGTGGGAGGTGTCTTTAGAATTCCCAGCCAGGGAGTTCCTCTGCTGCCTCTGACCAAAGTACAAACCCTAGAATTCCATAGGATGCAGCCATGGCAGTTAAAGAGGAACCATAGTGCTATGTTGGTAGTGTAAACGAGCCTTTGCTTTGTTGTGCTTGGGCTTGTTTTTATGTTCCCATTTCTTGGTGAATTGGATCAGTAAAAGAAATACTTTTTTTCCTCTTCTATCCCTTTTCCTACACCATAACAACTATGACCAGCAACCTATTAATAACCTACAATTGTGTCATTCCAACTAATATAAGTTATCCAAAAAGATCTTGTAGCATCTTTGAGATTAACTGCAAGATGGAATATGGAAACTTAAGCCTTTGTAGACGTAAATCTATGCATTTGATGAAGTGGATTTAAGTCTACCAAAGCTTATGCTTCCAACTTCTTTCTCTCAGTTAGTCTCAAAGGTGCTACAGGATCCCTTTGCATAGTGATCCAGGCTGACACAGCTGTGTCTTTGAATTCCAGCATCCTGTGCCACCATGGAATTCACATCATGGAGGTTAGAATTCTCTGTTGGCCTTGCACAGTGACCAAAATTCACCCCCAAACCACTTTTTAGCTACAGGAGCCCTCCTCCATGAACGTTTACTGACCAGTAAAGAGCAGGGGCAGCAAGGAAGAATCTATCTATGTCCCTATTATCAGGCACAGAACAATGGCATAATCTACTGAGAACTCCGTTGCCCCCTGCTGTCTTCCAGTGACTAAGTGCACACTGAGGCAGGGCTCCTGCATCCAGAAGATGGGTTTTGGTGGGAGTGAGAGGTGATGCAAAACTTTTACCCAGTGTCTCTGCAGTGCAGAATCTTGACCTGAATCTCATGGAACCTCACTCCCATACCCACACCCTCTATTTTGTCTCCCAAATTGTCAGTCATGAGCCCAGAAACCTTCAGGGGCCACAGATGGCCACTTTGGGTCATTCTGTGGTCTCTGTGTGTATTAAGTTCAAAACTAAAAGTTGAGGAGAAAATGGAAGTTAACTACTTCTGCATGCTTTGTGAGATGAAACAGAACCAATCCTGATTTATTTATTTATTTGGTTTATACTCTGCCTTTCTCTTAAATGAGTGTCTTTAAGAAGAGTGTATTTTGCCCATGCTTTGTACTGCCTCCTAGTCCATTTCTGTATCTAAGCTAAAGTGCTGGTTTTAAACTGTAAAAGCCCTAAACAAATTGGTATCAGTTACCTAAAATATATTTTTTCCCCATTTATACCTACCTGATTTTTCTTCACAGGTGTTGGTGAAGCTGCCTCTGGCAAATGAAGTGAACCAGGTAGCCACTAGGGAGAGAGATTTACTGATAGTGGCATCCCAGTTGTGGAGGAGCTTTCTCAGATAAATTACCTACCACCCTTTCTGTGGTCTTTTTAGCTCCTAGAAATCATTCTGTTAATTCATACAGGCCTTTTATATAATGCTTCTCTTACAGTCTAAACATCTCAACCTGAATAGATTTAACAACTTTAATTGCATTTTAATATATTTCTTCTATGAGATACTTGGGACCTGTAATACACAAGGCAGCTATATATACAGCTGATTTTTAAAAAATAAAAATGGTATGGTATGGTATGGTATGGTATGGTATGGTATGGTATGGTATGGTATGGTATGGTACTCATCTCGGCATGATGATTCCACTATACCTTCTTTCTCCTCCTTCTTGCAACAGTTCCAGGGTTGGTGGTTGAATTGAAATAAATACAGAGGTGAAAAGATGTGCGCTTCATTCTCCCCCCCACTTTAATCCTCAGTGAAAGGCTCCTGGTCCTGCTGGACTCCTTGGTCTCAGTGCTCAGCAACATGTGGAGGTGGACACTACCAGCGCACTAGAACTTGCACCAACCCAGCACCATCAAGTGGAGAGGATATCTGCATTGGCCTGCACACAGAGGAAGCACTGTGCAATACACACTTGTGTGAAGGTAGCACAGTTTTGTTTTATGTTTTGCTGGATCAAGTTCCTCGACAGGGAAAGAAGATTAAAATCAGATTAAAAGTGAAATGCAAATGTACTTTTAAAAGTGTTGCATAAGCAACAGTTTGGCATGATTGTAAGGATTTAGATTTAATTTTTAAGAAGTACATTATTATTATTTTTTTCTGAACAGAAGGGAAAGAGGAAGAGGGAGAATACTGTGACATGCAAGTTTAATGCCTGACTCCAGCATCTCGTGGCCTGATAGTGTGCTTCTGAGGACTAATTTTGTTCAGAGCTTAGTGACTGCCTCCAAGAGACTATAGTGCAGTTAGGATGGAATCTAAAAAATGCATCTAAAAAATACTGGCCTCTCAGCTGCTTTTTGTCAGTTCTTCTGTTATGCAGTACCTGGTGTGTCATAATGGTGTGTACAGAGAACAAAATGCAGCTCACAATGTTTTATGATGCTGTCATTTGGGTTTCCGTTAAAATTCATGTTTTTAGAATGTATTCAGCATTCCAGGATTCATGTTATTCTACTTTTGGTCTTTAAGGGTAAAGTCAAAAAAGTGAGTCCTAAATAGCCTCATCTTTAAAAGTGTGGCCCATTCCCCAAAATAACTGAAATGAGAATGCAGTTGCAGAATATGTTTATGCACATTTTTAACCACATTAGATGGCCTTGCAGAGGTTAACCCCTGGTTTTGTTGTTTTTCGGTCTTTGTACTTCTCCTTGGGGATTTGTTGTGCTACTGGATGCTAGTCAGGCATCAAAGTGTTTCATGGGGCTTCTTGTTTAAAAGCTACATTAACTTTTTCTGTGTTAATATCTACTGTTGTTGTCATCTCAACATCATGATCATCCCAAACAAGCTGTCTTAATTTGATATCGTTGTTTGTAAGGAGGCTGGTCTGAATGGTCTGACTGGAGCTTATGTAATGAAGATGGGATCCAGTATCGAAGTCGTTACTGTGAAATCCATAGTCCTGGATCTTCCCAATGTGCAGGGAACAGTACGCAGTACCAAGACTGCTTATACAATGAGATTCCTGGTAAGTATAATTTTTCATGTAAGGTAACGGGCTCAGTTCAGGACCTGGTTAACCAGTAAAAATAGTACAGTGTGCTTTCTGTAGTTTATAGGGGGAAAAGTTGATTAAAAAGCTGCTTTTAATACTTATGGTGTTATGTGTTCTGAAGTGACAGTTATGATGAATCTGTTTGTTCAGTTTGTTCCATTTGCTCAGATACATAAGAAGAAAGTGTACTTAGGATGAAAGATACTTAAATTAAGGAGATGCTTAGAATGGTAGGTGTTGGAAGAAATGGGTTTAACAATGGTAAACTATGAAAATGCATTATTTAGCTATCTCACAAGCTAAAGGCAACCTTAAGGCAGATAAGTATCCCTATAGAATTATGCCTAACTGCCATAAATACTCAGGATGAGAAACATCCTGTGCTTCACTCATTATAATCAGAAGCTTGTGTGCTGTGAAGCATAAACAGAAATAAAGCTCATAGAAATATAAGGTGAACTTGGATGGACCAGATCAGACACAGTTCCTGGGAGATCTTTGAGAAGAACATGGAGGCTTTGAGTTTTAGCTGAGCTCAAAGTTCCTTTGAGCTGTCATAGGCTGATAGCTGATAATATACCTTTCCTCCCAAAATTTGATTCTAATGCTTATAAAAGTCACCTCGCTACTGGCCATCAATATATCTGGTGGGGAAAAACACCACCTAATAGGTGAATTCCAAGGAAACTGCCCTTTTGCGGTTGAATGGTCGGACTGGAATAAATTATTCTATTCATGTTTCATCCACGGACATGAGAAGGCAAGGGCATGGTGTTCTGTGCTGCTGATGAACATGTTTCTGAAACAGGTCATTGTAGTGTTGAAAGGATGTTTTGTGAATACAGCTTGAACTGCACAGATGACTCCATTGAATTTTTTAATATATGTGTATGTACAGTGCCTTGCAGAAGTATTCTTTCACAAGTACCAGTTTGTTTTTGCTTACTTAACTTCTGTGCCATAATAAAAAATATTCTGCACCTTCACAGGGCTGGGTAGCTTATGTACATCAAGTGGCAACACTCCAATTTACTCCCTTTCAATTCCAGGCTGTAACACAACAAAATGTGGAAAAGTCAAAGTGTGAGGAGAATACATCTGCAATGCACTGTATAATTGACACATTTCTCACCAGAATTAAACATTATTTCCAAGCACTTCTTTTTGCTTGCTGTATTTAGATAGTTTGCAATCAAGTTGGTGCTTCTAGTATAATAGGGGGTACATTCTTTAAAGAGGTTTTTTTTCTATGTTTCATTCCATATTTTTTGCCAGAGCTGAAGGAGGCCTTCTATTTGCAGAGATTAACTTGCCACGTATTGAGCGAAGGGGTTTTAATTGCCTGCACAATGTCTCAGATGACAAAAATGACGTTTCTCCCTCACTGTTTTTCTCTCTCTGTTTTAGTCATCTTGCCAGCCTCAAGCATTGATGAGAGTACAAATTGTGGAGGTACAGTACAGCTAACTACAGATATTATTTTCATCTTAACATAAACTACTTTTTTTTTCTGTGAAGCATCAAACCAACCATTAATCTGTGCAGTTCACGTCCCATTGATAGCCTTAATTCCACTGGAGTCTCATTGTCTGAGTTAGAGAGGGGAGAGAATGTATTTGCAATTTAGTTTTCTGGTGTAAGATTTTAATTTGGGAGATGGAAAATCTCAGAATAACTAATTACCAGAGAGATCATAGCCTTTTCCTCTGTAATTCCTTTTTAAATGGACTGGAAAAGATAGAGAGAGATTCCTCATTTTCCTAAGTGCTCAGTTAATTGTAGAGTTGTCACTGAATTTAATTACAAGCAAAATGTAGATGGAGAATTTGGGGTTCTTATTCTGGGAAACATCCTAAGCTTTTTGATGGAGGAACAAGAATAATACTCTTGGTAAGACTGGCAAAATGTATGAATTAGGACATTAGAAATCTTCCCTTCCCCCTGAGGGCCTAACCTGTTGGGGAATGTACCTCATTTATTAATTCATTGCTTCTCACTCTTTCCTCCAATTCATTACGCATCCTAGATCCTGACAGTTCATTCAAAGTATACCTTCCTCTAGATTAACATTATACTCAATTATTTTGTTGCATGCCTTCAATCTGACTCCATCCTAGGGTTTTCTTGGAAAAAATTGTTCTGACGTGATTTGCCTTTGCTTTCCTCTGAAGCTGTGAGAATGTGCCTTGCCCATAGTCATTCAGTGGGTTTCCGTGATGCTGTCTCTCACACCAAATGACAAACTTACTTTGGGCCATTGAAAGTTCTTGCCTGTTGATGGATTACGAAACCCTATTTGCACAACACACTTAAAAGACAGTTTAATAGTCAGTTTTTCTTCCCAAAGGAATGTTGAAATCTGTAGATTTGGAAGTTCTAGGGCAGAATTCTCAACAGCCTCACCAAACTGCAGTACTCATGAGAAATGCATGAGTATAAAACCAATATATGTTTGTAGTGTAAAGATGCCCTCAAAAATATTCCTAATATTGTGCTTCTTAGCAGAAGCTTTAATACAGGGCAGAGTCTGACAGAGATGCAAAAAACCCCAAACTCCTCTTTCACTGCTACAAAGATTTCCATATGAAAAAGTCCTGCTTCCTCCTTGGAGAGCTTATTTACACTCATTCCATCTTACCATGGAACTATTTCTTTGTTTTGGGGTGGGGGGTGGCTCTGAGGCTTTCTGGCACAGAATTCTTAGCATCCTCATCCAATTACATTCCCTATGTTATTTCTGTAGTGTAGGTAAGCCATTATGAATCACCAAGCTGATTGCCTCTTCATATTTTCCCCAGCTGATTGCTCTGGGCCAGGCTTATAATGTGCATTTAGCAAAGAATACTTATTATTATTTCCTACGTGAACTGACTGTGAGAAGTACCAAATTTCTTCTGAAGATAATTGACAGTAGCAGATTTGGGGGGGCATCAGGAGATACTTTGGAGCTTCTATTGATTTCCTATAGAAACCCACACAAACAAGCAGGTTTCTTGGTGAGCTTCTAGGACAGCTCTTGGGCTATTCATTAGTCAGTCACAGCACAAAAAAGCATTATGGCAATGACAGAAGAGACAAATGTTTCTGATCTTATTTCTTCTTGAGGTGTGACTGAAAGAAAGCATTGGCTTTCCAGTTGTGTTAATAGCAAGCTTGTCTTTCTTCATGCTCTATTCATCCAGCCAGGTATTTGCTTCAGTCCAAGGGCCCTTCTTTAACTTCATATACATTATTATGCATTGGTATTGATGTTCTCACTGCCCTTCACTGCCATTGTTTTCTTATGTACCATTTATAATCTGCTTTGCTATGGCTTATATTATTTATCCCTTACCAACTCTTAATATCTAGCAAAAAATATAATGATTGGAAACTCATCCTGTTGTGTAGAAGCAGAACTGAGGGAAACACATGATATGTAGCAAAACAGCAATAAACCAGAAAGCCTTGCTATGAAAGCCAGCAACCTAGAGATTCAGAAAAAAAATCATGCTATCTAGATAATTGGCAAAAGGACGCAGAGGCACATATGAAAGATAGTACTATTTTATAAGTGGTAAAATTGAGAAGAACTGTGGTTTCCAAGAGCAAACAGTTCAGCACAGCACAAAGTTCTCAGCACCACACTCTGACTATCGTTCCCAGGATTCTTTGGTTAAAGCCTTCACTGCAAAATCAGTATGTTGATATTATAGGCAGAGTATAGAAAAACCTATCTTAACCAAAATCTCAAGTGGTTTCTGACCAAATGATTCTGAAAACTCTTTGTTCATTATTTAAAAATTCATCCTTTCTCCCTTTACATACATCTTGCTCAGCTGCTTTGGACTGTTTGCACTGTGCGGGTATACTTCATTGGCACAGCTCCTTGGCTACCCATTGGATTAGAAGCATTTGAAATCTGTCTCTCTACTGATCCGCATTGAAAATCTTTTAGATTCTAGGAGTTATTCTCTTGGAAATATTTTTGTGATATGTGCTTTTACATGGTGTGAATTTTCACTGACGATTCTGACTGTTGCATCCAAGGGTACTAAAGGAACTTGTAGATGTAATTTCAAAGCCTCTGATGATAATCTTTGAGAGTTCTTGTAGAAAAGGAGGTTCAAGGAGACTGGAGGATGGAAAATGTTGTCCCTTCAAGCTGATTTGGATACCATACCAGGAGGAAGGTAGCACAAAAATTAAACAAAGACGTTCAAAAAGGGAAAAAAAGATAGGAGCCACTACTGATCAGTCCGCTTGACAGCAATACCATAGAAGTTTTTAGAATAGTCACTCTGTGAACTCTTAAAAAAAGAGTGATGTGGTTATTAAGAGCCAGCATAGGTTTCTCTGCTGGCTTCCACCATTGATGAAAGAGGGAGACCCCCAGAAGGCACTTTGCACAGGACTCCCTCATAGCTGGAACCAGCCTCTAGTTTGTGCCCTTTTCTGTTAGCCATTTCAGCTGTCAACCCCTTCACTAAGTATTTCAGGCAGGCCCAAATGCCTTTCCCTCTGCTGATCAGAGAGATGGTGAGTTTTCCTCATCTCTCTATTGCCATGACATGCACATTACTTGGAATTCATTCGTGTGTATTGTTGGTATACCTTGTTTCTTTTGGCTGTCAGCTTAATGTTTAGTTTCAGTATCAACAGAGGGAGAAAGAAAGGCTTTTAAGAAAGCAACATATGATCCCATTAAAGCAGAACTACGATGAGCAGAACCAACAGTAAGGGAGGGAAGCTTCTGTCAGTCAGAGTTGCGACGCTAGACAATGGATGCTTTCAAAATTGCATTTTCCCTTGTTGACATGGAAGCAGAAAATTGCCCTTTGGTTGTCTAGCGCTGTCATTCATCCCTTAGCAGACAAAATAGCCTTTTCTCATGAGGATAATAATTTGAGTCGCTTTACCATCAAGGACATATTTATTATGCAAGAATTCCCTCTTGAAATCCAGCAGATGATACTGAATTGTCCTGTGAAGTCAAAGAGAAGCAGCAGGAATTGGCTAGTTCATTTGTACAGCAGAATGCCCCTTTCCATGTAGCACAGATTGTGAGGAAGAAAAATGGTTGAATTGTCATACGTGCAAATTAATGGATGACATGAGCAAAGTGAGACAGAACATGCTACACAGGATACATTTTGAAAGCAGAGCCAGAACAGTAGGAATATTATATGGAGTAACAGTGTAGTCTTGTGATGTTTTGCCTGGAGCACAGAGCAACAATAAAAGCTGATGAAATCTTTTGCCTTCAACAGTATATTTCTGTTGAAAGCAAGGGTGTGATTTACTGTCTTTGTGTGTCTGACCACAGCGTCCCTTGCTAATGTCTCCCTCAGGTTTTAGCCTCATCCACCTGATTGCTACGGGGATCTCTTGTTTCTTTGGCTCTAGCCTCTTAACTTTTGTAATCTACGTTTACTGTCAGCGCTGCCAGAGGCAATCTCAGGAGTCGACTGTTATACATCCCACCACTCCCAACCACCTCCATTACAAAGGCAACACAACGCCCAAGAATGAGAAATACACACCTATGGAATTCAAGGTAACAGGCTTCATCTGTCAGTGGCTCTGTTTTGAACACTGTGCGTTTGTCTTTATAGTGCATGCCAGTGGTTCCTACACTTTGTTGTTTCAGATTTGTCGCAATACACTCAGACTTGATCAACAAAAGCATATGTAGTAACTGCCCTAGCCTTCTCCTTGACATGCCAGCAGCTTCTTCTGAGGAAGTGTTCAATTGATTGAGTGCTCTGTTTATAGTTGTCTGAAATGATATTAGCCAGAAGGAATTTTACCATTATTCTTCAGATTATTTAGTTGGACCCCCTCTACATTTCAGTCAGTTGCCTGTTTTGTTAAAGAGGGATTTATTAATCAGTTGGTAAGCCTAGTTTCTCTATACTAGATGAACTTGCTTTAATCATACTTTTTGTTGCAAACATATAGGTTTATTAAACTAAGTGAGACAGGATTATCTAAATTTTGAAGGCTAGTCCACATCCTGTTTGTGATTCAGTTTCAGGTTTGGAACCATTAGGATGTGCTGTCTTTTGCATTTGCATGTGTTTTTACGTACATATTATTATTTTCTTCATTATTTGAATTCCTTCTGTAGGTTACCTCTAATCATCTCCCTTTCATTTCCAGTTCTCTCTATAAATTCCTTCTAGTGTCATTACTGAAAAGATCAAATACAAGATCTTTTGTGTCTGTACATCTCTGTCTGTCTGTGCCTATAAATATGAAACACCATCTTTATATGACCAAACGCTTTGTTTGTTTGATAGGCCTTTCTAAAAGAAAGGCCTCTGCACTGTGTATTAATTGTCTTGGCAACCTCTTTTTCAATAGAAATCTGGAGGAATTTCTTTTAACGTAGAATGAACCTGACATGCTAACAAGTATCCTAGTAGTAATTAACACATAATAAAGCATCCAGCAACCGCAGTCCACAAAGTAACATATAGATGGAGAAAATTCCACTTAAAAGTAATTCGTTACACAGACCACACCGATTAATACTCATAGTTTTAATAACAGGAAACAGATAACAAAAGCAGAGAATGATGCAATTACAACCACTCCCAGTTTAAAGCCTCCTTGGAAAGTAGTGCTTGAAAGTGACACAGGCAAGAAAAATAGAAATGTTTCTAAGAATTTCCAAGTGAGTGCCACTGTTTGGAAAGAGTGTAAACATAACTTTTGGCATTGGAAAAATAGTGTTTGACATTCAGTTGCAGCCCTTCAACATACTAGGCCTGTGTGTATGCTGGTATGTTGAAGCTGGTTTGCTAAATTCTTTAGCTGCAGCTTATCTGACCTGTGGCTGCCAAATTCCAAATGAAAATTCTGTCAACTGCCAACAAGCAAATGTAGATAAGTCAACCAGGCCTTTCTAGTTCTCACTTGAAGAATTGTGTGTTGATTTCTGCATCTCATAACTGTACCAGTTGTGTGTGTGGTGCCAAAGCAAGCAGAACCTAGGGCATTATGTGTGCTTTGTGTCATTGATGGAGTTCTCTGGCACACTGGGATGCACTTTTTATTCCTATGGAGGGGGCAGTTTTACATGTCAAGAACCAACCCTTTTCTGAATTGAGTGTTCCGTCCTCTTCCAGTGCAATGGGCAAATGCTAAGATCCAAGATTGGCACACCAATAATAATTATAGACTGCAAATTAAGAAGCTAGAGATGTCTGGAAAAATAATCCAATAGGACGTAATCAGTCCAAACTGATATTGGTATGGCTTACAGTTTCTTTCTGTAACTTAAAGGAATCTTGTACTTTGCTGCTTCACAGAATTCCTTACTGAGCTTAGCAGGAAACATACATTGCTAGAGGTGGTTAAAGTGTTCTCACTAATAGAGAAAGGGCCACTGAGTACACAGTTGTGTTTACCTCAGTCTTGGTGCATAACAGTAAAAGCACACATTAGAGAATCTTACATCATTTTGTCCAGAAGTTCTCTGTTCTTGAAAGATAAGATACATATGGCTGGCAGCCTGTTTAGTAGTTACAAAATTGTAAGCTGGACTTATAGTCTTGTAACTGCTGAAGATTGCCATTTATAGTTGTTAACAACCAGATACAACCAAACCTGCCTTTTCTGCCTGGCCACATTCTAACAAAGGGTTTTCAAGGTACTGTAGATCAGGGTACTGGAAAATGACATCTGCAACATTTTCCTGGCAGATTTGCAAAGCCCCAAGGAGTCTCTCCAGCTATCTGTTTCTGAAGCACTTCATGATCGGGACATAATTTCCCAGTGTCCCGATCTGTCGTGTCTTAGAAACTGTTTGGTTGAATTTCTACCAGCCTGAAAAAGTGAGGTTTGGGGAGATGGCATCACCAGAAGTAGAGCCAGCAGTGGTAAAGCGGTGTGAGCATTGGACTACATTTCTGTAGACCCGGGTTCAGATCTCCACTCAGCCATGGAAACCTAGTGGGTGACCTTAGGCAAGTCTACTCTCTCAGCCTTAGAAGAAGGCAAAGCCAAACTGCCTCTGAATGAATCTTGCCAAGAAAACCCAGTTACAGGTTTGCGTTAGGGTCGCTTATAGGTTGGAAACAACTCAGAGGCACACAACAGCATCGTCACAAATAACTGTGACAACAGGGCTTGTCATTACAGTTACATCTGAAAATGCAGGATCTCAGCCATATATATTCAAAACTGATAGACATAATCAAAAGAACCAAGTGGTATATCCCTCCTAGCACTATACTACTTCAGCATCCAGGTGGACGATTGCATGCGTGAAATCTTTGCCTGTGTCAAAATATTCCCTACACATAAGGTAGCTAGCTTAAAGTCTAGCTAGAGCTCTTCTCCCTGTCGTTAACTCACTTTGGGCTGGGAGCCATTAACGTAGGAGAGTGTTCAGTCATTTGGCATCATTCTGCTTTCTTTCCAGACTGCATTTGGAAGTGATATAGTGTTATACTACATTATTCTTCTGATCATGTACACCTGGTCCTTATGAAAATGTGCTGGAGCTGAGCAGAAAGAAGATGAGGATAACTCATGGGACTGCCATAGGAAGAGCTAAGGAGGATCTGTCAGTCATGATGAATGCTACTCTTTGCAACAGGTGCCTTCTAAGGAAGGTGTTATTTCTCCCTTGCAGAGTGTATTGCATTCATGGACAGTAGGGCCTTTAGAGTGGTGGTACTCTGTGTCTGTGCTGAAAATCTTTCCCAGGTGAATTTGTGTGGCAACATTACCACTTTTTAAATGACAAGCTAAGGTGTCCTTAGAGAGGCAGCATGGTATAGTGTTAGACGAGGACTCTGGGAGACCAGGTTTTGAAACCCCACTTGGCCATGAAAACTCACTGGGTGTCCTTAGACAAAGCCATACTCTCTCAGCCCAAGAGGAAGGCATAGTCAAACTCTCTCTCAAATCTTGCCAAGTAAATGCCGTGATAGGGTCACCTTAGAGTTGCCTTAAGTCAGAAACAGCTGGAAGACACACAACAACAAGGTATTCTTATTCTGTCACACTTGAGGCTGAGAAATCTGTGGTTCTATTACTTTTTATCTGACCTAATTTTAATTATTTTACTAATGCCTATGCTGGTTTTATTTTTATTTTTAAATTGATTTAATTTGACTGATATTGAGTGTAAGACACTTAGAATAGTTTTAATTGAAACATAACATTTAAACATTTTGAATAGATAAATGCATTTACTCAGATGTTTTACTTTTTTTAATAATCTCTGTACATGGCAAAATAACACATCAGGGTAAAAGCTAAGGTAGACTTTTCATCTTAGATGGCAGCTTTTTTGTAAAGGTTTCTTTTTCCAAATTTAAAGATCTAAGTGAAGGAAGGCATTTCAAATGTTTGATTGAGTCATTTGCAACTTCAAGTGACATAGGCTATTAGAAAAAAATATAATTAAATCCTGCTGACTATATGGACTTCTGTGGGTGTCTTGTACATAATTCTGTAGTGACGATATCCATAGACACATCGCTCTGAATATATATTTGTAAATTCAGTAATAACAGTGTAGGTACATTATTTGTTTTTGAGGTAGAACCATTGTACCTGCAGGCTATTTGTGAAAACATTCTGAGATTCTAGGAAAAAGGAAAGCCATGGACTACTGTATTTTCAGTTCACCTAATGTTGAAATCCTTCCACACACTTCTCTCTCTAGTCTCTCCACTTGTCTGGAGTATCCAAGGCTTCATTGATTGAGCAGGAATTCTGTTTAGGTTCTGAACTTGGGAATTGTTCAAGTGCCCATTTGTGACCTGTTACCTTGGGTATTTCCTTCCTTCATGTACTTAGTGGCTTTGGTGTTCATTTGTTGTCTTTGCCCACTAGTGAAACACCTCCATTTTGGTGGACTGGTACTGTAGCATAAATGGCGACATCTAAAGGGGCACTGGGATTCTCATTCTCCCTTACCTATTTTCAGCTCTGAAATGTAGAGGCTCTGTGCAACTTCCTGCTCTATTATATAGGGAACTTAAAAAAATATTTTGAAGATTACAATGGCTGAAAGTTGTAGTCAGATTAATAAGAAAGCACTTTAGCTAAGTGCAAGTCAGCATGAATTTGTAAAGGGAAAGTCATGTCACGCAGATTAAATTCTTCCCCTCCCATCCCCTCCTCCTCCTCGTTGCACCATCTTCCTTCATTCTTTTGGCTAATTAAATGAATATTGATCTGTATAGAAAGAAAAACACAATATGGGTTTCATTCATTAGTTTTAGACACTTCTGAAATCATTTACCCCCCCCCACTTCTACCCACCCAGTAAGATTACTCCTGAGTTGGAAGGTGCTTCTAAATGCAATACTGGAAACAAAATGATTTAATCTCTGCCCCCCAGATTAAGGCCATAAAAGTAAGAAAGATAAGGTGGGAGTGAAGATCAAAAAATGGGAGTTGGTTAGTAGGCCAAAGATAGTGGAAATTCAGACAGCAACAGAGGTGCAGTTAAGTTGAGTTCGGGACTAAAGAAATGGATCCTTAAAGGAAGAGAGGGAAATGGCCTTGAATGATAGGCAGCTGTTCTAGCTATAGAGAACATGTTAGAAACCAAGATGGAGACATGTGCTGTGAATTATTTGTTAAACACCTTTATTTCTATCACCACAGAACACAGTTCCCAGGATTTCATGGGAAGAACTGTTCAGGTCTCTAGCAAGGATATGTCCAGATATTGGGCTCAGGAAAATATACATATAGACCACAAACCTGGAACCAATAAAAAAAAAGTCTTAGGAGACTGGCACAACTGCAGTAAAGAGAGAGGGGAACAGCAGACGTTCTGAACTTGCTGTAGAAATACTTGAAAAGACAAAATAACGAAGATAATGTCATTTTGCTACCTTGAGTGACTCACCTTGCAAATTTGAGGGTGTTTAAGGTGACTAGTGGGGTTTCTCATGAATAAGTGGTGGTAGACCTGGTGTTGTGAATGGCATTGAAAAAAGCTTATTAGGGCATTTCTTCCTTTCAGTAATGAACTCTGTTTCATAGATGGTGGCTGAAGCATTAGTTCCGTCTCATTTGATGTGTCCAGTCTAGGTCACTTGGACTTTAAAAAGATACAGATGGACTTAAGGTTTTGCAAAGTGGGACATCTGCTATAAAAAGCAAGGTGGAAGACAAGCGCTTTCTTAGGAGATGTGGTCAATTTGGTCATTGTTTAAAGGACACTGTAGGATAAGGGAAATGAATTATTTATACTTAAACTTTGAAATACATTTGCAAATGTTCTCATTAGCCTACATCGCACATTAGTCCTACTAAGACTATGGCCATTGAAATCAATGGAACTTAAATAAGATGAGTAAGAAATCTTGGTCATGTCAATGCTCTACATAGGACTAACATTAGATTTAACCATACATACACACACCCTGCCCTCCATAAGTAGTAACCAATTTACATCCAGATACTTTCCCTCACCCACAATTTCTTGCTGATTACATAACCTATAAATAAATCTTTAAAAAAAGAGGAAGAGGAAAAGAAAAGGAAGGCAGAACAGCAAGCCTGCACACACATACACACACAGAGCCCATAACAAAGATTCTAAACCTGATATCTGATATACTGGCGGATATGAGGAGCTTACACTACAGAAAGCCGACATTAAGGCATATACTTAGTTACTATGGGAAATACTGCAAGTGGTGACAAGTGGTTTGCTAAATTTAAGACTATTTCATCTGCTCAGTAGTGTTTTAGAGAGTCCAGTTTTTCCTTTTAGCCTGTTCTCTTGTATACCATTAAACTGTTTTTGAAGATTTTTAAAAATGTCAATCTATGGAAGGTTGTATGGAAGATTGTAAACAGGTTGAATGTTGATTAAAACTTATTCTTTATTCCAGAGAATAACAGATTGAACACTATATTCATACAAGCAGGACTTTTAATTTCTCTTTCCTGATCCACTATATCATCCAGCAAGCCAGTCCATCCCATCCTCCCCACGGCCCAGGCCATTGTGAGGAAGGATGGAGCAGAGGAGAGAGAGGAAGGAAGGAAAGAACGAAGGAAGGAAGGAGGGAAGAAAAGAGGTTAAATTCGACCAATATGCCCCCATATGCCTCTGAGTCACTGTCACAGAGCCCGCTCACACTACACTGTTTTAGCACTATTATTCCTTTTTAATTTCCAAGGCACTATTGTATGGAATCCTGAGAGTTGCAGTTTTGGGAGGGGAATTTAGAATCCTCAGCCAGAGAGCTTTTGGGCCTTGCTAAACTACATACCCCAGAATTCCACAGGATGTTGCCATGGCAGTTAAATTGGAATAATAGCACTATAACTGTGTAGTGTGATGTAGCCCATAATCTATAAAGAAAAAAAGATTTTGAAAGCCATCTCTGATTGTATTTCCTCCCTTTTGGATCTTTCTTTCCAAGTGGCCAGCAGAAAATTTTATAGCATTGCTGATGCCTTTGCTTTAACCTCAGATATATTTAAACCAAAGCAAGATTTAATTCCAAAGAGGTGGTGCCTACACAAGCATGATTCAGGCATTTCACTCTTAATGCAGATAGGATGTAAATGCTCTTGGTGGCACTGGCTCATCAATCTTTTCGTGGATGATAGCATGCCAAGACACAGATGATGATTATGGAAAGAAAGTCTCCTTCTAGATGCTGTCTCTTTTTTCCTTATTGCCCCCCTCCTTTTGTCAAGAACATTCAGTCATCTTCAGACAGGTTTTTTTTTAACCAAAGTAAGGAGGGAATTCATGTCATCTAATCAGCCATTCATGTTCCATAAATTAGCTACAATTTCTACAGTGCTTTGACAGTGCTGTGATATGTTCAGCATGGAGGTGGATTGCAATACAGTTTGTTTCCATCATGCATTGTGGTAAAAATGCTTTATGCCATCACCAACTCAGCCAAGTTGTGTAACACAAGCTATTACAGCATAAGTACCTGCTGTTTTAGCTAGTGTTCTAGAGAATGAAAAGATACATCAAAAGGACCATGCACACAAGAGTTACAGCTGTGCTGTTAAGTACAATTGGCCCTCCATATCAATGAATTCTATATCCACGAATTCAAGCAGCCACAGCTCAAAAATATTTTTAAAAATGCAAAAAGCGAACTTTGATTTTGCCATGTTATATAAGGGACACCATTTTACTACATCATTGTACATAATGGAACTTGAGCATCCACAAATTTTTATATCTATGGGGGGTGCTGGAACCAAATCCTAGTGGATACCAAGTGCCCACTGTGTATCCAATGTGATGAGTGGGAGTTTCCATTTTGTCAGTATTTTTGGCTGATTGAGGTATTCAGAGGGCAGCTAGTTGGGTAGTAACAAGACTTTTGAACAGCCCATACGGACAAGCTTAGAGCTTGAAAAAAAAAATAGTTTCTGGGGCTACAACTCCCAGAATACTCCAGCAAGCACAGCCAGTGTCCAGTCTAAAAACGTAACCTTTCCAACCTTTGAACAGGATCAATCTGAGGAAGATATAAGCTAAAATTGTGCATGATCAGACATAATTATGATGATGGAGTTCCGTTATCATAGTTATCTCTGATGATACCATTCCCCCTGCCTTCAGCAAAAAAACTCTCTCTTTCAGCCTAGTAGTACCCCAACCAAGGGGTTTCTGAGGAACTGCAGGGAAAAGATATCATCAGCACTCTCTTGGTCTTGAGGTCATGTTGAAAACAGGCAGCTGGAGAGACCCTTCAGATTTCCGCTGCAACTGCTTTTCTCTTTTCTCAATGCGCCCCACTGCAGGAGAGTGCTGCAGACATCATTTCCCAGCACCCCAGTCTACAGCGCCTCAGAGAGCCTCTTGTTGGAGCATTGCCAGGCTGAAAAGTTATAGTGTTAGGATCCTGTTTAGTCATGAATGACTATGAATGTGAATCCTTAGATTCTAAATCCAGATTACAATTTCATAACTGCTTAATCAGGATGCCAGCCACCATTTCTAATTTTGTGAGTCTGTGGGCATACCTCATACCTAGGAAATTCAGAATTCTGTGTGAAACATGTCCATGATAGAGAATTTCAAGAGGATAGCTCCAAATAGCTCAGTGGCAGAGCACATGCTTTGCATGCAGATGTAGCAGCTTTAATTCTTGGCATTGCTAGTCAAAAGCTTCTAAAGGTCCAGGTCTGCAAGGGACTTTTGCCAAAAGATTAGGGAACTGTGGCCAACTGGAGTAGATAACACAGACCTGGATAGACCCAAAGCAGCTTTATGTCTTTATAAGAACCAAAGATGAGCCCAGTTTAGTCAGAGCTAAAGCCTGTCTGAGCTGGCATCTCTTTCCAAGCATGGCAAGTAAATAAGATGATATGGAGAAATTTACCCAGCGGAGCTTGAAGGACCTGTGTCCTCCTTGTTTTTTAGCTCCACAGATAAACAGAAGGCATCAGAACTTGAAGATACCATATAGCGACCATGGGCAATGGCAATGGCTATATCTAAAATCTGGCTAATCTTTTTTTAAAATTGTATATGCCAGTGGTCATCATTACATCTTGTGGCAGGAAATGCCATAGTTCTTGTGCACTGCAGGAGAAGTGATAATCAGTTTATTTAGGTGATACTGGATGATAGTTTTGGGGAAATTGAGAAATAAATTTCCTATTTTTTTCCAGTTCTCTCTACACCCTTCAGAATTTAAAAAAGCTTTTAGGCTGATCACATTTCAGCCATGTGACAAGGTGAGTTTCTCCTTTCTGCACCTTTCTCCGGCTCTGCAGTCTTCTTTTTGAGATGGGACACCAGGAAGAGTACATGGTGTTTCAGATTAAACTGCATCACAGATTTGCATAGAGGTGTTACAATACAGCCCTTAAAAAAAGGAAAGAAAGTTTCAATCACTTCCCTAGTAATCCCCAGTATAGCATTTCCATTTTTACTGGTGCAGCACACAGAGTTGACATTTTTTGAGCTGTCCATCATAACTCCCAATACTTTTTTCCTGGCAGACAATTGCAACTCCATCAATGTAAATATGAAGCTATCTTTCCCCCACCCCAGTGTCACTTTGACTTACCAACAGCCATTGGATTGAATCCAGCTAAACTGCACTGATGTCTTACTGATTTCATTGGGATCTAAGCCATGACTCACTGTTCACATTTATTTTGATGAGACCCGGGTGGTTCCAGCAGACTGAATACCTTTCTTGCTTACTCATCCATTTGGATTTCTCAACAGCTTACCAGAATTTTCACTATCTAGAATAAATTGTGTCAACCACCAACATGCTTTCCTCACTAAACTGATTACAGTATTGATGCTTCTGGATTCAGCTGCTGCTATCTTTCCATTGTGAAAACTGTCCATTTACCCTGACCATCTTCTGACCAATACAAATCATTATTTATAGGACTGGGCAGCTGATGGTGCATGAGATTCATGTGTACAAAGTGTGCAGCTTTGAGCATTTTAAAAAAATACAGACCGTCCATTTAGACATCAGTGACAGAGTCTGAACTGAGTGTAACTGGGGCCATGGGTGACAGTTCATTGAAAAGGTGAACTGCATATATGCAGTGTTAAAAGAAAAGGAAAATATACTATTTGGGATTCCTAAAAATGGTGTTGAAAGTAAAGTGGTAGGCATCCTGATGCTTTTGGAATGTGTAGTAGCTGTATTTGGAATATTCAGCATAAGTACTTTTCCACAAATCATATAATTATTTTGTGGAGGTTGCTGGTGAGAATTACAAGTTTATAGATAGCTTTAAAAATAATTTAGGCACTGGATAAGTGTTTCATTTCTTTTTAAAACATACCTACGCAGGCAAGTGTTATAATATCTGTAAAAAGAACTGCAGTGCTGAACAATAACAGACTCGTACAGGGGTTTGTAAACAAAGGGCTAATTATTCTTTAGCACTATAACAGAAGTGGCCAAACTGGCTCAAGGCTCATTTATAGGTCCCATGTAGTTTAAGGAACAAAAAAGACAGGCTGCTTGTTTTCAGTGCTTGCTTATGTTGTTGGTATCAGCCATCTACCCTGAAAAGAAAACAAAAATCTCAGCAGGAGAAAAAAGCCATGCTTCAGATGATAAGGGAAGTGGTTCAAGCCACAAGAGTCCAGTTTGTGAGGCTTAACCAAAAGAAAAGTCACTGACTGTGGGCCAGGCAGGTTTAAGAGTGTGTGTACACGTGTGTGTACATACTTTAGTGTGCAAAGATTGGCACAATACAGGTTTGTGACTTTCAGCCGCAGGAAATGTTTAGCATATAACTCTTAGGCACTGAAGGAACATTAACATCTCTGCAATATAGTCTTCCTCCTCTCAACAGTATGAGGCTGAGTTACATCATTCTGGCGCAGTACCCTTGGCTGTAGGGATATTAGATACAGTGACCCATGGTTCATTAGCCACCTAGAGATACATTGCTGTTTCAAAATGGCAGTGCTGGGAATCAAGAAACAGGGCCTCTGCTCCTCCCCCCACCTCCAAATAATAATTTCAGATGAAGCAGCAATCTTGGAAAAACATCAGTGCATCTTCCAGCTGTGAAATGAGAAATAAAACTAGAAAGGGGATGTGATGTTCCAAAGCATTGCCTGTCTTCTTAATGTCTTGTTCCCTTGCAAATGGTCATTTCTATTGCTACTGCAAATAACACCTTTTCACTTTGCTCCTTTCCCCCACCCAGCTTAGAGATAACAAAACAGACTTTTAACCACCTTCCTATTCCCAGGAGAAGTTTGTGTCTGGCCAAGACATTGTGCAGATTTTTTTCTCCCTTCTATCCCTTGGCAAACACAAGATGGCAATCTCCTATCTTTTAATTTGATAGGTTGCTCTTTCAATTTTTTCTGGCTTCCTTCTTTCCTTGCCCTTTATCCCCATGTGTGGCACAGCAGAAGCAGTGATATCACTGCAGCAAGAGCTTGCCTTCTGTCTGGGTGACCCTTCTGCTGTGCATCATTTCAGCTTGCAACAGTGATCTGTGTACAGCTCAGTCATCAGTCAGAAGCTGATAAATTGCAGCCGTCTGGAAAGTTAGCAACTGTTTCTCTATGACACTGTCTGCACCGTGTGGCTTTTAGTTAAGCTAGCCAGCTAGAATACCAAACTATCTTTCCTCTACTCACACAGCACCCCAAAAGGAACCAGACTGAAATACAAATTTTGCTACTAGAAAATTGTATAACAAAGCCCCACTCACACACACCAGAATGATATTTAAGAATGTTTACTGCTTGGGTGGCAAAGAGAATGTCTTTGGTGGTGAGAGTCTGATGCAAAAGGCTATGGTTTTTTGGGGGGAGGTTAAGGAGTGACTCAGAGAAGAAAGAATTTCTTTCATTGTACTAGGCTGCAGCTCTTAAATATTGCTTCAAAAGGCCCTTGATTTGCATAATGTCTGCCAGGAAGGGTAAGCAAGAAGGCTTACTGAGGAGGAACAAAAAAGATGGAGCTGTACAGCTTAGTCGGAAGCTATTAGTGTCTTCCCCTGACCCTCTTTAATTCATTGGGCCGAATCAAATTGATCAGTCAACCATCCTAGGGAGGTGTGGTTCTCATGCAAGGAAGATTACCCTAGAAGAGCAATGATACATTTCACAGAGGTGTCATTATCTTATGGCAGCAGCAGCAGTGACCCAGGCAGGCTTGTCACATGTGTCTTACTTAAGATCAGCAGATGCTGCCACTTAAGGCTTTCAAGGTTTGTCTTTCAAGTGTATGTGAAATGTTGGCAGACATTTGCTAGCTCAGCAGTTTTGCTGGCTGCTATGGGCATGTGGCCACTGTTGGAAAGCTACACACCACCAGCTTTGACCCTTTCTAACAATAAGCACTACCAGCTTCTCCTCCTCCCCTTCTTTCTTCTTTTTCAAGGCTGGCTGGCTGGCTGGAATCCTCTATAGCAGTTACAAATGCGTAACCTAGAGTTATGTGTTCATAGCTACCATAGAGGATTCTGCCCAGCCAGCCTTGAAGAAAAGGAAGGAGGAAGAGGAAAGGGTAGTAGCACTTAGTCTAGAGGCTATGTAGGGACTGTGAAAGTCCCCCAGTCCCCACTTAGTGGGCAGCAGCTTCTGCGATCAATGGGGTCTGTTCCCCTGTTGATCTGGTAGCAGCTGGCTGATGGTCTCACCTCCCCAGCACAAATGAATTCCGGTATAGGGAGGAATTATGACAGGGACCTTGATTGCACCAGAGATTGCTCGCAGAAGGGGGTGGGAGCATCAATCAGCTGCTTCCAAATGACAGGGGAATGGATCAACATCCATTGCCATGGGTGCTTCCCATTAAGTGAGGATGGGGGGGATCATATACATATTTCCCATACAGGATTCCAGCCATTTTAACTTCTTCCAGAAAGTTCTTCCAGTTCTTCTTTAACTGCTTCCAGAAAGTTAAAATGATGAGCTGGTTTAGTAGCTTAAATCATGGTGTGTGCACAAATCCCACCCAGTCCCATTGTTATGCCTGCTCATACGGTCTTTTTCACGTTTTTAGAGTACTTCGAAAACCTGCAAAACCTACTTGACCAACAGTGATGGCAGAATGAAAGAACTGGAGCGAGTACATTACAGGCAGTGAGAACTCTGCTGTATCACCTGAATTATTTGTAGTGCTGGCCAGTGCAGTAGTTGACCACACCTAGGGATGGGACAGACCTTTCTTCTGTTACCTTTTGGTGCCAGGAGGCTGAGGTGGAGTAGTGGATTACCACATCTAACATCACAGAAGTGCGTAATTACTGAGTCAGTGGTTTCTTCAGTGTTGCTGCTGGTCCCATTGGGACAACTATCCTTTCAGGATCTGTGGCTATGGCACCTGGTTCCCTCCCAGGGTCCAAACATAACGGTGCTGGAAGGGCCCCTCTTCTGTCTTTGTGCGCTTCTGCCTAGTCTGCTGCTTTACTGACTGGTGCTAAGATGGGTTTCTAAAAAATAGGAGCAAGAGGGAGAATGGTTGTCAAGAGCTGTTCTGGAAATACATATATGTGGTGCTTTAATATGGAAGCTCCATCACAGTCCTCACCCACCTGCTTATTCAAGTGGAAGAACGTATTTGGTTTTTCATTCATTTTTGTCATAGAATGCTTTGGAGCCTTGAGCAAGGTTTAAAAGAACTCTTCTATTGTGGAAAGTTCCATAGGGGTAGAGAAAAATACTTTGGTGTTCAACCCCATTGTCTGTCTCCAGGAAACCTTTGCTATTGCCAGCTGTAACCCTAGGTGGTAAATAAAGATGATCGCAGCCACATGTCACATGGATGCATTGTAGTGGCCTACTGAATGCTGCAGGAGCATCTGATGCAGCCATCACTGATAGTTTATGGTTGTTGACCCTTACCGGTGGCTCAGCTCAGAAAATAGTGAAAAGCCATTTATGAGTAGAATAGTGAAAAAAAAAATTAGAGGCTGTGATCCTTCATGGGAAACGTACCTTACAATCTACTATATAAAGGTCAATGTTTGTCTGCATCAGCATATGATTGGCTGTGTGAGGTGAGAAGAGCTCATATGATTGGTTGACTGTGAAGATTCCATGGAATCCTGGGGTTGGCAGTTTAGGGAGAGAGCTTTAGGATTTTCAGCCAGAGAGCTCTTGAGCCTCAGGCCGGTTACTACCATCAGTAAAGATGCCAGAAAACTTTTGGGAGGCATATGTGAGAAAAATTAAAGTGACATACACAACATAGCCCATTTCCACACTACACTGTCATAGTGTTATTATTCCACTTTCAACATACTATAGAATCCTGGGATTTATAGTTTAAGGAGGGGTATCTCAGCCAGAGGGGTATTTGGCCTCAGTAAACTAAAAAACCCAGAATTCCACAGGATGTTGAAAGTGGAATCATAGCACTATAACAGTGTAGTGCAGAAATGGCCATAGTTACGAGGTCTTCTTACCTCACACAGTAGATTGTATGGGTTTCATATGTGAGGAATCTTAAAGTTGAAATTCAAAATAAAAATTGCTTCCAGAAAAATGTAAAGCCATTGCACAAATTCAACAGAAAGGAAAGGTGGGGAAAAAAGCTAATACGTTAACTTCACCAGACAACATAGATTGGTCTGGGGACTATGGGAAAAGTTACAGGTACTGGAATAGGCCGGTTGCTATGGAGACAATGCCTAGCAGCAAGGAGGAAGACAGTGTATTCCCACAGGAACCCAACCTCTGTAGGTTAACAACTATGAATATAGATTGGATTGGGGAGTATGGGGAAAATTTACAGGTATAGAAATAGGCTGGTTGCTATGGACATGAGGCCTAGCAGCAAGGAGGATGACAGCATACTCCCTCAAGAACCCAAACTGTGTATGTAAATAACTGTGAATATAGATTGCATTGAGAAATATTGAGCAAAGTTACAGGAAATGGAGAAGGCAGTTTGGTGAACTCTTAAGAGGAAAATAAAAACCCCGGGCAACGCGAGGTAAATATGCTAGTGACATAATTACAGTCCATATCCCAATGTGACTCCCCAACCCAACAACTGAAGGAGTGGTGCTGGTGAACAGGGCAGTGAAGGATGATGCATCCAGTCCCCTCCTACCAGTGAGCTACACTGAGACAAACAACAGCAGTAAACCCTGCAGGTAGCTCTTGAGGGGCATTTGTAGTCATAGCAATGGTGCACAATCGTAAATGTGAATAACAAAATTTATGGTATCTTAAGTCTAGCTTACAGCATCATAAATACTGAACAAGATGCCGGCCATATTTTGTAACAAGCTCTACTTAAATGCAGAAGTCATTTATGACAGATGTCAGGATTATTGCAATTATCTTCTTTTTTAAAAAAAAATGCAGCAATCACCTCCTTTCATGTTCTTACCTTTCTGATCATGTCCAGAAGTGACAGATCTTTTTCCTGGCATAAATTACCTGCACTTGGAAGTACTTATTTGTGAATATTATGCAACTAAAAGACAAAATCTTTTATAGGGCGGAAAACATTTACATATTGAGTGTGGCTATCCTGTTGAGTAATGGCTTTTTGTCAAACAGCTGTAACTTCCTGGCAGCCCATTCATTGAAGTAGCTTTTGGGGACTCAAGATGGATAGATTTGGGAAACAAATATGACTTAGCTTGCTGTGGGTTTTCCGAGCTTTGAGGCTGTCTTCTGTTAGTATTTGCTCCTGAGGTTTTGCCTGCATCTGTGACTGGCATCTTCAGAGGATCTGGTGGCATGGAAGTGAGAGCACAATAAAAACTCTGGTAGACTGTGCAAAAAGAATCTGTGAACCCACCTCCAGAAAGACGAACTGAATAATCTAAACTGGGCTCTACAGGCCAGTGGTTACTCTGTTTCAGACATCAGAAGAACCTCAAGACCCGGAAAAACCCACAGCAGTGAAGATAAGCAGCCAACCAAAGGGAATGTGTTTTTACCATACATTAGAGGGGTCACTGACCATATAGGGAAATTGATGAAGAAACATAACCTCCAAACAATCTACAGACCAACCAAGGAAATTCAACAAATGCTATGTTCAGCAAAGGACAAGAGGGATCTTCTAACTTCTTCAGGAGTTTACCACATACTTTGCAGCTGTGGGCAGGTTTACACAGGGACTACGAAATGCAGCGTCCAAACATGAATCAAAAAACACAAAAGACACCATAGACTGATCCAACCAGAAAAATCAGCAGTAGCAGAACATGTTATAAATCAACTTGGACACAGAATGCTATTTGAAACCACAGAAATTCAGGACTATTCGGGCAACTACTATGTCAGACTACACAGAGAGGCCATCGAAATCCATAAACACCTGGACAATTTTAACAGGAAAGAAGAAACTTGGAAAGTAAACAAAATTTGGCTACCAGTATTGAAAGACACTAAAATCAAGACGCAAAAATATGCCAATGAACACCACCCAGACTCTGGAGGTCCCTCTACAGGAAACAATATAATAGATTGCTAATGTACTTAAGGTACCGTTATGCATATCCCTTGACTAACAATACAACCCTGGGAGATATCCCATTTAACAATAGGCTATCACACAGGCCAACTGAAACATATGCAAATTGCTTCCTCCCACCTGGAGACTACACAAATATATACGCTCTGTCTCACTTCCATTCCACCAGATCCTCTGAAGATGCCAGCCACAGGTGCAGGCGAAACGTCCAGAGAAAATACTAATAGAACATGGCCTCAGCGCCTGGAAAACCCACAACAACCTATGGATTCCAGCCGTGAAAGCCTTCAACTTTACATCAAATACGACTTAGTTTACTGAAATCTGAAAATTATTCCAAGAGATTATGACTGGAAAAAATCAATAAATATTCTTTTTCAGTGGTGGATGTAAGAATTTTATTCAAGGGTTCCCTGAAATCTGAAAATTATTTCAAGGGTTTCTCAAGCGATAAATGGTTGAGAAAGGCTGCGGAAAAGTACTCCTCATTCCTTCCTTCTGTCCGTTCTTCCTTCCGTCCATCCTTCCCTTCTGTTCTTGCTTGCTTGCTTGCTTCTTATATCTTTGTAAGCAAACTTTTTCTCTACTGGTGTAAGAACTAAGGCCCAAACTACATGTGATGGTGACGGACTTGTGTTTTGAAATGAGGACCTGTTCTAGTCATGCTTTCATACAGTTCTTTGAAAGGGCAAGAAAAATCTCTTAGAGTAAATGCATTATACAGCCTAAAGGCACACTACCATTTCCACTTTTGGAAAAAAGGTTATTTTAGAAATAGAAGATAATAATGAGATAAAACAAGCATAACCTAAACATGGACAACAAACATCAACCATAAGCAACATTCAACAGTCATTATTAGATTATTTACCGCAGGTTCCCTGAATATTTTATAATGGACAAATTCACATTTTATATTTTTGTCAGTATTGCAAGCACATCTTGATGAGTTTTCTGCTGTTATCTATTATTCTTCCCTCAGAACTGTATGTTCAGTGGATGCTGGTCTGTTGACTCTAAGCTGAGTGTCTAAGAAGAAATTTTGTTTGATCACTAACTTTAAACCAATTGTATAATGCCAATTTGTCAGTGAGGGCCACTTCCCGGATTTTCGGAAGCCATTCACAGTGGGTGTCCTGCTCATTCTCAAAGCCCAAGGAGTACCACAGTTCTGATTTTTCTGGATTTCACAAATCACGAAGGATTTAGTAAACTGAGTCTGGACTGTTTGATTCATTGATGGCTATTCTGACAAGTGGTCATCAGAGCAGCTACTTCCACCAGAGAAAAGGAAGATCAAATCCTGCCTTTTGTCCACATCTGTTTAGATTCTGTTTCAGCCTTTTACTTTAAACAGTTCTGGAGTTTTTGTCCACTTTCTTCCTGAATACACTTTACTATTTCACATTCTCAGCTGCTTTGGCCTTCCTTGTTTTCAATACAGGGGTGTTAGCCTTCTCCACAAGCCATTGGGGCAGTGAGTTGCATGTTGTGAAGCAAGACAATTATCTTTTGAGCAGGGGATCAGTGAATAGTATTTGCTTGACATATTCAGGTTCTAACAGGTTGGCTGGCTATTGTGATGGGATGTTGAGTTTATGATTTGTGATTGATTATTGGGTTTTTAAAAATTGTTTTCTTTGCTTTTATGACACAGTACATCTACAGTAGCTACCTCTTGTATCCATTATTCAACTGAAATGGCTGTAATGTGGTGTACTTTGAGTTAAGTAGACTTTTTAGCTTTGCATGAATCATAGAATCATAGAAATGTAGAGTTGGAAGAGACCACAGGGGCCTTCCAGTCCAACCCCCTGCCATGCAGGAACACCCTCAAAGCACTCCCGACAGATGGCCATCTAGCCTCTGCTTAAAAACCTCCAAGGAAGGAGATTCCACTACACTCCGAGGCAGCAGATTCCACTGCCGGACAGCCCTGACTGTCAGGAAGTTCTTCCTGAGGTTCAGGTGGAATCTCCTTTCCTGCAGCTTGCATCCGTTGCTCCTTGTTCTGGTCTCTGGAGCAGCAGAAAACAAGCCCACTCTCTCCTCTACATGGCATCCCTTCAAATATTTAAACATGGCTATCATGTCCCCTCTTAACCTTCTCCTCTCTTATGAAATAAATCAATAGAAATAATAAAAAATATGTAATTCAAGATGCTAAAAGTAGATACAGAAAAGTTTTCAGTTTGAGAATTAATTTTTACCAAGCCCCTCTAGGAAAAGTGATTGATTCTCTGAGTCCTCATTTCAGATATGAAAGAGCAGAGAGGTAGGACTGCTAAACTGTTAAGGACCCATTTAAATATTAAGTTGGTCATGGGAAAGCCTCCAGAACCATAGGAGATTGCTAAAAATACTGACCCAGGTGGGTTGGGGAGAGCAATATGTTGCCCTCTAGTTGTACTGAAACTCCCAGAAGTCCTATCCGATATAACCAATGATGAGGCTGATGAGATCTGCAGTCCAGCAACACCTGGAGTGCTACAGGTTTTCCACTTGAAATAGGCAATCTGTGTAGTTGATACAGCTTTTAAAAGCCTCCTGCACACTGTTCTGAATGTATTCTCTTTAGTAGCCCTTCCTAAGTTGAAAACCATGAGTTTGCAAATATTGCCTTATATAGGGCTTAAGCCTCTTAACTGGCACACTGATGGACAACAGGTGCTCTGGAGGCTACCCCTAAAAACGGAGAGAGAGAACTGTCTAGCTTAAATTAATTAAGATTAACCAATAGGGTTCAGGCTCATTGAAACAAACTGAGATCCATCTGTTTTTAACAATACATATTTGTTTGATCCGGTTTAGAATGCAGAGGATGCTCAGAATTAGAATTGATTTAAAACCAGAGTTTTTTCTACCGGGCATCTTTAATTTGGAAAAAAAATTGGAAGGAAGGCTAGATAGACTGAAATGGTACATGACAACAATGGCTAGAATTGTATTTGCTAGATATTGGAAAAGTAAGTTGGTCAGAAGGCGAATAGTTTGAAAAGCTGTTAGAATTTGCAGAAATGGATAGATTAACATACATGTTTAATAATAAATCCAACAATAAGTATTTAAGGACATGGCAGCCCTTGACAGACTACTTACAGAACTAACATTATGGATTCAAATGGTAGGAAGATAAGCAGAGTTTTGAGTACTCAAAGTAAGAGTTTAGGAGATTGGAAACCGGATTGTATGTAAAAATGATCTTATCCACAAAAAAAAATTTTTTTTCTGTAACATTGAGTTGGAGATATTCGTGATATATATAGGATTAATTTAAAATTAGGTGTTTTTGGGGGGTTTTTTGGCAACTACATTGTGATTATAATGTGAAGGGAAATCAGTTGAGAGGCTGGGGTCATTTAATGATATTGTCTGTGTCAAAGTGGAGAATGAGCAATTAGTAATCAGCTGATCTATAATCTCTTCAATACAAACTCCTCTCTTTTTGTTTTTGGAGGGAGGCAGGAAATAATAATACGAACAAGCCGTATTCTTCCCTGTGCGGGAAGCCCCCTTTTTTCTTTTCTTTTTCTGTCTCTTCTTTCTCTCTTTTCCATTTTCCCTTCTTTCTTTTTTTTTCTCTCTCTCTTTGGAGTCGATATTCTGAATATTACTAAGTGTATGTCATGTTTGTACAAAGCTACGTGCTATGTCAGTCTATAGTCTATGTTATTTTCACAATAAAAATACATAAAAAAAACCCACAATACATATTTGTAGAGTGGGTGGCAAGAAATGCCTCTCCTTTGGGTGGTACAGTTAGATAGAATTCCTTCATAAATGCACAGAAAGGTGTGGGGAAAAATAAGGAACCCATTATTGAAACATGGACAATTAAAAGTACACCTGCATTTCACTTCCATTTTTTCCCCTCCATTCTGTTGGCACTTGTACTTGTAAACTGGTTGCTGATTTTCTTCCAAAACCCTTTTTTCCTCATATATGACCATGCCTTGTTACTTGTACTGTAGCTTACAGAAGTGACACACTTAATATCGGGGGGCCCAAACCTGGATATCTACCAGTGGAGATGGAGATCAGGTAAATGTGCACCTGCTCTTCCAAAGCAAAGCGAAATACCTTTTTGGTTCACTACTACTGGGGAGGGACTAAAGTAAAACTAGTAAAAAAGAGGCTGTGACCAATTTCTTCTCATTAGGCCCAGCATGATTTGCATGTCTGATAGAAGATGGTGGGCCCCTTCAGACTTTCCATTTACATGGAGAGTCAGCATCCCTGAATCTGGATACATGGGTAGATCTTGGTTTATAGTAGTCACTTGGCAAAGATCCCCCACAGAACACTGGCAGAGCAAGGAGCAGGTGTGACCCTCATCCCTGGAAAATTCTCATCAAAAGCTGCAAACTGATTACACAGAAACACCCTTAGACAGAGGGAAGGTACCAGTAAAAAGTGGCATTAGCAAAAGGAACAGGTGAAAATTCTGATTATAAGAAGAGTGAAGGAGAGAGTTTATTAATGTCTCTGTTTTTCTTTCACAGACACTTAACAAGAACAATTTAATACCAGATGACAGGACCAACTTCTATCCTTTGCAGCAGACAAATGTGTACACAACAACCTATTACCCCAGTACACTGAATAAATATGACTACAGGCCCGAGGCCTCCCCTGGAAGGACCTTTACCAACAGCTGATGATGGACAGACCCCTCAAGAACTGGATTACTTCCTATATGATTTTTATTTTTTAAATTGAGTTTATGGACCAAATACTGGCCCTGTCCTCTAGATGTAAATATTATACAATGGGGCTTTTATTTTCTCTTTAATCAGTGGTCTTACTTTCAAGTAGCACATCTTCTCAAGAGGGCCCACTGCTTATGGATAAGGGATTGTCTTGTGTAGGATTTTTGAGAGGTCCTCAACTAGAAATAGCACTCATTGCTACGGATATTTAAAACTGGAGCTGCTCCTTTGTGTCCAGTGCCAAGACAGTTCAGGAGTCAAGCATAATGTGCTAAGCTTGTGTGGAGTGGTATGTGACTATCCAGCACTTCTTCAGAAACTCAGTGGACATGGAAGAAAAATGCCAGTAATGAACTGAGACACATCTTTCACATACCTACAAGTTAATGGTAGTTTGAACGTCATCCTCAGAGCAAGTCTTATGGACCATCACCATGCTTTTGGTTTGTAAGCTTTGGGGTCGATCAATATTGTCTGCATTTCCTGTGATAAGGAGTAATATATGCAACATGCAACTTTCAATGGATAAAGTCCTGTGAGGTTTACAAAATAAAGATGAGGTACTTCACACAAAAGGAGGATTGTGAAACATTTCCAGCCAGGATTTTGAGGCACTAATATGAAGATGTTAAGTTTGGGTATACGAAACATGGGCTCTGGATACATCAAAGTTAATTTAGCCCACTGGAGAATATATGAAGAGAGTGGAACAAGAGCCATGGAATATCCTGCTAGGAAGGAACTGTTTTCTTCTGTCTTTGATTCCAGTAGCCTCTTAAGAAACTGTTAGATTGATGACCCTCTATTGTTGTTAAAAATCACCAAGCTTTATGCGAATTGCTGATTTTATTTTTTATAATTTTTTTAATTCACTTGAACAAAAAAAGTTCAGTATCTCTAAAGAATGTCTCCATAGCATAGTCTAACTCAGAAAGCCTGCTGCGGATTCCCTTAGCGTCTTCCAGACAGTAGTACTCTTTGAAAATGCAATGTGTACCATTAATTGCCAGTGTCCTTCAGTATCTGAGCAAGAAAATAATCTGCTACAGTCAATATAAACTGAGGTCTGTAGCATTCCCAAACAATCCAGTCCTGCTTTGAAATGTTATTCTGTGTATGTATGTGATTGTGTTAGACCAATGCAGAAGCCATGATGTCTTTGGCCAGTTGATTGTCTGACACTAATGTCTAGCAGGAAGCCCATCTGTGAGCCTTGCCTTTCATGGACACTTCTATCCCATGTGTCTGGCAGTACAAACAACTGAGTTTGCTGCCATTGGTTAGTGGTTTCTGGTGCATCTATCTATCTATTTTTTAATGAACTCCTGGTGCTAAGAGTTGGAGACTGCCACAACACAGTGCATGTGGCAAAAACATGAGCCAATTCCTTGCATGAGCAATGAACACATCTCAAAATTGGGTTTCTCCTGTGTATCTTGTTTCAGCAATGGCCATCTCTCTTTGCAGTTGCTGGCTTGGCCATGATCCATGCCTTTTATTTTAGACTTTGTCTCATATTGTCTAGTATTCAGTGTTGTACCAGTTGCTTATGCACACACGCTTGCCTGCATGCACGCGTGCGCACACACACACACCATCTTTAAAAATGTTTTTAGCACAGTTACCACAGACATGGAAGTATAAACTGCCAAGTGGTTCTGTCCATGCCCAAGAATGGGGAATGACCCAGTGCTGATGGCAAGTTCTCATGCTGTCTGAAGCAACCAAAAGGCATAAGACATGTTAGTAAATCGCTGATGCCTAAACAAACTCTGAACAGCTTTGGTGACTGAATGTGCAGCCTGCTAGAGATCTACCCCATGTTATTTCCATATACCAATGACTGAGGACTTGATTTCTTATATCTCAAGCCAGGCCTATGGAGCTGGGGGGGCTTTCCCCCACATGAAGCACTTACGAATGCACAAATTCTGTCACTGCACATGGAGCTGTGCTGCTTTTTCCATTGAAATTATTGGGACCAACCTACCTGGTAGCTAAGCAACAGCTGAACTCCCACATCTGTAAGAAATTGCTGGATTGGGGCCATAAGAAAGCATTGTTTCAGAGTGTTCCAGCACATCGTAAAATTGATTTTGCACCAATATGTATAAAAATGGATTTCAGTTCACTCTTCTTTCCCCTCTCCCTTTTAAAATTTGTTTTGTATTTTGCTTTGAAATAAGAGAGATTTTTAAGCTAGACAAAGATTATAGCTTCATTTGTTCTACTTCTGCATTTTTCTCCTCTTGATTACGCAAGGTAAGTTTCTCTCTTCAGAGGCCAGAAATCACAACAGGTTTCTAGGCAGAGATATTTTTAGGTAGAATATTCCAATATTCCCATATTCTTTCTTCCCAGGCATCTGAATGAAAACCTTTCAGAAATGTGAATAGTAATTCTTATGTGAATGTGTAGATGCCATTTGAACTGCACATTGAGAAGGAGGAGTGGAAGAGAGAATCTTATCACTCAATTAGTGCTTGCTGGAGAGTACAGTTCTCTAAGAGCAGTATTAATGCAAAGTAGAAATCTGGAGTCCTTACGCTCCCTGTGGCAGGTTAATGACACAGGACTCCACGAGGTGCTTGTATCCTGCTTTAATAGGTAATTTAGTTCTCCAGGCACCAGGCTACTGCTGTCTGTGATAGGTCAGGTGGTCCTTCTAGCCCAGGAAGATCTTCTGAAATCCCCAGGTCATTAATGCAGCACTGGAAATGAGTTTGATCTCGCCAAATTGCTCTTGCAACAGGAAAGGAAAGAGTGTTTGAACGACTGTATGCATGTGCTTTCTGAGATACTTCAATGGGTGATGTCTTTCTTGCCACGTGACACACATGTGGCTGACCCTTGTACCTAGTGGGGGAATATTTTATATTGCACAGCAATTTTTGAAATCTAGGGCAGCCCTTAGACCAGTTTATGTGGCACAAGGAACAGCTCTTCAGTGAACTTCACAGACCTATGGGAGTGGTCAGGTTTGTGCCTAGATTCTTTATGATAAAGGAGCCAGTTTCTTCCATGAAAAGCTAATGAACTGTAGGCCAAAGGGATTAGAACCTCCTCACTTTTAAAAGAAATGTCTTGGAGCCTTCTTTAGTTGTCTGGTGCACAGCAACATTTACAGAGATCAACTGAATATTTTATACAAAGCAGCATTATTAATCCATAGACTTATGCGGAGCCTGGGGGACAGGATAAAGAACACACCAAACTCAAGACATGTTCAGAATTAGAAGGGTGAATAAGGGGACCCTGCTGTAAAAGCCTGTCTTGACTTAATCAGTTTTGGAGACTGGAGTCTTGCTATGGGGGAAAAGAGTATAAAGTTTACTATTTGGATTGTGAAGCCTGTTATTGGCCCTTGATTTTATAAGCATAACCAGAGCTTAGAAAATTTACTTTTTTGCAAGGTACAGTTGCCATGCTGGTTGAGGGACCCTGGAAGTTGCAGTCCAAAAAGTAACTTTTCCAAGTTCGAATGACTGCTGTGATGATTTGTATGTGAGAAGTATCACTGCTGTGTGTGTGCCTCTGTGCATTTTATTCATGACTCATTACTATGTTTCATTACCTTTTTTTCCACTGGAGCCGCTGGGAATTTGGTTAAGCTCACTTGCCACGCATTCTGATCCAGCAGTTCCTTACAGGCTGATGTGGAACAATTCCTCTTGGAACAGCTGCTCCTTTCACTTAACGGACAGCTGCACACCAGGGAAGTGGGGGGCCTCCAGATGCTGGTGGACTGCATCTCCCATCAGTCCCAGACAGTATGGCCAATTGTGAAGGATGGATGCTGGGAGTTGCAGTCCATCAACGTGTGGAGGGCCACGTGTTCCCTACCCCAGCTGGAGACTGAGGTATCTATCCGTTTACAGAGGCAATGCGTCTGCAGCTGCCTTTTTAAAATAACTTGAGCAGGCTGTGTTTGCAAGGGAGCTGTATGTGCATATCTTAGAAAGCATATCAGACTCTGCCTTCGGGCACAAGTGGCCAGTAAGTAGGAGGCCAAAGAGCTGATACAGCTGAATAGACTTATTCTGCTTTTATTCTCTATAGAAACGAGTGATATTATCTCTCTTCCTGTGCCTTTCTTCACTGTCGTTGGCTGTCCCCATCAGTGTGACTACAGGAAGTGGTGAAGCACCAAAACTTCACCACAGGGCTCTGGCACAGCCATAAACTGCTTTGCTTCCTCTCTCTGCCACAAAAAAGACGGTTGGGTCACTGTGTTGTACCTTCCTCAGCAGAGGCAACAAAATACTGCAGGATCTGATCGAGGGAGTTTTATGGGGCTGTATATCAGAAATATACACTGAATTTATTGCTGGGAAGCTCGTTTAAACATACTGCATTTCAGTAATATGCATATTCTGATAGGAGGGAGACAAATGTCTCTATGCAGAGTGAATGCTTGCAGGAAGCGACGACGGTCTTGTAAAAAAGGATGTGTGGATCTTTGTATATGCATTGCAATGGTTCATCTATACTACAGCATATGAGTTGTACATGCATACCTGCTGCCTTATTATTATTTTTTTAGAGAAAGAAATGAAGTTAGTTGAAGATTGGTATAGCAAGCAGAAATGACATGAGTCCTTTTGGAAATTTAATTTAGGACTGTACTTTTCCTAGCATTGCAAGAGCTAAAGTTACAAAAAATTCGTGCAAAGGTGAAACTAAGCTATCATTAGTCATACCAAATGTGACATTTTTGTTACACATGCAAAACGTAAAATGTAAAGTTCATAAAGTCTCCTTGCTTAAACACTGTGTATGTGTGTATATATGGTATATATTTATAACACATACAGACTATATGTGTACTGTTGAATGTCTAAAAATACATTTAGAATAATGAAAGCAGCACTGGGACTTGAGGATAGATTTCAAAGGAGAACCCAAAAGAATAAGCAGCAGATTTTAACAAGAACTTGCTTTTTTCCTAGAGGAATGAATTTTTTCATTGTTTAATGAAAATTAAGAAGTTGACTTTTGTAGCTAGAATTATTCCATCTTCCCCAACCCACAAAAAAATCCATTCATGTTAAGAATGGCAAAGTAAACAATGTTTGTATTTGCTCATACTTTATGAATAAACAGTCCAAATTGACTTAGTATATTGGCTCCATTGTTTTTAATTACTAGTAGAGATATGTACAAGTAAAAAAAAAACCCTGAACAGTAAATAGAAATATTTTGGTTAATTGCTGCTGCAGATAATTAAATGATTTTGCACATTTCAGTCCATTCCCCCTTCATCTTAAAACATAACTAGTAGCACAGCTGGCAAAACTCAGCTTTATTTTATTTTATTTCTTGTCTTCAGAACAACTTGAATGGAGGCATTCAACGAGGAGCCATTCTGGCTGCTTTTAACCTCAGATGTCTTCAAACAGGGTTTTTATTTGTACTGAGAAGAGTGAACACAGAGTGAAGAAGGGCTGGAATCTGGGCTCCTCAGGTGTCGTTAGACTCTCCTTCCCATCATCCCTGACCACAGGCTGTGCTGATGTGGACTGTTGGGAATTGATATCCAACAACTTCTAGGAAGCCACCAGTTCTCCACCTCTGGACTAAAGACTGCTCCCAATAGTTAAAACAGTACTGTAAGGCTTTCTGCTGAAGGGACTGAAAGAACTAAGGTGGCTTTGGGCATAGATTTGGCACCAACTTTTGTGTGATGGGACTCACTTTGACAAATGCATGGAGTTTATTCTTAAGAGATTGAGGCTAAATTATTTGCATCTGCCAAAGTGGACTTTAGGCCTCAAAAGCTAAACCTAGCAATAGCAGTAGCATGTGTATTTCTATACCGCTTATCAGCTAAATGCTCTCTAAATGGCTTACAATGTGTTCGCTAATTGCCCCCAACAAGCTGGGTACTCATTTTACCGACCTGCAGAAGGATGGATGCCTGAGTCAATCTGGAGTCAATTGAACTCACAACCTTGTGGCTGCAGTACTGGGATTTAACCACTGTGCCACCAGGGCCCTACAGTAAAACCTTCAAGCTGTTATCGTAAATACAGAAATGAGTTGTGGGGCATCGTAAAGAAGATCAAGGTCTTCCCCCCTCACCACTGGGTCAAACTAAATATGTTTGGCTTTGTGTGGTTGATTTTAACAGCCAGGACAAGAAGCCTTTTGTCAGGCTAGTGAACTTGGAGGAGGGAGGCTTTAACATCCCCCCCCCATGAAGTTCTAGGGGTTGGAATAGCATAAGCCAGGGGCCCTGACTCTTATGAGGACTGCAGCAGGGGAAAACAGATTAAAAGATTCCTCTTCCGTCCCCAAGCCCTATCTCCGCTCCCCAAAATAGGCCACACTGCCTATATTTAAGAGAATTGTCTGGGCACAACCAAATAGCCAGCCAAACAATGGCTGGAATCCTATTGAGGGCTTGTGTGTTAACACTGTAGTTACAGAGGAGCTATGCACTGAATCCTGCCTCAATCCCCACTTACTGAGAAGCAGCCCTGTGACTGATGGGAGTCTATTCCCCTGTCACCCTGGAAGCAGCTGGCTGACAGTCCCACCCCTTCCAGTGCACAACCTGGTGCAACAAGCAAAAGCAGGACCCCTGTCAAAATTCCTCCTCAAACAAGGGATTTTGGCTGCTTCCCGATCAACAGGAATGGATCCCCATTGATCACAGCAGCTGCTTTCCAATAAATGGATATAGGAGGACTGTCACGGTCACTGTATGGCCTGGAAGCTAGCTGCTATATAGGGATCGCAAACCTGAGACAGTCATGACTGTGTAACTCTAGTTACACATTCGTAACTGCCCCAATAGGCTTCTGGCCATTGTCTAATTTGGTCCTGGAGTCTTCTAACCTGTGACTCTTCTTTAAAGTGTGGCTGCAGAGACTGACACATGTAGAAGTCCTAACCAGACAGAGAAATCTGGGTTCTTGCTCATCCGGAGAAGCTTCACACAGAAAGGGCTCCCCTCTTCAGAGGCATCCCTTTCACATGAACTGTGTGAGAACAGAGTGGTGGAGCTAGTGGAGTTTTAAACTCTGGACCTACAAGGGCAGTCCTTTTATTTCAATAGAGTCAGCAGTTTTTTGTGGAGCTTCCGTAGCGACTGCAGAGCTATTTGTTCCACCAAAATTAATGAGGTAGCTTACTCTTGAAAGAATTCTAGGGCTTTGACTCAGGAAGTAAATTCCATTAATTTTAATAGATTAAAATTCCATTAATTTTAATAGATTAGTATGTTCAGAATTGAGGATTCCAGAGCATAGCTGTGTTTGTTGTTAAAGACTAAGAGTCTTAAAATATTTTAAAGGCTAACAAATTTATTACAGCATAAGCTTTGCATGGACCTCCTTAAATGGGTGAAATATTATTCTCAATTCAGCTGCTACAGACAGATATATGGAGGGGAAAAAAGTGTTAAGAATGCAAAAAGGGCAGTCTCTTAACTCACTTAGTCTCTTAACTTAATCTTCTTTTGCCATGGAATCAGCACTTTAACTGAAGATTCATGCCCTGTAATACAAGTAATACAACCACAAAAATGGGTTATCTGGCCCATTGCAACATACAGAACCAATGATGCCACACTCAAATGTATAGTGATGTCACATATAGAAACGCTTGCACTGACGTGGCCACCTGATGGTGATACATCACATCTAGTTGTGATATTTTGCACGTTCTTCACTGCTGAAAGACACTAGATTTTCTATTGTATGGTGAGCTTGTGCTTCCTACAGCAGCTAGATCACAGCTAACATATTATGGCTGGCAGCCTGTTGGTGACACATGCTAGCATAACTGCTTGGTGACATTATGCCAGTATGTGTCCTTTTGAAGTTTTTACAAGAAGAGGTATCCAGTACTTCTTTTCCACAGGAACCCTCCTCACACTCCCATCGCATGTGGGAATAGCTCTATCAACCAGGTTCCAGTGTGAGTGGCCAGATCCCACATACCATCAAGCTGTGTGGAAAATGAAGAGTTGCTAACTTCCCAGGCTTCCAGCAAGTGCACTGGATTCCTGAGAAGACACCACTTCTCTGTGGGACAAAAAAACTGCAGCTGGATTGTGCTCCAGATTTCCAACTCCGCCAGCCCTGCAGAGGCTGCAAGGGTGTGCCACATGTCATCAGCTGGGGTTGGGCATGGAGATTGGGAGCCCCATAGAAAAATGCTGGGAGGGATTTAAACTCTGCCAAATATTCAGATAGGATCCTGGCCTATAGCAACAGAGAAAAGGTCCAGGATTTAATCTGAAGCAAATACTTAGGAAGTCTTCTGAATACAAATGCTCATCCCTGAAACAAATGAAGCAAGAGCTTTCAGACATAGGCATCCATCAATCCACAGTCCATCTTCCCAATTTTTATGGCAAGTACTTGGAAGGCAGAAATTGTTTCTGGGTAGGAAACATCTAATTTCAGACATAGCAAAAAAACATTAATTAAATCCAAAAGCAGGTCAGATCCCCCCCCTTTCCTAGCTTCGCTCTCTTGTCTAACAGGAGCCTCCCTGTGAAAAACAGTTCTCAGCACCTCCATTGGTAACTTGATTGGCAAGTAGCTAAAGACACGAACCAGAATCCGGTTGGTGCTTTACATTGACATAATGGTATGTTACTCAAACACTCTTCGGAGCAGTGGATGGGGCAGCAGAGAAAGCTGTCTGTATTGTTGGAGAAAGCAGCCCCACTGACTCCTGCACAGTTCAGGAGCTGGCTGCACAGCTCTTGCTGCCGTTTCCCCACCACATTGCCATCATAGCACTTTTTACCCCTGCTGCCATCTAAGCTGGTCTAGTAATTGCAGCCATCACACCTGTGTTTGTTGGTGGGCAAACCGTCAACGCTATAGTAGGTTGCATTGCTAGGGATGAAGGATGTTTCCCAAGGTTACAGAGAGGTTAGCTAGAATATGCCATAAGAAACAGAAGCTTTTTTTTTTTAAGGGGGTCTCTGCATATAGAAAAGTCAAAACAATAATGAAGCTAGTCAGCTGTGCAACTGTTCTTACTCAGTGTGCAAAGGTGTGCAGATTGGAAATGGAATCCAATCTGTTTTTCAAGAAAAGGAAGCAGGAGGCAAACCAAATGGAAGATGAAGACAGGAGATATACTACAGCTCAGTTTTATAACTGCAGTGGAGAGAAAGGACTAAACTGTTGAGTTAATAAACAGCAATTGATTCTCACTAGAACAGAAGAGCATATGCCTTGGGAAACAAAATGGGGAATATACTAGCAGGCTCTGTTAGGAAGGTGTATCACCTTTCCTATGCAAGTGAATGCAATGGTACTGTTAGAATAAAGGTGATGTAACCACTGCCTTTAGACGCTGTGAATTTGGGAGATCGGCTGGGATTCTCTGTATTTTTATACATTATACTTACTGTGCAAGGAGTAATTCAGAAATAAAAATCTGAACAACCTGCTAAGCTTCTGTGTTGTCTCTCTGCAGCGGAAGAGGTGGCACAGACTTCCAGTTTAAAATGCATTAAATCCCTAGAGACTGCTTCTCGCCATTTCATCCTGCCTGCATCCTAAGATCTGATAGACAAGCCCTTCCCTGCATCCTCATCAGAGAGGGAGGCTTTCAGTTCCACCTCACAAGTACATGACAAGAAATTTCACCTTAGGTGCAAAGAATGGGCCCTCTCTCTCATTTATTTTCTGCCACCAGCTGAAGCCAATTTCCTTCAGGTGAGCTTTTCATCAGTTTGGCAAAACCCTGACTCTTTTAATTATAGGCTCTGCTCCTTCTGCTTCTTTAAAGTGTTAAATTGACTCAATTCTTTGCTGACTTTTTATTTTGGAGGGGGTTTTGCATTTCTGCAGCACTACTTTAGGAACCCTTGCCCTGTGTTATGGTTTTCCAAGAGAGAGATCTTAAGGTGGCAGACAAGAACTTTGCTTGCTTTCCAGAAAACAAGCTAAAGAGCTTGTATTATGAGTTCCTAGGCTACACTTCAATTAGAAACTTCCATGAAAACAAATCTCAACTGAGTGGAGAGTTTCTAGCTTCTCCACACTTCCCAAGGAGGCTCACAGCAGCCATTGGGACACACTCTTTTTTTTGAGAAGCACTAGACAGATCAGATCAGGGGTACGCTGGAAACGACCTCTGTCCTCTGGAGAAACAAAGTGGCAAAATCTCAGCATGCATTTGATCAACAATACACAATACAGAAGACCAAACTTCCACGTTGCAGAAGACTGGCACTATTTTTGTTGTGATCATTTGGGCACATTGACATTAAAACAGAGTTATACCTCAGTTAATGAGGTCAATGCATTCCTGGGCATTGTCTCTTTAAGAGAAAGTTTGGTGCCGGCAGCAGAAATGATACGGAAAGAATAGAGGGGAATTATACATCACAAAGACGGGGAGTATTTCAACATGTGCAAACTTTTTGTTGGAAACTAACAATATGCATGTGTGAAATGAAACAACCAAGTCAGGTAAGCCTTATATTATCTATATTTATTCTATAGACCATGTGAAAGCTTTTGTCATGTCCTGCTACTCAAGAAAACACACATCCACTGTCCATGATGTTTGTTGGACCACAGGAGGCTAGTTAACAACTGTTGCTGGACTCAACAATCTGCATCACCTACCTAGTTATATTGTAAAACACAAGAATCCATTAACAACTATGCACGATGCCCATTGGTCGGTCCTCCAAGATCGCTACCCCACAACTCCTAAGTTGTTTTCTTTTGTTGAACTAGCCCCTCTCTATGATTTACTTTGATCCTTTGAATTTCCTGCTGTGTCCTTTGATATTCTAACTACATTCCCTACCCTATAACCTACGGGCTAATCCTAGTAAATCACCTGCTGATTGCTATCACTCACAGAAACAAATGTGTCTTAGCGAGGCAGGTTAAATACTATTTACTGCCTCTAAGAACTTTCTGTTCTATCTCATTCATCCCTGTCACAGCCAGCACAGCCAAATACATACACATTTCCCACATCCCATATACACTCACATGGCATGGAGAGAGCCTGACATGACAGCTTCTTCCAAAATGCATCCAGGGATCACTCTTTCATAAGCTTCCATTTTAATTCCAATTTCAGTTTTGGTGGTCACATGTAGAGGTGCTTTTTTAACATTGTGGGGACAGCTGGAGAGGCAGGCTAGTCTGCTTGCCCCTTTTCCTCTGTTCTGGTGTTCATGCAAGCTCAGTAAGGGATTCTGAAGGCAACTGCCATTTGCGTTGACTGCTGCAGGCAGGCACACACAGCTACAACAGAACAGGGCAGAGTGGAATCCTATTCTTTCCAGACTCAAGCTTTATTGCATTTTTTTACTGCAGACATTCTGCTGCAAGCTGAACCTGAAAGTCTCTCTAGCCTCTCTTCACTATCTTCCCAGTGCTGATGCTGCTAAAAACTTTCAAGCTACATAGAAGATAAGGAGGAAAGGGGTAATGAGCAAGCATAAAAAGTCTTTGTCAGAGACTTTATTAACTCAGGTATGCCTGTAAATGCAAATAACCTGAATGACTGACAACATAATGTTAACCAAATATGAAATATTTCCATTTAATTGTTCATCATAAAATTTAGCCTTCAGCTGCTATAAAAAGGAAAGTTTTTCTCTAATACACATTTATCAATCATTTTCATATCCTTTTCCTTTCATATTTGTATTTTTATTTTGTTCAAGATTGTTATATTCCTCTTGAGATTTTGTATTATATTCTCTCCTGCCAGAATATCTCCTACCTCATGTTTCCTTCTTGTGTTCCTTGCAGTGTTTCATTCTCCAATTAAAAAAAAAAAAAGTCAGAATGCATTATATATACAGACAGACATACTTAGAAGCAATTGAAATAGTTTTAAGTGGGCAGAGGCTCAAAGTCGATATCCCCTTATTTGGGCACAGAGGCTAAGCCTGACTGGCAAAGGTGGCCAAGGGCCAGCTAAGTGATTTCTAGGCCAGCTGAAACTATGCTGGATCCAAACTCCTCCTAGTTTAGGCGGGCTGGAAAGTACTGAGGCCTACCCTCACCGTTGGCCTAACTTTGTGCCAGCATGGTGGTTTTGTTCCTTGACTGGAGGATGTTTTGCTCGGGCATCATTTCCTTGCCCCACCTCTTATCTGCTCTTTTGTTGGCAATTCTGTTGGCAGATTTTACCCAGCAGACAAATTTGGACTGTTGGTGGATTTCTGAGGTTGGCTGGCACAACAGGAGCCTAATCCTAACTCTTTAAAACCTACACATCTTTGAGTTAGGATTGCACTGCTGATATGCTGTTAATAAATAAACTCATCAGGTTGGGAAAAAATCTATATAATAATTTCAGATAAATGAATATGCCTTAATCCAAAATCAGTTGAAATCTTTTATTAATTCCATCACCCCTTATAAATTGTAATCACTTAGGCTTGACTAAAGTGAACTGGAGACATTGGCCAGAAATATGGAGGATGAAAAAGTAAAAGACGTTATGATAACATGGGCTAAACATTTTCAGCATGAAATTTCTTTAGAAAATTGGGAATTGGTGTAGAAAGATACATTGAAATTTACCAGCTCACAAGATTTAAAAGAGAACTTTATAAAGATGATGTATCGGTGCTATTTAACACCAGAAAAGATAAGTAAAATATACAATACCGGAAATAACAAATGCTGGAAATGTAAAGAGAACACGGGTATGTTTTTCCATGCCTGGTGGACGTGTTCCATGACTAAAAAGTACTGGGTTAAAATACACGAGGTGATAAAGGAAATTTTTAACATAGCTTTTCCTATGATGCCCGAATTATATCTGTTAAACATGACATTTATGTTTAATAAGAATTTTCAATCGAGAAATAAGAGAATTATACTTTATTTAGTGACGGCAGCAAGACTTCTGTTTGCTAGAACATGGAAGTTAGAGACTGTCCCTGAAATATCACATTGGGCCCAGAAAGTAGCTGAGTTAAAACAATTTGATACTTTCTTGTTATATTTAAAAGGAAAAGTGAGTGGTACAACTGGTACAAAGGGAAACGGGTGGCAACAAGTGGTACAGTACATGTTGGATAAAGGGTATTGGGCATGAAGGAATTAGTATAAAAATGTTATTTAGACCGAAGTTAGTTAAAGAATACAGGAAGTAATGGGTATTGCATGAAGTTGTGTATATTGTAAATGTATAAAGGAGAGAAGACTAGAGAGAAAGGTGAAGTCAAAACGCTGTTAGAAATTGAGATCATCGTTAAGTTCTTGGATAATTGTAATAGGTATTTAGGGAGCTTCAAAAAGATATTCTAGTCAGTAATTGATTCCGGTCGAGTAGACATGGAAGTCAGGAAATGTGTGAAGACAACTTGATAATAATGATATTAATGTAGTATAAATTACTTAAAATACATTTCCATGGAAATGTAAGTAGATATAAAAATGATATTTGTAATATAACTTTGATAGAATAATGTGTATGCTATGGTTTTATTATATATTTGTATATGTAAAAATAAAGTATATAAAAAAAATAAAGTGAACTGGAGACAGACTTCACTTCACTTTTATATGATCAATATTAAAGTTAACTATGAGTGATTACAGATAAACAGATAAACTGTATTCTTATCAAATATTGTTTTCACCAAAGAGTAATGCATTTGTCAAAGACCTTTGCATCCAATTCTGATTATGTTTGTAACTTAAGAAGCAGCCAAAAGAAAACACACACCTGGTGTTCACTCATACCTCTTAGTGCAATCCGTTATTTGGCCAGTCCATGTAAGTACTACACTCACATTTAACTGACTGGTTAATCAATAATTGAAAAGTATCAATTCTTTCATGCTATCTGTTTAAGATTTCTTCTGCCGAGTACATACAGAATAACTTCAGTGTTTAGCTCAAGGACAAATGTGGTGCATTCATATGGACTAATGGCTTCTGTCAACAGAATTTTATAGCTCATTGGTGTGTGTGTGTGTGCATGCATGCACCTCTGGAAATACTGAAGAACGATCTGTAGAAGTGTTGTTGCTCCTACTGTCCAGCTGTAACTATAAAGATGAAACCAATTCCACGGAATGAATGCCACTTGCTTTTTTCATATTCAAGTTTTGCCAAACATAGCAGTGGGAGAGAGAGACGAAAGGGTGCGTCAGGCCTATGAATCTCTCTCGTCAGACATCCATGAATCTCTGCCCACAGATGAGGCGGTGAACTGGGCCATTAACTTTCAATTATACATCTTGAATTGAAATGCACGTACCCAATGCAATGATTTTTTTTTTAGGTGCAGAAGGTCCAATACGCACACTCTATTCCCTCATCTTCAAGAACGGCTCCACTAATTTAAACTGAAGTGGCCAACATGCATTGTGCACAGTTCTGCTGCAAACATAGTGCTGTTTTTCCCCATGAAATTAATGAAGCAAATGTTGCAAGTACATTGAGACCTATTCACATGGCTGCAGCACTCCTCTACTGTGCTATCTGATAAAGTCATCTCTTGCCTCTCCTCAGGCCATTTCCACACTAGACTGTTATAGCGCCGTTATAGCGCTGGTCGGCCCCTCCCGAAACTGCAAACCCCAGGATTCCATCCCATGTTGAAAGTGGAATCACAGTGCTATAACAGTCTAGTGCGGAAATGGACTCAGTCTTGAGCTGACAATGGCAACATTAGAACTAAAGAAAAATTAAACTCATGTATTAAACTCCTTGCTTCTATATCAAACCCTGCTTTATTTCTTTTTTTTTATTTGCCATTGTTTTCGCAAAGATTGGGAGAGAGGAAACCCAAAGTGAATATTGAAATTGTATTGAAATTGTACATGGGTTTATTTAATATTAATCCATTTGAAGCTGTTACTTTCGTTCAGTGGAATAAAAACTACTGGTGAATTATTGAAATTTTTCAATGAAATAGCTGGTATTTATTGGCTGAAATAACTTTTTTTTTTTAAAGTATGTGCTCAGCCTATATTGCACTGAACAGCCAATTTAAAGCACAATGCTATGCATGCAGCTGCGAGTAGGCCAACTGAACTTTGTGAGACTTCTGAGTAGACCCCCATAGCACTCTCCTCTTGGATGATTCACTTACCTTACTTGAAATGCAAATGAATTGATGAAGGCTGCTGTGCTAACACTGAGAAAAGGGCAGATTAGTTGACTTATTCACTTCAACTTTATAACTTTTTGTTATATGGAGGGAATCAAAGGACCAGAATTTCCAAGGACAGTGGCTCTTAACACACACACAAAAATTATTTACGTGCTCCAAGGATCAGAGCCATATGATCAACTTTTATAGGCTGAGAAACTAGTCCCAGTGGTCCTGAAATAACATCTTTTATCATTGTTACACATCACTATAAAATCGGCCCATTCTGATGGAGGGAGGATCATAGATTCTTACTGGGAAAATATTATAGCTCTTGTCCCATTTATTAATCAAACTAAAGACCATGGAAAGTGACAAGAGTCAGAGACACTTTAGTTTATGTTCCGATGCAACTGGAAATTTATATCATGGTCTTGTGCCGAAAATTACACCATAATATCATAAAAAATAGATTGGATTTCTAATAACCCAAAACCAGCTACACCTGCATGCATAATGCCTCATTCCTAGTCAATCATAAGCTATAATTTTGAGAGTTTTCATATCCGCAAATGTGCCTTTGGGAATTTATTTTTTAAATGAAGCCCATTAGAAAGTAATTGAGAGGCACTAGATCAGTAAAAACAAACTTGGTGTGAACCAGGTATGACTCTTCCCCCTTATATCCCTTAATATTTTTCTTGCAGAAAGTTTCTAGAATAGTTTGTATAGGACTGGGGCGTATTTGAGCACTACTAACATACCCATCAAGAAGCTGGTGCCAACTGGTCTACAGTCTAATTCTAATCAGCACTTTAATTCATTAATGTTCCAAGTTCTCTGGGAGGTAACATGTTTTTGTCTTCTTCTGCAGCCTTCAACAGAACAGAATGGAACAAAAGTTTTGGATATGTATTTGGTTTTTTTGCTACAATACATCATGAACTACACTCACCTTCCCAAAAGAGATAGGAGACAGGAGAAGATGTGCTGCTAGCCACAGCTGCTCAGTGAATTCCAACCATCATTGTACATCAAAGTATGGGATTTAAAATCTCATGTTCAGCGTCCTCTTATGACTCATTTCAGAATCAGTGAGTTACTACTTAAGAATGAAAATGAGGACACAAGAGGAGGATCTAGACTGACACATTTCAGAATAAGTTCTCATGGATTCCATTGCACTTCATCAGATCCAAGTAACCACAGTGGGTTATTGTTGTGGTTTAACTGCTATCAACCATCTTTAGCTAGTCTCAAAGTTCACAATAGTAGAATTACAGAGTTGGACAGAGTTGCAGAAAACAAATTTGATATTTCTCCCTTTGTTCCATGTCCAGTTCAAATAGCCCTGACTCATCCCAGATTAGATTTGCTTTATAGAATTTTAGAATCATATCCCCTAGCTTAAACATACAAAAAGGAACTAATATAATATCATATGTAAAACTAATGTGAAAACCGAAACCATGATTACAGGGGGATTTTTTTTCCACAAGCTTTGCACTCTGAAGAGCAGATGGAGGCTTTAAATCTGTTCTATATCTCTATAGTAACTATATGCCTCAGATAGGAGTTCAGCCATGAGACAAATTGTGTGCAGCTTGAAAGTTCTCTGTTCCATTTTATCACATACATTTGTTATAACAGTGCATTATGTGATCATTAATTTAATGTAGCTAGATCTTTGGACAAGTCAGTGTGATATAGTGGCTTGAGTGCTGGACTATGACTTTGGAGAAGAGGATTCAAATCTCCACTTGGCCATGGAAACCCCTTGGATGACCTTATTCAAGTGACACTCACTCAGCCTCAGATGGAGGTAAAGGAACTGCCTCCCACAAACAGATGATAGGTTCACTTTAGGGTTGCCATAAGTTGGAAATAACTTGAAGGCACACAACAACAACAACAAAGATATTTGAACCACTCAGGAAGCCCTCTTGGTACCGCATGTCTATTTTCCTACCATTCAAAAAGCTTTCCACTTCTCAACAGCGTACAACTTAGGCATGCAGTGCTCAGACCCTGAATTTTAAGACTCCATTGACTGAGAATGGCACTCCTTGCTTTTTGGCATATAAAATACAGAATATGCAATAAAATCAGCCCTTCTTGGGCCCAGTTCTGTTTCATATAATATCCAAAAAATATGAGTAGAGAAAACCAGAAAAAATAAATTGTGATGGAAGATATCACACAGTGTTTGAAACATCTTATGCAGAAGAGTGCGTCTCATAGCAAATCCTGTTATTTCCTTTCAAAATTGTTAATTCTGGCAGTGAGCATAATTTCATAATGTTTTGTCTCCCATAGTAGTAAATGGGCTCCCTTCATACGGAAGTGGAAAAATCAGGGTATTCTCTTCCACTCCTCTAACCTTTTTGCTGTTCTGCCCTGAATGTGATTTGGGAAGTTAACTTTCCTATGGAGTTTGTCATGATGCTCATTTTATAACCTTTAAAAACAAAATGCTGGATTCACAAAAGTGTTAGATTTGGCTGATGCCTTCACTAATGGAAGAGGATGGGAAGGAATTTTGACAGAATACCCCTCTACTGCAAAATCTAATCTGGAATGTGGGGAAACTCCTCAGAACAGAGTGGAAGATGGCGTAGAGAGCATGGGTGAAAACAACTTCCTTTACTCTTAGACCAGTGGTTCTCAACCTGTGGGTCCCCAGATGTTTTTGGACTTCAGCTCCCAGAAGCCCTGAGCATTGACCATAGTGGCTGGGGCTTCTGGGAGCTGAAGTCCACAAACATCTGGGGACCCACAGGTTAGAATCATAGAAATGTAGAGTTGGAAGAGACCACAAGGGCCATCCGGTCCAACCCCCTGCCATGCAGGTTGAGAACCACTGTCTTAGACGATCATCCATAATGGAATACCTACTTCCATTTGTAAAAAGGGCACTGTTGGATACAATCCCTTCTCCATATTATTAATGGGAGCTGGGAACTGATAGTGCTATTGAGATTTTAATGTTTGATTCATGATGTTGCTGATCATCTATTAAATCACTCCATAGGGATTTGGGAAAGTCTCCAGTGTATTTTGGAGTCTATATTACCACAAAATGGAATGCCTAGGAGTTTGGGCCATTGCCATTTGCATGATAAGCTAGAAGACACACTCATTAGACCTCTTACAAAGTTATATTGCTCTACAAAAACTACCTTACTACAAAAATTCACCATTATCCACTGGAATGACTGACACCATGTGAATCCCCAACCCCCATGGTAAAACCATCTGCTAAAAAGTCACCAAATACTACCACATTCTAGATCAAAGGTGTCCAACCTTTTGGCTTTCCTGGGCCACACTGGAAGAAGAACTGTCTTGGGCCACACATAAAATACACTAACGATAGCTGATGAGCTAAAAAAAGGTCTGTGCATAATTTTTGTGATACCCGCCAACACAGATAAGCAAAAAAGCCCTCACATAATAATCCTAATTATGTGCCACTAGTGGGATATTTGACATTGCTTTCGAAAAACTAATGCATCAATATCTGGTTCAATAGAAGTAGTTGCAATTCTCAGCGAGTTCTCAAGGTGCTCATCAGATATTTTGGTACTAATTTTACTCTTGATGTGCTTCATCCTTGAAAATAGTTGCTCACAAATGTAGGTGCTACCAAAAAGCGATGACATGAATATGGCATGGTTGTGAAGCGAAAGATATTTGTCTCTGGGAAGGTAGATCTTATAAAAGTCTAGTAGAGAGAAATGATCAAATTTTTCTTTAAATTGAATGTCACATTGCAGCTATATTTGTTTTAAGCAACATTACAACAGAGTCCTCTTTCCTCCTTTGCTCTCTTCCCACCCCCCGCATGTGTGATGGCACAAGGCAGCCCTGGCAGAAGAGCACTGGGGTGAGATCTTCTCCCTTCGCTTTTTCGCTTTCCCCGCATGCACAATTGCAAGGGGTAGTGTCAGCAGAAGAGCATGAGGGGCAAGATCTTCCCCTTTTCCCTCACTCCCTCGCCGCCCCCTGCACACTCCATCGTGCGAGGCAGCCATGGCAGATGAGCACAGGAGGGCAAGATCTTACCCCTTCGCTCTCTCTCTGCCCCTTGCAGGCACAATTGCGTGGGGCAGCCACAGCAGACGAGCATGGGGAGGGAGATTTTATGGATTTGTGTTGGGCCACATTCAAAGCCATCCTGGGCCGCATATGGCCCTCAGGTCGCAGGTTGGACACCCCTGTTCTAGAGTATTATTTTGCCCTGTGGCACAAAACATGAGTCCGAAACTACAATTAACTTTTTTAAAGTGTAGGTATTAACACAAGTTAACACACAATGCTTAAACAGCAAGATTCCAGTTTCAACAGAACTCCAAATTGATACATGACATTTACATTTCCAGGCATAATAGTGGTTTTAAATAATTTTCATTAAAAAATAAAAGACACCACAGGCACAATACACGAGAAATCTACCCTGCTTAAGTTCAAAATTACGAAAGGGGGACACAACCACAAGTCTAATTTATTCAGTAAGACAGAAGCAGGATATATTTCTGATGGATTGTGCCCCATGTCAGTATATTACATACAAAAGTAGAACTTGCCCTAAAATAAAAAATATCTTTTTTTTTTTTTCAAAATTACAAAAAGTAAAATGCATACAAATCCTAATGAAATTGAATGTTTCCCCTCATTTTTACAGTTTCAGATTTAATTTACAAAATGTCATACCCACAAACAATAAAGATTGGGTTAATTTTTTTAAACATGTTCACACCTAGTTAACAAATCTTGTAAAGTGATTATAAATTCAAGAGTTCTAACACAGAAAACATGTTGTTTTTTTCCTGAAACACAGGGAGTATTGCACAGAGAACATGCAGAATTCTGACAAGTGAACAACAACTTGCATATAAAAAGACTTATGTCAAAGAAAATTGCAGAAATGAAAGAACCATTGGAAAAATTAGCTACATTAAATGCTAAGTCAGTCAATGAAGCCTTGTCATTAATGTTAAGCAAAGGAGAACCAACCTAGGAGCAAACCAAAACATTGTGCTGATATTCTGTAAAATATGGATATGAATTTGTTGACATTCTATCATAGCTCAAGGCGATATGTAACTAAGACACAGAATAGTTTACAAAAGCCTTTTCGATTATTTAAAAGAAATTTCATACAACTGTATACTCAATGAAGATGATGAACAAATCTTAGTATGTCAAGCTGAGCAACCAAAAGTGCACAGGGAATAAACATTTTTTTTCCAGATTTCTTTTGAGGAAAAAAGGGCATTTATTTCATTGCATTCCTCACTCCACTCACCTTTCTAATACTATGCAGAGAAGTTTACATTCTATATTTGTATCTGCAATCTGAAGTGGGATTTGCCTCAAAACTTAAGTTTCTAGTCTTCAATGTTCTGGAGAAAAAACAACCCTGAAAAACGTCAGCCTGGTACAGGTCCAGAAACCCTAAAGTCAGGTTTGTGTGTAAGGAACACAGGAAAGCCACCAAATTTATTACTGCTGAAGAAGTACACTTTTCAAAGCTTTTTAAAAAGGCTTCTAGTTTTTCACGGTAGTGAAAAAGATGTATGAGCAACATTAGATTTGGAAATCAAAAGAGCACCCTTTTAATTGGTCAAAATAGTTTAAGCAATGATTTCAGTGACTAAAATGTCACAGCCTTATTTTTTTTTCCTTTTCTTTGCAAGTTTAATACAGCCATTCTGGCTAGTACATCTTGCTTATGAAAGTATACTGCTGCATGCTCATCTTGCTTCAAGTTAACCTGCTGGATAGAAATCACTGGGCATGAGCATAGGTGGGGAAGTAGAATTCATAATAATGTTCGGGCCAAAGTAGTTTTCAGACCAAACAGAATTGTTTTTCATCAAACCTAGAAATGACTTGTGATCAATTATGGTTCTGAGAACGTACATCAAATCTTTGAAAGTTCTGATACCTGTTAAACAACATTTACATGCAATTAAGTCCCGTATGTTTGGATAGTACCAAATTTCTGAGCAAAAGTGGATCTGATATTAAAGCACTGATTATACAGGACATCAACTGGAAATGCAGTCTCTGACTGCTAAGATACTGATACTACACACTGAGAAAATCTAGAGGATTACTTTAACAAAGTCCATATTCCAGTCTCATTCAAGACACAGATAAATCTCCTCCCTGTTTCACTGGGATGGTGCCAATGCATAGCAAATGAAATCAACTTCATATTAGAGAGTTTCACAAAAGTCAGTTATGATACAGTCCACTGGGAATTTCTCCAGGACAGATAACACTAAAACGAAACGGAGCAGTACTCCTATCCTTTTTTTGGTGGGACTTGCTCAACAGAACTTCCTCTCTGAAGTCCACTTGATAGTCTGCATACAGCCGATCCTGTACATAAATACATAAAGCCCCAACCATGCTACTTTCATTTAACCTTCGGAAACAGATGAAGTGAATTGCAAATACTATATAAGCAATGATATACAAACCCAATGTTGCTGCCTCAACAACTTGAGAAATGTAAATGATTAAACAATATAATTACAAGGCAGGTTACTGATTAAAAGAAGCAGTCGGAGCCCCTACAGCAGTGGTTCTCAACCTGTGGGTCCCCAGATGTTCGTGGACTTCAACTCCCAGAAGCCCTGAGCATTGACCATAGTGGCTGGGGCTTCTGGGAGCTGAAGTCCATGAACATCTGGGGACCCACAGGTTGAGAACCACTGCCCTACAGGCTCCCCTGCATGATGCATAATATTTAATTAAATCCACATTATTATCTAATAACTACTACTTTTTTAAAATAGCAGTTTTGGATTATTCACTCTTTTTTTCTAACACTCAAATGCTACCCAACAGTCAAAATAAATTCCTGACAATCTAAAAAACTCTTTTGAGGTTATGCTAAAATACAGTATACATTTTGTGATATGAGGCTGGTTGCCCAAGTTATCAAATAATAATCACAGCACTAAATAAAAGATGGGGAACGGAATACTCCTCTACTCCATTTTTAAATGCCTAAGAGAAGGAAGGTAATAAATTTTCTTACTGCTGGATTATAGGAAGGGATTAAATTCTGTGTAATTGTTTTTAAAAGCACAAAACTCATGAGTGAGGAAAAACTACAACTGGAAGAAAGTGCTTTATCCCTTCTTATACGTTTTTGTTTCAAAATTGTTCTCTATGGAGCAAAGGAGTGTGAAGGGAGTGATTTGAGGGGAAGAAAAAAGAAACAGCAGGAAAAGATCAAGCCTGTCTTGCCTGGTTTTGCCCGCTGTCTCGGTTGGCTACTTTTCATTTTGAAAAAGATCAGGGAAAGTTATATGGAGCTCAGTGTAAGGTGTAGTTTAGTCCTGAGTCATTTTTTATGGAAGGGATGGTAAATGCAGGAATTACACACTATCATGACAAACACTGGGCTGAGTCCAATCAAAGTTAAGGACAGTTCAGTCCCACTGATTTCAGTGGGAGAGTTTATGGTTGAAACCCTAATCCCTAGGAGGTATGCCCCTTTGAATACAGTGTGGCTCGCTTCCAAGGATTGTACTGATAAGAATGCACTTAACATGCACTGAAATCGATGGAGTTTTTTAAAACTGTAAACTGATCATACCAAGATCGTACCCTCAATAAGTGGATTGCCCGTCACTGAGCTTTCAAAAAGGAAGCCAAAGGAATCTCAACAACAATATCCATTAACTGGAAAATGGTAACAGGCTGGGACTCTTTCCTGCCTACATTACTTGTACCTAAACACACCCTACAGACTCTATTTGACAAGCCAATGCCTCTTTCTTTAATTTGTGTTGACAACCTAGCACTAATTCAGTACCAATTGCAGAATGGAGAATCTATGCTTCTGCAGATGTTGGACTACAACCCCATCACTTGACCACTAGCCACACAGGGTGGTGCTAATAGGAGCTGGAATCCAATTACAGCAGTAGGATCCCAGGTTCTCAACCTGTGATTTACAAACACTCACATATTCAACATTTATACAAGAACAAAACTCTTACTCATTTTTGAGCTCACCACAATTAATTTCTAAATCCAAGAGAGAAGGTTAGTTGACCGAGTGCTTCAGTTTTCAGAATCATTCACAACTGCACTTCAACTTGCTCAGTTCCTGTTGGGCAGTGTCCATAACTGCAACTAAATTAGGTAGATAGATGGACACCAACAAAAATTACAGGGGAGGCAGTCAACAATTAGGAATGTGTGCATAAAAGTTCCACAAACCAGCAGCTACCTATCATAACCTGGAATGTTTGTATGTAATCTATCAGAGCTCTGTACCTATTTATTGGCACAGAGATCCCAAATTGCAGTTAGATAAGTTCTCCTACCCCCGAAACTCTTAACAGTGAGAAGTATAAAGAGGAGGAAAATAGTAACCGCAGAACATTCTCCAAAGTTTAATGCAAAGAATTATTAAGCTGATTTTGTGGACCAATTTTAGTCAGTGGAGAACAAGTAATATGACAAATGTGTCACAGAAGATTTCTACTTTCAATGATGATACTCTGTGTGTGTGCTCATGTGTATCTTAATATGGATATTTGGATATATGATAATAGTGACGACCCTATTACTCAAAAAGAGGTCCAGTCTTGATCCTTTCCTGGTTGGAAGCAAAATGTATTGCTTGATATTGCTATCAGATCCTGACAATACCCTACTATTTTACAGAGGTTTCCACAGTGAACCTGGGATCTAAAGTTGAAATGGTATTAAATGAGTAATGCTTATTTTTGTGAGCAGCATGATCTTATCATTTCTTACAGCTACTGCCATCCAAGCGGAGGATTAAGCAGCAAGTGTCAATAGCCATCTGGCCTAAGAAGCAAAGAAAAACTTGTCTTTAAGTGTGGAGAAGTCACAATTACTTTAAACCACAAAGTAAAAAATGGCTACACTTCTTGTTGGATAAGTCCCTCTACAAGAAAGAAGTTTTTATCTCTCATGACCTGTCAAAGTTCAGTTCCACAAATCAACCTATTTTACTGTCCTGTATGGTAGGTACAAGAGATGACAGAAGCAGTAACGGGCACACAATCAATGCTTCTCAAGATGATGTCAGACTGCAACTCCCAGTGTTCCTCACCATTAGCTATGGGCTGATGGGACTTGCAGTCCAACAACATCTGGCGGGCTGCATCAACTTTCAAAAGGAAGCCAAAGGAATCTCAACAACAATGATCTGTTATCTTGAAAATGGTGACAGGCTGGGACTCTTAGAATTCCCTTCATGATAATATTTGTGACATCACAATTTAATTTAAGCTTCTAAATACAACTCTACAGAACTATTTTATCTACTTAACGATTGGACAAACTGTAAACATTGCATGTCTGAAGAGGATCACTTAACTAATGAATTTACAATGGCCAAATGAATCAGAGTGGCAGAATGGAACTTCTTAGAGAAATGAAACACATCCAGTTTAGAGTTCTCAGTCAAGCGGAGTATTACATGCCACACTCTTCAGATGCTCCTGCTCAAGAAGCCTATGCCATCCACCATTACGCCTGCAGAAAAACTGTATTAATTCTGTATTAATTCTCTTGTGCAAGCTATTTCATTTCCTGAAAACCAGATTGGTTTTCTAATGAACAAAAGCAATAATTTATCATCAGAAATAGCTGGAACAGAGAAAAATCTACTAATAAACACATTTGTATAAGGGGGTGGAGGAAAGAGAGAAAGAGAAAATAATACCTGAAGAATGCCAGTCAAGATTAAAGCAAAAATTATACTAAATAGGAATGCTGAGAAAAATAATTAGTGACTTGGACTATCTGTGTTCAAAGAAAACCATGCTGGCCACAATTGAGTAAACACGGCCTGGCAACCCATTCTCTGAAACATACCACCCTGATAAAGACAGCCTATATTTGGCAAGGCTCCCATTGCTTCAGACTGGCTGCAAAGCATGAGCATGTAAGACTTTGTAAAACAAATCAGACAAAGTGGGAGAGCTTTCAAAAATGAAGCCAATCGAAGAACGTGAACTTTCCATTTCATTTAACGTTGGCACTAAAAATAGCTGAAACCACCATGGTTAAGAAGTTATTGAAAAGGAAAAACAAAATGATCACACATGATTTGCCATCTTTAAAATGCAAAACTGAGAAGTAAACATTATAGAAAAGCTAAAAATCTTGGTTTAATCAGGTCTGCAAGACTTTGGAAGGAGGACTTGCATTGTCTGAATGTGAGAAATGAACGTTCCCAGAGTGGGGTATAAAAGAGAAGGCTTAGTACTAACCTAGAATTACCACTGCCATTTCTTGACAACTGATGTCACTGCCTATAGTATGGCTGCAATTGAAAGTAGAGCACCGATTGGCACAAGACCTTTCAGTGTCAAGAACTGTGTTTGTGGGTTTGTGTTGGGCCTTACATTTTCAAAAATTCAGGAGCAGCTACATTAGAAAATAAATCTAATGTACAAAGGACATATTAAGACTTCACATGGAATTTAAATATTTAATCATAATTATGTGGGGGGAACTGCCTTAGAAGGATAATTTTATCTTATTTCCACTTTGAATAGACACACAGGGAGGGTCAAACACGTTGTTCACCCCTGAGCCTATGTTGAAAATCTTTGCCACTGCAGTACATCTGCATTTTTATGAAACCACACAAGTAAAATGTTATTTGCAAGGAAGAAAAATGGAGAACCTTATCAATTCTTCAAGATACAAAAAGTTAAGATTTTTCTTTTATGAGTAGAGACTCTTCCCTTAAAGTCTAAATTAGGTGGTATTGCTGTTATACTTCTCTTGTGAGAGGTTTGAGTTGGCACAAGGTTTGTATAACCACTTAAATAGCTTATTAAATAAAATAGCACAGTTCACAAACTAGAATTTCTCCTTTAAAAACAATCAAATTCTCAGTCAAGTACAAGGCTCTTCATAATTGTGTAAATAACAGATGAAATTAGGAAGCATACTTTTAAAAAAACTCTTTCTAAATTCAGTTAAAATGTCCACAGAAATTTTTTAGTTTCTACTGTGAACTATTGGCTTTCCAGTTTCCATGGAAATGGGCCAAGCACAGTACCAGGTTCCATCCTCCACTCTGTTTTGTGAATCAAACGGAGACAATGACATCGAGATAAAGTCTATCATAGGATTCCCTGAAGCACAGGATAAGTAGAAGACTTAGCAAACAAGATCCTGGGACGCACCAGTTAAACCAAGAGAATTCTGGATGGGAGGAGAGAAAGAAAAAAGATTAATTAATAGATATTTATCACCACAATAAAGCTACAAAACAGTTCACTGTTTAAGCTGAGGCAATCGCTTTGAGAAATACAAACCAAGCTGTTCAGCTTTCAAGACCCTTGAGGGGACAAATTTTTAAAATCCTTCCATTTTTCATGAGAAATAGGGGAATAATGAGAACATGTATTGGATTTGCTCCTATGGATTGCATCCTGATTGACTCATGAAAACAAAACTGGGGCAGGCAGCACAGTCCTCTCTGTTTTACATTTTTAGTTGTAATGTTTGGGAACTAATGCAAATGTAATTATTTACTAATGTAAATAATATTATTTACACCCTTGAAAACAGTGCAACTATTAATGATTTTCATTTAAGCAATGAGAAGGTACAGTAAGATAAAATGCATCTGGTGACAGGTTTCCTGTAGAACTTTTGTAAAATAACATTTAACTTACTCATACTTATTTAGGCTTTTAATACAACAAAGCTAAGTTTCAGGGAAAGCCAAACACAAGGAAAACCATAGTTGCAAACTGGGCCTCAAATCCAAAAAGACTGGAAAGTATTCTGCAATGAAGAGTGGTGGTGGTCTATGTGACTTCAAGTTGCCTGTTGCTGACTTATGGTGGCCCCCTGAATTTCACAGGTTTTCTAAGGGAAAGAATATTCAGTGGTGGTTTGCGGTTCCTTCCTCTGAAATACAGTCTATGGCACCTGTTGTATGTTGGCGCTCTCCCAAGTATTAACCATGGCTGGCCCTGATTAGCTTCCAAGATCAGATGGGATTTGGTGCCTTTAGGGTATTTACGGCCCTAAAGACTATAGTCTTTTTTAAAGAGTCCATTATTTTGATTCCTATCAGTTATACTTTAGCCTCCCAATTCCTGAATACAAAGATTATACCTCTTAACTGACAACAGCTTAATCTACTCTGATTAGAATGACAAATGCAATTTCCCAATAAAAGAGTCAGTTCATTTTAAAAGCAACCCTGTATGAATCTCTCAAGAAGTCAGCTGGTAACCATAAGAAATAAAATTCTCTCCAATGTTTAATTATCTTAATCAGAAAGCAAGGGCTCATGCCTCCTTGTTATCCGTGGTTTGTCTCTCTGACAAAACATCTGCTATTCACTATTTTTATAGAATTCTAATACCTTTAGGTTTCAGAATCATCCAGCAAGCATGGTTTAGTTTAATCCCATAATTCACAGGGCTGAAGATAAAGAACAATTTATTTTTTCTAAAACCTCCATAAAAAAGAGCGTGAATGCACAGAAAATCACTGCTTCCATAGAAAACTACATCTTTTTAGGTGCTATTAGACATTCCCCCACTAATAATCTTTTTGCTATTAAATTCCATCAAAAGCTTTACATTGTGCTAAAGTACACAACCTATACCACCTAGGCAAAATTGCTGAAGTTTTCATTATCCTCTCAGTCCTTTATGCTGTTCAGACTGGCATAATAACAGAGTGTGAGAATTATCCTACCATAAGTGGTCTGGTCTGTTGTATTTTTTAGAAAGGAAATAAGGAAAAATGACAACTACCTTTTACGGGGTTTCCAAATGTCAAACCTATTTTGCTAACTATTGGCCTATTCTGCCAAACTGAGCGCACTTTCAATAGTGACAACAGAGACCCCCCTCAAAACAAAGGAATATATTGGAATGTACCAATAATACTTCTGGCGGAAAATTAACAATGGATTCTTTAAAAAAAAAAAACCAGTTCTGTTAGCAAACTTGGGAGATACCTGGGGCTGAAAAATTGTGTTTTGCCTACGGCTACCCAGGACATTTCATGGCTGTATAACAATGTGATTTAGGGATGCTGGAGAATTTTACTCTGCCTCTGTTTTAAAACAAACCAAACCAATTTGTACTTTCCAGACTAATACAAAGCCTTCTCTGTCAGGAACCTCTTCACAAAGTCACTCTCCACCTCAGGACAGTAATGCAAAGATCAGCTCACTGCAATTCCAGCTTTTCTCAGTTCTTTTTTGTGGAAATGGGTGCTTTATATCTCAGTGAAACTAAGGAGAAACAGATGAGACAGAACACTTTTCTGTGTTTTACTAATGGTGATGGTTTCTTTCTTTCTTTCTTTCTTTCTTTCTTTTTTTCTTTCAATCAATCAAGCTAGGGGGAGGAGCCAGCTAGGGGAAGGAGGCTTTATTAGGAACTCCCAGCAGTCTTCTTGCTGACTTCCAGAGGAGAGAGCAGAAGGTGAGCTGGGTCTGCAAAGACAACTTTGATAGGTGTTTTTGCAAGATTGTGGGGCTGAGTTTGTTTGCTTATTTCTCTGTGTTGTTTTTTTTGCTTGCGCTGGCCGTGTGCTCTCCCTGAGCTCACAGCCTATTGTCAGCTAATTGTTTGTTAGTTAGTCAGTTAACTGTCAATCAAACTAGGGAGAGTTAATCAAGCTAGGGGGAGGAGCCAGCTAGGGGAAGGAGGCTTTATAAGGAACTCCCAGCGGCGCACACCTATGGTGCGCGCAATTTCATTCATCTACTTCAATCCTTCAAGTTCAACCATTCAAGTTTAGGAACAACCGATCCTTAGAGCAACTGAACAAATTTAGGAAGAGTTCAACTGAGCTTGGTAGTTAGCTGAGCAGACACAGCTTATACAGCTCAAATTAAGAAAGGAGGCCCAGTTTTTGTTTTTGTTTTCTTTTTCTATTCTCTGTATTATCAAGTATGGAAGGGAAGGGAGCTGTTGCTGTCACCTGTAGCACTTGTGGCATGTTCCTTTTCTTGCCACAAGATGTGGTCGGGTACACCTGCAGCAAGTGCAAGCTGGTCACCTTCTTAGAGGTCAAGGTGCGGCAGCTGGAGGCACAGGTTTCTAATCTTATTAGGGAAGGTGAGGACTTCTTAGATAGGGCAGAGAGGACCTTCCTGAAGACCAGATATGCAGAGGAGCTGCCTGATGAGGAAATCAGTTCCGTGAGCCACGAAAGCGATGCTTGGAGGAATGTCACACGGAGAAGGAGAAGGGCCAGGAAGGAAACAGAGACTCTCAAACTACAGAATCGCTTCAACGTTCTTGGCGCTGTGAATGATGAGGAACACCAGAAGGAGGGAACACAACATCAGCAAGAAGGAATCCAACTTCGGCAACTGGAACTTGAACACCAACAGGACAGCATCCAACATCGGGAAGACCAGCACTCCCAGCCTCAACACAATGCCCAGGCAATCCTGGAAGAATCTGCTTGTCGAAGAACCCCTGACAGGCCTCAGAGGAGGCGAGTTCTGGTGGTTGGGGACTCCTTGCTCAGAGGAACCGAACCGGCAGTTTGCAAACCGGACAAGCTCAATCGAGAGGTCTGCTGTCTTCCTGGGGCCAGGATAAACCACGTAACAGAGAGGCTAGACAGGCTGGTCAAGCCCACTGACCGTAAGCCCCTCGTTTTGGTTCACATTGGAACCAACGACACGGTGAAGCGCAGCTTTCACCACATCACAAAGGATTACGAGCTTATGGGGAGAAAGCTTAAGGACCTTGGTGCACAGGTGGTCATTTCATCAATCCTCCCTGTTCAAGGATATGGTGCACGAAGGGAAAGGACAATAGTAGAGGTCAACAGCTGGCTCTGCACATTTTACCACCGCCAACAGTTTGGCTTTTTGGATCATGGCTTGAAATTCCAGGAACATGGGCTTCTGGCAAGGGATGGGCTGCACCTCACGAAACTTGGCAGGAACGTTTTTGCAAACAGTCTCACAAGGAGGATTAGGAGGGCTTTAAACTGAGTACAACTGGGGAGGGAGACAAGATTATTCAGGACAAGGACTCGGCAAGTGCAGGGGAAAAAGGCCCAAATGATATTGGCCAAGTAGGAATAGCATCCAATCGTGGGAGGAGTGGAAACAATGCTATGGGACTTGCAGGAAGGGCACGGGGACTTAAGTGTCTCTACACTAATGCACGGAGTATGGGAAACAAACAAGATGAATTTGAACTCCTAGTACAACAAAATAAATATGATTTGATAGGCATCACTGAGACCTGGTGGGATGAGTCTCACGATTGGAATGTAGGAATAGAGGGGTATAGCCTATTTTGTAGAAATAGACCAAATAAGAAAGGAGGAGGAGTAGCCTTATATGTCAAGGATGTTTTCACCTGTGAAGAGATCCATGACTTGAACACCGGAAGACAGGTCGAGAGCATCTGGGTAAGAATTAAGGGAGCGAGAAACAATAGGGATATTATAGTGGGGGTTTACTACAGACCTCCAAGCCAGACTGAGGACCTCGATGGCGCTTTCGTAGACCAAATGACTGCACATTCAAAAAGGAGAGATACAGTAATAATGGGAGATTTCAACTACCCGGATATATGTTGGCAGTCAAACTCTGCAAAGGCGGCAAGGTCCAGCAAGTTTCTTGCTTGTCTTGCAGACAATTTCATGGTCCAGAAGGTGGAAGAGGCGACAAGGGGATCAAATATTCTGGATCTGATCCTGACCAACAGGGAAGACCTTGTTAATGACGTAGAACTGGTTGGATCTTTAGGAGAGAGTGACCATGCCCTATTAGAATTTGGCATTCAGTGGGGAAGAGAAGACAAGTGTAGCCAGGCATTCGTCTTAGATTTTAAAAAAGCAGACTTCTGTAAACTGAAGGAGCTGCTGGCTGAAATCCCGTGGTCAAGAATAGTCAATGAGAAAGGAGTTCAGGATGCATGGGAGTTCTTTAAAAGGGAGGTACTGAAGGCACAGGCTAAAACTGTGCCATTAAGGAGGAAAAATGGAAGGCATCTGAACAAACCGGAATGGTTGACTAAAGAGTTCTCAGCTGAGCTAAGTGTTAAGAAAAACATGTACAGGAAATGGAAGAAGGGGGAAATCACCAAAGAAGATTATAAGCAAGTAGCCAGGAGATGTAGGGAGAAGGTCAGAAAGGCTAAAGCACAGAACGAACTTAGGCTGGCCAGAGACATTAAAAACAATAAAAAGGGCTTTTTTAAATACGTCCGCAGCAAAAGGAAAAAGAAGGAGACGATAGGGTCACTGCGCAAGGAAGATGGTGAATTAATAACAGGAGGAAGAAAAAAGGCAGAACTCCTCAACACCTTCTTCGCCTCAGTTTTTTCCCAAAAGGATAAAAACACTCAACCTGGCGGTTGGGGAGCAGGTGAGGAAGTGGGGGAAATGCAGCACAGAATAGATAGAGAGGTAGTACAGGAATACCTGGCCACACTGGATGAATTTAAGTCTCCAGGGCCAGATGAATTGCATCCTAGGATTTTAAAAGAACTAGCAGAGGTCATTGCGGAACCTCTTGCTATAATCTTTGAAAACTCTTGGCGGACCGGAGAAGTTCCGGCAGACTGGAGGAGGGCAAATGTTGTCCCCATCTTCAAGAAGGGAAAAAAAGAGGACCCAAATAATTATCGCCCAGTCAGCCTGACATCAGTACCTGGAAAGATCCTGGAGCGGATCATCAAACAGTCAGTTTCTAATTACTTAGAAAACAATGCCGTAATTACGAAAAGTCAACATGGATTTCTCAAAAATAGGTCATGCCAGACTAATCTTATCTCTTTTTATGATAGAGTTACTTGCTTGATAGATGAAGGGAATGCTGTGGACATAGTATATCTTGATTTCAGTAAGGCCTTTGACAAAGTTCCCCATGACATTCTTGCAAAGAAGCTGGTAAGATGTAGACTGGACAGGGCTACTGTCAGGTGGATTTGTAACTGGTTGACTGACCGTACCCAAAGGGTGGTCACCAATGGCAGATTCTCATCCTGGAGAGAAGTGACTAGCGGGGTGCCACAGGGTTCTGTCCTGGGCCCGGTGCTGTTCAATATCTTCATTAATGACTTGGATGAAGGAATAGAGGGCACGCTGATCAAATTTGCAGATGACCCCAAATTGGGAGGGGTTGCTAATACACCTGATGATAGGATCAAAATTCAAAAGGACCTGGACAGATTGGAGAGCTGGGCCAAGGCTAACAAAATGAATTTCAACAGAGAGAAATGTAAGGTCCTACACTTAGGCAGAAAAAATGGTATGCAGAAATATAGGATGGGGAACACGTGGCTGGCTAACAGTAAGTGTGAAAGGGATCTAGGAGTCTTCATAGACCACAAGCTGAACATGAGCCAGCAGTGTGATGCGGCAGCCAAGAAGGCCAACGCAATTCTTGGTTGCATCAATAGGAGTATGGTGTCTAGATCAAGGGAGGTATTGGTACCACTTTATTCTGCTTTGGTTAGACCTCATCTGGAATACTGTGTCCAGTTCTGGGCACCCCAATTCAAGAAGGATATGGATAAGCTGGAGCAGGTCCAGAGGAGGGCAACCAAAATGGTGAGGGGCCTGGAAGCCATGCCCTATGAGGACAGACTTAGAGAGCTGGGTATGTTTAGTCTGCAGAAGAGAAGGTTGAGAGGGGACATGATAGCCATGTTTAAATATTTGAAGGGATGTCATGTCGAGGAGGGAGTGGGCTTGTTTTCTCCTGCTCTTGAGACCAGGACAAGGAGCAACGGATGCAAGCTGCAGGAGGGGAGATTCCGCCTGAACCTCAGGAGGAATTTCCTGACAGTCAGGGCTGTCCGGCAGTGGAATGTGCTGCCACAGAGTGTGGTGGAGTCTCCTTCATTGGAGGTTTTTAAGCGGAGGCTGGATGGCCACTTGTTGGGAGTGCTTTGAGGGTTTTCCTGCATGGCAGGGGGTTGGACCGGATGGCCCTTGCAGTCTCTTCCAACTCTACATTTCTATGATTCTATGATTCTAAACCAAAGATTTTCCTGCTCTCTTGTACTGCAGGATCTTCTAACTCCATTTGTAACAAAAAATATAAATTTTAAAACAGTAAATTCCATTTGTAATTACTGCCAAAATAAAAATGTACTTTCAATATTTCAAACATTGCAATTTTATGCTGAACCAAGTTCGACATAATGTATTCTCTGTTCCCAAAGTAATAAAATAACTTTCAGTATACAAATGCTAATACTGGATTTTTATTTTTTTTTCCAGAAAATTTCTGTTTTTCTTCTGAGGAAAAAACAGGAAAATATTTCCCCACAGCTTGAAAATTCCCAGAAATTTTACATCTCTACTCACTTGTTTTTTCCTTTTTCATGTGCTTATTACAGAAGTCCTGAACAGGGCTACTATTAGGGCTACTGTTCACTATTTATTGTTTGAAGAATTAGCAAAAATAAATGGAAAAAAGACTTGACTGTATATAGGGAAACATACAGGTATTTGCCTTTTTGAAAAATGCCTAAAGGAACATAACATGTGTATACAGGAGGCTGTGAACTACATGAATATGATTAAAAAAACTTAACATGGAAAAATTTTGTACAAAGGCAATGATTACAGACAACATATAGTGCTGCAGACCTGCATTATATAGATCTGTACTGTCTGCAATATGTACACTGGATTGCAATATATTTCACTACTGAATAACATCTAAAAGAGCTGCACCACTATCTGCCAGCCACAATGCCACACAAAATGTCTTGTGAATATCAGAGGCACAACTGTAATGAAGTGAAGTGGATCTGAACAGGAAGCACCCATTACCCTGGAAAGCAACGCTTTTGAGAGGTTACGTTTTCCTTCAAGGAACTGGAAAGGGTTACAAGCTTCCCTCACTTATCTGACAGGTTAAGGACTGGAACACTGCCAGAAAACAGAATTGGTTGAAAAGCAGAACCCACATAGTATACTGTAAGGAGCTTGAAGGATTTATGGAGGCACACTTGGGTCTGACCGCATGCATGCTGCTTGCAAAATCTCCCAGCTGGCTTGGCGCCCTTTTTCCCCTCTCAGCCTGCTTTGCAAGCAGCACATGCATACAAGTGGTCCCAAATGAGCCTCTGCAGCGAGAAGAACTGATGAAAGAAACCCCAACTGAATTAATAGAACATGTCTTTAATTTGTTAGCGCTGAAAGAGCGAGCCATCAGATAACAGGGGACTAAAAGGCGGTGTCTTCCTGTACATCTAACAGTTACTGGGATTTTTGCTTGCAGATGTACTAGTCTCATGTTTTTCAAATCTTCTGCCTTCAGGAAACTCTTTCTCTGCAGTGGGTCCCATGAATGGCACGCAGGCCTGGGCCTAGGCAGCATGCTGAGTTCAGTGTCAGGCCTCAGCTTTAGCTCATATGCACTGGAAACAGCCTGGCTTAGGATGCACTCAGCACTCTTCAGTGGCTGAACTTTGCAGGGAAAGACTGAGGGTAATGGGTAAGCTGTTGTTTGGGGGAGGGGGATTTCTCAGTTATGGCAGGCTTTCTCGTTAGAGAACTCCTAATAGGTCTTGTTGCTTTCCTGCAAATGCAGTTTGAAAACCACTACATTAATCCATTGCCTTTCCATTGCCTTTATGAAAAGGTGGAAGCAACAGCTTGCGGCAATAGGTAGCCGTGCTATATTTTACAATTACTACGCAGAAACGATAGCAACAATGTATCTCCATGCTGAATGAAAAACATAGTTAAAGCACCCAGAAGTTCTTCTTGATCCTATATATTTTTTCCTGGAAGCAAGTCTAATTGAGTTCAGTGGGGGTTTACATAAGGAAAAAGTTATTGTTACTGACGTAATTTCAAATTAATTTTCACAGCCATAAAACAAAAGGCAACACTCAGGACAGGAGCAAAGCCTGTGTCAGTCACTGCTCTTTGTGCTCACCCTCTCAAACAGAGGCAGAATGTTTTGATTTATTGCGTGAGGATTTTGTCCTCTCATTTGTAAACATTAGGTTTCCAATGCAATTCAGATTCAGAAGCCTCTGAAACTCACTGAATAATCATTACCAGAGAAGGGACTGCTTAATGAAATTTCGTGATAGTTTTGACTTCTGTGATGAGGAGAATGATTTTCAAAGGTATACTTATACCTCTGGGGTTTACCTTCCAGTTTCTCTGCTACAATGAATCAAGTAGCTTGAACCAAGGCAACATCCACTGCCACCCTTATTATACCAGGGCAACACAGCCCTCCTGGGATTGTCTTTGTGGCTCCCAGGGATTTTTCCCTCCCAAATTTATTTTGTCTCCAAATGCACTCTAGAGAGGGTAGGGACAATTTCACTGTGTTTTTCCTCATCCAGGCCATTTTAAGCCTAAGAGATGCCTTTTAAAACTAGAACAGTGACTTCCGGGTCACTTCCTAATAATAATAAAAAAAAGCCCTTCCTAAGCATAACATTACTGGGGTGGGGATATGTGGTCCCCTTCACTCCCCTGAGCACATTCTGGGACAAAATATTAATTTGTTTTTGAAGGAGGCTTAAACATTGCTTTATGTTATCATATCATGCACCACCACTCTGTGGGATGTGCTATTTTCATAACTGGGTACATCTATGGCTGGAACACATGTTTGAAAGTGCACTGGCTGTAAGCATGTGCCAGGCCAGGATGACCTCAGACATGATCAGATCATAAATTCAGAGAAGATTAGGCAGGAAAGCCCGATGCTAATGGGCTTGGGATAATGCTTTCTAAAACTCTGAGCTACAAGCACTCCTGAAAACAATAGAAGGTGAAACTGACCAAGTGAAGCAGTCAGGGACTCTACTGTGAGCATATCCTATGGAGACCTTCCCTATTTGCACTTTAAACATTAAGACATTGTCAGTACTACCATCAATGTTTTGTCACCTAGAGTTAAGACAGTCAGCCCATTCCAGACTCCTTTGTCAACACTGAAAGAAAGCCATTACTGCTTTGTCCATGCACCCTCCTTCAGGGGGGCAGTAAACAGGGCGTAAAAACCCTTGTTCCAGCCTAAGTACTATGTTGGGCATGTTACGTTGCATGTGGTATCACAGATTTCTGTTCCTCCTTGCTACCATCAGATGCACTGTCTGAGCCTTTCTGCTTTGACTGTCTGCTTCAGGACCAGTAACTGTCACCCTTTTCACCCAATCTCTCTCCATCTACCCTTTCTGGCCTCACTTTCTGATAGCCTTGTATGGTTCTTGAAAGCATCTGACTTCCTGTATGCTTAATTAATTCCCAATAAAATACTCTGTGTAACCTTTTTAACTGGAGTTCTCCCTACAGTTAGTACAGGTATACATAGGTGAAAAGATCCTGCCATTGCTCCCCTTCCACAGGCCTCCTTTGAGCGATAATTCCACCTATTTCTATGGAGACACTGGCATTGCAGGTGGACCCCAAGATTCCCCACCTTTTAGGGTAACAATTAAGAAGACTGGATATTTGAGATTCTATATGATATATAGGGTAACTGAAGAAAATGCTGAGAACACTTGTGCATTTGGCCTTCCTGCATCAAACTGTAAAGGGTACATGCATTATGTTAATGAATTAAACAAGTTTTGGAGAAGGCCTTTAGGGAGATTTATAGTTGACTATACAGTTGACGCCTTTGTATTTGACTCCTTTGCAAATTGGTAGACAGCAATGCCCTTCACTGAGAAATCTCTTCATCATGTTGAAAGAATAAGTTTTAGGAAAATGGGGCAACTGAACTATGAATGGGACTTCACAGTAAGGGATTTCATTCTTGGAAAACAACGCTATTTGGCTGAGCTGCTATCAGCCTCCAAAAATACAAAGAATCCAAAGGTTTCTTTAATGAAATATGGCAGGAAGAGACTGTGGTTAATGTTTTATACCTGTAAATGGCGTATAGAAATTGGAATGGGGCTGTGTTGATGAAGTACACAACGAACAGAAGCCTGGGCAATACCAAGATAAATCTGTGATTGTTGTTTATATTGATAGTTATCTAGTCTTTTTTGGCAATCTTCTTACATTACACTGAAAAGAGACCATTCACTCTCATTTTACATGAGCTTCTATCACCAAGGCGCTCACCACAAGTATAAAATGGAATTCAGGAAGATATGAAAGAACCAGAGTTTGCAATGGAGGAGCTTTTATAAACGTATGTTTTAAAAAGTATGTGCTCAGAATGAGTGATGTTTGGAAATCTCAAACAATTTATTGCTGAAAATATTCCTATTCCTTCGAAAGGTAAAAACAATTAATGTGAAGAACTGCCATATAGTACAAACATCGCATTATTTGTTGTTAATTGTTATCAAGTCAGTTTTGAGTTATGATGATTCTATGAAGAAGAGACTTCCAATAAGATACTTCATCAGCTGGCCTGCTTGGATCCTGGAAACTCAGGGCGGTGGCTTTCTTGATTGAGTCTATCCACTTACAATGCAGTCTTCCTCTTTTCCTAATGCCTCTCATTTTACCAAGTATTACAGTATTTTCTAATGAGTCATGATGTCTCATGATATGTCCAGAGTATGACAGCATCAGTTTAGTAATTTTGGCGTCTAGGGAGATTATTGGCTTGATTTGCCCTAGGATCTATTTATTGGTCTGTTTAGCAGTCCATGGAATCCAAACAACTCAGCTCCAGTACCACATTTCAAACTACAGCCAGCCCCCTCCCGCCATACTTTTGCAGGTTCAGCATTCCTGGATTTGATTATTTGTGGGTTATTTTATTTTACTTATTTAATTTATTATTATTATTATTATTATTATTATTATTATTATTATTATTTTATTTGCTTCTGCCATAAGAAAAAGTATATTATCTCTTGGAATTTCTAGGTCCTCTACAGTGATTCTATTGTCCACTTCTGCCACACGGTAGCTAATAACTCCTTACTGGGCATATTATTCAAGGGGGAGCTGGCTGCACAACTCTCAAGTGCTCTTGGATGAGACTTGGCTCAAATTTTCCTGCTCTTGTAGCATTTGCAGTAGGTTTTTGACTGTTTGCCAGCAAAATTTAAAAATGATCTTTTATTAAAAAAAAGAAAAGAAAAATAGGGCAGTGTCCAGGGGTGCTAGGTGATGGTATGATCTGCAGGCTGTACTCTCTCCATCTCTCCTTTACCTGAAGTAGTTAAACCAGAGAACATGAAAGGCACAATGCAGAAAGGAAGGTTGAAGGGGGGGGGAAGGGAAAAGTCTGCTTGTTCAAGTCATTAATAGTATTCTGAAGAGCAGCATTAGGGCTGGGGGATATGCAGTATGCATCCATGTGTGCTGTAAGCTACACCACTGCTCAAGCTATACAATAATAAAATGGCAATAAACATTCACAGCTGGCAATCAGGACTCACACTGAGCCCTTTAGCCTTGTGCAGCATAGCATAAGAAGGTTTTAGCAGAGTAAAGAAAAAAGTTACTTCTGCAGACCCCACAAAGTGCTGGCTGGAGCTGTGAACATCTTATGCGCCAGAGATACGCAGCAGCACATTGGTACAGGAAACTCTTTTGTCATTCTAACACTAAAGCTGAATGGCCCTGTGCCTTCCATTCTGGAGCAAAATGAGGCCACTTCAATATATGGTTGTGAGTTCTTCATAAACTGGGGCCATCTCAGCATACAGATGTACGTTAGTTTTCAACTTTAAAAAAAATGCTTGATTTAAAAAACTGACCATCAAAGGCCAACTGTTTTTTGAGCTTGAAGACTTCAGGGAAATGATGAAATTCTTGCTGAAAAGTAAGGCTTTGTGGTGATAACTCATCAAGGGGAAGAATCACACAGCCCTCTAAAGACTGTTGAACTAAACCTCTCTGTATTTCTCACCACTGGCTTTGCTAAGATTGAGAGCTGCAGTTCAGCAACATCTGGAGAACTCCATAAATCTCCTTTTTAGCCTATAGTATTGCAGAGGAGGAGGAAGAGGAGAAAATGACATGCAGAGGCACTTGGGTTAGTTTAAAAACTCTCTTTATTTTATATGAAAACCTCTGAACGCATATGAAATTATAGCATATATGAAAATGTACTTGCTAAGATTCAAAAAGGGGGAGAGATTTCCAAAAACTCGTCACTATATAGCAGTAAAATTCTTAGCTGTGAACGCTTGGCCCCAACCTGCACACCACAGGAAGTGACTTGAAAGGGCTCGAAAGGAGAGGGAACGTGGCCTTTCTTCTTTCCTGCATGTTGAAATTGCTCTCATTCCCCCATGAATCATGAACAGAACTCCACAGTTTCTCTTGCAGGATGAGTGGAGCTCGAAATATACACACCTACTTTTTGCTGTGGGTCCTCCGTGTGGAAATGGCTGCTGGCAATTTGAACTAACTATAAATAATATAGCACCCACATATTACAGTTTATGATCTTCTTAAACTTGCTGGAATAAGGAAGAGATACATACTCTTTTGCCAGTCCGTGATTATATCAAGGGAAGGTGGTTAAAGATATGTTTAACAAAAAGAAGAAGCCTCATGGGCAATCAGATTACATCCTGAAGCATGATACTGGATTAGTTTTATCATTGTTTTAGGTTGTGTAGCTACAAATGTCATTAATGGTCATAACATTATGCTGTTCTTTGTAAAAGCCGTGCAACAGTGTTTATCTCCAAAGGCATCCTGCTGCACTGACTTTGAAGGGGACCTTTCACCTAAGGATTTCATTCTTTGATTGGCACACACATAAAACAAACACATAGGAGGTCTTTTCTGCACTCTTAAGATGCTGTGGAGATTTATACACATCATTAGCATTAATGGAAGATCTGCATGCAGTTCTTCCTCCTGTGCATGTGCATATGTGTCTTGAAGTTGCCTGCTGATTTGGCAACCCCCTGAATTTCACAGGTTTTCTTAGGCAAGGAATACTCAGAGGCAGTTTCCCAGTTCCTTCCCCTGAAATATAGCCACCTGGTATTCATTGGTTGTCTCCTATTCAAGAACTAACCAGAGCCGCCTCTGGCTATTTTCCAAGATCAGACAGGATCTGGTGTCTTCAGGATACTTAGGCCTCTTCCTACTAAAGCCAAAATTAAAACTCTACATAAAAACATCCTACCACATTTCCACTTAGCAAGTTTCTAAACACTCCTTACCTTTATGGTAGAAAATGAGAAAAAATAGGAGGACTCCCATGAACATGTTGCTTAGGAAGGTGACCACACCACAGGTAATTCCTTCTGGAACAGGATAGACCGTTTCCACAAAGAGTTCAAAGAATATAGGTACGCTGCTGTTCAAGAAGACACCCAGCAAAATAGAGGATGTGTACAAGGTGGCTGCAATCAAGACAAAAGCACAGTTTTTTTTATACTATAACCCCATTAATGTTCTTTACTGCAATGAATAAAAACCTTTATACTTTATTACCAATTTGGACTATCGAAATCTAAACTACAGTGTATATACAATCACTATCCAGCAACGTGTTTCTGAGAAAAATATCTTACCTGGGTCATCCCAAGGTTAAATTTTAAAATGTGTAACACATTTCAGCCCCAAGACTGGGCCCTCATGTACTGTCAAAACAACCTAAAAGCAATTCCTGTGAATATGACAGCTAAAAAAATGTACTGCCAGTGGAAATCTCTGTCAGGAGACTATGGTAACAACCTAAGCTACTCACATGAATGCCTTCATAGTTAGAGGTTTGACTTTCTGGAGAAGATCTGTGGTTTTAACTGATCAGTAGCTGATCAGAAGGTTTAAGAAATTTCTTTAAAAAAGCATTTACATGACAGCATATATCTACTGCTTTTCGGTCTACCCAGGCTTCCAAAGTAATGTAAAATAATATATAAAAATAGAAAAAAAAAAAAACATTCTTCAGTAATAGCTTAAAACCATTCTAAAAGCCAAAGTCCCAACATAATAATTTGGTTTAAAATACCTGCTGGAAGCTCAGTAAAGATGGAAATAGCCAGACTTCCACTAAGAGGGAATTCTTTACATTATAAAATGCCCAAGTCATCCCACAGTTTGTACATGCTTACTTGGGAGAACTAACTTTTCATAGTGTTAACCTGGAAAGTAGATCACTGAAAATACACTTATCTGTGTTTACTGAATGATGTACACTTATGCACAGACATACAGATATGTGCATATCTCCACCACTGCACCGGCATTTCTCAACTGCAGCTTTGGGCTTTACTGCAATGTTGAAAAGCAGCAGCTATTCCTCCCCTGGCCACACACGCAGACTGCCTTCATCACTAAGCTACCACCGGAAAAACAAAACAAATAGGACTTTTTTTTTAAATATATACAATATAATCACTCCTATAGCTCCCAAGGCACTTTTAAATTTATAGCCTGCATTGTATTTTTAGTAAACTAGGTCAGAAAGTTTCCATTTTTGCTCTTTAGCTTAAAAACAGTATGCCTACTTTTTGAAAAACAAGCATATGTTTACATTTATTTAACTCTAAAATAAACGGAAACAATAGCTTTACAAATAGCCAATTACTATGCTAAATTAGGAAAGAACTGTGATTTAACTCTTCCTTGCTCTTAACTCTGAAGGTCAAAACTAGTTCTGGATGTTACTGGAAAACAAAACCTGAACGATTTTTCCTGGTATCCAAAACAATTGATGCCATAGAATATTTATACTGCACTGCTTCGGGGACAGGAAGAACTACTCAAAACTCAAACCTTTCTAAGTTGGGATCCCAAACAACTCAGAAATGGACTTTGTGGTTGCAGAGCACTAATTAGGAGGTGTTTGGTCAAGCAGAGAGGAAAAAAAAAAGGCCACACTTGGCAGCTATCTTTCTGTAATTGTTTCCATCTGGGAAGTGAGCTTTGGTTTGGTGGGGACTACAGTGCCTCATCTGCTAGAGGATTCAGAAAATAGCAGAGTGCTCTTAAACTCACAAAAATCACTGGCCTCAGACAAACTTAATCCTGGGGCAGGTGATGTCCACAGTGTCAGGCATGACTGGGACCATGTGGCCTTCAACATACTGCTGAACTGCAATTCCCTGAAGCCCTAGACAGCATTGTCAACAGTGAGGAATGGTGGCAGAGTCTGAAGTCTGATGTCTGGAGTTGCCCTCTGACATATATGATCCTCATTCTTGGTATACAGTACAGAGTAGACCAATTAAGAGGCAAGGGGAACATTTTGCTCTGCACAAAAGAACAATTCTCTGCATTTGGAAGAGAGAAAAAAAATTATCTGTTGCCCTCCCCACCAGCTCAGACCTCTGGGCTCCATTATATCTAAAAACAAGCTTTCTTGTGTTGATGAAGTCTGTATGTTTCTTCTAAGGGTGGGAAAGGAAATTAGAGCCCTGCTCCTTTTGGCTTCTGAGAAGCAGTCAGGACTCAGAGGCAGCTGAATATTGTATGGCTGTTCTAATGGACTCTCAAGAGGCCCAGAGAAAGGAAAGATGAGACAAAACTAAGAACTCTTTTGGGGAATGGGTAAGGCTTGAGTGCTGCTCATTTAGTTTCTGTGGTGAGAAAAATGGATGTGTACACAGTAGTTTTAACACCTTGATTTCACTGTGACGCTCTTTGTCTCAAAGAGTCCAAAAGTATAGTTTATTTCAAAGTTTGCTTCAAAATAGTTTTTCTCCAACATCACAACCTGGGAGACTTTCACCCTGTGGCAATTTCAGGCAAAGTAAATGAAATGGACAGCCAGCAGTGTAGTGGCTTGAGTGTTGGAGCAGGATGCTGGGAGACCAAGGTTTGGGTCCCCACTCAGCCACGGAAACCCAGTGAGTGGGCTTGGGCAAACCACACACTCTCTTATCTGTAGAGGAAAGCGATGGCCAACCTCCTCTGAACAAATCTTGCCAAGAGAATCCTACAAGAGGCTCACTATAGGTTGGAGTTGACTTGAAGGCAAATTAACACCAACAAATGTGATAGTAAAGACACTGCTGAGTACAGTAGATGTATCACACAGAATCCTCTACTTATGATTAAAGTGGAAGATTTGCATGACTGAGTACTAGCTCCCAGCATCACCACGTGGTTCCAAATCATCCTTTAGAACAAACCTTGGACAATGCTAAAAACATGGCAGAGCAGTTCTGGAGTGGAAAGAGGTAATTCTGTGAGAAGCAGCGCAACAATCTACCCTCCTTCAGATCATTTAATGATAGTTTGATAGTAGTCAAGCAATCAGAAAGGTTACCACTACACAATCCCATCTTCTGGCTGAAACACCACAGGAATATGAATATGAAGCAGTCTGGAGGTTAGCAACATTTTTACCCTTTGAGGTCCCAAAAGCTTTCTATGGAATCCACATATAGTAGGAATTTTTTTCTCTTCTATCTATCTATCTATCTATCTATCTATCTATCTATCTATCTATATCTTTGGGTGGATGGGGGGACTGACAACCCCATTTGTTAGTATACGAGGAGTCATGAACAGCAAATAGCAAAGGCTGGGGAGATAAGGCACAAACAGCTATTCATCAGATCATTTGTGTGATAAACTTCTTTTCTGAGGCACAGACACAGACTTCTTGATAAAGAAGGATGTGACTTGAGACAAAACCCAGAAAGACAATACAGATGGGACAGACTCAGAATAGGGCATTTTAGGTTGGCCTTTACATACAATTCTCTGTCTGTTCAGGTTTCTAAATTAGGAGGGTCAGTATTTTTACCCCTTCCCGGTATGTTCCTTGACTGCAGCTTCAATATAAAAAAAAAAATGGCAGAGAAGCTATTCCATATTCAATTCAACACTGTTTGGGGAGAGAAATTTAATGCAGCGAAGGCAAAAAGTTCTTCCTACTGAAGTGGAGGGAGCCCATAACCCCTACAGATTTCACAAAAAAAGTTCTTACTAAGGTTGATAAGTTACTAAATCTGTTGTACCAGCCTCCCTGCAACTCTGCTTTTCTTCCTCCTGCTAGCAACATAGTTGGGATGGCAGTGTTCTCTAATTCCTCTTAAATAAAAAGCAACCATGGTTTCAGTATTTTATTTTGTAGCTTGGCATCTGACAGGATTTAAGAGTCAGAGGCAAACAAAACAAGAGAAAGGTAATGAAGAAAACACCTTTACTCAATCTAGAAGAGGCATGACTACATAGACAAAAAGGACAAGACAAGATTTTTCTAAGAAAACAATTTAGACAGATGTACAAATGGAATGACAAGAGACCTTTGGCATCTAGCTAGTTTTAGATAGAAGGAGTTGTTGTCTCTTTAATATTTTTTTTGTTGTTTAAACTAGTTGTTTATGTTTTGATAATTTTTAAAATTTGAATTGTATTGTTGTTAGCTATCTTGGCAGAAAGGTGGCATACATTTAATATGTAAACATCATTTCCCAAATCCCAATAAGTAATATGCATTGTACAGGGTAGACCTTATTGCTGGCAGAGTATATATTTTGAATTCACAGAACTCAGCAGAACAGAAGAGGCTCCATTCTCACAACAGAATTTCTGTGAAACTAAGAAGCCCGAATGTTCATTCAGTATCAGCAGTTTGGATAGTAAATGTTATTATCCTTCTGATTTGCATTTCATTTTCTGGTCTGACAACACAGCAGTAATTCTATTGTGATTCATTAGAATTTTATTAATGCCACTGACAGAATACCAATCAGTGGCAGTAGATTAATCAGATCTGGAGAAAGTGTAACATTGGCTTCCACCCAACCATAGTTTGCAATGCATCAGGCAGGACAGAGAGGGTATGCTCCCCTCTTCTCCCAAGGCTGGATTCCCAAATCCCTTCTCTTGTTTTCCTCAACTACAGTTCAGCATAACACAACATCCTGGTTAGCATTAGTCCAGAAGAAATATTAAGGAGATAAACAAAGGAAAAAGGAATCAGAGAGAAGAGGAGGGAGAAGATTCCATGTTTCCAATACGTAAAATTTTGGGTATGACCTAAAAAACCCTACACACCTTAGCTCCAGTCTATCTGAAAGACCCTATCTCCCTATATGACCTGCCTGAGCTTTAAGATCTTCAAGGGAGGGCTTTTTCTCAGTCTCACCACCATCATAGGCATGTCTTGTGAGGATTTGGGAGAGAATCTTCTTGGTGGTGGTTTTTCCCAGGCCATGGAACTCTCTTCTGAGGGAGGCTTTGGTGGTCCCCCTTTTGCTCTTTCCACCAGTAGGCAAAGAGCTGCTTATTTAAAGAGAACTTCAGCTTTTAATTATTTGGGAAAGTGCAACAAGCGCACTGTTTCTTAGTATACAATATGTTTTAATGTCCTTTTAACTGTTTTACACTGTTAAAATGTTTTCTGTAGATTGCTGTTTAATGCTTTTTAAATTTCTGTACTAAAGGCTATTTTAGCTGTCTTGTTTTAATGTATAAGCCGCTTTGGATCCCATAGTTGGGACAAAAGCAGGATACAAATAATGAATGAATAATTAAACAAACATGTAAACCAGGCCTTAGAAAACAGGGCACGATCTACACCGGATCATTCCTGCAAAGTCAGACTCTGTAGACTCCAGAACAGAAATGGAGAAGAGAATATGTGATACTGGGCAACGTCCCCCCTTCAAGCCCTTTGCAGGACAGACGAAGTATGGGCAACCGCCAGGACCTCTTATATCATTCAGTCAAGCAGAAGCAGGCAGAAAGAAGGGCTGGAAAATGTGTAGTGCTTAGCATTTCTAGAAACCTCTGCAAATGCCATTTCAGAGAGCTTAATTTTTTCTGCCTGTTTCTTCTCCACCAGCAAGGAGAATGTAGCAAGTGAAAGGATCTCACAGCTTCCTGTGAGGGTTTACTGAGAGGTAGCATCCTCCTCCTCCTCCTCCTCCTCCTCCTCTTTCCTCTCTTGAAGAAAGAGGAAGAGGAACAATCTACTAACATCAGAGTTTCTAGGAGCCAGATGAATCCCAGACTGGAACTCACTTAGTTCCCACAAAAACTGGCTGACACGAATCCTTGTTATCTCAAGTCAGAGACTAGTGCTAACAGTAGACGCTCCCTTATACATGTAGGAAAATCCCCCCCCCCGCTATCTCTGATTGAGGACAGCAAGGAGACCTCTCCCTCTGGGAGTGGGGTGAATATCAGTGAGACAGAAGCTCTATGGCAGTGGTTCTCAACCTGTGGGTCCCCAGATGTTTGTGGACTTCAGCTCCCAGAAGCCCTGAGCATTGACCATAGTGGCTGGGGCTTCTGGGAGCTGAAGTCCACAAACATCTGGGGACCCACAGGTTGAGAACCACTGCTCTATGGGGAGCTCCCAGTAGGCCTAACACTAACATTGGGTGGGTTGGATTATGCAGGTGGTTTCCCTCCCATGCAGAGGAATTGTGCTACTGTGGCTAGAAGACTCCCTAACACAAGAATACCAATAATAAGCATCCTCACTTTCTACTCTTTCTTTTGCTATAAGCAATTTCAAATTGCAATATATCTATTTATCTATCTATCTAGATGTAGATATTCCTTAACTGCTTTCGAATGTTGTCTGTATGCAGGCATCACAAAAGAACATGTCTTACTGGGATGAAGCCTAAGCAAGCTTGTGCATCTGCAATTTCCGTTCCTCCTCCTTTTACAGCACAACTTTAGGTTTCATTCAGAATTAAACTATGATTGCTCTCAAGATTTCTTACTCCAAACAGATTGCAATTTAGGTTTAACCAGTCAGGGATTGAACCATTGTTAAACTATGTTGAGCCCAGAACCTGAAGCAAAAGCTTACAAACATCGTAGTTGCACCAAACGAGGAGACATGAGCTAGACTGTGAGAACCCTGGCCTGTTTTTGCTACAAAAAACCATAATCTGGGAAATGAGAATGCTCCTAATAGTAGTTTAAGCCATCCTGGACTGCAAAAAAGAAATTTCATTCCTGCCACTTACCAACAGATACAAGATATCAAGCCCAGCAATATAAGGGATGGAGGATTTGCAGTGTACTTATTGTAGTGGTTTTTAAAAGACACAACATCCAGTATTAGCCATCTGTTTTCCCCTTTAACTGATCCCGAAAATGTGATGTCAGACTTTACTAGTGCTCAACAATATTTACTGTACTGGTCTCACTACTTTACTCTGTACAAAGGAAAACTATTTTTAAAGCTGACAGTGAAGTAGCAAAGTTTCTAATGTTTTTTTATGAAACCTGAATAGTGTAATAGTTTGGTAATAGGCTTTCCCATAATTAACTTACAGAATCACATAAAACAAAAGCATGTCTCCATAGGGAATTTTAATCAGTTTAGCGCAGTTGACTAGAATGATTTTTATTCTAGTTTACACTGATCGAATCCTTACCCACATGAAAAAGTCATGAATGTAGCTTGCAGTTTGAAAACAAATTTGATTTACTTGAATAAACTCCACAAAAAGTAAATGAAAATCAAAACCTCAACACTATCCTGTTTGAAATTTTGCCTCAAAACAAAGCAAAATAGAGCACATGACCAGAGAAAGAAATGTGTTCATCATTTTACCTGTTTAGTTAATGGTTTCTTTTCCTTCAGATGAAGTAGCATGTTAACATAATCGAATTAAGAATATATGACTATTATTTTAATAAAGGAATACTTGGACGTTTACCACAAAGAAACAGATGCCTAGGCTACGCCTGGGCTATGCTACACGCTATTTTAGGGCCGTATTTCTATACATTAATTTCACTACACTGGTTAGATCCACTGATACTTTGGAAATGGCACCTACTCACTGAACCGAAGAGGGAACCATCACTAACTCTTTTCTCAGCCCCATGTACTGCTCAAAGCAGCATGGGAGGTGGTGCTAAGGGCTGCGTTCTTGGAATCCAATCCAACATCTCTAAACTGAGAAATGGCTTTTGATAATTTCTTGTTGATGAAGTCACATTTTAATGAACTTGTTTTTTAAAAACTTGATTCATTTTGTCATATTTAATTTCTTTGTAGTTTCTTGTGATAATTATGATTAATAGTAATGTGGGATATAAAGAATGAATTACTAATTAAAAGCAAGCCAGAAATAACAAAACTCATTAACATCAATTAAAACTTTGACAGAAATACCAAACCTCATTGTTTGTTTCTCAAACCCTTTGCGTGGTGTATAGACATCTGAAGCTTAATTTGTTTTCACCTATTAATTTGCTGTCAGCCGCTCCTCTAGAATTCACATCCTTGTGTTTAGAGCTTGCCTTTGGGTTGATATCTGAGCTACCATCTCCAATCTCTAATCTCCCAAGGATTTAGTTCAAAGTCCTTTTGAACAGACCTGTTGTGCTGCTCCCAAACACATTCTTCCCATTCTTTGTGAGGAGCAGCTCATACCCAGTAGCCAGTAATTCTCTGTATAAGAAGTGAAGACCATGGTCCCAGAACCACACCTCTCCTGTCTACACCATCTATGTGGCCAGTCATTCACTTTTAATATCCCCCCTCCCTGTGTGGTCCTCTAATCCTTCACTGGCACAATTGACAAGAATACCACCTGTGTCTCAAACCCCTCCAGCATCCTGCCCAAAGCTTAATAGGCAGAAATGATTTGCTCAAAGATGTTTGAAGTGTTGCTGGTGCCCACATGAATAAGGAGAAAGGAGTACCTGATCTGTGTTCCTGATGAGTTTCGAAAGGTAGAGGTGGGAACAAGGGGATCAGCAATCCTGGACTTGATCCTAACCAACAGTGAGGAGATGGTCACTGGAATCAAAGCAGTTGGTACTTTAGGGAGAAGTGACCGTGCAGGGCAAAGAAGAACAAACACAGGCCTTGAATTTCAGAAAAGCTGATTTTAACAAGTTCAGGAAAATAACTGGGTAAAATCTCATGGCTATACAAACAGAAGGAAAAAGACAACCAGCAGCAGTGGCAGTTCTTGAAGAATGAGTTGCAAAAGGCACAGTAAAAAACAGACCTATGGAAGAAGAAAAACGGGAAACATCTGAAAAAGAGGTAAAAATGAAAAAGAGTACATATAAAGAATGGAGGGAAGGAGAAATCATCAAGGAAGAGTACAGCTGTGTAGCTCAAGCTTGCAGGAATAGTACAAGATAAACTAAAGCTCAGAATGATCTGAGACTGGCTTGGCAAGCATGGAACAACAAAAAGTTGTTTTTCAGATATGTTCAAGACAAGAGAATGACCAAGGAGACAGTGCAGCCCCTGTTCAGTAGGGATGGTAAAATGCTAACAGATCACTACAAAAAGGCAGAACTACTCAATACCTATTTTTGCTTCAGTTTCTTCCCAAAAGATAACTGTGGGCTCCCATGCAGCAGCAGAGATTTTGGATGACAATCAAGATTGACAGGGAGTTAGTCAGCAATCATCTAGCTAACCTGAATGCGTTCAGATCTTCAGGGCCAGTAGAAATGAATCTCAAAGTACAGATGGAACTTACTGATGTACTTTCTGAACCATCTGCCACCATTTTTGAGAAATCTTGGAGAACAGGTGAGATGCCAAAGGATTGGAGAAGGGCAAACATTGTTTCTCTCTTCAAACAAGGTAAAAAAGAAGATCCAGGAAACTACAGGCCAGTCAGCCTGACTTTTATCCCAGGAAAAATATTAGAACAGGTTACAGGAATCTCTTTGCAAGTATCTTTATGACAATGCAGTGACCAGTGGTAGCCAACAACGGTTTGTCAAGAACAGAACTTGTCAAACTAATCTTATATCTTTTTTTCAATCAGGTCACTAGTTTAGCAGATGGCACTGAATGCTGTGGATGTCAGCATTTGATAAAGTCACCCATAACATTTTGATTAGCAAATTGATTAAATGTGGAACACTGTCATATGATTACATAATTGGTTGAGAAATCATCAATGGCTGTGTTCAGACTGGAAGGAGGTTTTGAGTGGACTGTCTCAGGGTTCTATCCTAGGACCATCCCTCTTCAAAAATTTTATCAATGAGTTAGGTGGTGGGGTGGAGGGAATCCTTATCAAGCCTGCAAATGACACAGAAATAAGTGGGATGGCTAACACACTGAAAGACAGGAACAGAAATCAAAAGGAACTATGTAAAATAGAAAACTGGGCAGAAATTACTGAAATGAAATTCAATAGAAACAAATGCAAAATTCTACATTTAGGCCTCAAAACCAAATGCACTGGTATAGGATATGGGATACACGGCTCAGCAGTACTACATGCAAAAAGCACTCATGATTACTATTGCTTATAAGTTGAACGTGAGCTAGCAGTGTGATGCTGCAGCAAAAAAAGTGAATGCTATTTTAGCCTGCATTAATAAAAGCATAATTTCCAAATCAAGGGAAATGATAGTCTAACTATTCTGCACTGGTCAGACCTCATCCGGAGTGCTGTGTTCAATTCTGTGCACCTCGTTTTAAGAAGGATACAGACAAGTTGGAGCAGGTTCAGAGAAAGGCAACAAGGATGATAAGACGTACAGAGAATGAAACATATGAGGAAAAGTTGAAGGAGAGGGGCATATTTAGCTTGGTGAAGAGAAGACTGAGGAGTGACATGATGGCATTCTTGAAATACCTCAAGGGCTGTCCCAAAGAGGAGAGAGCAGGCTTGTTCCCTGTTGCCTCAGAGGGTAGGACCAGGTCTAATGTTTTAAGTTACAAGAGGGTAGATTTCAATTGCACATTAGAAGAACTTCCTGACAGTAAGAGTAGTTCAGCAATTTGGCAATGGAATCAATTGTCTAGAGAGGTGGCAGGGTCTACTTCTCTAAATGTCTTCAAAAAGAGGCTAGACAGCTACCTGCTGGGGATGCTTGAACTGAAGATCTTACATTGAGGAGCGGGTTGGACTTGATAGCCCATGGAGCCCCTTCCAACTCTATGATTCTATGCATCAAAGTTTTTAGTGACACATACTAAAAGAAAACTTGGAGATGTCTGTTCTGTTTGGAAACTTTCCCCCAAGGCACTGACATAACTTCAGCTTACTGCACTTTGGTGGCTTTGGCTTCGTGCAATTTATATTTCATATTTGTATGCTCCCTTGTTGTAGGAAGGGGAGGGAGGGAGGGAGGGGAGGGAGGGAGAGAGAGGGGAGAGAGAGAGAGAGAACACAGAGATAGATGGTCACTTTGTGCACTTTGCTTCTAGAAACATAGACCCTACAAACAGAACACTGCCACGTACATTCACTTCTCAGAAACATAAAGCACAAGGTCAATAGGAAGGGAGTATTTATTTCCTACAGGAGGAGAACTGGTGACCATTTCCAAATATATGTCCCAGCAATCAGAGAGAGTTACCTAGCCCATTCCACTCCATAAGGTGAGAGAAATCAAAAGATGCTGCTCATCTTTAGCATCAAGTTGAACACTTCATGTTATTGTTTAAGGATGGGATGGTGAAATAAAAATTAAAGGACATAGTATGAAACACAACTTCTCCATGTTTAAAAATAAGTCATATTTTAAACCAAAAATTTGGACGCATTTTTCCTAGCAAGTCCACAGCTTGCAAGTAAACATGCAGTGGCTTAATTTGAGAAGCAAATACAAAGAAGGCTCAATAACCAGATAAGGCTTTTTTTAAAGCTAAGGAGAAATCTACTCATATACTATTTAAGAATGGAACACATGTTTATCTGTTTCATGACTACTTCATTGGTGCCATGAAAGAATGTGCTGTCCACCAACTTACGAGATCCATGACAAAAGTGTAACAGATACTTGTATAATCAACTTCTTACTGGAAGCTGTCCTCTCAACCCCTACTGTATTTTCTAGCATACCATCGGTCATATTTGGTATAGCTTTTTTGGAACTGATGTGTTCTTCTTTATCCGCCTGCCCATTCACTGAGGCCATCTTCAGAGGTTCTCCTCTGCATGATGACTGAATTTTGGCAGGTAGCAAAGCAACCAGTGAGAGGGAATATGTGGAATGCTCTCAACAGAGAAGTCCATATGGCATCTCCATTTTTTAAAAAACACAAGGCAAAAAGTGTGCTCTCATTTCTGAGACTTTTTTTGAAAAGTATTTTGATCCTGGTGTTGATGCTGCTCATCATTTTCTTGCCACATTATGTACTGTCTCACATTAAAACAATGATTTATTAGGTGTAAGCTTCCTTGGGAAATTTTTGTGGAATGATGAAACTTGTGAATGCTTGCACCAAGAATTCTCCCACAACATCATCCTCCAGTTTTTTGCTGTATACATCTTTAGCTTCTGCGCTTCCCTCTCAAGACAGCAGGAGCAAAAATCTTCAACAGATAGCCTAGCAGTTTCTTTGAAAACATGAGATCCCTGGCTGTACCCCTCTGTTATTATTACCGTTTTGTACAATTCAAAAGATGGCACTTGTGGGAAGGGGGAGATCTGAACAGACTGATAATTCCATGGCCAGTAGGCTGATATATATGCATTAGACAGAAACAGCTATGTTTAATTAGTATGATACAATAGTGGTATGAGTTTTCTCTCGAGGATGGTGTAACTGCTGCTCCTCAATAAGGATCATTTAACTCACTTGTGAAGAGAAGTGGACCTTCTGGGGCAAGCAGACCAGCAGGGAACTTCAGTAGGTGTGTCAAAGAGTGCCTCTGAAGAATTTAGCACAATTTTAGTTGGGTTGTTACTGAAATAGTGAAGGGATGATTCATGGCTATGAGACAATTCATGTGGCCTTTGGGAGCAAGGCTGCTGCTTGAAATTAATCTGCATCTCAGTTCCCTGTCCATGGCCAGCTGACTGAAGCTGCTGCCAGAGGCAAAATTTATTACCACTTCTTCCATGGACCAAGGAAAGGAAGAATATGGCAGAATTGAAGAAGGGGATTTGCCTGTATCACAACTGAATCAAGTAGCTTAAGGATAACAGCTAAAGGACAACAGAAGGTCCTTTAAAGATACATTGCAGTGAGAAAACTGGAGTATGATTCTGTGGGCACTCCAAATTTAAATGCCAGAAGTTATAAATACATGATACTTTATTTTCACTGGATCTTATTTACTCAAATCTACATGTTTTTTTCCAGCTAGAAGATCATAAACACATGCTCAAATAAAAGCAAGTTGAAGCAAAGACTTGAAATGAGTCCCTTTAAATGATCTTAACTTAGGCAGGATCATACCTAGACCATCTACTTTCGTTCAGTAGTCTTGCTTTCACACTTTTTTCCTCTTTGTCTCTACTAACCTAATCCTCTTTATGCTATAAGCAGTGCTGGAGCAAAAAGCAAGGAAGGATTTTGTGAACTTTTTGTTGTTGTTGTGGGCAGTTCCTTGCTTTAGGCAATTTTTCATGATTACTTCAGCTATTCAGAGAGCAATATATGTTGGATGAACCTGTTGGGGTACACCGCATTGTGATATGATCCCATTTACTCTGAGATTCCTGACTCGCTAGAATCATCATGTGAACAACTCAAATAGCACCATGCTTTCCTATACCTCATTAATGTCAACTCAAGTCATTCTGAATTGGTTTTCCTTTAGCTCAGTAATGTCAGCTCTTAGCAAAAATTAATTGACTACACAGTACTGTAATAAATTCCAGTTGAATATATGATTCCTTATATTGTTGGAATCACTCCAGAGAGGAGAAAGAAGTGTGTGTGTGTGTGTGTGTGTGCGCGTGCGCGTGTGTCAGGGATAACAGATGAAGGAAATACATGGCATGATGTTTAAATAGATGGTGTTTAAATAAGATATATACTCTCTAAATGAAAGAAGTTAATGGGGGATATTTCTTCTGAAAACAATATTTTTAATTTAGTGACTGAAATGAGGTAACATTCAGTGCAATTCTGGAAATACTGCTTACTTTGATTTAGCTTGACAGAGTGTATTTGACTGGAAGTATGACATGGGTTTTTATCATAAACTTTCCAATTCACTAACCTTCTCTTCTAGAAGGCCTCTCCTGGCTTCCCAAATCAAAAGCTGGTAAATGTGAAAGATTTAGTATGATCTCCTGCCCTTCTGAAACATGCAGTGGCACTGGCAGAGTAGTACTTACAATAATGGGTTCATTGTTGCAATATTCATAAAAATATTTGCATATTCTTGAATAGTCAAAATGATGGATGCACTGTAAAAACAAGAAGGCATTTCCCAGAAATAGGGGAAAGGGAACAGAGAGATCAGCACTACACAGTTGCATTAACTGATAGGTTTATACTATGGGCAGCTTATCTAAACACTTGGGAAAGAAAACTCCATGGATGTAACATCTAGAAACTAGTTTGGATCTTACTGCTTCACCTTTGATGTCTTCTGCATACAACAAGCATCAGCACTAACAGATATCCATTTACTGGAGTACTTACAATCACTTAATGATCCCGAGATGCCTTGAAAATGTACAATATTCTAACCTAATTGCTAAGATAGATACTTGGACACACTGATAAACTGTTTTTGTTATATAAACTACGGCTCTTCTTTGCAGTTCAGGGAACTGCCAATGCCCCTGTGACCTCTGATGTCAATGCAGAGCCACTTTGGCATTAATGCTGAACCAGCGCTGGCTTCTTAAGCAGCCATCTCACATTCCCACCCCAAAGCCAGAGTGTCACTGAGCACTGCCCTGCATTTGAACTCCCATGCTTTAACTGAGATACACACTACACTCTGAAACTTTTAATTAACATGAAAAAGAATAAGTTCAACCAAATCAATTTCAATGTGCCATTTCTCCCAATTACTCTGGAGCACAGGGGTCACCATTATATTGCATCATTACCTTCAGGAATAAAGATGACATGGAGCCCTATAAATTAGCACTTAAATAGCCAGCATGCTTCCATCCTTAGGAAATAACTTCATACGGAGCAAGACTGATTTTCAACCCCCAAGCTACAAATCAAGAAAAACAAATTGCATTTAATATTAAGTTGGACAAGTAAATAACCACAAAAACAGTCTCAAAATCCAAACCTATGCCTTGGAAACACTCAGGGAAGATAAAGAAATATGAAGAAATTGACAATACTGAATATCCAAAAGAGTGAGCATACTAAGTCCTCAACACAGATAGTTTGCAGAGGCAAAACTGCGCCTAATTTCATAACGTCCTTAGATGTGCCACAAACAACTGGCAAAAAAGCAATTTCACAAAGGCCCGTTATTCCAAAGGACCCTAGCAGGCCACCCAAACAAAGAGCCTGAGGAACATCACAGCCAAATTAAAACTACCAAAGGCCATTTTACAAGGGAATGTCAGATCCAAAATAATAATAGTATCCTACTAGTAAAACTGTATCAAGAAAAGATGTTGGATCTAAAAGGGAATCTGACCTTTTGCAACTAATCAAGACTAATAGATTCTTGCTTTAAATGTCTTCATGCCAAGTGCTAAAATATGGATAGGCATACAAACTGGGATAAGGAAAGGCTTTTAAAAGTAGCAGTGCATTGCGCTCACATACCATAAAGGTATTAGTGATAAGCTCTAGACATAGCTGCAGAAGATTGCAAGAGAAGCAAAAGCTCCTTGATACGTCAAAAGAAGAAGTTAATTTTCGTAAGTTCCCATCTCTGCTTTTCCCCAAAGATCTCTGGGAAAAGATACTCATTAGACAGACTGATATACAGCATAAAAAACAAGGTTGACCTCACACTTGGACAAGACTAAAGGAATCCAGCAAATCCTGAATCTCGGGCAACTGACAGGCATTAAATCATCTTTGCGTATACAGCTGACCCTTCACATTTGCTAGAGTTAGGGACAGAGGAGCCTCACAAAAGTGGAAAAACACAAATATCAAAATGTATGTGTGTCTGTAGGAACAGGGCTAAGGCATGATGGCAAGAGAGGGCACCCAGGGTCCAAACCAAGTAAGGAAAGAAGAAGAAAGGGGGGTGAGTTGGCATGGTGGCTCTATATTTCCTCACTCTTGCCCATCTCCTTCCTTGGGTGTGGGGGATATTGGGACAGGGTGCTGGGAAACTGGGTTGCAATCCGCCCTCAGCTGGTCGGGCAGTGGCTGGTGGCGGAGAGAGAGGACCAAAAGTTGCCTATAGACAACTTTTTGCATATAGGGATAAAATCACCCATTTTATCAGATCAAAACACTTCATTCTAGTTGCCCGAACTATCGATATTTGATCATATTCATATAAAGCTTGAAGCAGTCTGAAAAAAGTAAGAAAGATTTTGCTCTATAGCATTGGAAGAAACAGTAATTAAAACACTCATTACTTCACTGAAAGAGGAATCATCTGAAAACGAAACTCTTCCATTGCATGGTATTCATATGAGGAACAGGAGGAAGAACCATCATAGAATAGACAGTTCTTTTCTTACACAGGGAAATGATCAAACTCATATTGTTGATACTGGAGTAGGCAGAAGTATGGACCATGTGCTGCCTGAGCTCCCCACAGCCATTTTTATGGCCCTCAGGGGTATCTAAAATGCCCAAAAATGATCTCTCAAGTGTGCAAACCACATTTAGAGCCCAACTAGACCCCCGGGGTCAAAATGAATGTTTAATTTTTTTTTTTTGCAAAAGATTTTTTTTTGCCTCAAAAATACAAAAAAAATGCCCCCTAGGAACTGAGGAGAGCCCCACAACATGCCCCCCTCGCCACAAGTTTACTATCAGGCTCTTGGGAGCATACATTGAATTTTCTGTGTGAGCAGCTGGAGTGGGTATGCAGCCCTCTAAGGTCTCTTGGAGGGCTAATGCAGCTCCCTAGTCTTCTACAGCTGTCAGCCTCTGGTTTACATCCTATGGAAAATGTCTAAAACAAGAAAAGCTAAAGGGCAATTATAGGAAATGTGTCATTGAATATGGTCATGCACAGAGTGTTCATCATGAGATCTGCCTGACTAGGGCATCTGACCATGTATATTTTTATGAAAGTTTTAGAACAATATTCACTCCTTGAAGTTTTAAAGTTTTAAAATAATATTCACTTGGTCACTCCTCTGACCAAGTACATCCCAACCACTATAATTACATTAATAGGAAAGGCAAAGCAATGTTGGTGGGGAGCAGAAGAGAAGCACAGCAGTGCTCTACTTGATACACAGGATGAAAACTAGATTCCATCATATTAAGCCTTTGGAAGAAATCTGCTCATTTGGTTAAAAAATTATAATTTTCCATCCCTCATTCCTGTCAAACTACTGTCCATTTTTCCTGTATCCTCAGTCTAAATGTTCTTTTATAGGTAGGCACTTTCATGATAGTGATATAGCAATGACAATAGACTGGAGTAATAAACAATATCATGCAAGTGAACGCAGTCAGCTCATCACAAATTCCCCAGATTCTCAACTATGGTAAGTAAATCATTATTAAACCAATACTAAACAACTACAGAGATAACAGCAATGATCAGGAAAGAGACACAAATGTAAGACAATATTTTCTTCTCTACATGTTTAGCTCTGTGTTAGCCATTTATCTATAATTTTTATTCCTTAATTTTTTTTTTTACAGAAACTACAGTTCCACTTAGTCTTGAAGTAGGACATCAGAAAAGCCTTTAAGAAATCAGAAATAGTCCATCAAATCCACATATGCGATTATCCATCATCACTACATCATTCTAAAAATAATAATTAAAAAATATTAAAAGGCAATGCAGTTGGATATTACCACAACTAAGAAGCAAGAAGCTCAAGTTATTCCCAGACAATGTTTCTGGTGTGCTAAAATCTGAAAATACAGTGATTTGAGACTGGCAAAACACAACTGGACTTATCAGTTTCTGTTCTGGGTCATTGGGTTTTGTGTGAGACAAAGACAGACTGAATGACAGCCAATTTTCAGCTGGCAAAGCCTAGACATTTCTGTTCTAGTAAATAAGAAATGAAGTAAATGTGTATGTTTGTTTTGCTGTGCAGCTCAAACAGGATCAGTGTTTGTCAAAATTTACTTTCCTGCCAGCCTCTGACAATGGTGGAAACAAATACAAAGGTGATAATTCTCTTCACCTCTGATGAAGTAGAATATTGTAATTATTTGCTATCCTAGAGACAACAATTTCAGAAAATCTTGGTTGGTTCTGCTGCTAAAAATAGCTTACTTGCTTTTAAAGACAAAGATTCCAGAACTAGTTATTTTAAAATATGATCACAGAATCAACAAAATGAAAATTATACTACTGGTAATTCAGGGTTTTTTCCCCTCCCTTTTCAGTCAAGTATTTCATTATGCTGTGCTCACATCCGGTTTACAGCTATGCACCAAGGACAGTTTTGGAATCTCAAAGTTAATTTGAATGAGATAGACTTATTTATATAGAGAAAGAAGTCATAAAGTACTCAAGGCAAGCTATGTTCATTAATTTAAAATTAAGTCAAGTGGTACAGCTGTTAAAAGGAATCTCTATGGTTACAGAGCAGCACAAAAAAAGCATAAAGATTTAATCTCTAAATTCATTACACAGACCTTCTCAAAGATTTCCATATAAAGGAAGCATGACTACTTTTGAAAGTAAGGTGCAGCACAGTACTTCAGACTAACAGTACTCCTCTTGATAAAGAGTACAACATCAAACTAGGAATGTCTCCACTCAGCAACAATGAGTTTCAAGCCCCTCTAGCTCTATCAGCCCTGAATGACGAGCATGTACAACTTGCAAAAAACACCCAGGCAGTGGCACCTCTCACCTTCAATAAACTTCTTCTACGCCTCCTAACTTTAGAAAGAAAACCTCCCAAATGGGATGAGAACAGCTGACTACATTTGCACAGAGCTCCAGAGAGTGGCCACCAAGGTATGAACTCCCCTGTTATCCATCTTTCCGGCTATTAAAGTTCAAGTGCAGTCAAGGAGCTTCATATGCCACTTTGGCTATTTAGCAACTGGTCTTTTAGTAAACTGAACAGAAACAAGTTAAAATGTGAAATCCAAAAGGAAAGGGGGAAAATTGAAAACTGCTGAAGGGAAACAAGTAAACAGAAACTAACAGCAGCTAAGTCACAAGAGTGGAAGAAAATGCTTTAAAAATCAGGACAGAAAGGGATAGGAGGCAAAAAACAACGAATAAAAAACAGAAGAATGCTGTGGCAAAATATGGCATTAATGTGTATCTCTGACACATTGTCAATAAGTAATTCAGATGTGTAAATTTTATGATATGCAAATATCAAAAACCTATGTTGGATTTCACAACTCAAGCATCTCATCAGCAGCCGCATAATATCTCCTACAGATGGAAGATGCTATGCAAAAATCATAGATGGTGGGATGAAGAAATCTGAATTCCAAGCAGGTGGGGTAAGCAGAAACAGAAATTATGTTGTTATATGAAAACATGATGTGAAGTCAGCTACGAAATCTTAGTTAGTGTAGCTCCAAACCATCAAACTGCACTATGATTTCTGTGTGCCTTAACATTACTCGGGATGAACCGTACTTTACACAATTGCACCGTAGGCAAGGGGAAAATTGTGAAGTTCATTAGTTCCACACATTATAAGTCATAGCAGCCTCCTATTTCCAACAAAGTTTGTGTTATGACCACAAAAGCAACACACAACTATCTACTCAAATTCCAAGGAAACCAGGCTAGCAGGTTATTATCAATTACTTTCTTTAACACATTTTTGTAGTTGAGAGCAAACTTGAAAAACTTGCCTAGACAATTCAAGATAAGCGAAACAAGCTCCTTTGTTTGCTTTATATTGAACATAAATTACAGGTTATTTCATGCCTTTTTTCACACTAGTTTACTTTAACTGCCCAATAGTTCCTTGAAATGCACATACAGACTTGTATATGTGTAACAGCCTGAGACTGTTGGTTCACAGGCTGGCCTCTTCTGCTACATCGTAAATGGTTTCAGGAACTGAAGGTGTTAGATTTATAAAGTGGCCTGAGCTACACTGCAATAATTTTGGTTTCAGGACTGGCATATCAATTTCCTCTTGCGCTACGCTTAATTCAGAATGAGAAACTATTTTATATTAAACAATCTGCATTATAAAAAATTTTCTCAGCATCCCCCATATTAAGCAACCATGCACATAAGCATTTTCATACCTGTGGTTAAAGGAAGGTGAATGACAGTTGTTAAACATGTCAAAGTAAACCAGATGGATGACAGAGTCGCTCCTGACAATAATAGGAGAAGTATAAGTTTCAACATTCCTCTGATAAAATCAGCAAACCTAAAAGAAACACAAATCACATTTTATGAACATATATTCTATAAACTGAGAAAAGTCATTACATATCAGAAAAATTTGTAGGGTGGAAATTTTTGATAGTAGTTTCCAATGTGATATTCTGAACTTTTAAGAAAGGAAGAAGAAAGAACAGACAATTAGTCAGTAATTAGATGTTTTCTGATACAAGTGGATCACCATTTTAATTCCTATGACAATGATTTTTAGAAATTACCTTTACAAATGGTCTATTTTGCTTTATGTTGCCCTCTGAAGAAGTCTTAGGACATGCAACACTTTGGGTCTCAATAAATTATTGCAATTACGACACCATTTCTTTCTGTTTCAACATAACATTGCTTTAATACTCGAAGCCAGTATTTGCTTTGATTAGAAACCATTTTGTTGTTGTTGTTACAGAATTCTACTAGATTCAATGGTCCAAGATTCTAGTAAAACCTGACTTACTGGGACTGAGCACTATGATTACTTACGCTGCCTGATCACTCTCACTTGGCTCCAACTGAAGGCAGAAGTGACTTAACAAACTATAGACAACCTCCCTCCCCTTCTGTGGTTTAGTTATTATGACAGCCTTCCCTGGGGTTCTGTCCTGTCTATTCCAAACATTCCAGAGTCAGAGGCCAACAGCACACCATGACTTACGACCCTGGTTGGTTCAAGGAGAGGGAAAGATATGCAGTGATTATCCATTAATGGGAAGTGGAAATCTGTGATGGTCTGTTTAGTCCTTTCCTCTGGAAGACAAAGGAATCGGGCAGCACTCATCAACATAATCAACTGGGATTATCTGAATCGCTCGTTTATTGTGTAAACTAAGCCAGTGGATTGTATACAATGAAAAGCACCCATACATGAAGAGAATATTGGTCTTCTTTTGAATTCCCCACTCAGCCATGGAAACCCACTCTCTTAGCCTCAGAGCAAGGCAATGGCAAACTCCCTCTGATGAAATTTTGCCAAGAAACCTCTGTGATAGTTTCACTTTAGAGTCACTATAAATTCGAAACAACTTGAAAGAACACAATAACAATTCCAAACACATCTTGGTGTCCAGTAAATGCTGCACTCATATCAGTGCAATTGTCCCTCTCACTCTTCCCATTTCACTTCTTCTACTCATCAGAAGGCTATAAAACCCCTTTTTCTTGGGCCCAGGTTGAGAGCATAGGCTATTTCAATTAGGGAGCAGGACAAAAGAGGGAAATTTGTTGGCTTGCTGTGACCAAAATATCAAGATATTTATGTTTCTGAGTATATGTCCAAAAAGAAACAGAAACTCAAGCAGGAGGTTTGCATCCATGGACTCTTGCACTAGCAGTAATCATTACAACTGACAAAGGAAAAGATATAACAGTTAAGGTCTCTCCATGATTTTACACTGCTTTGCCAACAATTATTTTTGTTTTGCATATTCACTTCTCCTCCGTCATCCTTTAATAACTTCTCTTTTACTTGTGATTCTGAGCTTTATTCTGTTACCCATATACCAAGAGGACCCATCCAATTCCTGTATGTCAAGCTTACTTTTCTCTCAAGTGATATCACTTTCAAATCGTCTTCCGGAAAACTCTCTCAAGAGTGCAAAGCTGGCACTACTACCTTGCTAGTAATCTAATTCTACACTGAACCATTCTGTTGCCTCTTTCTCACCAGTGTCCAGCACTCGGAAGCACAGAGCCTCTGTATATAGAAGTACCTCACCAACTACTCCAAATTTAATTCCTACTCAAAGACATACTTCATCACTCCTGCTCTTGCTTTCTCCATAAGTTTTGTACATCCAGTTTTGACACAGCCCTTCAACTTGTATTTACAAGTATATCCTGCACAGTATCTAGTTCTGCTGCATGAGAAACACAAAAGAGCAATAGGAGAATTCCTTCCTGTTACATGGCTAACAAAGAAGCTTACTGGCCCTTTTCAAACAAACTTCATCCTTGTATATAATTCACCCAATGTACATCCTACAGCCAATAGGATGTTGTCAATGCCACTGCTTATTGCTTTTGAACTCACACACTATGTTGCAAAGCTTCTGCATTTTGACTTTGCTGCAGTTTAAAAGATGAAGGAATTCTGGGCTATGAAGGACAAAACCTGAAAAATATCTCTGATCATTAGCAAGTGCAAGGATGTTGATTTGTGTTGCTGTGCAGTTTTAAAAAAAACCAAGACACTTGTCTGAAGTCATTTTTTTCACCTCCTCAACTCTCATTCTGCAGCTTCTAACAAAAGGGTACAATGCCCACCAGCTGCCTAAAATATCCCAGGCTCTTCAATCATAAACTTGCCATACAAATTATCTGAAACTCTTGGTCTGAGGCTATGAGAGTGACAAGACTGAGGGCACAAATCTTGCATGGAGGAAGATACCATATACTACAGATAACACAATAATGAAATTTGAGGGCTTTTCCAACTGTGCCTTCCTCTGACAGGCATAATTTTGTACCACAGGCACAAACATTTCCACTACGTGCAGAGGTAGTTTGACATCCAAATGATAGCTTTTGCATCATCAAAAGCTGGAAAGAAACTTGAATGCCGTGTCCTTCATATACTGCATGTAGCTGTAAATAATGCTTGTGAACAGAGTAAAATTATATTACAGCTTAACAGCAGTGGCTGGGAGGGAAATGTTAGGAATTAGTAACAAGGAGGAAATAAAGTTACACTACAGTTCTTCAATGGAAACACTTGGGGTACTAACAAAACTGGCAGCTGGTAGAACAAAAAGTACCCTCACACCAAGCTGTTAAAATAGATACCAGGCTGCCTGTTTGGTAAGTCACAGAGATGACACTGAAATACATGAGTCTGTCACTCTTGAGAAGAATCATTACCTAATTTTCCTAATTGCAACTTTCAGCAGATTATAGTTAGTGTAGACACTGATTCAACTCTACACAGATAACTGCTGAACAGGCCTAAAAGGGGGGTATTATCCATCACACATGACATATCACCATTCCTCTTCTGTGCAAAACCCTATGTTTGGAGCTTAATAATTTCTTCAGTCAAAGAAAGCCATTTGGCAACAAAGACTAACAGCTGTTTTATTTTTAAAAAATCACAGATAAAAAGATCAAGGGAAGCACTGGATTCCACAAAATATTTGCATCACTGTGGAATTTCAACCAATTTTACAGCAGCTACAAAAAGACATTTAAAGGCTATTCTGAGGTGGAAACCAGGCTCCATATTTAACAAATAAATCTCCAACAAAAGGTCAGCATTTACATGGTAGGTTTGACTCAGCAAATCTGTGCTAAAGTCCTCTTGAGGCTAGAAAAGAATGGCCTTCCAATTTCAGATGGCTCCGGAATAATGCATCAGCAGGAGAAAGAAATGTGATACAAACACAGGGCTTGCTGAGTTGATGACTGAGAGATTGCAGTGAGTTTGTACCCTTTTCATTGGCCTAATAATGATATTACCACAAAAGGAATTGTGGAATTCCTCTGACATGGGATTTCACTAGGCAAAACTTATTTTCAAATATAGTTGGCCCTCCACTTTGGTGGACTTGACTTTCATGGATTTGACTATTTGTGAGTTTCTTCAGCACCTCCTCCACTCAACTGCAGGTGCTTCTTTTCCAGGGGAACTTTATCTCTTGATGTCTCCGCTCACACCACACAGTCCTTTAAAAATCCACCTCTGGTCCTTCTCTTCTTCCACCAGCTGCTGCCCGGCCAGCTGACAGCTGACAGCTTAAATTTGCAGCACCACAAGCCTTTTCCCAATGCCCCTCATGTACACAAGGAACGAGATGGGTGTGAGAGAGAAGTGTAGGGCCACCATGCCAACTCACCCTTTCCCTCTCCTTTCCTTGACCTGAGTTGGACCCTGAGTGCCAATCCTCCTCACCACGTCTTGGCCTTCTTGCAACAGCCACACACACACATTTTGGTATTTGTGATTTTCCCACTTTTGCGAGGGTCCTGTGCCCCTAACCCTGGCAAACATGGAGGGCTGACTGTATGTCTTTATAACTAGAAGAGCAAAGACATTTCTTTGCAAAAGTATGCACAACAGTAATGGCATGTTATTGGCCTGGTGGAAAAAAAAAAGAAAGAAAAAGCTTTGAAAATAAATATACCCTTCACTGTGAGACCCACTCAAGAATACACCAGGGCTCTGCATTTCAGAATCACTTTACTGTTCAATTCTACGTCAGGAGGAAACTTAAATTACTCCAATGTAAGTTATAGTTACCAAGTCAGAAAAATCTTTTGTTTTTCATTTATCTGCTGATTTTTTTATTCTTTATTTTATTAAGAGCATTTCCATTTCACCTTCTGCTCTAACAGAATCTACAAGAGACTTACAACTTATTCTAGTTTATGGCTAGAGCAAAATAAATCATAAAGCATCACTGTAAAAATAATGTAAAATAAATCACTGTGAAGGCACATCAATCGAAACAGTAGCTGAAAGGGCAAAGCACCAACAAAGAACCTATAGCAGCAGAAGAAAAAGAACATATGTGCCATCTACAAACTATTGAAACTTCAGGGCAAATGAAGCACTCTGAATGTCATTATTAAACCACTCTTTAATATTCTTATGTTACCAAAATAGGCATCAGACCAAAGAGTCTGAGAAAGGTATTCCACAACCAGTGTGTCACCACAGAAGGGCTGGACACTACAGTCACAGCATTTAAAAGCAGCAGCCATTGGAGAAGCTCCTCTGAAAATGACCTCAACAGGCGGCTTCATATTGGTGAAGATGGTACTTTAGATAGGGCTCTGGAATTTAAAACTAGCTATGTGTGTCCTTCAGCAGCTCCTCAGGAGATCTGAACAACACATTGAATTATGCAGCATGTCTGATCTGTGTAAGTTATACAGCCAATACACAATCTGAACATGGATTTTCCACATCCAAACTGGGCACATGTCATGCTTTTGCTAAAATGTTAAGCCATAAGCCTTGACTGAACAAGTCAGGTCATGCATCTACATGTAGCCCACTCATGCAAGTGAACAAACAAAGGCACAAAATCATACACGATCATTGTTTCCTGTTACATGTGAATTAGGAACAATGGCTAGGATCCTGTAGGAGTTCTATGCTTACACAACACTCAGTTACACTGGTGGTTGTACATTTAATAAAAATTTGTGTTCTCCAGTAGTACCAAACACTCCAGCACAGCTCTGCTGTTCCATGACTACAACAGTCACTGGCCTGTTGGACCCAACTCGAAGCTCCAGCCTTCATGTCTAGTTTAAAGCTAGCTTAAATTCTGGCTTATTTTTTGAACCACCAACCACAGTTCCTCATCTAGATTTGAAGAGAAGCTACAGTGATATGTATCTTCCTGCCTTATTTGTTCACACAAGGCCCAGGAAAAAGTCTGCATGTACCACATGTGCACATCCTGCCTTTATAAATTAAGATTTGATAATATAATCCAAACAGGAATCACAGTCTGGAGGAAAATGTGGGATATAAATAAAAGGACCTGGCTGGTTAAATCAGCTGATTTTAAGTACACAGGCTTATTTTTGCATGAGATTTCACACACATTGCCCAGCCACGTATGTAATCAATGTAATTATGGGCTGAACGGTATGACTCACAACATCCTCCATGCCTGAAATGTATCACTGGCTTTACTGTGGCTATGATTCCCTAGCTCCCAGTTCACACATCCAAATGCCCATATGCAAGCAAACGCCAGTAAAGCTCTTACAACTTCATAAAACAGTTCAAAGTACTGTGTCAACCAGTCTCTTAAGTTTTAACTGAGAATTCAGGTCATCAAATTTTCCTTCAGAGGAAAAAAGGGCATCATTCATTTAATGGAGAAGCTGAAAGCAAACAGGGGGAAAATATGGATACTTCCTTGATTATTTTATCTAAGTAGTCCTTTCCACCTTTGGATAAAGTGGATGGAGACCACTTGTCAAACACAATAATATGAGCACCTCAGCTTGATGGCTGAGCAAACAGAATTTCTAGTGTTCACAGAGTGTAAAAAAAACAACAACCATGAAAATGCACAAATTACTCTGTTATGAGATGAACATATTGCCAGCTCACAGAAAAGCATTTGTTCTTTTGCAATTGTCATAGATGACAAGAAATAATCTCAGGGATATAATTTTAGTATCACTAGAACACAATTTCACTGAAGAAAAATTGAAGGGAAGATTGTGATATTTACCTTGCCAATGCTACGCCGAACACACAGCCTCCTACAATAGACCAAAATCCAATCCAACCTGCATCCACCTGGAAAAGTTTAAGATAGAAAAATACAGTGTTATTTCAAGCATGTAGAAAGTTATTGGGATGATATTTGGCACTGGCATCATTGTCCGCATTCAGAGATACATTGTACTGAACAGTACTTTTCTATCTAGGGACCAACAACATTTGTCTATCCTCCCCTCCCTCTGCATTTAAAACCATCAAGAATGTAAGCATCACTGCCTCCTGAAGTACCAAATACTTAAGTTAATTTTGTGATAGGTGAAGTACTTTCTTTCATATGACTTGAAGCAACTGCCAATCAAGTTTCATTTGACAGCACTGAATATTACAAGTCAGAGAATGTTTTTATTCTTATCCACTTCAAGTTTTTAAGAATGCTTCATTTAAAAAACTTTCAAAATATAAATTTTTTACAGGCATCTCTTTTGTCATCTTTCCTAACACCTCATTGTCTCTTTGTGGGGTTTGTGTTTGTTTTTGGTATCTTTTGTAACTCTAGCTGATGTCACAACATTCCCTACAATGAATACATAAATAAAATAAAATCAGGTCATCAAAATCTTCTGTATTTTCTGATTGGCTGTTTTAGCTACTGGTAACAAAGTCAATATTTTGCCAGTGACACATAAGTAAAACTTTAAAAAGCACACATATACATACTTGGCTTATGTGAACAGGGGTTAATATCCAGTCTAGAACACCAGACCATCCAGCAAAAACACCTAATGGTATAGCATACGCCAGAGCAATCATCAGAAAGCGGGGGTTGCTGTTAAGTAAAAGAAACATGAGTAACAAATTTGATAACGCAAGATTGCTTAAAAATCTGGATTCTCTTTATTATAATCATTTCTCCCTTCCTATGGATCCTAAAGGACAGGTACCCTAGTAGACATTATTAAGTGACATGAAGATGCAGATGACACTCTACTGTGCTCAAGCTGTAACTCATTGTCACATAGTTATCAGGAAGATGTGGTGGGTTGCTTGTTTTGCTGCATATCCCTGATTGTTCAGGATGAGGTGGTGCTGAAACAACATGACAGAAGAGCTATGCAGGATCATTTTTGTCCTCACAATATTGATTTATAATACATATATATGCATGCCACGTTTCAAAGTCACAGCCTTCCCAAAATAAAATGGTCCGGGCAACACATGGGCCACATACAGTTCTCCTCTCCATTTTTGTGTCTCTCAGACTCACTGGCTAGTTGCAGCAATGGAAGCTGTTCACGTGGAGAGGGATGGTTGAAAAAAAAAGAAAAATTGTGCCTCTGACCATCTCCAGGAGCAGCAAATCTTCAAAGGTTCAAAGGCTTGCTTGAGTGAAAGAATAGCTTTTCCAGAGGAGGAGGGTCTAATCCAGAAGTAAGCCCCTCCCCTTTCAGCAACAGCGAAGTTCAGGATGGGTCCTGGGAGATCAACCTAGTCTTTGGCCTCCTCAGGTTATTCATCCTTGCTCTAAAGCAAACGAAATCCAAAAACCCAACAAACTGACAGAAGGAGCAGTACGCACAATAAAATCAGAGCAAGATAAATAGACTAAACAGTTAAACATTGTTTTAAGTTCTCTTAAAAACCAGCAACAGAGAATATCACTCAAGAGGGAATTTAAAAATGGGAACCACTAAAAAGACCCTGTCTACAATGCCTACCTATCTTAGAAGTAGGGCCTGTCAACAACCTACCAATCTTATAGAACCACACAATCTTAAATCCAAGCTATTTTCATGTGGCTATAGGTATGGACATAAACTGTTTAGTACTGTGTAAAGAACCTTTGTTCTCTGAATATTGTTAGTCTTTAGCTCCCAGAATCCCCATTGATCAATGATCAGACCCTAGGAGCTGTAGTCCAATAATATCTGGGCATCTAAGCCAGGAACCAAGGGTTTAAAGATTTAAGATCAAAAGAAGAATTTTGTAGAACAATGGGAAGAAGTCCAGCTGGTACAGAATCCCAGGCAGTTAACATGACCTCAAGCAGGGCCACCAGCTAAAACTGCAAAAACTCCCTCACTGGGATTCAACAGTTTCTGAAGATGCCCTATACTTTCTTTTGTGGAAATTACAGGCAGATTGAAAGCCCAACTTGATGAAGTGATCTTTTTTTTTGTATGTGCCCAGAGGCTTTCACATCTTCTTTTTTAAAAAAATATTTTTATTAAAAAATTTAATTAAAAATAAAAAAACTTTCCCCATTCCAAGCTTGTTTTCCAGTTGAATCTGCGTGCATCCATTCCATTCATACATAATTGTTGCTTACTCAAGGGATTTGTTACATCTTACATTGTTAGACAATTGCTTTGTTACTTTACTTCCTTGTTACATTGTTATTCTACCTTGCTACATTATTACATTGCATTACTTACAATCTTGCTTTATTCTTATTTCTTTTCTTATATTACGTCTTTATCCAATCCAAAACTTCATTCCCTTTCAAAGTTCTGGATAGGTTTATTTCTCAAAGAAAATGTTAACTTTTCTGTCTCTACCATATCCAGGACTTTTAATTTCCACTCTTCTATATCAACATATTGCCTTTCTTTCCAATATTGCGCATATATCAGCCTTGCAGCAGTTATCAGATATAACAGTGTCTTCTGATGACATCTTATTTCTATTTGTTGCCCAAGCATATTTAACAGATAAAATTCTGGCTTCACTTCAAAATTTACATTATGAATTCTTTGAACTTCATCATGTATTTCCTTCCAGAATTTCCTTGCTATCTTACAAGACCACCACATATGATAAAATGTCCCCACCTTTTCATCACATTTCCAACACTTTGCATTTCCATTTTTAGTTATTTTTTGCAGTCTATGAAGTGATGTTCTGACCATGACAACAGAATCACGATTGCCTTCCATCACAGAACGCCAAATAAAAAGTGTTTCCACCCACATATGCTGCGTCACAGACATAGTAGACAAACAGCTTCACAGCATTCAGCACTACCTCAACTGACTCCATCAGCTTGGGAAGGGTAACTTATTAGGCAGTCGGGTGAGCTGAGAGAACTTCCTTCCTACCTTAGATTCCCAACAAGTAGGCATAGGACCTCAAAGCCCTCCCAAGCCAGGTTTCAGAAATACAAAGCAGTCTTCAGTGTGTCAGTGGTTCTGCTTGAATTCATGATGATATGGATTCTAGGCTGCGTGGTTTCTTCCTCTCAGAAGGGAGGAAAGCAGCCTGTGAACAGCATCTCTGTGTGATTTGGAGTCACACAAATGGGCTAGATATGTGGGGGAGGGAATGGGGCTTCTACCACTCTGTTTCAGCAGGGCAAAGTATATAATTTGGCTTGCTCAGTTCATCAGAACTTGTTGTGTGGCATCCACTTTTATGCGCTTTCCCTTTGCAGTATATGGATATCTGCATCGTTTTGCTGGGGGTATAAAACACTGTTGTGACAGGTGTTTAGGCTAAATTAACATTTAATTTGTTCCACATTTATGACTGTGAACAATCAAGCCAGATACACAGAAGAAGAAACAACTAATGAGGTATTATGCTATTTCACTTAACTAATAATAAGACTATTTTGCTATTTCTTGTTTTCTTGCAGTACATTTTAAAAGCATTAATTATGCTTCAGAAATACTGTAATCTACAGAACATGCTTCTCTCTCAGACCTTCCTTTTCTTCACCATTAATATTTTTTCAAGGTTGACAGAGTTTATAATGCATTTTTATTGAACTGTCTGAGTGCTAACATGTGTTAGAAACAATGAAAATGCATTTAGTAAGTGATAAAAGCAATGAATTTTAGCAAGAATTCAAATAATAGCATTTTTCAACTTCATTTGCTGCTTATATTACTCACACCCTTTCAGTTCCTTGATTACAGTCCAAAATGAACACAGACTGTCAAGGAATAGCCTTCTGCCTGTGGCTACATCTTCATCCCCACTTGCTGGGGTTCCTAATGCAGGCTATGGAGCATGCACTGTGGAACAGATAGGTAGTGGTAGTGACTGCTTTTCTTTTTCTGTTCCCCACTGCTTTCTGTGCTTGAAAGAACAGGGAACAGGGTCTTTCACTCCATGAGACACAACAGCTCTAACACTGAATTGTCTATGGGACCAGTTTACTCAAATATTCTGCAGATCTAGAACACAGTTAAGTACCTTCCTAACAGTAGCTTTGTCTACAAGACTTTCTCAAAAGCTTTACTGAAACTGATACACTACAACTACAGCCTGACCTTCCAAGTTTGCACTCTGTCCAGGGTGTGGGTGTGGGGATATCACTCTGGCATGACTTGTTTTTGAGAAACACACACTGGTTGTTAGTAATAATCACATTTTTTTCTAAGTGAGCACAGACTAACTATTTAATTATATATTGTACAAACTTTCCTGGTATCAGTATCATGCTGACTGGACAACAGTTGAAAAGGTCCTCATTTCCCTCTTTTTGAAGTTTGAGATGACATTAGCCCTTCTCATCTCCAACTATCTCACATGTCCTCAAGTCTTCTCAAAGCTTACAAACACAAGCTCTCTACATTTCCACATTCCTTTAGATCAGTGGTTCTCAACCTGTGGGTCCCCAGATGAGTTTGGACTTCAGCTCCCAGAAGCCCTGAGCATTGACCATAGTGGCTGGGGCTTCTGGGAGCTGAAGTCCACAAACACCTGGGGACCCACAGGTTGAGAACCACTGCTTTAGATGCAGTTCACAACTACTTGGAGACCTGAACTCATTTGAAATAGCTAGGTTTCTTGTACAACCTCTTCACTTACTATCAACTGCAGGCCCCTCAGTTCATTGTTTATTCTATTTCCTCCAGGTTGAGCAATGTCTTCATTTTGGGAAAAGAGAAAAGCGAAGTAGGTACTCAGCAGTTTCACTTCTATCTCCCATTAGCATTTTGCCATCTTTGTTACGCAACAGACTTACAAATTCCACATTCTTCTTGCTCTGCCCCACTTTATTATTCTTAATCTCTCTTGCAAGACTAACTTCAACCTTTAGCTCTCCTGATCTTCTCCCTACAAAGACTGGCTACTCATTTCTACCCTTCATTGGTGATTTGTCCCTTTTTTACATTTCTTGTTCATGCCCAATTTAAATAGAGGCTGGGTAGCCACTTCTCAGGAAAGTTTTAGCTATGGATTGCACCCTTGGTAGGGGACTAAATTAGATGGCCCTTGAGGTTACTTCCAACTCTACAATTCTATAAGAATCGTGTCTACACACTGTAAACAATTTAAAAGGCTACAGCATAATAAAGTATGCTTTCCATCCCACGATCTCTACTGTAACTCCAGTGTGTGCACTGAGCTCTCCCACTAGCTGCATTGAAAGCAACACCTCTGCCTGTGTACAAGATTTGTGCATGTAACAAAGTTTACTGAATCTCTTGACTCAAGTGGATGTCTTAATAAACACACACCACAAATACAAATTGCTGAGAGATTCCAATAAAATCTATACAAATAGAATTCAAAATAATTAAAAAACCCCATCAGAATCTGAAAGCAAGTTTTTCTCCAGGCCTCTCTAAATCAAATATTTCATCCATTCTAAATATGTTAAAACTGTGTGCCACATTCAAAATTGAGGCAAAGAAAGAAAGAAAGAATAGAAAAGAAAACATCGTAAAATTTCAGTAATTCAGGGATCCACATGTAACACTCAACACATACAATAATGTAACAGAGATTATGCCTCAGTCACCTGAAACTGTATCTCATAGTATTCTAGTACATCTTCAGTAAACACTACTACAAAATCCAAATACCTGTTAACAGTTAGAGTCATAGTAAAAATGGTAGAACTCATGAACTGGGTACTCTTTTGTCAGACTTTGCAGCTGCAACATTTACTCTCAAGAGAATTCAAATTCCCACACTGAGTGTCATTAAAACCATCATTTTGTTATACAGTGTGCCCTCTGCTGATGTGGCCTTAACACACACTAATGTGAGGTACTGTGAAGCTTTGTGTCCAATTAATGTCAATGGATGCAGTAGGTATGTGCCTGTGCCAGCATGGGTGTGTGTGAACATTGTGTCCATTGACGATAACGGGGGCAGAGCATTCCTGGTTTTTGTTTTATGTGAGCGTTCCTGGAATGGAATCCTTGCATATACAGAGCTTGCACTGCATTCTTCTTATTAAAGAAGAAACTGCACAGACTAAAAATTAATGAAGGCTGGTATAACACATAAGAACAGAGGTACAAAAATCAAATCTTTCTATGGGTCACTATTTTTTAAATTCAGTCAAAAATGGGCACATTATTGAATTTAGCGTGCATCATCAATTTTGCTAATTTTACATTTTCTTTTTGACCAATCATCTGTAAACTCTCACTTTCAACACTGTTAGAGATGTATATCCACTGTCGTTGTGTGCCTTCAAGTTGTTTCTGACTCATGACAACCCTAAAGTGAACCTATCACCTGGGGCTGAGAGCATGTGATGTACCCAAGGTCATCCAGTGAGTTTCCATAAGTACTACTCTACTACAAATATCTCTCCTCTTCTCTCTCATTGTATTACATAATCAATATTCTCTTCCCTCTCTGCATCATCACAGATCTGCATCCCTATCATCTACTTACCATTTTTTCCCCTCCTTCTCCACCCCTTCTCTGAACCCTATACGATCTTCTCTCTTCTTCCCTTCTCTCTTCCTCGTGCTTTAATGGAGCTCTCAGTATCATATCTTCAATCTCATTTTTTCAGTTGTTTCCATCTTAGCTTGTTTAGCAGCAGACTTAACTTTCTACTGTCTCAACAACTATAACACTGAGGGGGTGTCAGATGTCTGTGGACTACACAATGTAACTGGTTGGTTGACTGGCTGCAACAGGCTGGAAGGACTGGGCATCAAAAGCCGCAAGCAGGTAATTGGAAATTCCCAAGGGAGTTTTCCAAGAGTGAATACAGGACTGCAATTGCCCTGTGGGCCCTCTGGTATTGATGAGTGATAAACACTCTTCTTGACAAGATGTTGGTGTAAACCCTGAATGTAAACAGCACCACAGAGCTCTAAATTATACAAACTGTTCTTCTAGCATCAGCTATGGGACAGCTAAGTTTAAATCAAACACAGCTGAGGGTCAGTCTTATGTCTTGCTTCAAATAATCTGCTGTTACATCTTCTCGCCCCAATCTCCTTTGATCTCTGCTCAGTTTAATAAAAATAAAAGACATGAAAAATAAACTTTTCACCATCTCATTTGTTAGAATTAGCCAAAAAAGTACAATAAAATAAATATATAAACACATGAAACTTTTTAGACTCTTCTCTTCCTTCTCAACTGTCTAAACCTACTATTTGCCATGCAAGATCCCAGAATTCCACCCTCCCCAACACACCTGATCTCATATACTTTCAGAAGCTAAAAAGAGTCAGGTCTGGTTAACACTTGGACAGGAGACCACCAGAGAACACTTGTCTAGCCACTAAACCTGGTTTGAAAAGAATCCACGGAACCAAAGAGAGCCACTCCCAGTGAGAGTCTACAGAACTTGACTATATGGGCCAATGGTCTCATGCAGTGTACGGCAGCTTCCTCCTTTCCCACTCATCTACTGGGAAACAGCACAGCGCACATGTGCATTAAGAAGTCTGAGTCCTCTCAGCCCTCCCAACATTTGGGAGATTTGTCCTAACCAACCTTTATAAAGGGCCTCATTCAGAAATTTCAGGTATACTGCCAAAAAAATGACACACAAAGCATTCATTTATCGTCAGTAGACGATAAATGATGTAAAATGCTGAAACATCCAAACACTACCCTGCTACTTTAAATCTTGTCTCTTGCCCAAACCATATTAGGTCTACATGTTACAGAGAGGAAAGGGCCCAATATGCCTGAGTTTAAAAAAATCTATTTACTACAGGTCTATTATTAGGTCTATACATTACAGAGAGAAAAAACACCAATATGCCTGAGTTAAAACAAACAAACAATATAAAACTATAGACATAATTCAGTCTGAAAACCTTTGAAAAACAGGACGAATTCGAACAGTGGATGGCTATCTCCGTTAAGACAGACACACAAGTTCAAGAATTCTTTCAGAATTTCTGCCACTTTAAAAACAATTCACCTTCACTGCTCACTGAAGGTGAACCTATGAAAACTATATCATAATCATTACTCTGTTAAACTGGAGTTGACAGAAAAGCCCCAAAGAAACATCTTTAGTATAAATGAAGTAAACAACAAGCTGTTTTCTGCTTAGAAAGGCAGATATACTTCTTAACTGCTTCTATCTGAGAAATGCAAGGGATGATATAGCTTTACTTGAATCACACAGGGATGATATAGCTTTACTTGAATCACACAGGTCCCCAATCTAGGCTGCAGAGATCCCCACCTTGCCCTCTCCCAGAAAACTCTAGGGAAAAACACACACACACACACACACACACACACACACACAATCTCTTAGTAAGATTACTTGACAATATCTCCAATAAATTAGCATTAAATTCAACATTAGGAACTTTGTTCAGGGTATTAATCCTTAATGTATATAGGAAATGACACTTTGGTGGAAATGTTCACACTTCTTCCACTCATAGCTTTCTAGAAGCTAACCTGTTGAAATAGGAAGTTTTTATGTTCTTTTTCAAAACACACACCAATGGTGCTAAAACAAAGTTGGTACCCTCATTAAGTGAAGGTTCAGTAGGGGAAGCATGCAATATCTGACATGAATAGTTCAGGCACCCTGAATTTGAACACAGTTCTAGGGTAGCTAGGATCATTACTTGGAAGAACTGAAATTCACAACTGTCTGATGAAGTCACCTTCCCACAGATAAGAGATGTACAGTTGCCTACTTTGTACATTTTCTAGAAGCAATGCAAGAAGGTTTGAGAATCATCTTTGTAGCCTCTCTTCAGCTTCTGCACAATGTTCCTTTTTCAATGTGCCTTCCTTTTTTCTTTAATTATAATCACAAATAATGATTTAAGCTAAATTACACAGCAGTGATAATGATAAACTGAATATTTCAAATGCCAGAACTAATGAAATGGGGTGTGTGTGTTACTGTTAAAGCCGCTTCTTTCAGATTGCTTCTTACACGTAATACTGACTTGAAAATACCTTTTATTTTTTCACAGTACAACACTGTATCAGAATAGTCTGTTCTAATTTGAGCCATTATAAATACAATCTTTTTCAAAAGTACCACCAAGTTGGCAGAAATCTTTGAACTTTTAATGCCTCTCCTTTCTCCATGATAACTTCTGCTTGCTGTATGTACAAGGCACTAAAATGGTGGTGACATCCAAATTACATAAGCAGAAATCATCCTGTGCAGAATTCTCTCCCCACAACACCTGTGTTATGAAAATAATCTCCACAGTATCACTTCTAGTCAAGCTCAAAAGCTATATTGATAGCCTGATGTTATTACAAGGTCCAAAAATGTGGTGCACCCCCTTGTAACAGCAAAGAAACTGCAACTGGTGATCATTCTATCTGTGGAAACAAGAATGATCACCCCAAAACAGCCAACTCAGGGTTAGCTGTGGGCAAAAATGTCCTCCAGATCCTCAGAAGTCCTTGCTGCTCAATCTATTCAAATTGAATAAGGCTTGGATTTGCTTTGTTACAGCATTCTACTGAAACAGAATCTAGCTCCTTTCAAATATATTCTCACTTTACTGCACAGCCTGCCAACCTATGTAACTAGATTCATGGAAGCCTTGTCAAAATTAGTCAGCTTTTTGGCAATGATCCTGCTGAGATCTGTTTAGCAACAGCTGCATGCTTGAGCCTCAACTAGAGTGAGGTGTCATACAATATGGCTATTAAACAAAGGAAATATTATCAAATTGAATCATCATCAATAAATATTAATGATATTCTTTACCTTTTGACAGCCATATATTACCTCTGGGGAAAATACAGGAGATGAGTGAATTTCATTCATGATCTTTCTAATCTATTGTCTATAATTTTTCACTTCAATTGGATCTGCAAAAATGCGTAAAGACAAATGACACATCATCCTTCTAAAGGTTGTAAAGCAAGACTCTTGCTCTTGAGAGATTACAGTAAGGATAAAATGTAATATTTGAAGACAATTGTCAACTAATATTTGGTAGCACTTGCACAGATGGGTAGCACACTATTAAAACCCCTTCTACAGAAAATGGTCTGTGCTTAATTTTTTAAAAAAACTATATTTAAAAATTAATGTGCAAATTAGTGCTTGAATTAATTTTTAATTTTCATAGTTAAACTATAAATTAACCTAGTTGTATTTTTCAAGCCTTAATATTTAAATTCTTACAACTTTCGCATGTTTTAGAATAAAACTTGGTGTACTTAGGTAGAAAATAAACTTCCCAGCTAATTATAAAAGCAGTTACTTACTCTGTACAAAGAGATCAAACACCTGTCATTAATAGTCATGAGAAGTAGCAGGGCACAGCAATCCTACCCCGGCCCAATAAGGAGATTCTCTTTTGAACTACCACTGCATCCATAATCCTACTAGAACACAAGGGATCAGGAGTGGGAGTTGCTACATAATTGACTTGATTTTCTTCTAGCAGATCTCATTCTTCTTTTCTTACCTACTAATTTTGGAGCTTTCTTGTGGAAAGAAATAGCTCAAAATCTAGTGGAATGTAAAGCTACCTCTGCCTCAATCCCAATCCAGAACACGTTGTTTCAGGATTCCTAATGGCTACTGCCAGCAGGAAGAACAGTGGTAGCAGATTTGTGGCTAATGGCAATTAAGTAGACATAATTCACCCAGTTTCTCAGTGAATAAGCATACCCGCACATACTGCTGGAAAGGACTCTCCACAGCATCCCAACCCTTTCCTGCCAGCCGATCTTAAAATGCAGAACATCTTACACCATCCACAGTGCAATGTCACAAGCAATGGTTCTGTAAACATTTAAGAAGAGTATACTGGTAGGTCAGTTCAAAACAGTAAAAATCAGAGAAGATGTAACTAGCAACATGGCTCAGTATTAAATTTTTATCCACATTTTAACAAGCCCCGGGACCTTTCCTATGCTAGATGCTGTGAACATAAAAAAAAGCTTAATGCAAAAACATGACAATCAAGACCAAAATCAGTATTATTTTTTTTATCCTGCACTGGGGAAAGATCTGTTCCCTTCAGTCCCCCACTCCAGTAGCTTGTCTTTACTGTTTTAATACACAGTTTCAGTAATGCTTTCAGCTTTAATATATTGCCATATAAATCATTTTGTGAGTTTTGCCTTAAAAGCAGTATATAATACCTTAAATAATCATGAGTTGACAAAGAAACAAGAACGTTATCAACACTGATGCAGACTGAAGCTAAGAAACCACAAAAGAAAAGGACAGATCCTTGGAACAACAGATGCAGGGCAAAGAGCTCATACAGCCTTTGTCAAATACCTACTAACTTTTCCCAATTCAAGGTTGATATAACAGCAGGCTTTTGCTGGCAATCATGTAATAAATTCAACTGTCAGTCCCAACAGCAGTAGACTCACTGAATTAATAACCTGGTAGGTCAACAATTTTGTAAGTTCAATTGATTCAATGGGTCTACTCTAATTGGCACTAGTAACTTGATTAAGGCTGACAACTATTGTTTATCCAGTTCTCTCTTCTTTTGCTTAAAATGAGTTTCTTCAAAATGATCAGTGAAGCTCACCTGAAATCACATGCTAGCCAGTAATTATAATCACCCAATCCAGTGCAATCTGCATAAAACTTTAGTTCACTATAAGCTGCTAAGTAACATTTGAATCCAGACCAATAACAAATGAAACTTAGCTCTAAGGTTGCCCACCCTCAAGATTATGAAATTTACACTACAATTACACTAATTTATGCTATGTCACTTTACACAAACTTGATGTATTACCTTGATTTCTCCCAGAAATGCTTAAAAGCATTTCCTTTGTGATAGATTATTCCTAAGAAGCTACTCAGTGGATATATGTGATGGAAAGGCATTTGAAAGATGACGAAAAGGTAATTAATATGGTAAGAAAAAGAGAGCTAAAGAAGAAGTAGAATGAGCTGACATTATCTACATTGGGTCACTGTGAGCAGATCCTCACAGACATAAACATAGTCACTGTTTAAGCACTTAGGTTTTGTGTTTTTTTAAGTTAGTAAATGTAAACTTTTGTAGTTCACTGTTCAACTTTACTGGGATCTGAGTATGAACAAGTATCTATTTTATTAACACAGTTCCCAGATGGAGCCCCATCAATAGACATTTTATATTCCACCTGCAGATCTAACCGTTACTCTGGTTTTTATTTGACAATAACATTTTTACAACATAGCCTGCAGGCAGACAGGAGACTGGCACTCAGATGACAGCACTGGAAAGGCTGCCAAAGCGTTCTTAATGGAAATTGCTTCTGTTTAAAAAAAGGGGGGGGGAATCTTGGATAGGCCACAGTCCATATTGACTGGCTAATTTTGGTTCTGGTCCCAGAAAATATGAAATGAAAACTAGATGCCCATTAATGAACGGAACAATATTTTCTTGAAATGCTGAAATTCTCTGGAACTAGTTTGTTTCACAGGTTATCTTGCCTTTTCCTTACAAGAGTGGCAATGCGACGTAGAGAAGGGTTAAATAAAGAATAACTGACTATTGGATAGGTATGGCTGAAAATATGCAGGCAATAGCTACTGAAATCTCAGAAGCAATCAGGATGGCTAAACAGGACTACCAGGTTTAGAGGCACTGCTTTAGCGCCTTCCCTCATGACTAGCTAACTGCCTCCTTCCCATGGCTATCAAACTAGAATAACTATACAAAATAAAAGTAAATTTAACAAATTGACTTAATTTCCATAAATTATACTTATTACAGAGCTAAGCTTTTCTAAGTACAGGATCAATTATTTTGGTAAATGACTGGTGAAATACAATTTTACAGGTATATTCTATTAATATTCTACAAAATACTGCAAGTGAACTTTGTTGTTTGATGAAAAGCAAGACTGCATGTCTCACACTTGCACAAGTTTACTGAACAAGCACAGTTGTAGTATTTATCACAGTATATGAACAACATTGGAACTGCATTCTTTGTCAAACCAAACAAACGTGCATGCAGGGTAGAAGCTACAGTGCCAGCCGAAGTTGCCAACCTGAAATATGTGACTGATGAAAGCATTACAAGAATTTGGATCCTGTGCCTCTGAACTCCTCATCCAGCATTTCCATTTTATGCAATGAAATGATAGCGTGGGGGGATAAGGGGGGCAAACAAAGATCATACAAATTTGTTTTACAATGATTCAGAGTTCTAGTCAACCTAGCTCAGTGTGTTCTACTTGAGTGGCTAAAGTCGTCAGTTTTGCTGTCTCTGACCATAGATGCTGAGGATGAAATCTGTTGCCTCTTTTCTGTAAAACACGTGCAATAACAGGGATCTCTGACCTCTCCCCATAATACTGTGATGTCATGGTAGTTCATCTCCATCCAAGAAAGGTGAGTCATGGGGGACGGAGAGGAACTGAGTAAAGAACCTACTAGACCTAATGGGGAATCATTCTGCTCAAGGTTCCTCCTTCTGCAAGACAGTAACCATGCAGCCTAAAAGTGGTCCTCAAGGCTGCTCATCTGGATCCCTTCCCATGAAAATCAATAAACAAATAATTTTTCAGTCAAAAATGAAGAACTACCATTCCTAGGCCTATGTTTTCAGAAACAAAAAATACCAAAAATAAATGAATAAATAAATATAAAAAAAATATAAAAAAAATAAAAATGTACTGCAAAATGCATTTTTCATGAACCAGCTTTACTCATGGAGATTTTGCATTGCATTTTTTATATTGTCAATTACAGCAGACAACTAATTCTGCTTATTGCTTATCATTAAGAAATGCATTTGTTTATCAGACTGATTGCTCTCTTTGTCATAGTCTTCTTTTATTGTACAAAACCAATCACTGATGAAGCTGAATTCTTCCAAAGAAATGATGAACCACTTTGGAATATTACATGGTTGGTTGAGAGCTAGCATACTAAAGCTTAAAATAAATAAACATTACTAAAATCAGAATTTGATGTGATCTGCTATACCAAGCTGGATCCTACCATACGTACCTTAATAGCCTACAGAAACTTCTTCTATAACTGAGCCTCTGGCTAGCTGCAGCCACGCTAGGTGGAAATGGAGGACGTGATGGGAAGTACGCTAGCACAGCAGAGAATATCAGTGCCACAATGCCAAATTCTAAGAGGAAACAAGAAAGGAAGAAACTAAAATAAGAACTGTAATACAGTAGATGACAGGCACAATCCATCAAATATATCATGCTTAATGCACAGGAAACATTGTTCTTGAACTATTTAAAAGTTAGTATAGATACTGTGAGAACACCTCAGGATCCACTCCAGTGGAACTTCCTTTTCATCCAACAGGGCCCGCTGTTCTGTGTGAAGCATCCTTACAATTTTTAACACTGATTATTTTGAGTTTATTATTATAATTTTACTTGAATGGAAGTACATCCAGAAAAGTGTAACATAAATAATTATAATAACCAAGTAAGTAAGTATTTACTCAGTCTCCTTTCCTGTACTTTCAATGCTAGTCTCAGTATCATAAAGCCAGGCAGCAGGGACTAGCCTGGAATCCATGTTCTGACACTCCTCATGTCTAAGAGGTGCAGAATAGCCTTAAAGGGAAAGGATCCTAGGACACTTGCAGATACTTCCTTCCAGTAAGCAACTAGCTGGAGAGTGATTGCTATTTCCCTCAAATCTTGCAACAAGTGGCAAATTCAAATCTTCAGGCTAAAATAGATAAGCTCCAGCTTTTCCCAGACAGTATATATGAACAGTTCTTTTCAGAATCTGAAGTCCCACGTAAAACTGTTAGAGATAGGAGACTGTTTACAAAAGCACTGTGTTGTAAAAGCAAGGAATAAGGAGCAAATAAGACAATGCAAAGGAAAGTGCTTGAAAATCATTTCAGTTGAAAGGAGCTGCATGGAAACAATAGATGAGTACTTGAGGGAAAATAGGAATATAAAAAAATTGAAAGATCAGAAACCAGTCCAAAATGCGGATGGCGACTGGTCATCATTTTTAGATTCAAAGAAAATAAGTTCTGAATTGGTTCTAATATCAGCACAGAACTAGAGGGAAGAATGAAGTGAGACAGGATATACCCACAGGTTATGAACATAATAGAAGATGAAAGACAGAGGAACATTTGGTAAACAAAAATTACAGTTATGGCATGAGGGAAGCTGAAAGAAGGTTGACTCCAACAGGAGACTAACCTCAAGGCAGAAAATATGGCAGTCAGAAAACTATCTCAAATCTGAAAGTTCAAAATTCTGGAGATTTCAGAGAAAGTAGACACATAGAACAACATCCCATTCTGTTCTGTTCTGTTTTCCATGAATGAAATTCAATATGGGCCAGGTTTACCTATTTTTAAAGCAGGAGTGGGCAACTGCCTGGGTTGGGGAGTCTGGTTGGTCCTCACGGCACTATAGAGTGCCATCCTTGTTGCCTACTCCATCCCTGAATTTTTGATAAAAATGCTCCTCCAAGCCAGTAGGGCATGTGGAAGACCATTTTACCACATCCTTCCCATGCTGTTTTAGGCCCAGCAAAAGTCTGCTAAATCAAGAATTAAACTGGAAATTCCAGTTTACATTTTCGTTAGAAAAAAGGCTTTCCTTTTCAGTTGGGTTGAAACATGACAAAATTGCCTCTTATGTCCCTTAAGGCATTTTAGGATGGAAAAGTTGGTGTGGGGGGGAACCTTTATTCCTCAAATTTGGAGCAAAACAGTGATGAGAACTTGGTGTGGTCCATGGGCTGCACTTTTCCTAGCCTACCATGGGCCCATTCTACCTGGCTATTCTCTCTGTCTTTTCATATTTGACCTTTTATTTGTGTAGATTATAGACCATAATTGACATATTTATTAAATTAAAATTTTTGGTTTAAAAAAAAAGGCCCACAAAAAGAACCCCAAAAGGCCATATGCTTGAGTTATTAAGTGATACACATATTTCTAGTTCTTGTTTAGCATCTTACACTACTCTTGATAATGGTATACTGAAAGCAGTGATCAGTTGTGGACATGTACCTTTTACCAGTAGCTTCCTCTATTAAGAAATGTCAGGACAACTTTGCCCAAGGGAACAGTAGTAGTTTGTCTATATACGTGTATACATATGGATATGTTTGTGTGTGTGTATATGTATTTTTCCCCTGAAGCTACACTGAGAAAAAGCAGTGTTCCAACTCAAATGTTTTCAGGACATTATCGACAAACAAGTCTATGTGAATGAGAAATCCATTATCTAAATGCTTTATTTGCCTCGTGGCAGCTGAACTGATTTCAAGCAGCCACTCATAGATGCACTCCACTTACAACCTTCTCACTATGCCAATACTTGGCCCAGTTTCCTCTCTTTTCTTAACTCTAATACTCAAAGTTGTTCCAATGCCCTCTAAACATTGCCTTCTTTGCAATAAAGACTTCATAACTATCAAGGAAATATCTGATAGACAAATTGTTCTCTAATAAGGTAACTCTTCCATAAGAAGTTAATAATGTTCACTTCTCATCACTTTAGATACCCCAACAATAACAACAATGAATCTTGCTTACTTTGTTCAAAACTGGATCAATATGTAACAAAGGTTACTAGGTCTTTTAAGTGAAGGGTAAAACAGTGGCAAACAAGCTGGTAGCATATAACTGTTCAGTTCAGACTCTGACGGTGCATCACTACCAAATTTGTTTGCAACACTAGGTAACTTGTACAGAGTACTTGCCTACATCACTAACATAGTATCATTTTAGCCATGATGCTGTGGACACAGGCACTATTTCTTCAAAACCACTTCAATGATAAGCAGCATCTGGTATTATCATCTACTTAGAGCAAACTCAGCTAGAAAGTGCTAACAGATCTATAGCCAAACCACAGCTGCTGTGAAACAAGAAAGGGTATCAGCATGTTCAAGGGAGAAAATAGAGGGGAAAAAAACACTCTTTAAAAACCCTTAAACAGCCCAATGACAACTGTGCATACTTAGTAGCCATGGGATGCTTGGGAGGTTCAATGGACTTCAAAAGAGTATCCTGAAAGAGGGCAAGAGGGCTGGCTGGGCACACTGTTCGTGTATACTCCACACTGCTATATTTTACTGCAGGTCTCACCTGTTTCCTCTCTCTCCTCTTGCCAAGGACAACTAGGAAAACGGATTAGGTTGGATGTGTGGGAGAATTATAATATCATTAACAGTAATCTAAAAACAGTATTTTATTATTTTTATTTTATCACAAAGTAATAGAATCCATAGAATCAGTGAAACGATAAATCTGTATACCATCACAACATTATTCTGTCAGCAATTCAAAATTTTCAATGGAAAATTACCCACCAAGTCTTAAATGGTTTCTGGATTGAACAAAAGTATGAAAAATTGTGCTGGCATTGGGGAACTGAAAGAAATCCAAAGTGTCATTTCTATTGTTCTAGCAGAAAAATATTTGCCAAGAAAATTGTATACACAGAAAAGTATGGAACAGCTTTTGCCTCTGGAATGATCGGTTATCACAGAAGTGAATAAAAGGAATAGCCAGAGACCACATAATAGATGTGATTAGGCAAATAATTCCAAAATTTACAGTAACCAAGATTTATTTCCAAATCAGTCACTAGAGGGCAGCAGCAAGCTCATGACAGATGCATGTTATACACTTAAGTGTGAAATTACTTCTGCAATACCTGCATACAGCACAGCTTCAATGCGGTCCTTTATAAGCTCAGGGCTGCTATCAGGTGGAAGCGGAGTCGCTGATGTACCATTTGGTCCTGGAACTACCAAGGGTCCTACTAAAAATGCACATGCTCCACCAACGTAACCAATCAATGATGCTATAGCTGTGGCGGTGGCACGTTCATCTGGTGAAAACCATGTTGTAGAGAGGAATGGAGCAGCACTACTTACAGTAGGACCTGCCAATCCATTCAACAGCTGCCCTACATGAATCAACCTGTAAGGAGAAAAAAAAAGCAGAAATCATAAATTGACTTGCTTGATAGCAAGGCCTTGAGAATTTGGCAGAAGCATCGGTCTCTCCCTTCAAGCTGAGCTTTGAGGACACTGAGAAACAGCAGAAGAGATTGCCTCTGAGTTATCTCTACAGATTAGTATGGCAGTGTAGAATCTAACTTATTTTTTTCTTCTTACATACTTTTCAGAGGATTCAGGAGAAAGACAGGATTAGTGACTAACAGCTGGCTAGAAAGACAAGCCCACTTTTGTGGCCATCTGCTAGTAAAGCCATTTTAAAATGTTTATCCAATAATTACAGAACTCCACTTCTTAAGAGGAAAAGAATGATCTGAAAGAGTTTAATGACACTGACTGGATATTTAAAATGCTTTGAGTTAGTTTGGTTAGGCAATTTTGTTCAAAGGAGTTCTTATGGTCGAAATTGTCTTTTAGCCTCAAAAAGAGACTCATTTAGTTAACTAGAACTTGGTAAGTAAACACTTACATAAGTTCCACTGATTTAATAGGTCTGCTCCAATTGGGACTATATTATTGAATTTAGGTCTTTGAAACAAAAGTTAAATGTCTGAAGCAGTTAAATAATAAGTTGGTGAGGGTTTGATTCTCCTGTACTTCTTCTCTAAAATGTTGTTGGAATCGCTGCACTTGTTAAATGTAGCAAATCATACTTAGTGGCAAGCTGCTGTATGATTATGGTTTCCTTAAATAAATGCAGATCCTTTTAAACAGAAAAGACAAAATGCACTTTACCAAGAAGAAAGTTTCCTTATAAAATGATTCAACTTTTATCATTCTTTATGGATATGCTTTTTATATTTCAATATTTGGCAAGGAACAGCAATAATATGTGCCAGCTTTTGGTAAGAATTTTGAAATATTTAAACATTCAAAGAAAAAGGAACATCATGATCACTGTTAACTCTTCACTGGATTTTTTTTTCATGAACACAGAAAACCAAAGCAAAACCAGCGTTTCAGAATGCACACAGACAGAGTCACAGTCAAAAGATGATATTTAAGTCTGATGAACATGTAGATTCTTTTATTATTTTTGTTAAGAGACCTAATGTAATCAAGGATTTTAGAACAAAATTTGAAAACTCAAGAGAGAACAGAGAAACCTATTATCATACCATGACATAATTGCTGAGGCAGATTGACATATTGTTTGTTGTGATTTGTTAAAAACTATGAGTAGTAACTTGGTAACATGCATTTCACACAAATGTTGAAATCAAGGTTTCTTTCGGACAGATGCGACCTTCTAACCAAAAATAATAGTTTAGTATAGTACAGTATAGTATTAACATAGTGCTTTCTGTGGCGAAGCCCTCTGAAGACGACCTGCGAAAGATAGTTTTGTATAGACACATTACGCTTCCAAATAATTTACAATAAATCTACTTGCAACATTCCCAAGCCCAGGTTGCCAAGCGATCTCTCTTCCATACATCTACATTTGATCGATTCAGTCAAGTCTAGCCATCAAGCTGGTTCCCAGCCCTCGCACCTTACCCCACAACTGGCTCTTGCTGGATGTTCTGACACCTCAATCAATGAACCTTTGTTCTATCAATGCAAAAAAGTTGAAATTGAAAAGGTATGGTTTAGACTGCTTTCTCTAAAGCCCACTTCTCCTGTATGACAAAGAATACTTCATCATCCCATCAAGTGACATCCCAGCACAGTGGAGGGGCTGCATCCCCATTGGCCTCAATAGTGGCAGTTGATAGCAGGAGAGGGGCCACTGCCTACTAGAACTGTATGCAGGCACAATGGAAGATGCCTGAACAGTTTCCTCTGGTAAAGCCTATACAATTTTCCCACAATTGGCTTTGCTGAAATAACATGACAGTATAATGACAAGCAGCTATATATCCTTCATGGAGCACAATGCAAAACTAAACTTTTGAAATACTGGCAAATTGTTACACATTTCCAGTATTTTTGCAGATATACTGCTCTGCTTCCAATGTAGTTAATTATCTCCTACCTCATGTAATTGCCCTGGAAGCTTAACAATACACAGTGCTCTGTAATGAACGGCATATCTCCAGGCAGATGTGGAGACATTCCTTTGTACAAGTGACTTCATTTCAGTGATGATTTAGAGAAATAAACCTTGAAATAGCACAATCACTTAGCACTGAAATCTGTGACTGCTCTGTAACTGTCCACCAGGGAAAACTGCAACTAAGAAATAGCCTCCCATACTGCTGCATACGGTGGGATAGCATAAACAAAACTCAGACAGCACTGAATGTGTAAACTGGAATCTCTGTATGATGGATGTATAAAGTGGTATCATCAACTTATTCATACAATAAATTTAATTTCCATTGGAACTGTATAGTAAACAAAAGTGGGAAAGCAAAACAGTAAAGTTCCAGAGCTTTCCATCAAAACATCATAATAATCAAAGACAAAGTGAACGTCACATTCAAGAGCTTCAACTGTCATTGCTTTTGCAGTATGAAATAATAAGGTATACAAGTCCAACTACTTAATATTTGAAGAAACAGAAAGGAAAGACACCCTGGAAAGAAAAAAATGACAGCTGTCTTAGCAAAGTCATTCCTCTTCTCTGTTGATCAGGATGGGGCCATAAAAACAGGAGAGGAGACGACGACGACAACAACAACAACAGCTGTTGTTGCTGCCCAGTGGGCTGTTGTCAGAAGTCCTAAACCAACCTGACTGATTCTTCCTGTCCATGCAACTTCTGGATAACATTATAGTCACCATGCTCCTCCCCTTATAAGCAGAAGCTCCATTACTTTCTCTCCTTTTCTGGACCAAAAATATTTTTGTCTAGAGAACACCAAGTCCTCTTACTTTGTCTTTTCCTTATATATTCATGTGGTAATGGCATGATGCAGACATGGCGCCTAAAACACAAGACTTCCTCTCATCAAATTCATTAATCCAATTAGTTTCCTCAAGGTTTAATTCCCCATAGTAGGAAGAAGATTTTCAACAGCAACAGAATTCAAAAGGCTCATCTCAAACTCTGCTCTAGAGAGGGCCATCTTGAAAGTAACTTAAGTAATTTGATCAACCTGTTACAGAAATCAGAAGGATTTTCCTAGATAAAACACAGATTTGAGTTACCGGCAGTAAACAATCCATTTTCACCAGCAATGAAAGGTATCTGCATACTAGAATTCAAACTAATGATAAACACATTCCAATACAAGAATTCAAACTCTTATTGCAAATTGTCAATCTAGTTCATTCTACTGACAGAGAAATAAATTTACTTGATTTCAATGGACAAGACCACTCATGTCTACCCTGAAGCAAATGCTACTGTTGTTTTAGCAACTCACTCCAAAGAAACGTCCAGTGCCCCTTCTGACCCTGTTCTGTGGGATGTTTCATCTGTTGCAGGCCAAGGACTTGAACAAAGGGCTTCACAGGTTTTGGTCACTGATTTGGATGCTCAACCTTTCACCCAAGGTATATCTAACACTGGGACTGGATCCAAGAGATTTTACATACGCCTCTTCAGTAGAAGGAGTGGTCCTACCAGCTGCCATGATGGAAGCAAGTAGTGAGACAACATCTCACAACATGATGGAAGAAGTTGTGAGAAAGCTTTCTTGGATATCGAGGACTATATAATTATTGGGAGACAGCAAATGTCCCTTTCTGAAACAAAATGACTGAAGAAGGTGGTGACCATACTATTTTCAGTACTGTTACATGAAAATGATAATCTAGATTATCAATCTGTTGAACCCACATCAAAAAGCAGAGGCCTCTTTGGATCAGCTCAACAAATGGTCAACATCAGTAGAGAGTCACAGAGCAGAAATTAGGAGTGGAGATGAGAGCTGTAAAAAATTAGAAGGTAGGAGACAGCAGCAGAACTTTATTTATTTACATCTCTCAGTGGGTTTCAGTACTATCAACCAATGCATTCTTACAGAGAGACTCTCTAGAATGGGAATTGGAGGCACTGTGCTTTGGTGATTCTGTTCCTGTCTGGGCATAACGTGGCATGAAGAAAATGGCACTTTTCCCTGAGCAGCTGGAACATAATTCATTTGTTGACAGGCTTACAAACCACCTTTCAGGACAGAAAAGCCTTCACAAAAGTAGTATATAAGCAAAAAATACAATGCAATCATAATGAATACACCACTATGCACATGAACCAATTTTGGATTAAAATTCCTCGGGACAACAACGAATAAACCACCTATCTAGAACAAAAATGAATAAACTCTCAAAGGTTTTTTTTGGGGAGAGGGGTTAGGAAGTTTGATCATGATGGAATGGCATAAACTTTGGGGGATTAAAAGGAGACCTGACAGCATAGGGAGGTTGAAGGCATAAGGAAAACATGTAGTAAGAGCACTGTTACAGGTTCTTCAACATGGAGGTAAGCCCAGGTTGATGTTCTCTTGCTTGCCTCTCTAAGTGTGGATTAGAACTAACAAGGTTTCCAGAACTTGTGATTTTCTAGATACAAGTATGAATTTGCCGAACCCACAATTCTCGGATAAAATATCACCATTTGAAGACAGCTAATTCTAGAGGACTGAAATATAAAATGAGGCAATGAACATGAAGACAAAATGACAGAGACAGTGCTACTATCATGCAGACACAGTTTTGGGAAGAGGACACCTTTGGAAAGAGCTTTTTACTCAGAGTTTCACTGACCTTTTTTATCCTCTTCATCTGGCACCTTCATGACAGCAATCAGGAGTCTAAAAATTCGTATTTTTGACAAGCCAACTAAAATACATAAAAGTCTTTCTGGGTAGAAGCAGAGAGGTCTCTTCTTTCACTGAGAAAGCACAGCTCAATTCTTCCCATCTCAAGAAAAGACAAAGGCTTACAAGTTACAGTGGCTTATGTTCCCTTCAGGCCTGAGTCCCTGCATTTCCTTTTTCGAGAAACTGGACACTATTCCCATGCCTCCTACCCTATCTTGTATCCAACTAAAGACAAGAGTCTTCCATCCACTGTCCAAAAAACAAACAAATAAACAAACAAACAAACAAATAAACAAACAAACAACCCTTGTGCTTTTTTCCAAAGCTCTGACTAGGATCTTGGCTGGAAACACATTCCCAATCACAACTCTCAAAATCCTAAAGATCAAAAAGACTCTCCAACTCCCTTGCATTAAGCTGGGTCTGTCTAGCCCTCAACTGTGCATGAGCAGGAATCTGTTTTCAATACAAGGGCAAAATTAAGTCCACTTTGGGTTTCACTTTCTTCTTTTAGAAGCTCCTTGCGTATTTATTTTAAAACAGCACCAGGTCAAGATAGAAAGCTGGACTGAGTTGCTGTAGCACAAGGTGGGAATCATATAGCCCTTCAGATATGGTTGGATTAAAACTCCCAGTGTTCCTCATTCCTGGCAATGCTGGCTAGGGCTGCTTGGTTTTGCAGTCACCATCTGGAGGGCCGCATGATCTCCACCCCTGCTATAGTGTAAAATTTCCATTGCTTTTTCTGCTGGGAAAAATGATGGCAGCTTCAGTAAAGAATGCACCCTACTACAGAAAGCACATTCAGGGGAAGAGGAAAGTTTGGGGAAGATGAATGGGTGGCAAGAGAAAAGGGCATACATACAAGGAATTGCTAAATGGTCCACCTTGAATTCTACCAAGGCTAGTGGATACAGCAGGATTAGTCTTGATAGGAAGAAATGGTTTGGCAATCTAGTATTCTGGCTTAATAGGAGAAACATCTTATATCCAAAATCCATTCCGATTTTTTTCTGGCAACCCACTTTATTGCTATAGTACTACCACTCTCCAGACAGCTGGTTTCTGGGCAGTCTTACTGGCCAAGATCAGAGCAGTTCTGCCAGAGTCTGGCCAGCTTGCTTACTGCTAGCTTATCTATTTGCCTCTGATGGACACTGGACCTGAGTCTGTGTGATTAGGAAGAGAAAAGATGGGCACCCAGTGTTGACTGAGTTGCTCTGCTAATATGGCATAAACTGGTGCTGCTATTGCTGAGGCTGTTTGACCGGGCAGCAAATAAGTGCCAAGTAGTGTGGGGAGCACAGGCTGAGACAATGTAGGACAGAGGTATGTGAGCAGTCTAACTTTACAAGACTTGGTTTCATAGTTTACAGATTTTATCCTTAGTCTGAAGCAACTCTGAAACTCAGCCATTCACTTGGGATATGTGACGGTTACTTCCTAGTGAATCATTTACCAAATTTACTCAAGCCATGTATCTGACACAGAGATGCCCATGGAAAGTCAAAGTGTTTTTAGAAGTGGTAAGATGTCTCCCACCTAAATACCCTAAAGGCACTAGATCCCATCTGATCTTGGAAGCTAAGTAGGGTCATCCCTGGTTAGCACATGGATGGCAGACTGCCAATGAATACCAGGTGCTGAAGGTCATATTTCAGAGGAAGGAAATGACAAAACTACCTTTGAATATTCCTTGGCTAAGAAAACCCTACAAAATTCATGCGGTCACCATAACTTGACAGATGACTTGAACACACACACACACACACAGAAAAGATGTCTCCACATCTATTTGTCTGAAGGTTAGTCTAACAGTTTTTGGAAGGGCTGTGAACATCTGATAAAGAGGGCTGGCATCTGTGAAAGCTTATGCCAAATAAAGCTTGTTAGGTGGCACAAGAATCTTTGTTTTCAATGGCAGTATAGAGTGATATAAAACCTTTGAGAAGTCAGTGATCAAATTCACTCTAAAAAAAGTTGCAAGTGAACATCAAAGAGCTACAATCTAGTCTCTCTATTTTCTAGCATTTATCTTATTTATTTGTTTGTTTATTTATTTGCATTCTAAATACTAAACTCAAGAACTCTGTGTCTTGAGACAGATACTTTGAAACCACTGCTTTGTTGAAAGCTCTCTGCCATATGTTTGTATAAATTCACTGATTCATGAACTCAACCTGAATTAAGTTACTTTTCATTGGTTTTTTTTTTTTTTGGCATATCTCTACCTTATCTTCCTAGAACCAGACAGAAAGGAAAGACTCATAATGTGGTTCAAGGTATGTAGCAATCTGCTACTATTCTATGAGACAAATTTGCAGCAGCTAATATAACTGACAGAGAAATATGAACATAACAGTATCAGTGCATTTTGCTGTTTGTTATAGTGTCTTATTATCACTGCAGCAGATTTCAGCCTGAAAAGACTATCAGAACTCTCTTACAGACCATCATCTGTTCTAAAAATTGCTCTGAGATCAGAAACATTTGTTACTGTTATTTCCCCATTTTCTCCTTGTTTCTGTTATCCAGAAGGAGCAAAGAGCAACTGCATTTTCCCTCACCGCCTCATACTGTAATTTAAGTTTGATTCTGTAATGCAAGGTGTCTTTTGTATGAAAGATGACGCTAGCAAGACAATTTTGTTCAGCACTCGGCCCAACAGGAAAACATTTTTAGGACTGGGCAAGCCAAGAGTTGCATTTTGATCGATTTCCGTATCCATTGTTCTGCTTTTGGGTTTGTACATTATTTTTCCAATATTCAGCTAATTATTTTCAGGTGCTAGGCAATGTAGCGAATATTGAGAGTTCAGACCAAAGCGTGAAGCTTTTCGTAACAAGGTTGAAACTAATACTATGAAAGAAAGAAGGGGAACATTTCAGCAGTGGGAGTTATGAAATAATCAATTACTTAACCTTTTCCTCAAGACTGAGGTCTGTGAAGGCCACACTAAAACACCTGATATTCTTTTAACAAGCTTTGCAGCCATGTCAAGGTCCTACATGTAGCATTAATTCTACACTACTTTTTCCCCAGTAGGTAAGTAAGCTCACCTTACTGTGGCTGTGCTTTGACATACCCGTTGGTTCAGCGCAGCTCTTACTGTTTGCCTGAACGAGCATTCTCTTTCACCCATTCCACTTGGAACTGAAATTCTAGTGGCACTATATGGGGAAATAATTGCATTCTATTTATAAGAAACAATGTTTACTAGTCAATGGCACAGAATATTTAAGCACTTGCCTCCTGACAATAACAAAAATAGATATATCTTCACATTTGCAAGAATGTGCCATTAAAAAAGATCATCTCAGATCCAGCAGCTATCAAGGTAAGAGGACTTCACACATTATAAAATTAGTATGTACATTATGTTTTCCCATGGTGTGGTCTATACCCAAGAGAGAAACAAGTCTCTCTTTATGACTGTATTTACATTGTTATAGGCCAACAGTGACATTTCTAGTACATAAACAAGTACGTCATTCTCAAAAGTGTATACCTATCAAGTTACAGGATACAGTGCTGTGTACTTGTGGGGTGAATGCTCATTTTGCAATATGTGAAGTGACCTCTGCTCACCAGCAGCCCTTTCAAAATAAACTAACTTGGATCAATGCATTCATATAGCTATTTTAAATTACTAAACTAATAAACAAGATTACTGTAAGTGAGTATATGTCCTTAATTCAATAAGCAAACACACTTTCGAGAGCAGCAATGAACATAAGATGTATGTGAAAGTGGACAAAATAAAACTTTACTTAAAAAATATTAAGATTTTATAGTATTGTGTTAATAATTCTGCATTTTTTTTTAATGAGAGATACCTCAGTTAACAAAGTAGATGTGTTTCTAGACTTTAACCGAAAATTTTGTAGAGAGGTAGAAATAACATGTAAAGAATAGGTATAGATTCCTACACTACAAAAAGAAGAGCAGCTCAATATGTTTCAGCAAACTTTTTATTCAAAACCAACATTATGCCCTTCTGAAATGAAACAATCAGGTCAAGGTGAACCTTTCATAAATAAACAAAAACATTTTGAATCTTCTAAAACAGTGGTTCCCAATCCTTTTTTCATTTGCATACCCCTTAGCAGCCCATTTCCTTAAATTGTCCCCCTCATATTAGCAACATGTTTGTCATTAATATAGTTGCTGTTATGTCAAATTTATATGTTGCAACTGTAAATAAATAATCTATTAATGAGATTAAAAGCAATGGATTAATAAAGTGAACAGAGAGGGCATATATATTTAACTCAAAAGATACATTCAAGAAAATACATCATAGATTACATTTAAAAACTACATGACATTAATGTATTATTATTTATTATTATTTATTTATTATTATTACCATTTTGCACTAAAGTGTTAGACATGTCCTGAGAAATTCTTAGCAATTGGTCACTATCTACATTGAGTTGTTGTTTTTTTTTAACTGTGGTGGTTTTTAGCCTATGATCCATGGCCATTTTCACATGGGGGTAAAACCCCGCGGTGCGACAACCGAAGATGGAGGTCATTCACACCGCGGGGTGCGCTAGAGCGGTTGGAAAAGGTGAGGCACCACACCTCCAACCGTTCTAGTGCAGCTGCAGGGGTAGCGCTGCGAGTTTTTTAAAAACCACCTTCCCAGGTGGTTTTTATGAAACTCGCCCGCACTAATCTGTGGCAGCTCCCAGTAAGAATCTGCAGAGACGCGATAGCGCATCTCTGCAGATCTGCCCGGGGGCAAGCTTCTGGCTGGTGCGCTGCCCTGATTGGTGGAGTGCCACCGGAAGCCGCCGGCCGCCATTTTGGGCACCGCTGAATGCCGCTGAGCGCTGCCAAAATTCGGCGGCATGTGAAGCGGCGGAACCACGCTCCCCGCAGGGACGGAGCAAAACGCAAGCAGGTAAGCTCCACCCCTGCATGCGCCGCCCTGTTTTGGGCCCCCCACGTGCGAAAAGAGCCCATATCTAATAATTCACAAATGGAAAAATTAATTTAACACTTAAAGTGATAATAAAGGAAAGAGCTGTAGAAAAGACCTGGAAGAATTCACTCATTGAACACTGCTTACAGGACAGACTGAGGTGTCTACTGCTAATAGTTCTGTTCTCCATTTTCTTAATGTGCTCTGTTGAGAAAAACACACTGTGTCCCCCTAGCCTGACTTGCACTATCTTAGATCCCTTGAGATAGGATGACTGGCTGTGCTCCCCTCCTTCCCTGCCATAGATAAAGGACAACAGATGCAACTGCCTACAGCTTAATATTTCCACCATAAGCCCCTCTCCCCAACTTTCTCCCCCTGCAACTGCTTTCTCCTAGGAAAACTGGACTGGGAGGAAAGGGTATCGTCAAGCAGCCCTATCCACACTTCATCTAAAGAAAATGTATGTATCTGAAAGCAACGAAAACCAGACATGGACCAAACCCTCAGCCTTGTCTCCCTACTCTGGTGACTTCATCCCTCCTGATATAACCATCATCGTGACCATCATGCTTCTCTCTCTGTCTTTGTCTCTCTCTCTCTCATACACGCACTTTTACCCACATCATCTTGGGCCATTTCCACACGGGGCGAGGGAATCGCCCTGCACCGCTACTTACTGGACTTTTCGGCTCCCTGGTCCGGTCCACGCCGCTCCGGAGCAGTTTGTGCTCGTCGATATGCTCTGCACCGGCGTCCCAGATGGCAGCTTCCGGTTGGACGAGGGTCTCGACCAACCACTGAGGCTCGCCAGCCTCGCATTGGGGCGAGCCTGCGAATCTGCATAAGGGAGCAGGCTCACAGTGGCGCGCTCCGTGCTTTTGAAAGACTTGTTTTTAGCAGTTTTTCAAAAGCACGCTGGACGACCGCTTGGGGTTGTTCCAGAGTGGGCTGAGGTGCTGATCTACGTTAAGTAGGTCTGACCCAGTCCGCTTCCAGGTGCAGACCTCCTCCTTGGAGGACAGACTGCACCGTTTTAAAAACCCCGTTCGGAAATGGCCTTGGCCCTGAACTACATTTAGGTGGGTTGTGCAGATTTTCTCCCTCCAGGACTGAGGAACAGACCAATGGCTGGGGCCTAGGGAGGTTGACTGGCCTGCACTGTGTCCCAGGGAACTTGTTGCAAGAAGCTACCTTGCCATCACTGCTCTCCACTCAGCTCCCCCTTATTTGGCCTGGGCTTACAGCTTTGTTCCCTCAGAGCTTCCACCACCACCCTCAAGCCCACCCTGAAAATTTCCCCACCTGGCCTTGTAAGGAGGAGAGCACAGCCCTCCCCAAGTCCCACCCCAAAACATGCTGGGTTCAGCTCTGAAGAGGTGAGTGGCTCCTTCTTGCATGCATGGTCTTCTGCCCCTGTAAGAGAGAGGAGAACTGAAGCCTTATTCTGCCATTTTTTTTTTGCATACCCTTAAACGTTCTGACGTGAACCCCTGGGGTATGTGCACCCTAGGGTGGAAATCACTGCTCTAGAGACCACTTGAAAGCTTCTACCAAAATGTATCCTGCGATTTTTTTTTTTCTTTCAACAGTCTCTACTTTTATTATGATTTTCATTCTGGTGGTGAAACTGACAGATCTATGGTTTTTCAACATGCCAGGGCAGCTGGTGAGACAGGTTAATCTCCTTTATCCTTTTCTTTCTGTTTTGCTCTTCACACATACTCAGTAGGTGATTCTGGAAGCAGCTGTTTACCTTGCCTGTAGTATACAAACACACACAGCAACAGTAGGATCACCAGAGCAGAATCTCATTCTTTCCCAGGTCAAGCTTTATTGCACTGTTACTGCAGACACACTGTTGCAACCCAGCACCGAACTTTCTCCAGTGCTCTCTCATGTATACCAATGTTAGGGGAAGAAAACCCTTCCAGCTAGACAAGCAATGGGGGGACTGGGCTGGATTCTGGTAAAAAGATTTTGTAAAAAAGAGCTTCTTTGTCAGAGGCTTGGTTAACTGAGGTATACCTGTGTACATAATTGCTGTAAGCACAGCTTTGGCAAATACAGATCTTTGGTTCCTAATCGAAGTTCTCAGTTTAATCTGATGAAATTGCAGACACAGAAGAACATACATATCAAATATTATTCCATTAGAATTAGTAACTTTGCTTTATATAAAGGAAAAAGCCTTGTGTTCACACAGAAGCTTTGAAAAAACAGAAAGCTTTTTCCTCAGAAACTGTTATTTCTATCTGCTACTATAAATTTAGAATAAGTGTCAATTTCCATACAAATAGTTTTGGGGTGAGTTATCACTATTAAATGACATATTTGTGCTGGAAAAGTATTATGCTTGTTAAATATTTATGAAGACAGTGTATAGGTTTGGATTCAGTTTCAATACACGTACAAACAATTTGGCTCAATAATAATAAAAGAAGCATACGCAGATAGAAAACAGCAAAATAAATGAAGCTAGTGCATGAGCCTCTTTTGCTAAGCAGTAATGAAAAGGGGCCTTATATAAAGGCTGTCCATGGCTTGATTTATGAAATGCTTCTAGCTACAAAAAGGACCAAATATGAAAACCGCCAACTTCAGTCCAAAATGGTTTTGAGCAGCTTTCACTTGTGTTTGTGGTTTGTTTGTTGTTATTTTAAGATAAACTTAAGGGTTCTGAAACACAATGGACTTTTGTTTCTGGAGTAACTAGAGAAAGATCCTGTTATTTAGAAGCTGTTTTTGCTGAAAGCCTGCCAAGCAAAAGTCAAGAATCTGCAATGAAAAGAACGCTGCAATACCAGGCCAAGACAATGGCATCTCTGTCAGACATCCTGACAGTTAAAAGGCAACAACATAATGATGCAGTGAGACCCCTGACAGTACAGTGACAAATTCTCTCAGATCTTCACATCATAATACTGTGTTATTGCACAGCCATCACAGCTGTCAGACACTTGAGAATGTTTTCTTTGGTCAAAGTTTGAAAGACAAGGGCATGCAGAATCAAAGCCAGCAGGCAAGTATGTGCTGTTAAAAGTCCACTAAGCAAAGAAAGTAAAATCAATTCCATCTTAACATTGTTAGTTTTCTTCCACAATGCTGTTTTTAAATAACATACAACAAATAAATTTGGAAGATTTTAAAGGAGCGTATATATACATGATGAAGGTATACATATTTCAGAACAGTGCTGAAGTTATACTAACATAGACAGCAGTGAATAATTTCTCACTAACATGAATGTCTCACTAACACGAATTGATCTGATGGGTATAATTGGACTTACTACTACCTAAATAGTCATGTGACTATGGTTTATGGTAAGAACTACCACATGGCAACCAGGCAAAAACTTTCTGGAACTGGAAGTTCTTCCTTCAACTTTATTTTGTCAACACACTTCAGACAAAGCTGTCTAAAATGTTTAGATAACCCTGCTAGCCAAGCAAAAAAACCTGTACTCACTAAGTTCTTTTCTTCCCTCTCCATCATGATGGAACAAAAACAAAACAGAATGCCATTTTGATTTCAGCCGATGTCTTGCAAAAGAGATCCAAGCCTCCCTGTTGAAAAATAGCTAAAGAAGCTCTCCAAAGAGAACTGGGGAATCAGAAACATTCAACTGCCTGTATAAAAGAGAGCCTCTACTTTTTTTTAAAAAAAGTTATAAAACGTTCTGCAGATTTGTCTTCCTTCTAAACTCTTGCGTTGTTGTTCCATCTCTTCTAATTGTTTACAGCTCTCCATGCATGACAACTTCTACTTGCTGTTTCTTCACATACCACTGATTGCTCCTCCTTTTTTCCCAGATGTTTCTTTGCCTAACTCCAAACAACTCTAACAGCACTGTGCTTGGCAAACTGCCTTCTCAGGACCCTCCATCTACCCATGTTGTCCTCTGGCAACATGACAATCTATAGAGAGAAGTACTGAATATCTATTGTTAGAATTATGTAAATATAAGCTCACTCCAGACAACAGATATTTCCTTTTACATAGCACATATATCCATTCTGCTGTTTCTTTGCAAGTTGCCGACTGCAGGTTGATTATTCAGTGCCTACCTCACTGTCACTCAGAGGTAAAGCTGCCAAGCTGTTTACTTCAATAATTTCAATTATTTGTATACCAGACAGAAACATTCATAATTATTTAATCTTGTAACCCTCTATAGAAACTGACTTTGTGGCTTACCAATTCTCATCATAGACATTAATTGTCACTACTGCTTCCAATGGACGTCATTCTTTGTCTCTTTTTCCAAGTCTTTCAAGCAAAGGCTTGAAAAATGGCAGCCGCATTACAATTAAGGGGATGTGAACTTAAACCGTGGTTGAATATTTCCACACTGATGTAAATCTTTCCCATCTATTTTAGGCCCATTGGTTAGCCAGAAACCACAAGCATAAGGACACATCCTTGATGCTATTGCCCAAATCTTGTATTATAAACACAGTTGCACAAGAGCTAGCAATCCATAAGGATATCACAAGCAGAATCAAATAGTCTGCTTAAGGTTTGTCTACCTACCATTTTGTTTAAATGGCCCCATCTACTAATGTCATTACAAAATAGTGCCCTTTGGAGGTTTGTTACTTACTGCTAAGTAAGTTTCAACGTATAGGCATGCCACTAATTCAATAGTTTTCCTTCCTCTCAGGAACTTGGCATTCAAACAAAGAATTTATTGATTTTTATATGGAGAGCAACCCAGTGTACTGAATATCATTCACAAATAAAATTATTAATATTCTAAACTTGCCTGGGGCTTTTGTCCAAAAGTCAGAGTGCTTTAAAAAACATACACATACACAAGTAAATTAAACCACACACTGCAAGCCAAACTTAAAACCAATCAGTAGGTCATTAATTCATTGCTGTTTTATATTAAGCTGCTTATTCCACATTGGAAGACAAATGTTTGGCACATTTCCATGAAAGGTTGATCTTGCTCTCATTCAGTGCTTTATGTTCCCTTATATAAACAACCAGATGACTCATACTATTCTTCAAGTGACCTTGTTGATACTATAAAATTGATTCAGTTCTTAAGGTGAACAAAATCTGAAGTTTTCTGAAACCATATTGAAAGTAATGAAGCAGCAGTTAATATCATATTTTCAGTTTTATAAACCTATTACATTTTATGTATGACAAAAATTAACACAGTCAAATCACAGGAGTTAGACTCATTCAACCTAAACTGAGCCATGCTAGATCTGACCTGCAACCAACATTGTCAGGATCCGATTCAAACACACAAAATAAGCATGTGTTAAGCAAGATTTATTAAGGAGTCAGAGCAGAGTACACTTGACTTCAGAGATTCAGATTGGTAAATTTCCCACAGACAGTAAGTTATAACAATTCCCGCCTTCCCACAGAAGTCAGTAAGGTTGACCTTGTATCTTCAGCTCAAAGCGGTTGCCATGAGACTACCGCATGTAAACTCAAGATGTTTGGGTAATGGTAAGTGAAAGTATGCTACTACAATTAACAGCTGTTAACAATCAGGCCAACTATATGTACTACAGGCATTTTAGTACTGCATAACCCATCCAGTATACCTCCCCACACATATAATGGAAGGAAACCCCGACAAATATAGTCCACCATTCTGTCATACAGTCATCTATGGGATGCCCACCAAGAGAACACAAGCGTAACTGCACCTTTCTACTTATATTAACAGAAACATAAAAGCATATTCCCTTTGTTACTGGACAGAACATAGATTCGTCATGTCAGGTAGTCATTGATAGTTCTGCCCTCCATGACTTTGTCTGAACTACTTTTACACATTGGCAGCCATCGGCTTTGTTGCACGAATACCCCCTTTTTTCTCTCCTGAATCTGCTACCACTCATTTTCATTGGATAATACCAGGTTATAGTATTCTGAGGTTCACTTTCTTCGCTTCATGCATAATTTTATACATTGCTAAAATTATTTCTCTTTTTGTCAAGCTGAATAACCCCAAATAACCCCAAACATTTTAACTTTTCCCTCTGATAGAGGACTTGCCTCTGTCCCTTATCCCATGGAACTCTTAAGCAATAACTGTTAAACCCTCAACTGTTAAACCTCTCTCTTTAAAAAGTAAAAATGAAATGAGCTCTGAATGATATTTCCTGAAAACAGATTCCTTTCCACTTACATTCTGTTTCCAGAGCTGTTGAAATATACTTCGTTATTACTATTTTATCTTATTCACAGGAGTCAGGCTATAGTTGACCTCAAAAGTCTGAGACTGAGACTCCCAACTGTCAAATCTGCATGTGTAAATCTGATGTCTGTTCTTTAAGATTTCCAGCTAAAATTGCTAAGAGACTTGGCCTAAGCACTCTTTTCATCCCATATGCCATTCCTTATTCTCTCAAAATGCATTTCAAATCCAAGTTTTACATTCCATGGCTTAAAGTACAAAAGCAAGGCTACACCTGAATATTAAGAAAACAAAAACGATGACGATCTAATTTTAAAGAGGACTATAATGACATTGAAATTGTTAAAAGATTTTCTGTGTCTTGGCTCAGTCATTAATCAAAATGGAGGCTGCAGTTAAGAAATCGGAGGAAGTTGAAAGTAGATAAGATTCTCAAGAGCAAACATGTATCATTGAAAGCCAAAGTCAGGCTCATGCATGCCACAGTATTTCTATATATGTACTGTATGTGAATGCTGGACAGCAGAGAAAGCTAGACAGCAAAGAATATTGGCAGGAAAACCCCCCACCTCTCTTGAAAAGAGATTTCACCTAAACATCAGGAAGAACTTCTTGATGGTAAGAGTCATTCGACAGTGGAATATGCTGCCTTGGAATATGATGGAATCACTTTGTTTGGAGATTTTTAAACAGAGACTAGATGGCCATTTGCTAGGGGGTAGTTTGAACGTGTGTTCCTGCATGAGAGGGGGTTGCACTTGATGACCATTGTGGTCTCTTCCAACTCTATGATTCTATGAAATGTGATGCTGGTATCTGATTCTACATACACCATGTCCTGCCAAAAAGACAAATAACTGAGCCCGATGAATCAAGCCTGAACTCTCTCTGGAAGCTAAACTGATTAAGCTGAGGATATCATAACATTGGACATATAATATGTTAAGACTCATTGGAGAAGATAACAATGCTTGCTAAAGTAGAAGGCAATAGGAAAAGAAAAGACCACATTACAAGTGGATAGATTCGATCAAGAAAGCAACAGCCCTGATGCTGCAAGAATAAAGGGCCTCATGGAGGGCCTCTCATTCACAAGGTCACCATAAGCTGATCTGAACTGATGGCACATAATAACAACAACAAATATAATGCATTTCTAATCCAAACCATTACCAAAGATAGAAGTACAATTCTTAAATTGCCCTCTCACCTCACAGCAGGAAAATCATGTTCCATTTGACATGATGGGCATTCTTATGGCTAAATGAGTAATCTTCGCTTACAAGACTTTTGTACAAACAGCAGGCAGCAAAACAAGTGATTACAGAGAATAGATTGTATCAACTATGTCCAGAACAACAAGAACAGACTCTATTGGCAGAGTATACTGCTCTACTGCTCTTTCTCCCCACACCTCAAAGGTCCCCAGATCTGCCCCAATGGACGAGGGAACTCTTTCAGAGTAGATTTGTAGGGCTATGTGAGAATGAAAGGGAAGGGGAAGCCCACCGTAGAAAATATTGAATGGAACACAAATGGGAGATCTGGATATGTTTCTCAAGTCCCTTCAAAGCCCATCTTTTCTATGAAATTAGTTGAGTAATTTGACCCAGGGCAGTGAGGAGGGGGTAGATATGAGGATATGACATGTGTACCAGGACCCCATGCACTGTTCTATCATGCTGGCTCCATACATATCCATATGCTTGCATTAAAAAAGACAGGAATGATACAGCCCTATTAAGCATGATGGGAATTTTTCTGCATGAAGACACTGAACCCAGATGAGCAAACATGGTTCCCATTGTGTTGATAGTATGCAAGAAGGCTAAGAAATAACAAGACAGCTCAGAGAATCAATTACTGTCCCAAACTACACTCATAAAAATCAAATTGTGGAAATGAGACAAATAAGAAAATATGGCAAATCATCTAAGCTCTGTGTCCAAATTTATGTCAGCAAGGGTTGGAGTATAGCAAGGATCAGTAAATGCACTGGGTCTGCAAACCAGTTTTCTTTCCCTTGGGCCCTCTCGGGGCTGAACAGGCTGCCACTTTCCTCAACATTTATGTGAACTGCTGTTCCTGAAGGGTTTCAAAAGAAGCCATTCAGCCAATGGAGGGCCACAGAAGGACAGTCCAGGGAATCTGAAGGTGTTTGGAGAGCAATGCAATCTTTATAGAAGTGGCTCTTAGAATATTTTCAGATGACAGTTAACTCAAGGAAAACAAAACTGTCACACCTCAGCAACTTACAGGACCCTACACTTTTGCTCTCATGTATTGGTAAATTGTTGCATTCACATATCATAAAGAACCATTGTTTAGTATGATATCAACAGGCCTAGGCCTCTTCCAGGGCTTCCATTATCCCACCCTCTCTTCCACACCCACATAAGTGAGAAGGAAGAGTTCAAAAGCTTTTGCAATGAATTGATTCCAGCTTCCTCCGTCACAGAAACCAGGAACTGTAGTTTCATTTAACTACAATTAGCTTAAACAAAGCAGCTTTGGAGACAATGGTTTGGAACTGGCTTGCTTCAAACTAACAATAGTTAATGTCAGTCACAGCTTGTCACAGATTTTAGATAGCACAACAAACCAATAACTCTTTCTAGTCATGTACATATAGTGTTAAGGGGAAAGCAAGTCCAGGAGGGGCTTTATACTCAATAGTGCCTTAGTATGATGTCGAAATATTTGCAGGGCAGTCCAGACTGGCCTCTGTATACCAACTGCAAACACTCGACTCTTTTGCTCCTTTCCATGAATTCTAAGGCGACTGTTGAGGTACTGAATAATAAATAAATAATGAATAATAAATAAGTGGGAATGAACTAAATAAATCGCAGGCAAATAAAACAGAAATGTTCCTTGCTGAAATGGATTAAAAATTCAGACTTTCCAAAAGTGGGTAGCAGTTCCCTTGCAAACTCAGATTTGTAGTCTAGGGTTATTTCTCTATTCAATATTATAGCACTCACAGTTTGTAGCGAACAGTGTAGTTTGTAGTGAACAGCATACATTAATTGTTCCTATTCCTAGAGAATGCATATTTGGCCATTGTGATGCATGCCTTGGCTAGATCACAACCAAACCCTTGCAATTCATTCTATGTGGCTACTCTTGAAAAGTGCTTAGAAACTTCAGATTGCAATAGACACCCAGAGCTGCTTATCTCAAGCATGTAATTTCCTTATTTCAACATCTCTACTAGCTTCCAGTTATTTCAGGGTCCAAAACAAATGTGCTAATTTTCACATTTAAAGGACTAAATGGCTCGGGCCAGGACTATGTCTTCCTATATGAATGTGCTCATTGCCACATTCTCTGGAAAGGTTCTCTTTCATGTCCTGTTACTATCAGTACTGAAGTATTTCAGTAAGTGCTTGATATATCTTGAAAACATGCCCCCCACCTTTCCTCAAAATAAAAGCTGGTTTAAAGATATTTCTGGTTTTGAGGTATACACACGCACACATACACACAGTCTTTAAAAAAAAACCCTCTTGTCTCATCTCCCAAAACTAGCAAAATTATGTTGTTATACTGCCAACTATCAATTACAAGAGAGAGGGGGTAAAAAACAAGATTACTCACCACAAGAGATCTGAGTAACTATAATAGACAATGACATTAGAATTATCATGTGCTCAATCCAACTTACAACAGTCAGGAAATAGGAGCACATGCCAAATTCACACATCTGCCTATCCCTGCATGAATACTATTTCCCCCTTCTTGATTTGTCTTAGCTAGGATTGCCTCTATGGTGGAATTCTCAGTATTATAAAGAAGCTACTAAATGGAAAGTGGAATAAAGTTAATTAGAAAAATAAGACTACTTCTATCTTACAGTCAAACATTGGGAACACATTCAATTAATGACTGATTACAATGGGAGGAGGGGGAATGACCTGCAGAACTAGACTAGATACAGGTAGGTTTTATGATTTTTTTAAAAAAATATGTATTGTAAATTATTACAAACAATCAGAAAGTTATCTGTGTGAATACACATTATGGCTTACTCTTTGAATTAACATTTTTGCATCTTCATCTGCTTACATTTGCACTACTTTGAGTCTTATCAATTCTGCCTTTGTACTTTCAAGACTTTGTTATCCTACCGATAAGATAATTTCAAACTCTACCCCAGCAAAGAACAAATAAACAAACAAATCTCTTACCATCTCCTTTTTTCTTGGTCTGATACAGGTACACATCTCAAGCCAGCTCCTACCACCATGAGAGTTGATGTTAACAGTACAGTTACTCTGAGCCCTAGAAAGAAAAGAAAGGCAATTTATTATAAGAAGAGGTATGACGTATTAAGAGATTATGTAGTGGACCTAAAGTATTATCTCAAGACCCAACTCAGAGCTACTCTTCATCCATGAACTACTTAGAACCTATTCTAGTTAAACAAACTTTCCTGCTCTGCCTGAAGAAGGGAGAATCACATAAGCATGTCTCCTGTACAGAGGACTCCTCTGAAAAGCAAAAGGGATGCTGTGGTAAGAGAAAGAGGCATGTGGGAATGATGAAGGCTTAAAAAAAAAGGATGTATATGTGTTTATTACATGTTTTGTTATAGAATGCTTATGGTCTATAAATTTTGTTAAGTTATATTTCTTTCAATTAAAAAAAGGAAAAAGGAGGAAAAAGAAGCTCTGTTTACACATTAGCATCAGGATCACAGTATCAAGCAATCACTGGACAAATCAGGAAAACTATATTCAAGTGTCAAAAAGAATTTACAAAATGTCTCAGTACCAGCCATTAGAAGATAACAAACGGGTGTATTTTGCCCTTTTCTGAAACAGTTTCTCATTTCTGATTGTTTTTTAACCTGGCAAATTAAATCTAACCCTAGAAAACAAATGATTTCTTCACTGGAAGAATTTGCTTATTTGACAATACAGCAAATAATAAGATTGTGGTGTTCAGGTCCAATGGTCACGTGCTGCTTCTAGCACTTTTTAAAAAGTACTGTTTAATGATTTTTTTCTTTGTATTTTCTAAGTGTCTGCTATTGAAAAATGAGATGTAGGCTAATAAAAAACTGACTCATTAAGACTATTAAAATGAAATTAAAGCAAATGTTCGTATATTTTTCAGGACAAAAGCAGTTGCTGATTCTGAAACATATAGGTTAAATTTTCCCCCATTTCCAGCAAACACCCACATAGACACTTGTGCCTCCTGGCTAGTAAACTCCAGCAAACAATCATAAATGCATTGCAGGAAAAGGTAAAGTGACACTTCTCCTTAAGAAAGCAATCTTATACACCCTCCAGAAGAAATCTTCAGCTATGTCCTAGGAAAAAAAAATCCTCCACCATCCAAACTCTCACCACCGTGATACACCGTGTGTGTGGGGGGGGGAGGCATGTGCTTTCCATGGAGAAGACCCAGAGTTCAAGCCCTTTCAAGTCAAAAGGAGCTAGTTAAGTATGGAGAGAGCATTATGTCTGCAAAGGCATTTTACCTACCAATGGTTAATTCCAAATCGTATTTTTCAACCATTGTTGAAAGTGGTTTCCAAATGAAAGAGGAAAAATAAATGTTTAAAAACACTTAACTCAAATCCTAACTTGTAATCACAGAGTGAGATCAGGGGAATGGAAGCTTCTCGTTCCCCCTTCACCTCTAGAGTCCCCACACCTTGCAAAAGTGTATATATTAAGGCTTGGGGAGCTGGATAAGCTGTGGTCTAATCACCCAGAATCCTTCAAGAGCCATTTAACTAAGTGGTGTTCTGTTCACACAAAGTGCTCACACCATTAATTTGTCCCTCTTCCCCTCTGACTCCAGACTACCCTCTGCAGGAGAGAGAGAGAGAGAGACAGACGACGGGAGGGGGAAGGATTTTTGGGTCTCTGGAAGGAAGAGGCTAAGCTCATTCCTCCCTGAAACCCAGTGGGGTTCTTTGCTTCAGCATCACTGTTAGCAGTGCTGAAAATGTGAGCCTGGCATGGGAAGGAATATGATGGTGAAAGAACAAGAGCTGCACCTCCATTCTTGAAAGACTCATGCTCCTAGGATACACACCCTAAGATACAGTAAAATGCAAGCAAAAGACCATGGCAAAGCTGGGAAATGAATGCAGTGGAAGGAGTATCCTGAAACGAAATACATGCTTGCCATACCAAAGTTGTCACCCAGAGGAAAAAAAACAAAGTCAAAGTCCTTTATGTTATTATTGGTTGGCTCACAAATGAACTCTAAAGCATCAAAAATTCTATGAAAATTCTCAATAACATTTAAAATTCCTCATAGAATGTGGCTCTGTTCAGGAACCAGATGGAATACCAACAAACACCAGTGTCCTTTTTTATTTTGTAGACTTAGGTTGAAAAATGAAATCTCACTGTTTGACTTTTTCAGAAACATAGAAATGTGGCAGGGGTGCACCAATATTGCTAATACATGTTGGAAAGCAATCTGAAAATTTTTCCTTATATGGTTTCAAATCAAGAGGTTGGACATATGTTTTCTAAACTTCAGCTGACACAATATGTTTCAAAATAATATATCTGGCAAGTAGGTGGAATGCACTGTGTATAAATGGTCCACCCATTTCTAACGCTCAAATAGGGGTTTAGATCCCCTTGCTTCCAGGAAAGCAATAATGATATTCCACAAAATTAAGTAACAATCTTCCCTCATAATATTTTTTTTTCACTAGGTGGTACTGCATGTATGTGACGCTATCATGTGGGAGTTTAAAGCTGGGGACACAGCAGGGGAACGTTAGAGTCCAACAACCCTGGACTCATCATGGTTTTGTTGGAACCACACTGGGGAAGACTGCCCTTGTAAAAGACTCAGAGGCATAGCTGGCTCTGGTACTTCCTGGAAGGAAAGATTAGAAAGTGGTGCTGGCGCTCCTCCTCAATATTATGGCCATTGGGCTGTAGTATTCCTTAGGACAAAACAGCATGGTGCAGTGGTTTGAACAGTATCCTTAGGACACGTAGTATCCTTTAGGGTGTGTAGTATCCTGTAAGGCAAAGCAGTATGGTATGGTGGTCTGAGTGTTGAACGAGGACTCTTGGAGACCAGGGATCAATGCTCCACTCAGCCATGGAACCCCACTGGGTAGCCTCAGTCAAGTCACCCTCACTCAGCCTCGGAGGATGGCAACAGCAAAACTTCTTTGAATAAATCTTGCAAAAAAAAAAAAAAAGCTGAGATCTGCACAAGTAGGAATCTGTTTGAAGGCATGTAACAATAACTCTTGCTATGTAACATACATGAAACTGCTGGGAGTGAAAGTTTGGAAGTTTTGTACCACTAATGTGACAACATCCAATTCAACAGTCTGGATCCTGTTGGTCAGTCCCATTAAATCAATTACTGAATGGTGAAACACATAGGTAAAACTTATTGATTCAACAGGTCTACTCTAGCTGGGAGTACCCACTGGATTCAGGTTTATGTTTCCTTTCTATCACAACTGAAGGAAGATGATTCTAATCAGTGTCTGGTGTTAGTTGAGGGCAAACAAAATAAAACTATGTAAACAGATTAATTCCATTTTAATATCCACTTTTTGTACATTTTTAATTATTTTTTTTAAAATTGTGAGCTGCTTTGAGTCCCAATTTTTTGGGAAAAGGAGGTTATAAATAAATATAATAAAATATAGCAACTTAATCCAGAGAAGACACTGGTGCTCTTGCTCAGGCAAAAAGGTGGTTTGGAAAGTGGGGATTCAACTTCTGTTGGATGAAGTTAAACTGGAATTTGATATCTGGATGTGCTCTTGAATACATCCCTGAATCTGGATGCCTGTGTTTTGGCAGTGGCCCCAGTGAGCCCACATGATTAAGAGTCATGAGCCAACTGCACCTGTTTCTAGAGATGTCAGCTCTGTCCCACCATCTGCAGGGTTGCCTATTTTCTAGACACAAATGTTGATTATGACCTATAAAGATACATATGCTTTTTGCAGTCACATAGGGATGGGGGAGCGATGGGTTCGCCCCAGGCGGCAATGTTTTTTGGGCGTCCCAGACCGTTGCCATGCCCCTGGGCATCCTGGCCATGCCCCCACACATTGCAGCCACATCCCCGCACTGTAGCCACACCCCATCCCGCCCCCGCTACACACTCCAAGCTCTGCCACTGGCTTTTTGTTGTTGTTCATCGTCGTTGAGTCAACTTTGACTTACACCAATCTATGAAGGAGAGACCTCTATGTCACCTTCCCATCAACAGCCCTGTTGTAGTTTTGCAGACTCAGAGCTTTGGCTTCCTTGATTGAGTCCATCCATCTGAAATGCAGTCTTTCTCTTTTTCTACTGCCTTCTACCTTAGCAAGCATTATTGTCTTTTCTAGTGAGTTGTGTCTTCTCATGATCTGTCCAAATACCACAGTCTCAGTTTAGTCACCTTGGCTTCTGGGGAGAGTGCTGGCCTGATTTGCTCTAAGACCTATTGATTTGTCCTTTCAGCAGTTCATAGTATTTGTAGAACTCTTTTCCAGCTCCACATTTCAAATGAGTTGATTTGCTTCTATAAGCTTTTTTCACTGTCCACTGGAAATATCATGGCACTGATCACCCTAACTTTAGTATTCAAAGATAAATCTTTACACTTCAGGGTCTTGTCTAGTTGCTTCACAGCTGCCATTCAAAGTCTTCTGGTTTCTTGACTGCAGTCTCCGTTCCGATTAGTGACTAAGCAATAGTATGGAAAATCTGGAAATATTTCAATGTCTTCTTTGCCTACTTTAAACTTACGTAAATTACCTGTGGTCATTATTTTTGTTTTCTTCATGTTTAACTGTAAACCTGCCTTTGCACTTCTTCATTTTCTTCAGTAACTGTTCCAGATCTTTCCTATTTTCTGCTAGTAGTACGGTATCATCTGCAAATCTTGTTGTTGATGTTTCTTCCTCCAAAGTTCATGCCTCCTTCCTGCAAGTCTAATCCTGTTTTACACTTGATATGTTCAGTGTACAAGTTAAACAAATGGGTGAGAAAATGCCTGACCCCCTTGCCAGTTAGAAACCATTCCACTTCTCTGTATTCTGTCCTGACAGTAGGTTACACATAAAGACAATTAAATGTTGTGGCACATACATTTCTTTATGAGTGATCCATAGTTTTTCATGATCTGGACAATCAAAGGCTTTGCTATAATCTATAAAGCCACAGACTGATTTACTTCTGAAATTCTTTGGTGTGCTCCATTATCCGATGCATATTTGCAGTATTATCTATAGTGCTTCTTCCTTTCCTGAACCCAGTTTGGACATTTGGCATTTTTGTTCATATATGACAGTCACTGCTGTAGAATTTTGAATATCACTTTGCTTGTGTGGGATATTAATAAAATGGCCCTGCAGTTACTACAATCTGTGGTGTCCCTTTTCTTGGGGACTAGAATGCATATTGTTTCCAATATCTGGACTATCATTTTCTTCTCCATATTTGTTTTCTGTTCCACATTTGTTGACCGATTTTAATTAGAATTAGAGTAGATTCTGCTCTGTAGCACTATTGGTTTATCACTTGTTCCTGGTGATTTATTTTTCACAAGCGCTCTGAATGTAGTTGCTATTTCACTTACTAAAATTATGGGCTGATCTTCAAACGGTTCTTCCTTGAATGACTCTATCATTCTTTCATCTCTTTTACATAGTTCTTCATTGTATGGCTCCCATCACCTTTTCCCCCTACTCAGTCATGTAATGTTTTCCCTCGTTGATCATAGAGCATACCCATTCTTAGTATAAATCTCCATTTGATATCTCAGAGCTTGTGGAAGAGGTCTCCTGTTTGTTGTCATCGTTTGTTCTCTGCATTCACTGCTATAGTATTTCTCTTTCTTCCTGCACAAAAAGTTGCTGAACAATTGTGTTCAGGTTTCTGAGCATATTTCTGTCACCTTTCGCTTCTTGTCTGTTCTTAACTGTTTAAAAAGTTTCATCTGTCATCCACTGAGGCTACTCTTTCTTTTTGGCTGCACATAGTGACTTTTTGCATTCCTCCATGATAAGGTTACTGGCTTTAGTCCAGAGCTCTTCTGGTTTCTTGTCAACTAGGTATATTTTTTGCATTATCTTTAAATTCGACAGGGATGGTTTTCAGATTGTATTTTGGCATAATGGCTGGTTAGTGTCTTGTTTCTGCAGAGAGAATGGAGTTTCTCCATCTTCTACTTCCAATTATGTAGTCTCTCCGATTTCTATATATTAAATTCTGAAATATAGCATTCATCCAGGCAACTCCTACAGTGTATGGAATGTGTGAAGGGACAGCATTACATATGGCTTAGAGCTTACATTGCATAGACTCTGAATGGAGTCTATCAGGAATGCCTCATATGGAAGTGATATACCTAAAGCCTGATGCAGGAGTAATGCTATGAGATTACAGTATTTCCAGGACTGAGAGGAATGTTCCTTTATCTGTGTGGAAATAAAACTAGGCAGGAGGCATTTCCAATACCGAAAGTAAAAAAAAAAGAAAAAAAGATTAATATCCTTCCATTTGTTTTTATTGCCATTTTAATTGTCTAATGGAGTTGGCAACATGTGGCCCACAGGCTTCACAGGGACCACTAAGTACAGCCCTGAAGCCAACTAGAAGCCTCCTAAAGCCCTTATATTAATTTTTAAAAAATCAGGGCAAATTTCAAGACACTTTTTGCCCCAGACTGTCCACAATGTGCCTAAACCATAGTAGCCAAACACAATCTCCCTCGAACACAAAAGAAAATTTGAAAATCAGCCAAAAGGCAACCAAAAAAGCGCACAAAAATGTGCATCACTTTAAGCACATTGAAACATGACAGTGCAGCCCACTTAGCAGGCACAGAATGGAAAAATAACCCTGCTGCCTGTGTTACTGTCCATGTCTATTGTAATGAATGAGCCCATCATGAGATCTTTATTATGTCCCATTCAAAACTATCAACAAATTGTTTATGTTGGATGCTTTGTGTACACACACACACACACACACACACACACTCTTACACTCTGTAGATAGATATTGAATGTGGGCTCCATGTTAGGTTCGGATTGCAGTGGGTTTGAAACTTTTGGATTTTTAAAATTAAATATATAATTTAAAAAGAAAACTTCCAGCTACGTATTGAATATGGGCTTCCTGTTAGGCAGGGTTTGTAGTGGATTTGAAATCATTGGGGGTTTTAAAATTTTTTAAAATTAAATATATTTACTTTTTAAAAAACTGCTGCAGCATATTGAATGTGACCTCCATGTTAGGTTGATCTGCAGTTGATTTGAAAGGGAAGTTGAATGGATATGGATGCTTCCTCTTCTTGTCAGTATAGTTATGGTCTGTGATCTTAAAAATATTATATATCACTTTTTATCAATTGTTCCATGGCATCTAAAACAGTTTATAAGTATGTAGAAGATAAAGAGGTAAAACTGCAATTAAAATCCAAGAATTTTAAATATTGAACATGGTTAAAAATCTTCTAGAGTATCTATTTTTAAAAAAACTGCCTAGAGCCTAAATGTCTGGCACAAGATATAGCACTCTGGAAAGATATTACACTTATAACTCAAGTATCCATGATTGACATTAACAAAGTTCTGTCACCAGCGATTACAAAGCTGTTCCTATAGTATTTGTTCACCTATTTGGTTATTCTGGGGCAAAAAATTCCAATTTTAATCAGTTTGGCCAAAGTCAAGTGGTTGAATTGAACAGAAAATAAGATTCAATCTTAAGATTATATTAAGATTCAATCTTAACATAAAGCACACCCACAGCAGCTTGAGGGTGTGGTTATACTGTACCACCCTGAAATTGCTTATTGTTGTACATAGGTGTGGTCATCACATGTATAATACTGTTGTTGGGAAAATGAGTCCTGAGGAACCAATCTCTATACCTTAACTGCATCAACAAGAAAAATAGGGGTGTTGCCTTAGTAATGATTGCAGATTTTAAACATAAAAGTCATATTTATACAGAAGATTATTTAGCAACATCAAGAAAAAAATTAAGGAATGTCTCTTTTTCCAGCCAACCATCACTTAGCCTTGTGCTCTAAACAATTTTTACAGTGTTTACAATGGCAAAATGCGAAAGTACAAAAGAGAGAAATAAAAACAGAGAGGTGATATTACTTAACCAGATTAGCAGTAAAGATAAAAATAGTGTCTGCTTTCTTCAATTCAATGTGCTGTTCAGTGTATTGCCCTGCTTTCTCCAATGCATTATCATTTTTCACATATAGGGATCATATTTTTGTTAATCCATGGATATGTTCTTTTGTCAGACTGAATAAGCAAGTAAAAATTTATCAATTTCTCTGTAGATAAGGAATTGGACATTAAAACTTAAAGATTTAGAAAGATGTAGATTTTGCTGAAAATAATAAAAGTTGTCCTGAATTTAGCTTTATGGTTTGTAGATTCATACTGTTTAGTTCTGCTTTCACCATCCAGGAAAAGAAACACAGAATAGCACTTGAACTAATCTGTAATCTTAGAATGAATTCTTCAATAAGCTCATTGCATGTTTTATATGCTGCAGGTCTCCACCATGATCAGTGTATCTAAAGAATGTTGATGTCTGGTTGATTAACAGAAAAAAAAATCCCCAAACAAAACACTAAGCTTGCAAATGTTCTTGCATTTCTATGTTTTGCATCTCTATATTAATACAGAGACATCAATAATGTGCTTTTAACATTTAAGAGTGCAACAATAATTCATTTTCTTTTACAGCTTAAGGGAAATTTCTTGTATAAATTATTGGCAGTAATATGTGTATGTGCACTCATGCATACACATGCCTTCAAGTTGCCTGGAGATTTCTGAAGACCTCATGAATTTCATAGGATTTTCTTAGGCAAAGAATACTCAGAGGTGGTTTTGCCAGTTCCTTCCTCTGCACTATAGCCTACAGCACCTGGTATTCACTGGTGGTCTCCTATCCAAGTACCTACCAGAGATGACCCTGCTTAGTTTCTAATATCAAAAGAGACAGGAAGTCATTGGAAGATTTTGGGAAGCAGGAGTTTTCAGGCTAAAATAATATGGAGGTACACATCTTATTTTGGATTAGAATCGCACTCTGGAGGCTTCTAGAAATATTGTTCTCCATTTTTCCTAGGGACAAGGGTACTTGTATGACTTAGGATGGGTTTTAAGTCCTACAAGAATGGTCTGTGGGCCACATAACTCCCACTGCTAGACTACAATAACAGGTGAAGTTGCATTTTATCTTTATTGTAAAGAAAGATTAACATAGTTGAAGGTTACATGCACTCTCTATATAATGGTAACTCATAGTTTGCTTTAACTATGATTTCATGAACAAACAGTGATCAAGCTCACAGGCTTTCAAAACACCTACTTTGGTAGAAAGTATTTTTATTTTCTTTAAAAAAATGCTTTGCAAGGCAGCCAAATTGGAGAAAAAGAGCTTGTCAGCAAGGAGGCAGGTGGGGAAATGAGCTTGTTAGCATATAAACTACATCAGGAAAGAAACATCTACATAAATGCCAGTGAACTTCTTGTCTGTGTGAGCAGCTTCCATATCCAGCTACTTCTCAAGTTTTTATGGAAAGGCAATTGGGTTGGTGGTGACGTGGAGCAATGCAACAGATTAGAAGGAAGCCAAAACGCAAACTGAGAGTTTACAACTCATCTTTAAACCATGGTCTCAGACAACAAGGTTCTCTGGCTGGAGAGTCTTGTTGAATTCAGACAGGTACGACAGATCTAAGTGAAACAAAATATAGTTTACTGTTACTTCTGGACCAAAACAGTACAATAAAAAAGTGTACTGCATGGTTCCTGAAAGTATGTGCTTTTCGGTTGTTTTTATTTTGTTTTCGGCTGGTCAGTTAATTCCAACATCTGCTTCTTAGTTTCCTATTTTAGAGGTGGTAACAGCAGACACAATCAAAAGACTGGATGCTATTTATTTATTTTTTTATTTATTTGCTGCATTTATATGCTGCCTTTCTCCCAGAGTGGGACTCAAGGCAGCTTCTAAAACAGTTAAAAAACAATTTACTATAAAATTTAAAACTACTAACATTAACCATATAAAACAACATAAAATCACCACAGAAACATTCAAAAGTTAAAAACTATAATACAACTTCCCAATAAAAATAAGAAGCTCTCCTGCTCACATACTGGAAGCCTGCTGAAGTAAGGAGAACAGGTGGAGGGACAGCTTAGCCTCCTGTGGAAGGGAGTTTCAAAGGTGGGAGCAGCCACTGAGAAGGATCTCTTCCATGTCCCCATCCAAGCAAGCCCAGGATGGTAGCAGGACCAAAGAAAACCCTCCCCAGCAGATTTTAAAAACCCTGGCAGGTTCATATAGGGATATATGGCCTTTCAAATAGTCTGGACATAAGCCATAGAGGGCTTTACAGGTCTTAACCAAGACTTTGAATTGTGCCTGGAATTGAATCAGTAGTCAGTGAGGCTGTTTTAACAAGGGAGATATATGCTTCCTATAACTGGCCCTGGTCAGCATCCCGGCTGCTGCACGTTGAACATACTGAAGTTTCTCAACTGTTTCCAAAGGCAGCCCCACACAGAGTACATTACAGTATCCGACCGAGATGTAATCAAGGCATGTGTCCTTGTAGCAGCTCTAACATCTCAAGGAATGAGTGCAGCTGGAGCACATGCTTTAGCTGTGCTAATGCAAGTTCACACAGGATCTGGTGCCTTTAGCGTATTTAGGCCTTCAGAATTAAATACAGTATATACAGTATACTTATTTGAGTAAACTGAGATTGTCTTACTTTATCACGAGAAGACGCGACTAATTAAAGAAGACAAAATAATGCTAGGTGTGGTAGAAGGCAATAGGAAAAGAGGAAGACTGCATTACAAGTGGATAGACACAATCAAGGAAGCTATAGGCCCGAGTCTGCAAGACCTGAGCAGGGCTGCTGATGACAGAGTGATCTGGATTGCCATAAGTTATGAGGTCACCATAAGTCAAAGTCAGCTCAATGGCAGTTAACAACGTGGACAAAAATGTGGATAAAGTGTCTGAGTTAAGCAAACTTTGTATCTTCAGTCCTAATGGAAGTTTAGATGTCTCAGCACTCAGGACAGCATTGTGAGAATCCACAATGACAGCAAATACAAACACAAACACAGTAACAATTCATGGAGTCTTGTTTTCATTGCAAAAACGTTGGTTGAGCAATCCTGGAGGGCCTCTCCTCTTTGAGGCCCCTAATGAACTATTCTCACTGACCTTTTATCACACATTTAATGCAGAACAATTAGAATTATTACAAGATTTGGCCCTAGCAAGGTTGAGCAACAAAAAAGACGATTTTCTAAGAGCAAATTTCCCACTTTGAAAGCACATTCTCCCATAGATGCTGAATCAAGTTTGACCTCAAGCATTGCAAAAACAGCAAAAGAGAACTCAAACAGAATTCCTTTTATGGCTATGTGTTGAAAGTTTTGAGGAAGCTGAAACATCTCTTGCAAAAGATTAAACAAAACATCCACAACAGCTTTTAGAACACCAGCATCTGCCACTTCAGCCATTTCTTTTGTAGCCTGCCAACTGATGGAGATCTCGTGAATTTCAGATGGCTTTCTTAGGCAATGAATACTCAGAGGTGCTTTGCCAGTTCCTTCCTCTAAAATATAGCCTACAGTACCTGGTATTTGTTGGCAGTCTCCCATCCAAGTACTACCTAGGGCTGACCCTGCTTGGCTTCCAAGATGAGACAGGATCGGATGGCTTTACAGTATTTAAACACTTTGAAAGTATTCACACAATCCAATTTTCCCCTTCTTAAAATTTTAGCACATGCTCTAAGACATACCACACATATGTTTAATATACCAAGATAGATAATGTACATATAGCAAATATATATAAATGTACATATAATTCAAATGACAACATATCCTTCCCCTGCCCATCCGTTCCGCCATTCTTCCAGTTTCTCAAATGTGTTCCCATTTGTCTATCAATACAGGATTGGCAGGTTGCATATCTATACATGTACTATGGACAAACATATTTGATGCACATATTTATTACAGTGCTAGTTTCTACAATCATTTCTGTTCACACAGATAAAATTTTTTACAAAGTGATCTGCTACTCATTTATCTCTGACCACCAGAAGAGAAAGAGTATTATTGAGGAGGAAGACTGTCAAACAATTTAAAAGATCAGGTAGAAATAAATGGAAGAAATATATATTGTTGCTGTTGCTTTCAAGTTGTTTTCGACTTATGGAGACCCTAAGGAAAATCTATCATGGGGTTTTCTTGGGAAGGTTTGTTCAGAGGGAGCGTGCCTTTGCCCTCTTCTGAGGCTGAAAGAGTGTGACTTGCCCAAGGTCACAGAGTGAGTTCCCTTGGCTGAACAGGGATTTGAACAGGGATTCCAGGGCCAAAATCCAATACTCAAACCACTACAATATGCTGGCTCACAAAATAGTCTTATTTAAATAGCAAGCCACTGGAATTTGATGGGTGGGGATCACCCAATGAAACAGAAAAAAGGGAAGCACTTCACCTGACATGTAGAGCAATATGTTGTGATGACAAAATAATCTGAAAACTTTCAAGAAAGGACTAATGGCTGATATCTCCGGAAAGAGCTAACAAAAAAAGAAGAACCTCCATGATTATGTACAGTGTTACTCCAGTTTACTGGGACTAAAATAGGACATATTTTTGCATCATGGACACCCAGTGAGCACTCCACACACCACATGAATGGTTTTCGCTTAGAAACAGAAAGCTGAACTAGTTCTAGCAAGGCAATTTTTAAGACAATTTCTTCCACAATGCAGTCATGTGTGCCTATCCACACAGGACTGACCAGTTCTAGCATCATCCACCAAAGGAGTACAACCTGGAACTGAAATTGATTGGCAATGTTACTACTTTATGTACAAGACATTATAGTTATACAGACAATAATTTTGTGCTAATTACTTCCTTTTCATTTTCTTGGGACATTCTTTCCTTTAAAATGGTAGTGAAAGAAGGCGGTGGCAGAGGAACTTGCTTGCGTCTTCCAGGAAAAGGAGACACAAAAAGATATGATCTAGCCATAATTTTTGCCCCTTGCACTGGAGGCCAAAAATTCAGTCAGCCAGGATAGAATGTAGATACAGAATCATCCATGCTGGTGATGTGTTCTAGGAATTGATCCACATCCCTAGACTAGTTGAAATAGTTTTAGTACTCATTTATAAGACAGCGTGTTCATACTCTGAACTAGAAGTACTTCTGCTACAAAGGGAAAACAAGAAGCTGAGCATAAAGGCACTTGAGCATAGTAACACTCATCTTACTTCACCAAGCAGCGAGAAGTTCAAGGAGCACAGTATTTACCCATGTCTGGTTTCTTTTGGAAGGAAGAGGTTTATAATACTTGGGTTTATTTGCAGGTTGATTGAGTTAATCAAAGAAGCCATGGCCCTAAGTCAAAGCTGACTCAATGGCAAATAAAAAACAGCAAGCAACAATTATCTTTCTAACTGATTAACAAACTATTCTTGTTCAGCAAGAAGAATTTTGGAGCAACCTAGATCTAATGTTTTGAGAAAAATGGGAAACAATAAAAATGAACCAGCTACGAAGGTTTTGTTTATATTTATGCACATGCCTGGTTCTTAAAAAACAGTATTACAATATTCAAGTAATCTTTAATTCAGAAAGCCAGAAGAAAGATTGCTAGGCAGCTGCTTGCTCCCAGGCCCCCAGAAAGGTCTACCAACACCTATCTGCTGCTGGGGACTGGAAGATGAATACCCTTTATTTGGGTGGAGCCCCCTCCTCCATGTAACACCTGCTTATGGCTGATGCCACTTTCCAGTGCAGGCCAAAAATAGAGGTTTTTGAAATTCTGCTTGCTATGCTCACTTTCTAGTAAGCATAACAGGTGGCGAGCTCTCCCGTCACACCTGACAGCACAAAGGCAAGTGGACACCGTTCTGCTGTCCATATAGCCCATATACTATACAGTCATCCTCAGCCCTTCTTCTCCAGTTTAAAGCAGAGCAACAACTGTTACTGCATTGCCACTGTACCTTCCAGATGTAATGCTCAGGCTGCTGCCTCCCGCACCTGCCTCCCCTCAGAAAAGGCCACGAAGGTGTTAGGTGTCTGGAGGCTCTCCTTTAGAAGAGGCTATTGGGAAAGGGAAAGGTTCATCTAGGAAGCAGAGTGGGCTAGTGATGGCAATTTTTGGCTTGGTCAGCAAGGCCAGCCAAAAATTATAACCCAACTGAGCAAGTGAAGAACACCTCAAAAGAGGAGGCGCTTCCTTTCACCTCCCTGCCCACATTCTCCAGTTGATAAGGGAGATCTAGTCCATCACTGGTTCCCAGTGATGGTGGACAAGCAAGCTGAGGCAGCTGCACCTCAGATGCATGAGAGGCAATAAGATAAAGCCAGGAAATCACTTTCCCTCTTCACTCCTTCAACATTCCCTTCAGGCTGACTGGAGAATTAGAGTGTACTTCTTCCAACCACTTCTGCTGCCCTCCCCTTCTGGAAGCAGCAACAGCAAGGACAGGCTTACTGCATCAAATCCCAAGTGCCACTGCGTCCAGAGAGCAGAGGTGGCCCCAACTCGCAGCCACTACCACTACTGGTTGCCTGTTTGGACACACAATGGAGACAGATGCAAAAGACAACAGCTACTTCCTCCCAAGAACAAATGATGTCATTTTAACTGCACATTTCCTAAATATTCAAGTGGTGTGGAACCTGAATTAATAGTGATGCAACCAATCTTATAAATGGAAGTTTAAGTACAGTTGGGAAAGTACGACCTACGTCAGACCAATTCCTTAACAATTCTGAAACTATGTCGATTTTTTTTAAAGTGTCCCACTACAGTGTAGTGGTTTGAGTGTTGGACTTGAACTCTGGTGAACTAGGGTTTGAATCCCTGCTCAGCCATGGAAAACCCTTAGGTGTTCATAAGCAAACTACACTCTCTGCTCCAGAGCATAGGAATCAGAAGCCTTCTCTGAACAAATTCTGACAAAAACTGCCTAGGCTAGAGTTGCCATAGGTCAGAGTTGACTTGAAGGCACATAACAACAACAAGGACATTTGATAAAGCCATCCAAAAGCCCAGTAATAAAGCTTCTGGATTTTATACACCAAAACCACTAAATATTAAACAAACTGGATAAGGAAATAGGTCCATGTGATATTTTCTTAACTGCTTATTCAGTAAGTCTGACAGTAATAATATGCTGAGGCAACCCATAAATGCTTTTCCTGTAAACCATGACAAGTGTAGTCAGGAGGAAGAGACAGAGTTTAGTCCCACACCGACCCATCTTACAGGGTTGTTGTGTGTATGACTTTGGCAAAGACTGGCAGGTTATCTTTCTATTTCTTTATGTTGTTGTTGTATGCTTTCAAGTCATTTCTGACTTATAAAGAACCTAAGGAGAACCTATGACAAGGTTTTCTTGGCAAGATGCATTCAAAGGGAGCTTGCTTTTTACTTTCCTCTGGAGCTGAGAGACTGTGACTTGCCAAAGATCATCCAATGGGTTTCCATGGCCAAGTGGGGATTTGAATCCTGCTCTTCAGAGTCATTGTCCAATGCTGAAATCACTACACCATGCTGGCTCTCCCATTCCTTTATAGAAAACATGTTTCTACATGCCACGGTGCACAACACTACAAGGACGGGCTGTCAGATTGTCAGGTGAAATGAGGAACAGGGGTCCTGTCCCATTAATGGTTGTATAGGAGAGTAAATATCAGCAAATTACTTATTTAACATCCTGCCTTTCTCCTGGTGGGATATTAAATAACTCAAGATGTTCCACATGAAGTTAAAAGTGAATTACAACTAAAATCTATTTGATACAAACGCTCAAAATTTTAAATAAGTTGTCGGGTAACCCTCCATATTTCAGTTATGTGACATGTAGTAGGAGTTAATTAACTGCTTGCTTGTAATAAGGTATGGGAACCAGAGATCGTTAGGTAAACAAAGCTAGGAATGTAGCACAGATAAGCACTGCCCAGCCAAAGCCAGCACTTCAAGGTTTCTTGCGGGTGGAAAGGAAAATGATTTGCTTCTAATGTTTGGATTTTGCTAATTGCTTTCAGTTTGCTCACTGAAGTCCTGCACAATGCATCACACTCCTAATAAATAGTGTATCAGCACTGTTACATTTGTGTGTGTGAATTTGGTTCCTGACATAAGTAGTTCTATTAAAATCACTAACTTATACTAGCTGAAAACCACATTAACAGATAGTAAAGAGATAAAACCTAACCTACCCCATTAAAAAGAGTCCTCTACCATCGTAATTTAAAAGCCAAAGGCCAGCCAGAACAAAAAGGTCTCTGCCTACTGGCAGAGAGCAAACAGGAGGCTTGACAATAAACCTGAGGGGGCTTCCACACTGCTTAATTATAGCACTGTGAATCCACTTAACTTCCATGGTAACATCCTATGGAAATCCTAGATTCTCAGTTTAGGGAAATTCTCAGCTGGAGAGCTCTAGCACTTCCAACCAAACTACAAACTCCAGGATTCCACAAGATGCAGCCATGGCAACTAAGGGCTTTTTTGCACTACGCTATTATGGCGCTATTATTCCACTTTCAACACCCTGTGGAATTCTGCGGTTTGTAGTTCACCGAAACCAAAGAACTCTCTGGCTGAGAATTCTAAACGCCCCTCCCTAAACTGCAAACCCAGGATTCCACAGCAGGTTGAAAGTGGAATAATAGCACTATGACAATGTTGTGCGGAAAGGCCCTAAAGTGGAATCACAATGCTGTAACTGCGTGGTGTGAAAGGGCCCCTGGCGGAATTCACTGTTGTACACAGCCGTAAAAGCAGGAGGAGCCCTGTCTCTTATCCCACCTGGACCCCCTCAGGGGCAGGTTTCTTGGCGCATCCTCCAGCCCTATTGGCGGGGGGGCGCCTTCCCCAGCTGCTTACCCTTCTTGTCCATGAGCCACATGAAGAGGAAGCAGGGCACGAAGCCGATGGGCCCCCAGAAGACCAGCAGGGTGATGTCCAAGCTGGAGAAGGAGAAGGCCTGGCGGGCGGAGTTCTGGATGGGGCCCCAGGTGTTCCACACCAGGCCTTGCGCGAAGCCCAGCAGCGAGAAGAGGAGCAGCACCAGCCACCGCCGACCGTACACCCGGCTCGGCACCGGCGTCAAGCGCGCAGGAGGCAGCGGGGGCGGCCCGGCCGGAGGCCGCCGGTGGCCCTGAAAGGAGCCCCGCGCTGGCGGCGCTGGCGGCACCGCTGTCCGCCGGAGCTGCCCATGCTGAGGCAAAGCGGGAAGCGGAGGAGGAGGGAGAAGAAGCGACTGCTGAGGCGGCGGCGGCGGCGGCTGTTGCAAGAGGGGCTCCCGCTCTTCGGGGCTGCTCCAGTCCGCGCCCATCGTCGGGGAGACGGCGAGAGAGGAGTCCCACCCGCCGCGCCGGCCGGTGTCCTAACGTAACCCAGCGGCGCCCGGCAAGCAAAACAAGGCAGTCCGGGCGGCAGGACCGGCCCAGCCGCATGCGCCGTTCCGCCCAGGCGGGCCTCGGCCTCAGCCTCAGCCGCCGCCACTCTCCTCTGGAAACGTAGAGGCAGGAAAAGAGTAGGAGCGGCCACGGGGCTTCGTCTTGAGGCCGGAGGAGACGCTTCCTCCTTTCTCCAGGCGCCCCGTGAGGGCTCCTGCTGGCCCACAAGAAGCGAAAGCGGGCCATGAGGTGTTCACTGAGGGACAGAGAGGGTGGAGGGTCTCCGAGGCAGCCCAGCCACTCAGAAACAAAACAGAAAGCAGCGAAGGCACGGTCCGTTTCTGCACTAGCCTGTTACAGCGCTATTATCCCACGGTCAACATCCTCTGGAATCCTGGGGTGTTGCAGTTTTGGTCCCTCTCCAAACTGCAAACCCCAGGTTTCCAGAGGATGTTGAACGTGGAATTACAGCGCTATAACACTCGAGTGCGGAAATGGCCACGGTTTGGAATGTTTTTAAAGGAGGGCTAGGCGAGGTTGTTCGACTGCAGCTCCCATCAGCCCGCAGGGCCGGTGGTTAAAGACAACTAGAGCTGGCGTTCAGCCGCCTCTGGAGATCTGGGCCCCTCGGTCCCGAGGTTTAAAGAACCGCCCTGACAACAGTAACGGTTCATATGGGGGAGTGGCTGACGAAAGGTGGTTCCTCGCAGCTTTGCAAGGTGGCCGAATCGTAATGTTTTCACTATCTTCTAAAAATATGTACGTCCACCTTTGATCTACGTAGTCCAGACTGCATACAAAACCATAATTGCTCCTTCGTGCAGTTAAAGCCACCAGCTCCCGTCTGATCTTGGCAGCCGAGCAGCTCGGGTTAGTACTTGGGTGGAAGACCGCCAACAAATTTCGGGTGGTGTCGGCTATATTTCAGAGGCAGGAAAACTGGCAAAACCACCTCTGGCTGGCTGTTGCCTAAGAAAATCCTATGGAATTCATGGGATTGCCCTAAATCCACCGACTGCTTAAACGCACGTACGCACACTTTTTTAAAAAAATAAATAAAAATAAAGGTTTAAAAATAACCCAGAGAAAACTGAGGGAAGAGCTTTGGGCGAGAGTTGGCACCAACTCTTGCCTAACTGGACATTTCGATCTGTAGTGGAGCTTTCAGGCACTGATGATCTGTGACGTGGAAATTAAACATTGCCAAGGACCGGCTTCTTATTCTGAGCAGTCCCTCGTCATCTTCTTTGGCCACGCCGTTCTTTCGGTTTAATGCTTCTGGCAAGAGAAGTTTCCATTCTTAGGCCATTTCCGCACTAGTCTGTTATAGCGCGATGATTCCACTTTCAACATCCTCTGGAATCCTGGGGTTTGCAGTTTCGGGAGGGGCCCGCCGGCCCCTCCCGAAACTGCAACCCCAGGATTCCAAGGATGTTGAAAGTGGAATCATCGCGCTATAACAGACCAGTGCGGAAAAGATTCCGCACCACCCTTTTCCCGCTCCATTTCCCTATCCGCGGAGAGGGCGACTTCTGACTGCCTGATTTCTGATCAGCTCCCACCGGCGTTTAAACCCACCATTTCTCTGCCCAAACCGAGGCCCAAGGAACCGTTTGGCAATGCCGCGTCCCTCCGTGACCCTCCTGGATTATTCCCACGCCTGCCCGGCGGGGAAAGAAAAGACGAAAACAACGCCACGTGAACGCCCTCGCAGGGGTTCCCACGTGACCTCGGTGGAGGGGGAGGGTTGGGCTGCGGTGACGGCGAAAGGATGAGCCGCGGAGCGACGGGCGGAGGCGGGTTGGAGCGGTTTCTCTTTCGGGATGGGAAGGCTTGCGGGGGAGGAAGAGGAGGCATGGCCGCGGGAGCTGCTGCCCGGGGTGCTCCAGTCCCTGGTAGGTCCGTCTTCGGGGGCTACAGGAGGAAGGATCCTTCACATAGCAATGTCAGGACTCTAGCTCGGGGGTGGAGCAGCACCTTTGCCTAAAAAGGTCCCTGCTTCAGTCTCGGGTGTAAACAGGGCTGGGGGGAACGCTGCCCGAAACTCTCGGGCCATTTCCACACTAGCCTGTTATAGCGCTATTATTGCACTTTCAACATCCTATGGAATCCCGAGGTTTACAGTTTAGGGAGGGCCCTTTGAGTGCCCCAATCAGTGCCAACATTCCGGATCCATAATCGGTGCGACTCAGATTAAAAACCGTTTCGTATGGATTTATCAGTATCCATATCCTTACATGTTACAAGGTCCTTGTAACATACCCTCTAACTATTGCGATTTGGTAGGGATAATCTCGATTGATGCTCTGTCGTTTTACCATTTCAGCTGCTTTTATAACGTCATTTCTGCACTGCACTGTTCTAATGCTATTATTCCACTTTTAGCGTTCTCAACTGGAGAGCTCTAGCACTTCTAACCAAACTTACAAACTCCAGGATTCCACAGGATGCAGCCATGGCAACTAAGGGCCTTTCTGCAGTACATTGTTATGGTGCTATTACTGCACTTTCAACATCCTGTGGAATTCTGGGGTTTGTAGTTTACTGAAGCCAAATTGCTCCCTGTCTGAGAATTCTAAAGGCCCCTACTTAAATTGCAAACCCCAGGATTCCATAGGATGTTGAAAGTGGAATAAGAGCACTATAACAGCATAGGGCGGAAATGGGCTCAGTTTCTTTCTGCTCCTCCCACTTTCATCCTTTGTGATAAGGCTCTTAACTCTCCCAGATTGATACGGTAGTTCCCAATCTGATAATGCGCCCTATCTTATCCACACAGCTGTGCTGCCCCTCTGCTCTGTAACACAAGCTTTGTGTAATAGGGTGAGGATTTTCCATGTTTATTTAGAATCACTTAATGATTTTATGGTAGTGTGTTTTCCGTGTTAGGATATCAAGCCAAGTCAGTATTTACAAAGATAAGGTGTAATATTTATTAAGATAACAATAAGAATAAGGTAGTGAATTAGAGTTCATATGCAGGTCAGGGTTGATATGTTTCTTTAGCACCCCTTTTAAGCAATATAACAAGTAACTCTGCTCAGAAACAGTTCAATTATGTTTTTAGATTTTCGTAAAAGGCACAGTTATCATACAACAGCCCTTTGGCTAAACTCCTATGAAAAGATTAATCTCCAATCTGGGTCACAGTCTCTGACTGTATCTTACTGGGGTTCAATTACTCTTCTGCCTCTCACTAGGCTTCCACTGAGAACTAACCTTCCCAAAACAGTCGCACTCTGACTGACTCAGGGACTGTACTCTCTAGCTGCTTGGTAGGCTTGCACTGAAGGAATCCAAATACTCACAGCTACTTAGCTTTATATAAGTTTTTCTCTCTGCCACAAGGCTCTCCCACACGCTACAGGGCTGGGTTTCTCTCCTGAGGTGCTATTCTGGTTGGCTAGTAATGTGTTTCCAGGCTACCTTGACACTTCAGCTAGCCACACCTCCAGAACTTCCTCACATCCTTAGCTTACTTCAGTTGATGCAAAATTAGTTTGCATGCCATTAACTTTACAGGGGGGAGGGAAGGGGACAAAATCCAGCCCTTCCCAATAAGCTCAGGCAAAAGCATACTGCTGCAGTCTTTTGTTTCTTTTTCCTCTTTAATACTTCTGTTATCTTGTGATGTTGCTTGGCCATATAAGTTTTGGTTTTCATCTGTCAGATATTGAAGGGTATGCTGTAGAGACATGTTTGTCTTGATTTCTACTTCTGTGTCAGGCATTTATAATCTGTGTTGGTGGTAGACCCTTTGGGTCCCCATCGTTGGACTGTGAACCAGATGTAAAAACAAAATGATTGCCTTAATTGATTTCCTTTCTGTTACTTTAAACATTGTGTTTTAAAAGTGCGTTTTTCTGGGGAGGGATTCTGTGATCTTTTGTCAGATTCTCATAACTCTCAAAAGGTTAGAAGCTACTGTTTTAAATGGATAGACATAAAATTGTCGACTGTGCAATACAATGTAAGCCTCTTAAGCCCCAGGGAGTACTAACATCCTCCCTAGGAAATGCCCTATCGAAGTCAGTGAGACCTGAAGTTCAGTCTTGTGAATGCCTATCAAGCATGGCAATGGACATGCTGCTGAGAGAGTAGGGTTGTGGTTCAAAATAATTTATTTCTCCAATTTTGCTTTGAAGTCACTCCCATTGAGTTCAATGAGATCTTTTAGAAAGTCTGGGACTAGGGAATTTTTCTGAATAAATACATTTGAGGATTGTGCTGTTTGCCTAAAAAGGTTTCTTTGCATGTTGAAATGGAAGAGCAGAAGAGCATAAAAAGGGCAGTATCAGTGCAATCTTGTGCTTGTCTACTCAGGGCCTTTCCGCACTACATTGTTATGGTGCTATTATTCCACTTTCAACACTCTGTGGTATTCTGGGATTTGTACTTTACTGAGGCCAAAGAACTCTCTTCCCTAAACTGCAAACCCCAGGATTCCATAGAAGGTTGAAAGTGGAATAATAGCACTATAACAATCTAGTGCAGAAAGGCCCTCAGTGAGGCCCTTTTGTTGTTGTTGTGTACCTTCCAGTCATTTCTGACTAATTGTGACCTGAAGGTGAGCCTATCAATGGGGATTTCTTTGCAAGTTCTGTTCAGAGGGGGGTTGCCTTTGACCTTCCTCTGAGGCTGAAAAGTGTGCCTTGTCCAAGGTCACCCAGTGAGTTTCCATGATTGAGCATAGATTTGAACCCTGGTCTCCAAAGTCATAGTCCAACATTCAAATCATTTTGCCACATTGGCTCTCTCATAGGCCTTTTAATACTACACATTTATAGTGCTGTGATTCCACATTAACTACCATAACAACATCCTGTGGAATCATGGGGTTTGTAGTCTGGTCAGAGGGACCAGAAGAGCTCTCTGGCTGAGGATTCTAAATAACCTTCCTAAGCTATGCTTCCCAGGATACCATTAGATGTTGCCATGGCAGTTAAAGTTTAGCAATAGTGCTCTGTGTAGTATGAAAAGGAGCCTGTGGACTTTTCCTGGCAACCACGTGTCCCCAAGGTGAAAGAGAGGCTCGTTGCTACTTCTGAGACTTCTCTAATTGACAGGATATACTCATTGTAAGTGATGTTGTGTGGGCAGATGTACATAACAAAGAACAATTACATGCATGCAACTGAACAGGGCCAATGTTAGAAGAAAGAATGATGTATAGTTCTAGCCAGTGTATAGCAAAATGTGGAGACCGCACATGTTGGCCATATAATTTTTCCAGATGGAAAATATACATACTGATTGAGTAATCTGCAAAATACTGTTGATAATTGGATGCTATCTGATATCATTTGGAAAATAATACATAGCTTGATTAGATAGTGGGTAAAACCATCCACTGATGCTCTTTATTTGGATGTGTTCTTCAGGAAATCTGGTAAAAACAGTGGCAGGTTTTATGTACATTCTCCATTGACAACATAAACACAACTTAAACACAAAAGCAACTTCATCCTTTATATTACATCATCCATTGTTCTTAACCTGGCTGGTTAAGAATAAGCCTAAATGTCAGAATGCCCTTGCTTCAGGTACTATTACCAGGCTGTACACTATATGGTTTAATTGGCAAAATATTTAATTGTCATGAAATATAAACTATATCCTGCTATGCCTGAGAAGCTTACTGGCAAAAAGGAACTGGCTGCACCCATCTGTTGCAAAACTAGGTCAGATTGGGACCTCAGAGTATGGCTACGTCATAGCCAGGGGAACTCCAGAGATAACAACTTGATATTTAGAAACAATAGCATCTCAAACTGCTTCCACGAAATGACTGCTTGTCTTCGACCTTTCTCCCTTTGTCCATTGAAACTCTCCTTTTGTCCTTTCACCAGTCCCACCATTAAGGAGCTATCATGATTCTCATCAGTCCCTTTGTCACCTAATGCTAAGGCCATTAGGCTGTTCTGGACCCCGTTGTCCACTCTCTGGACACCCTTGTCTGCTCTGCCAGAGAGCAATTAACACCTTTCCTGTCAGGCAGAAATAGAGTATTTAAACCCTGGCTTTGTGCCAGATAACTTGTAGTACTTTTGGCATTCTGACTGTCACTCTGCAGCTCCAATACCTGATCTGGTACTACAGTTGGACCTTTGGTTTGAGCCACACCACTTTGCCTCTTCACTTTTGGATGGGTAAATATCGCCTATGTCACCCTATACTCTCGCTATCCAAACTTTTCTTCCCTTTTCCTCCAGTTAGCGTTGTGTGATTGTGAGACTGCTTGGATCTTGTGTGTGTGCGATTGTTAATTCCCCCAATAAAACAAACAAGCTTACTTGTGAATCTTCAGCTGGTTCTTCCCTGCACTAGTACCTGTATACCTAAGTGTAAAAGCTTTCGTAAAGTTATACCCCACTCTCTCAGGTCTCCTCTTTGAGCTAATATTCCCCACTGTTTTACAGAGGCTCTGGCATTGTGGGTGGACTCCTGAGTCGTCCACATTTTGGGGTAACAGTACCATCGTCTGGTTTACATTGTTCTTTCCCTCTCTCTGAAAACTGCCAGAGTGATTAAGCTTACCCTGAAATTTGAACTGTAGAAAATTGTCCTGAGCACAAACAGCAGTTTCTGTTCCTAAACCTTCTAGGAAACACATTGTGCTGCACTTTACATCTTCTTATCCACCTTAAAAATAACTCTGAGAGTTGGATTTAGGCTCTCATATATGTTTCAAATGCTTTTTAAACTGTTTTAAATTTGTGCTCTTAATAGGATTGCTTATTTAATGGTTTTTAATCTGTTGTACTATAAATTGTTTCAGTTAGGATTTTTAACCAATGCAGTCAGCCATCCTGGGCCCCATATTGGGGAGAAAGGTGGAATATAAATTAAATGAATGAATAATCCTATAAAGTTTTCCTAAACACGTACAGCAAGCTTTATTATAACTCCATCTCCAGGTGAGCTATTTTTGTTCAATTATGCACTACATTTTTCTTTCTGTATTGAGAATTGCATGTACTCCAGAAAGGTGGAAGTACCAGTGTGTCCTTTCTCAAGATCAAGCTGGTATCCACGTCTGACATGTCAGATACTGATATTTCAGTATTAGAGGAGAGTTATTGCACAGCCAATAAAGAAGTGGACTTTATAAATGAGTTAACTCAAGGGTGGGAACGCTCCAGAGCCTGGACGGCCTCATTGCCCAGATTTTAGGTCTGCGGAACGGTGTTACTCTGACTATCATTTTGGGAAACTGGAAGCGACAGCACGTCTCTTCCAGTTGCCACCCAACGTTGTTGGGGGGGGGGAAGGTTGGTTTTATGAATTAAAATGAGTGGTAGGCCTTTAGGTGGGTCACTGTTGGTCCTGTGATTTTCATACTTGGGGTAATTGCCTCAAAAAGAAAACAAAAGCAGAAGGTGTTAATGCAGCAAATGACCATAGGAGTAACAGATATTTCTAAGTACTGTTAATATCAAAATATATTAAAATATTAATGTTTGTTTTTAAGATTTTCATCATTTTAATTTAAATCATTTAAAATATTGATGTAAATACTTAAGAAAAGTTTTAAAAAAGCAATGTCCATGCTGACTGAGGAATTCTGGGAGTTGTTGTGGGTTTTCTGGGCTTTGAGGCCATGATCTGTTAGTATTTGCTCCTGACGTTTCACCTGCATCTGTGGCTGGCATCTTCAGAGGATCTTCTGAAGATGCCAGCCACAGATGCAGGTGAAACATCAGGAGCAAATAAAACACAGCCTCAAAGCCCAGAAAACCCACAACAACCTATGGATTCCATCCGTGAAAGCCTTCAAATTTACATCAATTCTGGGACTTACAATAAAAAGGATTTTTTCCCCAAGCTCTTTCTGTAAGGAAGATATGTCAAGAGGAAAAAATCTTATGTCCAATCAATGCCCCAATTAGGTACCTTTTCAGTTTTTGTGGGTTTCCTCATGGGCCACTGATGCTTTCCCTTTATCTTGCCCAGGCTATTAGAATTGGCTTGCAGGATCAGATCAAGGTCCGTCTAAGACTTTGATTCAAAACTAAACTTCCTGTTTCCAAGGGGATCCACTCAGATACCTGTGCATACAAACAGAAAGGTGGAAATGTGATAATATCCTGCTGCTGTTTGCTCACAACATTTGTTATTCAGAGATAGTATGATCATGTTGGTCAATTAACTTGTCTCATGCTAATGGTTGTCTCTGTTAGTTGACCATGGACAAATGTTGTTGTCAAATATTGTATGAATCCATTCTCAATATGTAAGAACCTTCTTTATACTGAGTTAGACCTATAGTCAATCCACTGCTGTATGTTCCTATGTTTAGCATGCTGGTACTTCCCAACAGTTTGAACTATAACAGCCATCATCCCTGACCATTAGCCATGGTAGCATTTATAATCCAAAACATGGAGGCCATTGGTCTATCTGTTCCTGATCTAGTTTGTCCAGCAGCAACTTTCCTGAATTGCAGACAGGATTTTCCTTGGCCCTGTTGAGAGATGTCAGGGATATTGAGTTTAGGACATTTTGCACGCATAGCATATACTCCAGCAATCCAAGAAGGTGGAAGTAACAGTTTGTCCTTTCACATTAATTATGATGACATCCTATATTATCATAGTAAGGGCAAGTGAAAGCTGCTAGCCTTGTAGCCCTGAAGCAGAGAGAGGCATGCTAGTGATGGCTTTGATAATGCAGATGAAGCGAAGAATGAGTTGAAGTTAATTTTGATTATCCTTGGAAGAACTGGCCAGCTACTGCCTGCAAAATACAACTGGATAGCAGCTGCTATTACAGTACTTTGCTCTTTCTGTTTTGCTTCTTTATCTCTCTTGCACATATAAGTGTTGATTGGGAAGATCCACTAAGGTCAAGGAGACTCACTCCAATTTTTCTGTTATTTCTTACTAGCATATATACCTGGCATTGCCCAGGATCTTATTTTCTTATAGGTAGTACTTGTTAGAAAGATTTGAGATCCTGTGTCTCTAATTCCCTGAACTGTCTTGTCCAGTACCTGTAACTTTTCCACGTATTCCCCAATCCAATCTGTATTCAGAGTTATTAACATAGAGAGGTTGGTTTCCTGAAGGAATACGCTGCCCTCCTCCTTGCTGCTAGGCCTCATCTCCATAACAACCAGCCTGAGGCCCAAGAGCTCTCTGGCTGAGAATTCTAAAGACTCCTCCCTAAACTGCCAACCCCAGGATTCCATAGGATCTTCTTAGGCAGCCAATCATATGAGGTCTTCACCTGACACAGACACACACACAAACTTTGACTTTTATATGTTAGATGTTTATATTCTGACTGTCTTTTGTATGTTTCAGGGGAACATACAAAGACTTTCTAGGCAGTTTCCCATTGAGACCCAGCCTAGTTGTGTTTCAGCAAGATGGCTTCCTCAACTGCCTTCAGACCATACCTTTGGGGAACACCTAAGTCCGTTGGATTTGCTCCAGTATATCTCTGGCACTAAAGAAAGGGGTGCTCCCATTTGCAGAGTGGACTGAGATCCAGTGGAGGCTAGAGGAAGGTAGTGATGCTACAAATGACCCTTTTCCTTGCTGGCATCACCTCCCATTCAGTTCTGGAGGGATTCCTGCCTCTCTGAAGCAGCTAGTAAGAGACATAAGAGACTGTTGGGGAAGTATAGTATACTTAAATTTTTTTCACCCCCTTTTCCTCCTGTGGGAACATCTTGTGAGCAACTTCATGTCACAGGAATTCTGAATCCAGCCCAGAGAGTCCAGCTGTCTCTATATGCCTGTCTGAGAATTGAGATCTATTGGAGGGACCTTCCTCTGTGTCCCATCAGTAGGGGAAGTACCTTATGGGAGAACAGAGGAGAGGGCCTTTTCTGTGGTGGCACCTTGGCTGTGGAACTCCCTCTGTCTGGAGTCCAGATTGGCTTCAGCGTTAAGAGTCATTTTGGCACCAAGTTAAAACATGGGTTGTTATTAAAGTCTTTGGGTAAACTGATTTTATCCAGGCTGCACTGGTTTTATATTATTCAAGATTGTTGTAAGTCGTTTTAATAGTCTGTTTTTAATCTTTTAAACTTTTGTAATTATTGCTTTAAGTTTATTTTAGTTTAAACTGCCCTGACATCTTCAGATAACAGGCAGGTTATAAATATTTGAAGAAGAAGAAGAGGAATCAGTGACAAATATATATGATTCCGGTATTGGATGTGTACTTCACTAAAAGTTTCTTCCTTCTTATAAAAACATTAGTACCACTGACCACTGTTCGTATTATCCTTCATATACTGGTATGGTTTTACTGTGCTTTTTTCTTCTGATGGTAGTTGTTGGGTTTACGAGTAAATGAGAAAATCTATTCTTTTCGTTGTATTGTATCACTAATACCTTACTGTTTTGTAAGTAGTTCTCATTAGAAATAGGCAACTTGCATGTACCAAGCAGTATTTTTGTCTTTCAATACTAAGCACATTTAGTGAAACATACGTCTCATTGAACAGAATGAAAACTACTCCTAAATAAAGTTTTGCTGTGAAGTTCCTGCATTTCTTAATTTGTGGCTGCCTAGCATTATGGTATCTTTCCTCTGGTCTCAAGTGTATTTAAACTGCATTGTTCTTCAATTTGAAGCTACAGATATTTTAGGCTATTTGGGGTTTAATGGAGTTTATTGGTACTATGCACATTCTGATAGTCTTACCAAATCTTATTGTATTCATCTCCAGCCAATCTCTTTGCATTGTACTGTGGAAGATACTAACTGTACTATGTTCTTCCTGTGCCTCTGTCATGTTAAGTAAATAATAAAGTAGGTAAAGGAGGAATGTAAATATTACCATGGATTAAATCAATACATGTTCAGTCATTTATATCAAGCCACCTTTTTATCTTTAATAAAATTTGGCTTTAACTCCCTTCAGGAAGAATTAATATTTTATGGATAGATGTTAAATCTTATTCATGTCTATTTACTATAAATTAAAATCATTATTGAAATAACTGATTGCAATTATAATATTTAAATTACTTTGTATTATAGCGCAATGGTATGCATACAGATATATCTGAAAGGATGTGACCTTTCCTCCTTAGTTAATTTAGCAAGGTGTAGGTAGTCTTCTGTGTGAATTTGCAGGCTGTGGAGCCATCTAAATTAGCTAATGTGCAGAATGGCATACTGTTGATAAAACGTTGGAAGCCAAATTAGCTTTATCTTGCAGCTAGCTGATAGTATTATTTCACTCAGGGGACTAATACATCTCTAAATATGCTAATTTCGCTCTTATTCTTGTTGGGTGGCATTTTAGCATTCCCCTCGTTGACACTGTAATACTAATGAAAGGGGATCTCAGCTTGCCATGTCGCCTTGTAATGTAGGGACAGAGATGAACATTACTAGAGAACTAAAACATGTATGCATAAACATGAGAGAATGGAATGATTTGACATCTGCAAGCTCTGCAGGTAGATCTTAAAAGGTTCACTCAAACACAGTTTTGAAGAATTATATGTTAAAAGTTCATTTCATCATGATAGACGTGCATTCTTGAAGCATAATAATACCAATGGGAGAGTATTTAGACTTTGTATTGGAATACATCTTCTGTATCCGTATCACTGTCAGCGTACTTACAGACCTGTGAGGACCCAGTCTTGCAAGCAGCTTGCTGGCTCTTGCAGTGCTTCTGCTTTCAGTGGGAGTGACTAAACAAACTATGACCATTTCTGCACTACACTGTTATAGTGCTATTATTCCACTTACAACATCCTGTGGAACTCTGGGGTTTGTAGTTTACTGAGGCCAAAGAGCTCTCTGGCTGAGAATTCTAAAAGCCCCTCCTTAAACTGCAAACCCCAGGATTCCATAGGATGTTGAAAGTAGAATAAAAGCATTGTAACAGTGTAGTGCAGAAGTGACCCGTGTGTCTTTGATCTGTGGTTTGCTAAGCATGAAGTCCAAACCTATCAGCAGTTTCAATTCTGAGGAGTTGTTACCCTGTTGCTTGCAACAAGCCAGAGAAGCTAGCTCTACAACATACCTGTCCCAGCTTGTTGAAAGAGAAACAAGCCAGAGAACCTGCTCTTGCCAGATCTGCAAGGCATGCTGAAAGAACTGCTTCTCCTACCATGAAGTGGAGTGAATGAGTAGTAGAAACAGCATGCTAGCTTCTCCATGATAAGTCGGGCTGCCTGGCTTAATTGTGATGTCCAAATGCATCCACAGTTTGATTCTATACTTGCTCACTGTTGATACTTGGAAGTATGCCATTGAGCGTACTTTTAGATAAGTTCGCATAGTATTACCTGTCCTACCTTAGTGATTATAGTTACTGTGTCTAATCCAAGCGGTCACAGAGTGCTTTGGAAACATACACGTTGACAAAAAAGTATAGAGTAGTATGCACAGAGAAAGCTAAATTAACTGTGCTTGCCTTCGAAGTGGACATGTTGTATCCAGGGAAAAAATTAAGGTTGCAGTCATACATAAGGTTAGGTGTGCCTAAATGTATGAGAAACAACGAACTCTATATGATTACATGACACATGTGGTCCCTGTGTAAATTTTATGAATATAAAATATTATCTTTTCAGAGCTTCCGTATACAGAACTGGAGAAATTCAGCTTGTGAAATGTGTTAATAAAATCTTATCCCATTTGCCTTGAGCTAAAGGGAGAAATTAAAAGCCTGAAAAAGAAGACTCCTTAACACCCAGAATAAATTGTTCAAAGGACTGCAAGCTCTCAGTATTTACTCTGAGGTATTGGTTTACATTGATGAAAACTAGGGATGGGCCAACTGAATCCACAAATCCTCAAATCTTTGAGAAGAATTCAAGATTCGCAAATCCAAATCCCTGGACCAAAACAGGTGAATTGAAACTTTCGAATCCCTGCATGCCCCAGGGTCTGAGTGCTCCGGATCAGGCCTGTGCAGGCGTGCGGGGCGGCGAGAGCCGCTTTCTTGCACTCCTGGAGGCCTGAGCTGGCACGAGAGCCCCAGATCAGGCCCCCACAGGCACAAATAGCTGGCGAGAGCCACTTTCCTGCACCCCTGGAGGCCTCAGCTGGCGTAAGAGCCCCAGATCAGGCCCACAGAGGCACGCAGGGGTGGCGAGAGCCACTTTTCTGCATGCCAGGAGGCCTGAGCTGGTGCAAGAGCCCCGGATCAAGTTTGCTCCTGTTATCTGCTGCTGTGACTGCCTCCCTCTGCAAGGTAATTATTCTCTTCTTTCTATCCTTTTGACTGGACTAGAGGCTGGTGTTAGTTTGTTTTTTGTTAAGTGCCTTCCTTGTTTTAGGACTTGAGACTGGTCATCAGGGTAGAGAATTGAGACTGGGCTAGAGACTGGTGTTTTTGTTTTTTTTTGTTTTTTTTAAGTGCCTTCCTTGTTGCAGGACTTGAGACTTGACTGGAAAGTACAGTGTTCTTGAGATTTCAAGGACAGCTGAAGAAGATTCCTTTGCAGAGCTCCCTTGCAAAGCTCTTTCATACACAATTCCGGGGTTTGTAGTTGGACAAGGTGTCACAGGCTTCTCTGCCAAAGTGTGCTAGTGCATCATCAAACTAGAAGCCCCAGGATGCCATGAGGAGCTATGCAAAGAAAATCTAGTTTTGACCTGGATTATCTCTGTACTGTGGTATGTGGCCTTGTTTACACAGGCAGGAAAATGTGAGATTAATAATCCGCATTTTCCTGCCTGTGTAGAAAGGGCCTTCACGTCATTTTCAATCTAGCGAGATCCTGAGGCAAAACGATGACAATTGTCCTGGCCAGATTTCTTCAGGGGGAAGTTTGCCTTTGGCTAGGCTTTAGCTAAGGCTGAGAAAGCATGTCTTTCCCAAGATTATCCTTGCTCCTCCCCCTTTTTTTTTTTGGTAATAGTCAACCCAGGAGATGGTATCATCTTGAGCATCCTCCAACATCTGGAGCTACTTCCAAACTATGTGTAATTCTTAATAAGAAGTATATGGGTATGTTTTCCTGAAAGTGAAAACTATTATTTAATTCGCTTTTCATTAAACGAAGATGTCAAATTCTGCTTCGAAACACTTTTCAGTAGAAGTGCTTTGTTTCCCTTGCTTTTTAAATCTTTTTGTAAAAAAGGATTTGAAAGATTCGAGATTCGTGAAATTCGTGGATTTGCAGAACCTTCCAGGGATTTGGATTTGGATTTGGAAAATTCTGGATTCATCCCATCTCTAATGAAAACTGATCTTGCATTCTTGCAACATTTCCAGTGTGTTTAAAATCCACACACACACTCACTGTGCTTTTTGATAACACTTGTGGTCTCTGCCCCCATAGGGTGCTATTTAACAAGCAGGAACAAACAACAAGCAGAAATCAGGGACAGCTTTTTCTTGACTGGATTGGGAAAACTGTATCTGTTGAATATATGCTGTATAGAAAGTAGAGAGGCTTTATCCTGACAGGAAAAGTAATAAGAGCACAGTCTTCTTACTCAGAAATGAATGCCATTGAGTTCAGTGGTGCTTTCTCCTGAGCATGTTTGCACTTTTATTTTCTCTTTAATATTTCTCAGCAACTTAGGTAACTAAGCCAGTGTTCATCCTTCATGTTACCACACCAAGCAGCATTTGGAGATCTCAAGTCTTGCACTGGGGCAAAAGCCATGGAGAAACAAAGGTAGCTAGAATGGGATGTTGGGGCAAGGGATACTATCAGTTCGATAACTACGAGGATCTCTGGGAAATTCATATCAAGCTAATTCGTGCAAAGATTGCTTTGGAGAGTCATGGACTCTCCTTTGGAAGTCTTTAAACAGAGGTTGAGTATCCATCTCTTGAGAGTGCTTTAGCTGTTCATTCCTGCATAGACCTTGCGGTCTCTTGCAACTCTCATGATTCCTTGGTTCACGTTAAAAATTCCCTTCTTGCTTAGGGTGCATTCAAATGGTTGTGCCATCAATGGAACCAGTATGTGCGGTTTGCAGAGCTCAGTGTTTTTCCCATTCCCCTGGCTCCCATATCTCTTTTCCAGTCTAGAAGCAAAATGTACTTTGCTGTTACATCCAAAGCAGGCAACCCATGATTTATGTAAGGGATGGGAAAGCTTGGTCCTCCAGACATTTTAAACTATAATTCACACAGTCTTTTGCCATTGGCCATGATGCCTGATGTTTCTGTATATTCCTGAAGCATTTGGGATTTTTCTGGCTTTAGTTGACAAGGTTAAATTGTAATTGCAAAATCAGCTATAGTTTTTAAATTAATTATATATTACATATGTTCCTGATATCGATGGCATCAAAGGTCAAAAAGGGAAGTGGTGGGGAAACATCCACTTGAGTAGAATTTACAGAAAAGAGATCTAGCCAGGGCTTTTATTATTCTCTAACTTGGAGTGCGTTATCTGATACATTGGAAAACTAAATGTACTCAACTAAGAATGAGCCTGACTGTATTCATTAGACTGTCTTTCTAAGTATAGGATTGCACTGCTATGCTGCAATCCCAAACTGAGAAGGGGGAGCAAGGAGGACACACTCTGGCCCCAGTGTATCCAGAGTCCTGCCAAATTCATTCCAGGGCGGCAGATTCACTTTGAAGCTCCCTTTTGCGTTGTTGGTGCCTGATTCTCACTTACACTGAACCAAAACCCCTCCTATTGTAAAAAAATAGGAGGGAATTAAGTTGGCTAGATTGGGAAGTATCTCATCATATATAAGGAGTGGGACTGAGGGTACATTGGATGCAGTGGCTTGAGTTCTCCCTCCCTGCCCACCAGTATGTCCCCATTTTTGCCCTTCTCCAAGCTCACAGTGGTATGAGCTAAGTACTGTATGTTATTCTTTGCAAACTTGAGGCCTAAATGAGTTATTAGCAGCAAGTCATGAAACAATCTATGTATGTTGGACAAAGAAGTAGGGCTATATAGAGGTAAGATGTGCTAAGTAAAAACATTGCCTTATACTTCTGTCTGAGCATTTAGTGAACTATCACCAATAACAATCACCTAAGTCAAAGTCAGACTTTATTTTACTGTCTATAGACCCAACATAGCAAAACCATCCAATGGTACAGTATAGATAAAATACACCTACTAAAATAGGATACAAATATATAAATAGGATAGACTATAGACAGGATATAAGTGCATAAAAATAGGACATAAATGGATAAAATAGTATAAAAAAGTACATGAAATAAATTAAAATCATAGATAACATGTTTAAAGGTAAGATATAAATTGGGTTATCAAGTCCCTCTCATTAGTGACTTCCGGTGGCTGCGGTGAGGACTAGGTTGTCACCCCGTGTAGCTCCGGGGGAGACAATCGCCGCACGAGGTCGAGAACCCTTTGGAGGAAGGGAGAAAACGGGACAATATCCCCTTGGGAAAGGGGGTTCAGAGGCATTTGGGAAATGCCCAAATTTTTTAAGCGCAAGTGCCTGAAAGAAGTCATCTGAAGTTCGGGACACAGATCGCGCTAAAGAGGTCGTAGCAAGCCGCCATTACCTCATGGAGGTTCCTGAGGGGAAAAAACCCTCACCACCACTTTATTTTAAAAGAAGAGAGGTTTTGGATTGGAAAAGATCAGAGGTTTTGATTTACTTTTTGGGGGATATAAAGAGAATCCAGCGCAAATAAAGACCCTACACGAGGTAAAGAAAGAGGAAGGATCCCGGCAAAGGGCTCCGGACCATCTACGAGCTGAGCTCCTTTTGGGGGAAAGAGGGAGACGGCATAGCGCCAGAGACTTTTGCTAACGATTTGTTTTAAAGAGTATAAAAGAGACTTATAAGCAGTAGGAATTTTTACTTACATTTGGTGTTGGTGTGAGTAGATTGGAAGAGGGGGAAAGAAGGGGGTTGCAAGAGAAGAGAGGGGAATTTAAGAGAAGTTAAAGAAAGAGAAAGTGAAGACTGTTTAGAAGGAAGTTGTAATCGGTGTGAGATGAGAAAACTGAAAAAGGAAGAAGGGGGAAAGATCATTCGTTTCTCCGCTTTTTGTTTGTTTGTATGGTTTTGATTTGGTTGGGTTTTTTTTCCTTCTCTTTTGTTCTTCCCTCCTTTTTGACCTTTTTTTTTTTCTTTTTTGCGAAATTTTTGGAAGTACTGGACTTTGTTTTTTTTCTTTTTTTCTTTTTGATTTTTGATTTTGTGCTTTTCAGATCCTTTGAAATTTTTTTTTAATTTTTCTTTTTCTTATTTCCTTATTGCTCATCATATTTGGACTTGTTTGAGATTTTGCTAGTTTTGAAGTTTGGTTTTCTTTTCCTGGAAAGGATAATTGGTGAAGCAGGAGATAGACAAGTGTATTTTATTTTTTGCAAGAGACGGAAGAAATAGAGATGGGGTGTAAAGTAGCAGTAAAGAAGGGAAGATCTTCAAGGAGGGTGAAAAGTTAAATTGTTAGCGAGACGGTGAATAGCATTTCAAGGGCAAGTGGTTATTAACCCTTTCACACAACGGGCGGGATTAGATAAGAAGAAGAAAGAAAGTGGAGAGAGAGCACCATCTAGTGGAGAACATTAATAAAACAATTAATAGAAAAAAAGTAATACGATATATAATATTAAATTTTTTATTAAATATAGTAGTGTGTATACTATACAAGAGTGCAAATTAGCTATATTAGTGTTTAGGAATTATTGTTAAGAAAGAAATTTTCACATATATATATATATATATATAATATATTTATATTTATAAATTACATTTTCTAAATTTACTGGAATTAATTACTGGAATAATTATTGGAATTAATTATTGGAATTATTGGAATTAAGTTAAAAAGGGTTTAAATTTAAATGATTATTAAATTTAAAGAGAAGCAGATTAATTAATTAATTAAGGGAAGTAGGCTAATTAATTAAAAGGTGAGTGGAACAAAGTTAATATAGAATATAAAGTACAGAATTGTTAACTTTATAATGAGTTTTTGATTTATAGTGGTTTATTTATAGACATATTTAGAACTTTCCTCCTTTTCTTTTTACTTTTCTATTTACTTTATAATTGATTATATCAGGATATTAAGATATTATATTAAGATAAAGGTGTTGGATTTTGATTCGGATATTAATATTATTGATTGAATTATATAATTGACTTTTTGGCATTGAAAAGTACTTTTTATAGATTAATTTTTTGACTAAGGAATATTGATAGGGGTTTGTTGGGTCTCAATTTATGATGGCTGCTGGAACGAGAAGAGCAGTATCGGTGAAACAACAATTAAAACGAGACCAACACTAGAAGAACATCCTAGAGCACCGGAATTTACAAAAATTATTGAAGAGCTTAGGAAATTAAGAAATAAATTTTAAAAAAAGTATAAAAGAATTAGCGTGTGATATGAAAGAGATAAAAAAAGAAATGGAAATGTTGGAGAGACATTAGAAAACATAACGATTGAAATGAAGAATATTAATTCAAAACTAGAGGATTTACAAGAAAGAACAACGAAGTTGGAAAAAGATGCATCAGTGAAGGAGAAACAAATGGAGAAGATTGAACAACAAAATAGAAGTATAGAAGTGAAGTTTAGAGATAGGTGTATTAAGATCAGAGGTTTGAAAGAGGGTCAAGGAGAAGACTTATATAATAGAGAATACCATCATTGGCGAAATATATCGGATTAAAGCTGAACAACTTGATTTTGAGGTAGATAAGATGTTTCGGATCAATTCGTTTATTGCAAAGAAGGGGAAAGTTATACGAGATATCGTAATTTATTTTTTGAGAGAAAAGTAAAGGATTTAGTGATTCAACAGAGTTATACGAACAAATTGTGGATAGAACAAGACGAACTTCAAATATTTAAAGAGTTCCTGCACAGGTCCTAAAAAAAGAAATATCTCTTTCTAACTCAAGTATTAAAAAGAAGTGGAATTCCATATCGTTGGGTAATTAAAGGAATCACATTTCTATACAAAGAAAGAAGATTTACGTTGAATTCTGTTCTGAAGCACGGGACTTTTGAAAAGGTATAAGGAAGAACTTAGGAAAAGACGATGGAAGAGCATGAAAAGGAAAAGATTATGATAAGAGAAGTGAAAAAGGTGAAGAAAGTCCAAAAGAATATCAAAGGGTGGTAAATGGAGATTGTGAAGATGCGAGATAAATCAAAGAGAAAAAGGGACAGAACAAGAGGAAGAAGAAGAAAAAAGAGGGAATAGGAGAAATAGAAGAAGAAGAAGAGAAAGAGGAAGAACAAGAACAAAAACAAGACTTGGAGTAAGGGGAAAAGGAGGAGAGCAGAAGAAGGAAAGAAAATGAAAATAATATCATGGAACGTTATGGGTTTGAATGCTGTAATTAAAAGAAAAGGGTATTCCATCACTTAGAAAAAATAAAAGCAGACGTAATTTGTCTGCAAGAAACTCATATAAGGGATAAGGACTTAAAATATGTGAAGAATTTGAGTTTGGGGACAGGATTTTTCTACGACAATTAAGAAGAAAAAAAAAGGTGTGACAATATTCGAAAATAAAAAATATAATGCAAAGGAAATATTCAGAGACAATAGAGGGATGGTGATTGGAGTAGAAGTGGAAGTAGTTGGTAACAAGATTTTGATAGTGGGAGTTAATGCCCTGCTTAGAACAAATCTTTTTTTATGAAAAACTTGCGAAAGATATATTAGACTATGATTATCAAATATAGTATTATGTGGAGATTGGAATGGGGTGATTAGTCCAGAAATAGACAGAACATTAAAAAAGAAAGGGAAAACCCCAAAAAAGAAAACTACCGAAGACTTTTGAAGAATTTAGGGATGTTACTTCAACAACAGATGTGTGGAGATACTTATATGGAAATCTTAAAGAGTATACGTATTTTTAAAAGTAACAAAACTGGGCGAGGATTGATATGTTCTTGGTTTCAAAGACGTTATGTAAAAATATAAAGAAAATGGAGATCTTGCCAAGGACATTATCAGATCACTGTCCTATTATGATGATGTTGAAAGAGAGAAAAGGAGAGTATAAATGGACTTTGAAAGATGAGCTTCTGCGAGATGAAAAAGTCGTAGAAAAGGTAAAACAAGAGATGGACTTCTTTTTTAAAGAAAATATGGGAAAAGGTACATCAAATAAGATTGTATGGGGTGCAGGAAAGGCAGTAATAAGAGGTATTTTTTTGAAACAGGAAGCTTATAAAAAAAGATGAAAAAACAGAAATTCAAATATAATGGGAGAAATTAAAGTAAAAGAGGAAGATTTGGGAAAAACCCAAATAATACGAAATTATTGAAGAAATAAAATTTTACAGAAACAATTAGCTAAGGAAGAAATTAGATTGAAAAAAAGATTAAGTATACTAGACAGAGATTTTTTGAGCATGCAAATAAAATTGGAAAATGGTTGGCATATAGATTGAAGAAAGAAAAAGAGAAGAGACTAATTACTGAGATTAGAAAAGGAGATAAGATATTTTGAGAACAAAAAAAAATTAAATATATATTTCAAGAATATTACAAAGATTTGTTTGATGATTCAGATGATACAGAAGAATATATTCAGCACGTGAAGAAATATTTAGATGGAGTTGGAATAGCTCCAATTCAAGAAGATCAAAAAATAGAATTGAATAAACCCATTTCAAAGATAGAAATAAGAATGGCAATCCCAAAAATTTAAAAATAGGAAAAGCACTTGGCCGGACAGTTATACAGCAAGATACTATAAGGAATTCCAAGAACAATTGATTGAACCCCTTTTTAAACTTTTTAATGAAATAGAATTTGAAGATAAACCAGATTCATGGGGAGAAGCATTGATTACTTTAATTCCAAAAGAAGGAAAAGAAAAATGAGAGGTAAAGAATTACAGACCAATATCCTTACTAAACATAGACTATAAGATATTTACATCTATCTTGGCAGAGAGATTAAAGAAGATTTTAAAAGTTTGGATTCATGAGGATCAAAGCGGATTTTTGCCTGGAAGAACAATAAAAGATAATGTAAGAATAATATTGGATATAATTGAACATTATCACAAACACAATGAAAAGAAATTAGGATTGGTTTTTGTAGATGCCAAAAAGACTTTTGATAATGTGAAATGGAAATTTATAATTGAGGTACTAGAAAAGATGGATATGGGGAAAAGATTTATCGATTGGGTTAAAAGGATATATAATAATCAGACAGCAAAATTGGTTATAAATGGGGAAATGTCAGAGAAATTGGAATTAGGAAGGGTACAAGACAAGGTTGTCCACTATACCCCTTAATTTTTATAATGGTATTAGAAATATTAAATAATAAGATTAGGCAAGATTCAGAAATAAAAGGAGTAAAGATTGGAAGTCAAATGTATAAGTTAAGGGTATTTGCAGATGACCTTGTAGTTATGTTAGATGACCCAATCACGAGTGTGTTAAGACTGATTAAGGTTTTTGAGGAAATGGAGACTCGCAGGTTTTAAGGTAAATATGGAGAAGACAACATTGTTAACTAAGAATATTTCTAAAGAAGAAAGATGGAAATTGAAGGTTTAACTAATCTTAAAATATCAAAGAAATAGGGATCTGGGTATTAATATTACTGGTAAAAAACAGTTGTTTGATAATAATTATAAGAAAATTTGGGGGGGGATAAAGGAGGATTTAAAGAAATGGGAAAATTGGATTTATCTTTAATGGGAAGGATTGCAACAATTAAAATGAAAATTTTGCCAAAAATGATATTTTTGTTTCAAAATTTACCAATTATTGTAAATGATGTACCTTTTAATCAATGGAAAAAAGATTTATCGAAGTTTGTCTGGAAAGGAAAAAAACCCGAATAAAATGGAAGGTGTTAAAATATGTACAAGAAAGAGAGGGATTAGGACTACCAGATTTAAAATTGTATTTCCATTCTAGTTGCCTTTGATGGATAATAGATTGGATTAAATTAGAAAATAGGAATTAATAATTTAGAAGGGGCGGATCTCTGTTTCTGTTGGCATGCCTATTTATGGTATGATAAAGTAAAAGGGAAACAAGGAATTTAATAATCATGTTATAAGGAGAACATTGTTGAGGGTTTGGTTACAGTACAAAAGTAAATTGTATGGGGAAAAAACCATTATGGGTTTCGACACACAGGCATTTTACAGAAAAGAGAAGCCCCAATTAAATAAATGGATAATTTACAGAGACTTATTAAAAATACAAGGCGAAAATGTAATTTAAAAAAAAAGGAATTTGGTGGGGGGGATTATCTCTCATTGGTTACTGCAAAGGCAACTAGAGGAAAGATTTAAATGGATAAGAAGACACAGGGAATTGAAACAAGAGAGAAGGAATTTGATAAATTGTTAAAACCGGGTTTAAATTTTTTAGGTAAATATATAAACTGTTATTAAATTGGCATTTGGAAGATGAAACAATTAAAGAGAATATGATAGGATGGGCAAAGAATCTGGAAAAATTGATCCCGTTACAGAAATGGGAAGATTCATGGAGGGATGTGAAGAAATATTGTATTAATATTAATTTAAAAAAAAATTATTACAAGCTCTTCTATCGTTGGTATTATACACCGGTACAAATTTCTAAAATAAGTAAGCACATAAAAGATACATGTTGGAAATGTTCAAAGAAAGGGACGTTTTACCATTTATGGTGGTTATGTGATAAAGCTAAGGAATTTTGGGGAAAAGATACATGAATGTATTGTTAATGCACTACAAATTAAATTTCCTAGAAGTCCAGAAATATATTTATTGAATATGTTGGATGATAGATACTTTAAAAAGAATTCACTGAGAAAAATGATGATTTATATGGTAACATGCAAACTAGTTTTTGCAAAATTATGGAAGTCAAAGGAAAACCTACGGTAGAGGATTGGCTATGGAAATTGTACGATTTATGGGAATTGGAAATACATCATTAATAAATGATAGACCGAAAGAGTTGATTACCGAAGAATGGAATTTAGAAAAACCCCCTTTTGGGGAAAACCCCAAAGGGAAGGAATAATTAAGAAATTTGTAGAATTGGAGATTCAGAAGTAGAAATTAGAAAATAAACTTTGAAATTACATGAAAAGGGAGTGGTATTATTCAATGAATATGTAGAAATGTTGGCCAACACAAGTATTGTATAATTATCCTCAAAGTATGTAGAGGAATAAGGGAAGGAGGGTAAGTAGGTATAAAAAATCAAGTAAGTGTTAGTATTAATAAAAGATAGTATTAAATTGTGTAATGATTTAATTAGATTACATTTATATTTGAAATTTTTTTTTTTTTAAATGTATGTAAGATTTATTGTGATGATGGAATTTATGTAACGACAAGACATAATGAATGTTTTATTTATATATTTGTTTTTTTTGTTTGTTGGTTTGTTTTTTGTTTTTCATAGTAAAATAAAGATAATAATAATAAAAAAAAAGTCCCTCTCATTAGTGCAATAGAATTGGGTTGATCTTAAAGTGCATTGCCAGTATCCTGACATATTTTTGATACTTCTCTCTCTGACCTTAATAGCTGATGACAGAAATTTAGCAACTGATAGGGTTATGTGATTAAATCAAACATTCAGTCAATCTGATATATAAATCCCTGTTTGACATGAAACGTCTGTTTGTCAACCAATTCAAATGTTATAATATTGTATAAGATGTTGATTCCTTATCATGGGGGATACTACAATGGATTGCAATACCTGTTATGTGTATAACAGATGCCAAATAAGTCCCTCTACCAATTAACGTATAGAGATGTATAGGGTCCTCTCTGTAAAAAGACCTGTTAGAGGTATGTAATGCAATGTGTAGATTAACAGATGATTTCTATATATATAAAAATGTGCCTAGACTATGTTATGTAATCTTCTCCAAGAGAAGTGGATAACTGTATACAGTGTATGTTGCGTTGATTATCTTAATAAAGTAGCCTAGAAGAGTAGAAAGCCATATATTGATTCTCCCATCCTAAATTTCTTGAATCCCAGGACTTCAGCAATTCTTAAGGGGAGTGTAGTTGTTAGTTTGTGTTGTTGGACAATAACAATTTAGAAGCTTAAGTGACCAGGAGGGTGGGCTTGAGGGAACTCCAATTAAATATAGACTAGTCAACAAATTGTCAGGGAACTATCAGTCCTTCAAAACTAAAGGGAAGGAGAACCACACCTGTTTCAGTAGTCCTACCTTGACCATGAATAGCTACTGTGGTGTCTACAAGGGGTCAAGATATTGGATCTACTACTTTGAGGTTAGAATAACATCAAACATTGTCAAGGGTCTCAGACGAGGAGCTCCATTCTTTCTGCAGTTTTTGGGACACATTCACCAGATGATAGCATTCAAAGATCATAATCATAATTGTCCCAAGATGATTAGAGGCCAGCTGAAATAAAGGTAGGCTAGCTGGAGCTGTGCTGAATCCAACCCCTTCTAGACTAGAGGATTTGGAAGTTATTTAGGACTATCCATGCTATGGTCTACAATTGCAGTTGTCGCCCTGGGCTGGCGGAGGTTTGGATGTGGCATAACTCACTGCTTCTTTAATCCAGCCCCTTTTCTGGCTCTTTTGCTGTCCAATCTCGGTTAGCAGACGAGTTCTATCAGCAGTTCTCTGAGATCAGTTGACAGAAGGACATTTTTGCCAATAGAAATAATTTATGCCCAGTCTTAAGCCTGTACAACCAGCACATCTTTGAATTAGGATTGCCTTGCTAGTCTCCCTCTCTGTCTCTCGCGCTCTTTTTTTTTTTTTTTTTACTGTTACAGTCATTTAAAGTTTATTTTTCTACTACTTCCTCCTCCCTAGGTGTTGGGCTGATGAATTATTGTGTGCTCATTAGAAAAACAGCTGGATATGGCTTACTCTAAAAACAGGGGGTTATATTAGCAGGGCTGGTTCTTCCTTTGTAAAAGAAGTCTAGGACGTCTCAGTTAAATTCCATATTTAATCGGCAGGGTATGTTGGCAGAAGACAACTGCTGACATCTAATGAATTTTTCTAATTTGCTAAATTATTCTAAATAATTAACAGTACATTTAACTTCTTCACAATTTAGAATCAGTCCAGAAATCCTGCTGTGCTAAATTCATTATTTTCTCCAGTTCCATACAGTGGTCAGCAATTAACTGAAAAGTTTGAATAGTTGTCTGCTTTCTATTCAGGGTTTCATTTTACTCTGCTGTTTTGAACAAATTGTAGAATTTTCTTTTCTTTTTTTTTTAATGTATTTGATTTGATTTGTATCCTGCTTTTCTCCCAAATGGCTTACAATATAAATTAAAACAGAACATCTAAAACAATATGAAGTACAAAAATTTAAAAAGCATTAAATGATATGGGATGGAGATAAATCCCTCCCCTGAAGATTGCAAGGCTCAGGCAGGTTTGTTTGGGGAAATGGGGTTTTCAGATAGTCTGGACCTAAAGTAGGTCCTGCCTTTCTCCCAGTGTGGGATTCAGAATGGCTTACAGTATAAGTTGAAAAAAAATGGAGCTAAGAGAATATATAGTAGAAAAGGTTTTTTTTAAATAAACATTTGAGTTAAGATTTAAACCAGAAATGTAATTCTCAAAATGGAAAGTCAATTTCCTGGAAAAATTCTGAGATGCTGAAGAAAGTGGGCACCTTGCATGTTAGAATTTATTAATGAAAACATGGCACCCAAAGTATTTTTAAATGAATTTTACAAAAATATTTCTTATCCTTAGTTGTAATATATGATTAGAGAAGCCTTGAATAATGAAATTATCCAATTCATTTGCATTACTCTTCTGTGTTCCTAACATCTGGCCTGATTTTGGACTTTTCTGTTTCTTTCTCTTCCTCTTCATTTTATATGACCTACTCTGGTGATAAATTCTGGAGAACTCCAAAATGTACAGATGGCTTTAGTGGCATATTATTCAGTTTTAATGAGTACTAGCGTGTATACCCGCTGTTGCCTGAGATTTCATTTTCTCATAGGTAATACTTGTTAGAAAGAGTTGAGATCCTGTCTCTCTAGTTCTCCAAACTGTCTTGTCCAGTACCTGTAATTTTTCCCCATATTCCCTGACCTAATCTGTATTCAGATTTATTAACACAGAGAGGTTGGGTTCCTGAGGAAAATACACTACCTTCTTCCTTGCTGCTAGGCCTCATCTCCATAGCAACCGGCCTCAGCTCTCTGGCTGAGAGTTCTAAAGGCCCCTCCCTGAACTGCAGACCCCAGGATTCCATAGAATCTTCTCAGGCAGCCAGTCATATGAGGTCTTCGCTTCACACAGCCAATCATATGAGGTCTTTGCTTGCCTGACACAGACAAACAAACAAAGTTTGACTTTTATGTATTAGTAGATGGATTAGCCAAGTATGAATTTGAAATAAGCTGGGCCTTGGAATTTATTCATTTATTTTAGATATGTACAATGACCTGGATATATAATTTTTATTTAATTTGTGCTGCTATCAAGTGTCTTGAAAATTACTGGATTTTGAGAGTTTATTAACTTTGTTCAAACCCAGTATGGGCAAAAGGACATCTGTATGCTAATTAATGAGGAATAATTCTGTTTTAAAAACTCAGTGTCAGGGTCATGGAAGCCTAATTCCAAGCTTTATTGCAGTAAAATAAATGTATGCCAGAGAGCAAGTTAGAACTGTAATAAATGAAATTGTCCTAGAATCTAAAATACTGGTATGAACATGAAGGAATATTATAAATACACATCCTTGCAGCTTGTTCTCTACTAATGTTACCTACCACACAACATTTTAATAAATCAAGTTTGCCCTTATTCTCTGGCCAGGGGTCACCATGACAGAGATACACTCCACGGCAACCAGTTAATCACTCCTGAAAGCTAGCTTCACTATCCATTACAGCTGTGTCTACAGTTGTTGCTCACAGCTGGACATGCTTCTCTGTCTGATCTTGCTTTCTTTGTGTTCTGACTATTGCTTGATAACCCACCGATTTTTCCTTTGCTAAGATAAGAGACAACATATGGCAGGGAATGCAATTCTTATGAGACAACCCTCCTCTCCTTATGCCTTTAACATGTAACATAGTGGAGGGTAAGGCCAAGGGCTAAGTCTCTGTGCCTTCTCAGTCTTTGAAATGCCATGTTGTCAAGTGGTCTGCTACCCATGAAAGAAGATTATAAAAATAAAAACTGACATATAGAACCGCTATTGAAAAGGCAATAACTCTCTCTCTCTCTTTTGCTGTCTCACACACAGATACACATACCTATCCTTCTCTCTTTTCTGGTGTGTATTAATTTCCAGTGGTCAGATAGGAAGACCTCCAGTAAAAACCTTAAAATTTGGTCCTATAAAATGGAGATCCCTGACTCTCGTTCTGAGTCTTCCCTTGCTCTGTTGAAATACGTAAGTTTGTCTCATTTTGGAATTTTTGGAAAGAACACTTAGGATTTATGAACTTACCTAATAGAGTTTAATTTCAGTGGATGCCAATGAAAATCACTTTATTCATTCCGTTGACACTTGCATGGCTTTGTCCTATAGCCTTTTCACAGTCCAAAGCCTAATAGAATGCTGAAAGAATAATAATAGATCTAGTAGCAGCAGGTTTTTATAAATAACTAGCATATATACCCAGCGTTGCCCAGGATTTCATTTTCTCATAGGTAATACTTGTTAGAAAGAGTTGAGGTCCTGTGTCTCTAATTCCCCAAACTGTCTTGTCCAGTACCTCTAACTTTTTCCTATATTCCCCAATCCAGTCTATATTCAGAGTTATTAACATGCAGAGCTTGGGTTCCTGAGGGAATACACTGCCCTCCACCTTGCTGCTAGGCCTCTTCTCCATAGCAACCGACCAGGCCCAAGAGCTCTCTGGCTGAGAATTCTAAAGGCCCCTCCCTAAACTGCCAACCTGGGGATTCCATAGAATCTTCTCAGGCAGCCTGAGATCTTTGCACCTGACACAACCAATCATATGAGGTCAGATCTCCGCCTGACACAGACAAACTCACAAACTTTGAATTTTGTATATTAGATACAGTGATCATTCAACAATCCTGCTATGGTTTGCTGACCTTGGTTTTGTGCTGCTGCTGGTTTTATTCTGCTTTAGATTTTGTTTATGTGTTATTTTTTATGGTTTTTCATCTTCATTATAAACCTTTCAAGACAACCTTCCTGGATGATATATAAATGTTGTAAGTAAATTAATCAGTGCCTTGCAGTTTGCATTCTTATGTGTCTGACTGGGGCAGGGAGTGGCAATGAAGAGACACACATGGTTCAGTCGAGAAGTGCATTTGGGGAAGGATGTAATTGATCCATTATTCTGTATCCCAACATTCCTGTATTTGACTGGTAACATAAGCTGCAGTCCTGTATACTGGAAGTCCCACTGAACTCACTAATACTTATCTCTCAGGAGGTATGTACAGGATTGTGCAGTTAAAGATCCTTACTACCTGCTCATTGTTTCTGGGTATATGGTTCAGGCCCTTTGAGGATCTGACAGGTCTAAGACGAGAGTTTTTGAAAGACTGCCTAGTCACATGCGTACCTTAATTGCTGTAGATTTTTATGGACACTTGCCTCTGAGTGCCCCCCCCCAATCGTCTGAGGTAAGAAGAGTAGCTGTCAGGCCTTCTTGATAGCAACATCTCCGCTATGGAACTTCCTCCCTGCTTGTTTTCACCTGGTATCAGTGAGGTAATGTTCAATCCACAATTTTTTGATGTTTTAAAAGAGTATTTTAGAAGAGGTCTTAGTGGTCTGATGTTGTAAAAAAGAAAGAAAGAAAGAAAGAAAGAAAGAAAGAAAGAAAGAAATGAAGAAGCAAAGCAAGAAAAGGAAGTTGTAATCTACTGCTGCTTGAAATTTTCTTCCTGTTCATTTGTCTTGCTTTCTTTTAGTTTAGTCAGAGTTTCCTAATTCCTTGATCAAATCTTCAGAGAGTGGATTGTAATTGGAATAACTTTTTAAAGTAACCAGGGGAGGGAGGTAAACAAAGCAAATTTCCTTGTCTTTTTTTAAAAAATAATTTCTCTAAGGAAATCATTGCCATTAAGAATCAACAATGTGGAGATGTTTACAGTGTCTAGGTACAATCTGTTAGCTTTGATTTTGTGGGACTGTTACATTTGTTTTATAAAGTAGTTCCTTCCTCTTAACATCTCCCCTTGGAGCATTTATTGTAAACCTCCAGAGTTTGTCCAAGGCTGCCAGCTTTTCAGGTTGACAGTTTCAGTGGGGCATATAAATCTCAGGGTTAAATTGAAATCTGGAATTAGCATAGTCCTTGGCATAACATATTTCTTGTCTTTTAAGGAAAAGAACGAAGGCAATTTTTTAAAAAAGCTGTCTCGTCACTTCCTTGCATTGCAAAGAATATTTAATTGGCTAAATTTGTTTGCATCAGCATGTTCTGGCACTCTATAGTATTTTATACTTTGGATTTTGTAGCACACTAAAGAATTTCAGAAGAAAATCAGCCTATGCTTCATAGATTATAGCAAAAAGTTTGATTATGTAGATCATGAGAAACTGTAGATTGCTCGTAAAGAAATGGGTGTGCCACAACAATTCATTGCCCTGATGCGTAACCTGTACTCATGAAAAGAGGCTACCATCAGCGCAGATAAGGAGAAATTGAATGGTTTCCAATTGGCAAGGGAGGTCAGGCAAGATTGCATTTTATCACCTTATCTGTTTAACTTGTACACTGTAAAGCAGGATTAGACTTAGGGGAAGGTGGCATGAAAATTGGACGAAGGAATGTCAATGATTTAAGATAGGCGGATAACACCATATTACTAGCAGAAAATTAAAAAAAAACTTGGGATGATTATTGAAGAAAGTTGAAGAAAGTGCAATGAGAGGTTTACAGCTGAATATTAAGAAAATAAAAATAATAACCATAAACAATTTATATAACTTTATACCAGATGTTGAAGATGTTAAAATAGTTCACAGTTTTCCAAATGTTCGCTTGGTCATTAATCAGAATAGAGACTGCATTCAAGAAATGAGAAGAAGACTAGGACTTGGAAGGGCAGCTGTGAAGGAACTAGACAAGATCCATCCCAGTTGCCACTGCCCTGGCCTTGGAGGGAGAGAAAGAGGCAGGCATAGTTCCACCATGCCTAGGCCCAGAAGCAAATGAAAAGCCTTCCCTCCATCCCAACTACTGCTGCCCTAGCCTTGTGTGAAGAGAAGAAGAAGCAGGATCTGTTGGACTTAATTCCATCTCCCACCCTTTACTTGTGTGCTGTGTCTTTAGATTGTAAGCCTGAGGGCAGAGAACTGCTTTATCTTGTTCTTTATCTTGTAAAACGTCAGCACTACTGCTAAATAAATAAATAGAAGTGTAAATATATATCATTGAATGCTCAGGTTAGGATTGTCTGTGCCATCATATTACCAATTTCTGTGTATGGTTGTGAAAGCTGGACAGTGAAGAAAGCTAATAGAAAGAAAATCAACTCCTTGAAATGTGGTGCTGCAGGAAGGTTCTACAGATATTGTGGACTGCTAAAAAGATGAATAGATCCTAGAGCTAATCAAGCCTGAATTCTCCCTAGAAGTCAGGATGACTAAAGATTGAGACTGCTGTACTTTGGACATATCATGAGAAGACACAACTCACTAGAAAAGACAATCGTGCTTGGTACAGTAGAAGGCTGTAGAAAAAGAGGAGGATCACACTGCAGATGGATAGACTCAATCAAGGAAGTCATGATCCTGAGTCTACAAGATTGTAGCAGGGGTGTTGATGATAGGGTAGCTTGGAGATTTCTCTTTCATGGGTCACCATAAATCAAAGTTAATTTGATGGCAGTTAACAGCAAAAACTTTTGTCTCCATTGGGAAAGGAATGTTTTTTCCTCCATTTCTACGACAGAATTTATGTTCATCACAAATGGACTCTGTACACCTATCAATTAGAAGAGTTATACTTTATATTAGACTAATTCTAAATCACTAGCACTACGCTGCACATTAGGAAATCATAAATATTTACCAAGGTATTTTATCTTGGGTGTTAATGTTCTACTTTAAATTTTTATTTAGCACCAAAAAATTGAACACTTCAGACCTGCAGCAAAAATTTGATGAAGCAAAATGTTTAAAGTATGCAGAGGAGGAATCCAGCTTGATCAGAAAAGTTTAGTCAATTGTTTTTGGTGCCGCAAGAGCTGCTGATTTAAACTGGTTATCTTTTACAATCTGTTTCATATTGCAGGTGATAACATCAAGCCGTTTACATCAAAGCAAGCCAAAGAAATTGTGATGTCTCTCCAGAAACCTGCAGTCTTCTGCAACATGGCTTTTGATTGGCCAGTACTTCATTGGAATGTTTCATATCTTGCTGATCTGTTTGGGACAAAAAGAATACTTTTCAGAATGGGAAAGAAGGACATGGGCACAGGTAAGGGGAGACTGAGTGATGTGTGCAATCTCTCAGTTCATGACAAGACCTCCAAGTTGGCTTGCTGCCATTCTTTATGTTCTGAAAGTGAAAACCAAAGTGTAATTAAAATTGGCTAATAAAGCATAATTCAATCACTAAGCATAAAGCAAACAAAATGCCAAAAATTTAGATCTTAGCAATTTCTGGGAAAATTATTGGTAAACAAACAAAAAGACTACAGTAGGACCTCTGTATCTGCGGATTCATTATCCACTGATTCAGTTATCTGCGATTGGCCACCATCGGGCCAACCGTGGCTAATTGGGCCTGGGGCGGGTGGCGGGAAAAGAGGAGTGTGGGATTGCACTCCTCGCCAACTCCCGTTGCCCGCCCCCGCCAACTCCCATCGCCCGCCCCAAGCCTGATCCCGGGAGTGGGAAAAGAGTGAGGAGTGCAGGATCGTGCTCCTTGCCAACTCCCATCGCCCACCCCGGGCCTGATCCCGGCAGCGAGTGGCAGGAAAAGACCGGGGAGCGAGGGATCACACTCCTCACCAACTCCCATTGCCCCTCCTCACCAACTCCTGTTGGCTGCCTCAGGCCCAATCCACTCCTTTCCTGCCTGCCACCATGATCGGGCCGGGGCTGGAGGCAAAACAGGGCATTCTCTACTACCCATGGATTTCAGTATCTGCAGAGGGGCCCGGAACCAATCCTCTGTGAATATGGGGGTCCTACTGTAGTTCTAGAATGATAGAAAAGAGTGGGCCTGAAAAGCATTCCTAGAAAGAGTCCACAAATTGAATGGCACTAAAGATGCTTTGATGCTCCAATTCTGATTTCCATTGGTAGTGGTAAGATACAAACATGCATGAGGATTCTTATAAGGGGGGCATTCTGTTAATTTTCTTGGATTCTGGAAATTTCTGAATATAAAAAAACAATGTTTTGAATTATGCTCTGAAAATAACTGGTAGCTATTAAGCTTCTTTCACCTTGGGTACTGTGTGGTTCCTTCAACCAGGACCATCAGTCAACTGGACCTCCAGATCAGTTATCATATGGCATTTACATACCTAAATATACTTCAGTATGTTTTTAGGAGCATTCACAAGGCATCTTATTTTGTAGTGCACAATCACTGCAGAAGGTGATATCTGATAGATAATGCAAGAAACATACCATGATGTAGTTACATATCTATATCTATATCTCTACATCTACATCTCTCTATCTATATACCACTTGTAAAGGAGTGAAAGGAAATGTTTGTGCAAAAGCCGAATACCTTTTACTTCCAGGGACTCCTATGACAGGCGAACCCCTCCACCCCTCCTCCTCCTCCGTCGTCGTCGTCTTCTTCTTCTGCTGCTGCTGCTGCTACTTCTGGTGGGGTACATTTCGGAAATTATGTACCAAATAACTGCAAACAGGGGCTTTGAAGGAACAAGGTGGGATATAACATCCCGTGAGCAGAGTTCTCTTTCCTCTCCTTCTCCCAGTAGTATAGAGAGCCAGTGTGAAGTAGTGGTTTGAGTTTTGGGCTATAACCCGGGAGAGCAGGGTTCAAATCTTCGTTTGGCCATGGAAACCCAGTGGTTGGGTTTGAGTCACACAGCCTCAACCCCCAGGAAATCACACAGTAGGAGTGCCTTAGAATTGCTGTAAACCGGAAACAGCTTGAATGTACACAACAACAAAAACGATCTACTCCAAGATACCTTTGGATTTCATCACTGGATGAAATCTTTCTCAGTGCACATTCATAAATTTATTGGTGCCCAATCTTGAAGCCACCTTGAATGCTATGATGGAAGAAAGGTGGAATATAAATTACATACGTACATACATCTAGATATTCTGAGTTGTAAATGAGGATGGAAGAATAATGCTGCAGATTCCCTACACATTTAGGCCTAATTCTTAAAAACTGCAGATAGGGGTGAAATAGATGTTAAGGAAGCAACCAGTGTCATTTAGTGGATTTGATAACCCTATTCTGATAACATGAACCTTAGATCCACAAGGATAGATTTAGTTCTGGGAAAAGTTTCTGTCTTGAGGTCAAAGTCTGTGTGTGTCTTGTCATCCCTTACTGGAAATGTTCAGTCTAAGGGGCAATCTGCTTTTTCTGAGGCACTAAATACTATTGTATACTAAAATAAGACAAAGATGTCTTTGGAGAAATTCCGCTTTAAGTAACTAAATATATCTTTTTGTCACCAAGAAAAAGTGACCCTAGAAGAACACATGATTTATACAAATAGTTTGCCTGTCAATGTGTAATGTGCAGCTGCCCTCTTGATTGCTTTCTTCTGTGTCTTTTTTTTTCCTGATAGGCTGATATTTTCAAGATAACGACATTTTTCTGATTTACTTCTTCCATTATCATTGGATGACTGTCCTGGTGGTAGCTTTTAATTATTCACTTTGCACCTAATGAATAATTTTGTATTTCTTGCTGAATCAGAAATGAATTAAATCAAAGCCCCTGCTTTGAGGAACGTGAAATCAGCAATGCAGACTTTTGTCTATGCCATTAAATATCAGGATTTTGTAAATAACATATCCAAGGTGAAAGACTGCATATTTCTTGGTTGCCAAATACTTGCCTTGCTTTATCTTGGGATCATACAGGGCTGTGAACGTACTGTTCTTTTAAAAATATTTCATATATTTCAACGTATTTGGTAGCAATTCATCTCTTTTTTGTGTAACTCTGTCTCCTAACAGCTCATATTTTAACAAGATTGACTTTCTTAGTTGTTAATGCATTTGAAATGCTGTATATAGAAGCAAGTGGACATAAAGGTTTAAAGGCTAATTCATATATGTCCCCGCTGCATGGCTTATGTCAAGAGCAGGCAATTCTGGCAAACCCAGGGGTCAGGTTTTTGCCCCCTTCAGGTGCTGCCCCCCTACAGGGTCTGCACAGACTTCCAAAAATATCAACAAGTTTGCTTCTGATTTTCAAAAACAATTAAAAAAACCCCACTGTTAAGCTGTGGAGAGACTGAAACCCATTTAAAAAGTGAATTGCCATTCCTGGAAAGGCAGTTTGCTTTTTTGTGGCCTACAAGAGGATAATCTGGGAAGTCTGGCATGATCAAATGTAGAAACCAGTCTTGAGGGCTGTATGCAGTCCCAGGGCCGCACGTGGTCCAATGCTGGTTTATAGAGCCTGTTTACATAGCACAGTTGTGGCACTGTGATTCCACTTTAACAGTAATGGGGGCATTCTGAAGCATCCTGGGGTTTGTAGTTTGGTCAGAGGCAACAGAGGAGCTCTCTGGCTGAGAATTCTAAACGACCTTCCCTAAACTGCCAACCTCAGGATTCCACAAGATGTTGCCAAGGCAGTTGAAGCGTGTGCTCTAATTGTGTAGTGGGAAATGTATTATATATTTGGGACATCATAAGTTTAGTACACCATCTTACGTACCTCTCTGGGGCAAACAGAGCACAAGAACAGGGCCTTCTGTAAGTGGCATTGTTTTCACATTAAATGTTATCTGTATGGTTAATGATATTCCTGTATTCTATCAGATGTGCAACCCATTGTTTTGAAACAATACACAGCCCAAAGCGTACTGAAGTACTTCTGTATGCACACACGTACATGTACCTTCAAGTTGCTTGTCGACTTACGACTACCCTATGTATTTCATAGGAGTTTTCTTAGGCAAGGAATAAAGGACGCTGGGTGGGGAAAAAATCTTCCGCTGCTCTACACATCCCAAAGTCCTTTATTATAAGGCATGGTAGCTGGGTTTTCTGGGAATTGAAACCCAAAACATAAGTAGGGACAAAATCCTTCCCCCCGCCACGCTTAGTTGATTAATTTCTTATTTTGGAGGCAAGTGTAGTTCCTGGAGATCTTGGTACAGCACCCAGTTACATTTAAATGTTGTATTGCTGACTCTCCACTTTGTCTCATATTCTTAGTCAATAAACCCAATACCAAGCTGGGTAGAAAGAATCGTATCCAAGCTGGCAAATAGAAAATGACAGTGATAGGAGTTTGTTCTCTTGCCTGAAGGAAATTAGAACAAATGTATGAGATTCGGATGGCAGCAATTCCCATGCAGTCAGAGGAATGAGGAATGGATGCCCTCAGAGCACTGACTCGCTTGCAAGAATGAAAGGCGTCCATATTTAAGTAGCTGTACATGAGTAGTGGAATGAAGGGTAAATGATTGTTCTGTCATTGCCATTCATGCAGCTCCTTGCAATTTGCTTTCCCTAGTAACAATGGTTTCGGTCCAGGAAAAAATTTCATATATTATGTTTTTCAGTCGAAGGACGAGCTCTGATGAGAAATGAAGGTCTCTGATTAGCCAGAGGAGATATGTGCTGTGGTGCAAGGAAAAACACCGCAGCCTTTTTTCTTCTTTCTGTGGTAATTTAAAAAAAAAAATTAAAAAAACCCTCATAAGTGCAGGCTTGTTAGTGGCCTTCCTAACTTGCTCCCTCTATAACCCCATTATTTCGAATAATGCAAAATGTGATTGTGTTTATTTCCGTTTGTTGTAGTTTTATCCCAATTTTCCATTTAAAAAGGACTGATAACAAACATCATGAAGAGCAAATTAAACAATAAAACAATTGAAATAATGACAACAATTAAGGGCTAAATTGAGATATGTCTCCATGTTCATCCTGAAACCAGGCTGAGTGGGAACTGAGATTGTGAGTCTGAGGCCAGACTGTTATAGCGCTATTATTCCACTTGCAACATCTCATGGAATCCTGGGATTTGCACCTTTCCAGACCACTTGGCCCCTCCCTAAACTGCAAACCCCATGATTCCATAGGACGTTGCAAGTGGAATAATAGCGCTGTAACAGTCTAGTGAGGAAATGGCCTGAGAGGAGTGAGCAGATCTCTGTCAATGCTGTCCTCATGCTACTTTCCATTACCAACACAAATAGCAATTCATTCCGTCCTTTAGTTCAACTCATTCCATGCACATAATTATGCATTGTTATCTAGACTGAATATATACTTTATTATTCTTTATTATTCTTAGTTTTGTATCCCATTGTTAGATTGGATGGCTCAAAGAAGCCTAAAGAAGTTATAAAAATTATTTATAAAATTACAACCATTCCTTTACCAAACTTTACAATTAAAAAAACAAAACAAAACCATTAAACAGATGGCCTCAGGAGAAGGAAGAAGGGGTAAAGAGGAGGAGATATTAGGGGGACATACTAGGGGGAAACACAGGATTTAAAAATACAGAAATAACAGAAAAACATGGTAATAATAGTGGTGCGCTTTCCAATGTTCAAAGTATGTTGTGATGTTTTTAATACTCACTCACCTTCTGTTGGCAGTTGTCCTCACCTGCAAATACTAAATAACCTATGCTGCTGGAACCATTCCTTTTTTTTACATAGAGATCCAATTCATAATGTTGTGTCATAATATTATATTGGGCTTTCATTGATAGTCGGGTCTAATGATTAGTCCAACACCTTTTTGTATCTTCACATTTGCTTCACCTTTCCAGACCTTTTAAATCCAAACCTTTTGAGCTGGATCTCATTTCCTGTGAGTAAATTTTTGCCTCTGGGGCATTTTGGCTGGAAGAAAAGGATCAGTCAGTTTTTGCTGATTCTTCTTCCTCTCTGTAAACCTTGGTGGCATCTAAAAAGCTGCTTGCAAAGTTGTACAAACCTCCAGAACAGTGGTGGAAGTAGTGCCAGGCACTGCAAGGGAAAGGAGGAATTGGTTAAAATTCCTTTCCCAAATCTTCTTGCAATGGAAAATTCCACTGGAGCTCTGGTTAACTGCAGATAGAATTGAATGCATAGTATTTAGCAAAGAGTTCCTTTTTGACTAAAAAATATGTTTGTGGGAACTTGTTCAAGATTGAGATGGTATTCTGGTGAGGGGGATAAACCTTCTGCCAGCTGTTTCCTTTCAGTAAATTTATCTCCAGGGGTTAAAAGAGAAAAAAAAACTCCATTTGTGCCTTGGGTCTATACCATCTTTTCTGTTGAATATAAATTCCAAAAAAACTATTTGCCATGCCCCTGAAATTGCCCTTGTCATTGGTAGCATTTGGACTGGAAAGGCTATTTTTGGTTTTGTTCTGCTAAACACCCTTATATACTTTCCTCTGAGGTTTAATGTTTGGGAAAAGAGACAAAGCCAGTACATTTAGAGTGGCTATAAAAAAAATAATTTTCTGAAATAGGAAATTAGATGCAGGGCTTGCCAAGGCGTTGTGTGACAGTTTTGTTGAAAAATGGCTTCCTAGCCTCTAACCCATAGTTTGTCTCTCTCAGGCCTCAGGAAAGATAGTATTTCATTTTAAGTGAGGGAAGCCCTATGTAGATTACAGCACCTGCAGTTCCTTACTATTGGCTATACTGGGCCAAAGTGATATGAGTTGGGAGCCAAGACATCTGGATGGTCAAAGTTTCCCCACCTCTGTTTACAGGTCAATCTATGCATTTCAAAGTGGGGAACATTAACTCATAGAGTTCAATACCTGACAGTAACTGCATGTATTTGGTCAGGTGTTTTTGAACTCAGCTCTAAAAATAAATTGGTTTCCTAAATTGGCAGTTAAATTCCCTTTTTACAATATAAAATAGTTGAGGTATTATTTTTTGTATAACATTCTCAAGGGAATGTTTGCTTGCTTCCGTTGTGCCACTAGGTAACTAAATTTTTTTAGAACCAGCCAAGGATATTTCAAGATATTTATCTGGAACAAATTCACTTAGGCTGCTTTCCAGATATGCTCTTATATATGAACGGTTCTCCAACATTTTCACCTGTTTTATGCGTCCCCCTCTTTGCAAAATGGCTGAAGACTATCTGTCTGTCTATGGGCTGCATGTGCTTAAATCCCCCAGTGCTGAAATTGTGACAGGCTTGACAGCATACAAGCTCAACACTGTTAAAATCCTGGCATCCTAAACATCTCCATTTACAAGCTTAACCAATACATTCTGCAGATGACTACATTTCAGGGAAGGGGAAGGGAAAGTATTTCTCAGAAAGATGAGTCTGCTTCTCCTAGTCCAAACTGAGCCCCGGAACATGTGTTTAAAAATCCAGTGCACAAAACAGACCAATTGCCATAACCACATGGTGATGTACTGCACTTCCCTGCTGGGATCTGATCCTGTAGAATTCCCTTGCATTCTTTTTTTTCCCTCCTCTCTGTCCTTTTATGTTGATTCATGAAGCAGGCTTGAAAGTATTTAGGTGGGAAAAAGTTTGGGGGAACTCTATCAGAGACCCAGATCCAAAGAGCCAAAATATAGAGGAAAAAAGCATGTTTTCCCTCAAACAAAAAGTCCACCCAGAAAATGGAGAAAGTCTCAAAAGCCATTTGTGGCAAAGCAGATGTTCAAAGGAAAGCAGCTGGATCCATAATCAGGGGTCTTTGGGAGACAGAATATTAAAAAGCATCATGTGTCTGTACTGTTGATCTTACATCTGTTAAGTCTGAGTGCAATAGACTCATACAAACAGGGCTATCGTGGTTTATGTCATGTTTCATAAAACAAGTAGAGTTTTTCGCAAACCTGCGTTATGCACATTGTTCAATAGTTTCTACTTGGCTTCCCCTGGAACTGAGAGTGTCTAACTGAGAGGTGTGGGGTTACCTTTGGGATCCTGAGATATTTTTGCTTGAAATTCTCCAAAGCCCCATCCAGCATGACCAGCGGTAGGGAATTGCTGGAGTTTTACCTCAAAATATCTGGAGGACCATAGGTTCTCCTTTCTTGAGCTGTTTGAACCAGCAGCTTAAGGGCAGGGAAACTAGTGTTACATCTAAACCTAGCCTTTGGCCAGGATCCAGTGATTTACTTCCATTGGATATTGCTGCTACCACCAGAATCAATAATTACCACTTCTTTGTATTGCCCTCGTGTACCTTAAGCCTGTACTGGAGAATTGGGAAGTTCGCCTCCCAAGCAGGTTTTTGGCACCGTGGAAAGCTACAGTGGGAAGTGGAGTGGAATAGACTCCCAATTCTGTCAGTTTTGCATACAGAAGTACACCGGTGGAGGTGGAAATAAGCCAGTACATCTTGGCCCTTGGATTTTCACACATTGATCTGAAAGTCAGCTCCAAACTCTGTTAGAGGAACAAGAGAGTACTCCATGTTTGGATGGAAAAATTGATTATTACATAAATTTGGTAAACAGATTACAGTAGGATGTAACTTACTGTAATCGCTGTTAACAATCTATAAGGTTTTTTCTTCCCATCCTGGTAAGTTCTTGGTTCATTTAACCGCTTCTGCTTGCAGGGATAATTGAGCAGGAGTAATTAAGCATGCAGGCATGAGCATATTTACTTATAAATAATCAGATCAGTATTGTTATTGGACAGACTTGTATTTTTAAAAGAGTATATGCATTCATTCTGAAAGATTCCAAGGAATTCTACCTTAACACTTCCTGCAAATGCATCCACAGTTTCCCAGCATTTCTCTGTGTTAAGAGAAGTTTTTCCTACCCCTGCTTTTCAGAAAGGGAATCCTAAGCAGCTGTGGCATAACTTCTCTTTGTATCACAAGAATCTTCTCATTGAGCAGATGTGGGTAAAAGGAGGACTGTCAGTTAGATGCCAACATTGTCATACATGCGGCATTTTCAGCTGAGGCATCCCAAGCTGCTGTAATTTCATTTGTGGTTTATATTGCGTTTAACTGGCAATTGGAGCTGAGAGAGAAAGTTATTGTTTTATCTTTTAACCTGCTTTGCTTCATATCTATTCTTTATTATTGGTGTTGTGTTCAGCGTGCCAATAATGTTGCCTCTTTTTCTATTGCTTTAGCTCCTCTGTTTGAAACAGAGTGCAGTTATGTAGAAGCAACACTTGAAGAGTTTCTTGCCTGGAGTGAAAGACAGCCTTCTTGCTCTTCTGGACCATTCAAGGCTTATGATTTGTATAAATACTGGACATACGCTGACTATAAGTACATTGCTAGGTTGTTTGAAGACAAGCCAGAGCGCTTCCAGGTACATTATTACAGTTGTTCTGTCTCACATCACAGCATGATGGGAACATTCAGAAAACCATCTATTATGCAGCCGGTCTCTGGTGTAATAAAAAATAGTGTAGCAATTTTTTTATTTAAAAAAAATCATTCATCATATTTATATCCTACTTTTCTTCCAAGGAGACAAGTATAATGTACATAGTTCTTAATGTCTGGCCCCTATTTTAGTTTCCTGGAACCGCAGAACCAGAGGGTAGCATATAGGCCGTTTACTCTAACCTCCTTTCCAGTGGAGGAAATCCTGAGCTAGAACATCCTGGCTGTCTAGATTCTTCCTAAAAGACATCCAGGAATGATCTGCTGAGTCATTGGTTCCATTGTGTGATCATAGCTTTGAGGAGTTTCTCCCATTAGATCTAATTCTGCCCCCTCAGGAAACAAGCTCTGAAGTGTTGTGTTCCCTCTCAGGCTTTTCCAGGATAAAGATACTCAGTTCTAACTCCAGCTATTCATACTAGTTTTCCATACAGTAACTATTTGGTTTGCCCACCTCTGAACCTATTTATGCCCTGCTTAGAGTGCAGTCCCCTAAACTGGACATGGTACTCCCAATGCCCGGTCAGTTGGTTTTGTGGCTGAGTAGAGTTTGAACCTATCTCTCCTTCATCCTAATTTGTGTTTCATTGTCTGGGAAGTCTGTGATTCAGATCTCACTACCATATGCCAGGTTGGGATAAGCAGTTTCTAGAAGCCATGGTGCTACCCCTCTCTGCACTCATTCGCATCTTGCCAGATTTTTAAAACTAAGACACGTCCTTCACATGTTCATGTGCTATTGTGATAGTGCAGTCATTTGGGGAGTGTGCTGACATGTTTTAGGCAGTTTCCTTTTCAAAACCAAAATGTGTATGTGGGCCTAAAGTCATACAAATAATTTTTTCAGACATGAGCAGTGATGGACATTTGTTCATGCTGAGAAGGTCTAGGCTTGGCTAATGCCTAGGAGGGAACTCTTGAGAAAATGACTATACTATAAACAACAAACGCCTATGTCATATGTATCTTCAGGACCCTATGAAAAATGCCTCTGGAACCAAATATCAAAGGCTAGCACTTAATGTTAGTGTCTGAGAATGATAGTGACAAGAGGTGCAGGCTACGTGCTGGGAAAAAAGTTGATTCCCTACTTAAATCTTGGGAAAGTTATTTTTGAACTAAAACTTCCAGAATTTTTAGAGCTGCAGTCCAAAAAAGTGGCTGTCTCAAGTTTTAACCATACTGGTGCCATCTTACATAGTAGTGGTATGTAAGAAAAACCATGCTAGATCAGCCCAAAAATAGTCATCAGTGGCAGATCACAGTAATAGTACATGTGGCACTAAACACAGAACTATCACCACTGAATACCACTGAAGGATATTCTCAGCCTAAAAACTAGTTTTGTTGCAGTGTGTATTAGTATTTAAAAGTTTTTGAGAGAGACTTCTTAGTGTTATTCTACCAGGTTAGAGACTGTCTATTGATAAGTTATCTTATAACTTCCCATGCTTATCTGCTGTTTTCATTTAGATTTTATTTAGATATTTTACTAAGGTGACTTGAAGGGTACATGAAGGGTAGCTACCCCCCCCCTTTTTTTTGCTCACAATGATTAATAGGGCTATTTAGAAGTTGTTTGAAATTTAGATTGCGCTGTTTATCATTTACAGTTGTGTGGCTTAAGGTAATGATTCCATTATTTTAATGTACGAGCAGTATCTTACGTCTTCCCAGATTTTTTGTTCACTTGATATTACATTACAGAATTTTGAGGTATAAATCAGAGGCAAGATATATGCATGAAGTTTAAATAGAAATGAGTCCTCTTAAAGTGACATATGGGTATATTAGCTCCATTGTAAGCAGCAAGCAAAATAAATGTAATTCAGAAGTAATGTACCATCTGTTATGGTTGGGGTACTTATAAACTGCACTGCTTTCAGCTCTGGATCTTTTTTTATTGTAAAAAAGAAAAGAAAAAGGCAGCCCATTGTGCCAGAATTTTAGAACTTACCAATTCCTTTTCAGTTCATTGGGTATATACTATTTTGTCCATAATCACAGAGGGTATTTACCATGGTTGAACCATTTTAAAAATAAGTTCTTTTTAAAATCTGATATTGATTATGTTTGCTGTCTTTCTTCTTAAGTTGCGACTGAACAGAGAAACTACTTAGGTGTGAGATTAAAGTGTAGGGATGGCTATTACCTTTAACTTTATCACCGAAATAGTTATATTGGATTTTAAATTTTATGGCCGTGGAAAGCTGGATGAACAACTTTTCTTTTGTGGTTTCTTGAAGTTTCTGACAAATGTTTGTATTACCCTTCTGTATTTCTTTCTGTAAATCAGGTAAGCTCCCACCATCACTTCGTTCAATTAGAAACTTGTCATTCACCTTGATGATTCCTCAGTACTGAATCTCAGAAAAAGAGATGCTACCTTCAGAGAATTTAAAATACCTTATAGAGGGTTAACGTACGTTCGAAATTTTTTTAGTGTGCAAAAAGTTCATCCCTGAACCTAGAAAAATCCATTCTGTAGAGCAGGGATCATTAACATTGTTGATTTGGAAGGTCATTTTACCACTAGATTTCCTGGCGCAGAGAACAGATGTCTTTCCTGCTGTACAACACCTTCAGAAAGGGTACGATTCCATAGTAAAGCAGGCGCCAGTAATGTTTCTTAGTTATTAAGTGGCTACATTCAGCCACATATATTTACTAGATCCAAGCAAAGATGTGTTATATGGTGCAGTATATATTGGTGGTCTTATATTATTACCATAACCACCACCTGTGCAATGTCTTTTGATACATGTATTCTGTACTCATTGGTGTATATTTTCCCCTGGAGAGCCAATACAAGTCTATGGACAGCACTTTGTTTTTTTCTCCAGAAGGATTTATCAGGTGGACATATCTTCTGATGTACAAGATAAATATACACCCTGGACCCTTACAGAATCCCGAAGTAGAAGACATAGTTGCATGTAGAAGGTTCCAGATTCAATTACTTGCATCTTTACTGAGATCTCAACCCATTGCTTGGAGAAGACTTTTACCCAAGATCCAAAGAGCAACCCCTAGCTCAAGCAGACAGCCCTGGAAAAGACTGACCAGTACTCTGGTCCAGTTTCATATGAGGCAGCCTCTTATGTGCATGTGTTGTTGTGGGGAAGATATACCCTTTTTTATTAAACATATATTACACCACTGTCCTAACTGTCCTGTTGAACAAATTGGTGATTGATCAACTGTTGTTTGGGATAAACTGCAGCCATTGTTTTAGGTGTTGTGGCATTGAACCAAATGTCCATTAGATTAATAGTACTAACCAGAATAGCACAGGGCAAAATTAAAAATGTCTAGGTTTGCAAAATCTAAGAGATTTAAATCAAATACTTAAGCCCGACCTGTGTAAATCTGAAGTACACCAACAGCTGCCACTACAGGAAATTCCCTTAAAACGGGCACTGAGTTGGTTCTGATAACTCATGATTATGGTTTCTTCTAATATATCCTACTGATTTCATGCTACACATTTTGTAGACAACAGAGAGGAATGGATTAAACATACTTCTACCTTTCTTGGAAAAAGAATATGGCTGTCTTCTTTGCCTCCTGTTAACCTACTAAATTTAATAGGTTCCCCAGAGAATTCAGTGAGGAGTTGCCTAAATATTTAAATAGGCTTTTTCTTCCTCATCTGGGCAAGCCAAAAACTCTGAATGAAATTGTTGTTTTCAGTTTTTCTTTTCCCCCTAGAAGTTTAAGTTCTGTTCATCCCAGACTTTGGGAATATTTCCAGTCTTAATGTTGGTTAATCCCAGACATTGAGACTATTCTTTCCTACATTTGAAAAAACTAATTGTGCACGTTTTCCTAATACAGTTGGCCCTCCACATTCGCTAGAGTTACGGGCACAGGACCCTCACAAAAGTGGAAAAATTGTAAATATCAAAATGTATGTGTGTGTCTGTAGGAAGGGGGCCAAAGTAGAGAGATTGGGCACACAGGGTCCAAACCAGGTCAGAGAAAGGTTTGGGGAGAGGGTGTTGTCATGATGACCCTATACTTCTTCTCTGTTGCCCTTCTCCTCCCTTGGGTGTGTGGGGATCATCAGGGGAGGATTTGTGATGCTGAGAAACTGGGCTGTGATCCATCCTTAGCTGGCCAGGTAGCAGCTGGTGGAGAAGGAGAAGGACCAGATGCAGGTTTTTAAAGGGCAATGCAGCTTGATCGGAGCCGCAGAGAGGAAAGGTTCTCTTTGGGGACATGTGTATCTAAAGGACTATATTCTGCTCCATAATCCTCATTGAACTTTTTCTAGGGCTCTTCCTGTCTTTCTCCCTCCATCAAAATTTAGGTGGATGATAACCAGAGAGAGGGCTGATGCAGTCTCAGATGTCTGTTTATGGAAAGCTCTCCCCATGGTACCAGTTGTGTTCTTTTCTCAAGGCCAAATAAATTTATATTTGCTCAGTTTTCCCGGCATGGAGTTATAAACTGGTTGATCAGAGTTTATCTTCTCTGCTGATGCCAAAGTGGTCTTTTAAAGGTTTTGTTCTGCTTTATGTGGTATCTTACATTTGTTTTAAAATTATTTTCTCACATGCATGTGTATGTATCTTGAAGTTACCTTTTGATTTATGGCAATCCCATGAATTTCATAGAGCTCTCTAAGGCAAGGAATACTCAGAGGTGATTTTGCGTTCCTTCCTTTGAGATACAGACTACAGCATAGGTATTCATTGGCAGTCTCCCATCCAAATATTAACCAGGGCTGAACCTGCTTAGCTTCCAAGGTCAGACAGGATCTATACCACACTAATAATTTACAGAAAGTTGGCCTAGAAATATTTTAAATGGAGAAATAATATATATATTCAAATAGAGCCGACAATAGTTAACAAGAAGTGTGAGGATATCTGGCTTATCTGTAGTATGATATACTTTTCAAATTCAGTATTAAGTATCATTCTATGTAGGTATGAGAAGAACAATTGAAATGCGTATGACAAATGCCATAGTAATTGGGGGAAAACTACTGTGCCTCACCTTTCTAGATTTCAGGCTAGGAGGTAAGGGTATAGTTAGATCCAGTACTTACCTGCATGAGATGAAATAGAGCAGACAGCCATCAGGCCTGAGGATTCTCTTTCATTTTTTAAAAAACCTGAGCAGAACCAGACATATAATGTGAAGTGAGGGGAGCAGATACAGGCAACTGCATCACTCCACAAACTGTACAGTGGGACATACCCAAATCTTCATTCATTCATTCATTTATTCATTCATAAGTTATTTTAGCCTATCTTTAAAATTAGAACTCCGTGTATAAGTTAGTAGAGATCAGGAATTCTAATGTAGCACTCTAAAACTGGCCGGCAGAGAGGTGAACAAAGGTCTGGCCAAAAGCAACCAGCAGCTAACACCTGCTTTACAGGTTAAGGATGCTTCGGCTAAGAGAAGGTCAGTCTTGGTGGATGATCTGATATGAAGATCTCTACTTTCCGAACTCCCCTTTGAAAAGAGGATGTGACATCTTATGATTGGATAACTGTCTTAAAACCTGGAGAAGGAAGAATATATAAACACAAATGGATAATTTATGCAACAGGAGTTCACCTGCAATTTATACTGAAACAGGTGCTGCTTATACTGAGACAGGTGCTGCTTAAAATCATGTATAATTGAGGGAGGGTTGAGCAGTAGTGTAGCCATGATGTTATCAGATGATTCATGATGATAAAATTCCAAACAGACTGTAAAGAGATACCGAGCAATCATCTTAATGCTGGATGCTCAAGAGTGGAATGGCACATGTGTTTCAGTAATGAAGTGCAATAGGGTTTTGTTGCAGCAGATGGCTCTTGTACCACATATTCACTGATGGAGTCTGAATTGGCAGTAACTTCTCAGGAGAGATCTTGAGGTCATTTTGGAAGACTCGCTGTCAGCAGCCCAATGTGCTGTTGTAGACAAATGGACTGGTACAGTGTCAGACATCATTGGAAAAGCTATTGAAACAGGCCAGCATTGTTATGTGCTGTCAAGCTGAGGATGACTTATGGTGATCCTATCATAGGATTTTCTTGGCAAGATTTATGCAAGGGAGATAAATTGCCATTGCTTTCACTGTTCTCAAAGGTTGAGAGAGTATGACTAGTCCAAAGTCACCCAGCAGGTTTCCATGGCTGAGTGAGAATTCAAATCCCAGTTTCTTAGTTTAGCACATAAACCACTATACTGCACTGGCTCTCAAATTAGTGTTGTGACTACACAAATCTGTAACCCTGTTCAAATGTCCAGAAGTCAGGATACCCTGATACATAGGGGGAAGGAGCAGACTTGCCCTTCCTCCTCAACCTCATTAGTTTCTATGTGTGGAGAACAACAGTCTCCACTGTGCATAGAGGCTGTCCGTATGGCCCAGGGTTCCCATTTATGTGGAGAGGCTCTCTATATATGAGACAGATGTCTTCTTCAAACTATGTTTTTCAGACATAGAGAACAACAGTGCAGGTGGGCAGAGATAGCCAGCTTCCTCTTCCCTATCCCAATCTCTTGAACAGAAGTTATTGCATATCTGTATCTAGACAGCTGTGTACAGGCCAGTTGTTTCTACCTGCAAGTGAGTGGATGCGACTGTGTAGAGTTGGAGGTCTCAAGCGGAGTGCCTCAGAGTTCTCTCTTAGGGCAAATGCTTTACAGCAGTGGTCTCAACCTGTGGGTCCCCAGATGTTTGTGGACTTCAGCTCCCAGAAGCCCCAGCCACTATGGTCAATGCTCAGGGCTTCTGCGAGCTGAAGTCCACGAACATCTGGGGACCCACAGGTTGAGAACCACTGCTTTACAGTATTTTTATCAGTGAATTAGATAATGGAGTGAAGGGAAATCCTTATCGAATTTGCAGATGATACAAAGCTGGAAGATGTAGCTAACACATTGGAAAAGAGGAACAGATTTCAAAAGGACCTTGATGAACTAGAACGGTGGACTGAAATTAATAAAATTCAACAGAGACAGATGCAGTATTCTGTATTTAGGTCACAAAAACCAAATGCACAAGTATAGAATGGGGATACTCGGCTTAGCAATACTACATGTTAAAAGGACTTTAGGATTTGAAGGGATGTCATGTTGAGGATGGAGAGGGCTTGTTTTCCGCTGCTTCAGAGACTAGGGCAAGGACCAATGGATTCAAGCTGCAGGAAAGGAGATTCCACCTGAACCTCAGGAAGAACTTCCTGATGATCAGAGCTGTCCGGCAGTGGAATATGCTGCCTTGGAGTGTGGTAGAATCTCCTTCTTTGGAAGTTTTTAAGCAGAGGCTGGATGGCCATCTGTTGGGAATGCTTTGATGGTGTTCCTGCATGGCAGGGGGTTGGACTGGATGGCCCCTGGGATCTCGTCCAACTCGATGATTCTGTGATGATTGTGGATCATAAGTTGAACATCAGCCAGCAGTGTTATGCTACAGTGAAGAAGGCAAGTATTATGTTGGTTATGTTATTAGAAGCATAGTTCCCAAATCAAGGGAGATAATAGTCTGCATGTAGTCTTCACTGGCCAAGCCTTATCTGGAGTACTATATTCTGTTCTTGGCATCTTATTTTAAGAAGGATATAGACAAGCTGGAGTAAGTTCAGAGAAGGGCAAGGAAATTGATAAAAGATATGGAGAACAAACATATGAGGACAGGTTGAAGGAACTGGGCACGTTGAGCTTGATGAAGAAAAGACTGAGGGGTGACATGATCACACTGTTTAAATACCTCAAGGGCTGCCACAAAGAGGAGAGTGTAAGCTTGTTCTTTGCTGCCTCAGAGAGTTCAATTTGGCCTCATGCTTTTAAGTTACAGGAGGATAGATTTAGATTGAACGCTGAAGGAACTTCTTGACAGTAAGAGTGGTTTGGCAGCGGAACCAACTGTATAAAGAGATGGCAGGCTCTCCTCTGGATGTCTCTCAAAGGAGGCTGGACAGCTATTGGCTGGGGATGCTCTAGCTCAGAGCTTTCCAAACTTCTCATGTTGATGACACACTTTTTAGACATGCATCATTTCACAACGCAGTAATTCAGTTTTACTAGCAAACTGGAGGTTAAACTAACCCCTTATAAGAGATACAGACACATACATAAATTGTAATAGCAAAATATGGGGGCACAACATATCTCCCTTTCATATATTTTTTAAAATATATGATTTATAAATAATAACATACTTTTTCAAGATTGTAGGCGACACACCTACACACTTCAGGCCACACACTACCATGTTGCAGCACACCGTTTCGAAAGCCCTGCTCTAGCTGGAGAGCCTGCATTGCGGGGGTTGGACTTCATGACCCATGAGACCTCTTCCAAATCTGTGACTCTGTGATTTTAGGATATCCCTATCTTCAAAAGCCGCTTCTGGGAAAAAAAGCTTTTTCAAAAAAATTAAGACTTTTATTTTAGGAAAAAAAGATTGCCAGTGATGAAGCTTAATTAATTTAGAGTAATTGAACATATATTATAATGAACTTTCCTTTTTAGCACAAATTTGAGGCTTTTCTGCTCTTCCTTGTTTAAAAAAATCTTTGGAAGGACTCCTCTTTTTCTTTTGCTATCTTCTTAATCTGGGCATTAGTTTGGCATTGGTTCTATAAACTATTTCCCAATTGATATTTAAAAAAAAAACCACACACACACACACACAATACTTTTAATGTCCTTGGCAAAAATTGCATACTTTCACCACAGACTTTACCCAGTGTCAGTGGAACAGGTTCCTACCCAATGCCAAAGGAACCATTTCATTGAAAGGATTTTGCCTTTGAAAATAATTGGATGACTTTCTCCTCAGTCAAACTGGTCTGCAGCCAAGTGGCTACCTGTCCTCTTGTACTTGGTTTGAATCAAAATGCATTGATACTTGTATACCTTATAGTATTGAAGGTTGTTTGACTACACTCACAGATTAATCCTGTTCAATTTATTAAAGTATCCATAATTGTTTTATGGATAGTATTTTTTTGAGATTTGCTTTCTTTGCCTTGGATCCTAACCAGATGCCTATAAATGGAAAGGAGTCCTTCCATTCAGGAATGAGATTGAGATCCAGTAGAATTTGCTCTTGGTTTTTGAAAGTTCAGCTATTTCTTCAGCCACTTCCCATTCTTCTTGCCTTCTAGAATAAATTTTGGGGGACACGAGGCTTGCAGTGGGAATCCGTAAAAGTTGTCCTCTTCCTTCCATTGATGTCTCTGAGTGAAGCACATTCAGGGGACATTCCAGTTGGGGTAAATTTAGGAATCTGACCAGTGTTGTTGTATTATGTATATCAGTACAAATGAATCACTTTTTATTTTTGCAAGAAGTCAAGGACAAGATGATGAAGGTGGCATTCATTTCTTTTAAAAAATGGAATAAATCAAAAAACAGCCAGCCAACTAGAAATAGATGGTATTAACAGTGGCCTCCCAATGTCGGAGATTAGAGCTGATCGCTCATCAAAGTGAGATGACATTTTGCTTATTAATTTTCTTTCTTTTTCAAAATAAGTTCCAAGAGATTCTGGGTATAACCTATTACTGGTTTCTTCAACCACGAGTATTACAGGAATAGTGGGATGAATCATTATGCTACTTTACCTGTCATACACTGAGCAGCAGAAGAAGGCAGGCAACCCTTTTATCATGTAGCTACTATAGATGTGGCATACATTTCAACTTATAAGTCAGGATGATAGATATAGGGAATGCATACACATGATCAACTGCTTGGGAAGAGTTCTTTTATTCTGAGACAGTTTAGTCATTTGTATTTTCCTGCCAAGTACTAAGGATGTGTAATAAAATGGTTCTCCATAGGTTCCTTCACAGCTTCATGCTTACAGACACGTTGATGAAACTTGCCACTTGGCAGATGGGTCTCTGAATGATCTACTACAAAGAGTGATTGACAGTTGGGTGAGATGGAATATAAATGCTAGATTTACAACCTATTTTCTCTTCTAAAAAAATGGTTAATCACCTCCACTGTCTCTATAGAGATTAATTTTGAAGTGCTAATATACTTCACTTGATTTTTTTTGTATGCTGCTTACACCCTAAAACAGTATAATGTAGGTGTGGACAGGTGTGACCCTCCACATGTTTTTGAACTACAACATCCATAATCCTTCCCCCATTGGCTATTCTTGCTAGGGACGGTGGCATTTGTAGGTGAAAACCCACAGTTGTCCAGCCTTGGCAGAGCTTTCAGGAGAAAATGTAGAGGAGAGGAAGATGGAACATGGCTGGATACTCAAAATATTATTGTGTTTGAACCCTCTGTTTGCAACAGGATATAGTATGGTCTGATTTTGGATTTGAGGGACGCAATGGAAAGGAGAGTACTCTGTGGATTGGCTCAGAAGGAGCAAATACGCCGTGCCATTTGGACACCTATGGCTGCAATTTAGTACTACAAGTACAGGGAAGGTAAGAAGAAACATTGACGTGACATCTCTGTAGTATCCATGACTGATTCTCAGTGCTGTTGAGTGCAGTGAGTGTTATTTGTTGTTGTTCCCTGCCTTGATGCACAAGGGGAGATGGGTAAAAAATAAGTAGTTGGAGTAGTAGCAGCAGCACAAGCACAAGGCTTGGCATGAATATGTCATTCTCAGAGTCTCCATATGTGGTTATGTGGAAAGCAAATTCTTGATCCAGTCTCTCTTTAAAGTGGAGACAGATTACTCAGGCATGGAGATGAGCTGCTCTCGATGGCCACCACATGATCAGCAGGTTCATCTACCTATTTACAATTTAGAAAAATGTGTCCCGATCCAGCAAAGCTATTCTTTCTACTCCCCACCTTTTAAAGTGGTTTGTATTTATTTATTTATTTATTTCTCCCTGAAGTTCAGACATCTCCATTTTGTTTACCTTAAACTTAAACCTCCCAAGTACTGGAAATCGAATGTGATAGCACTTAAGGTAGATTAAGACCAGGTGGCCTACATCTAGTCAGCAGTACATGAAACTCCCAGATAGTTTGGCAGTTGCTTACAGGAATGGTGCTCCAAATCCTTACTGCTTCAAGTTCTTTTTTGGTACATTTTTCCCAAGGCTTGAAAATAATTAGTTTGAAATAACTAGTTTCTTAAAATTAATTAATTTTTACCGGTAACTAGGGATAATGTTACTCCTTTTGTGGCTTCACTTTTTATTGAATGGTGAGGTAAGACTATCACATTGTCCAGACCTGGCTCGTGCTGCTCTCTTCTGCTAGTGCAGTGGTTCTCAACCTGTGGGTCCCCAGATGTTCATGGACTTCAGCTCCCAGAAGCCCTGAGCATTGACCATAGTGGCTGGGGCTTCTGGGAGCTGAAGTCCACGAACATCTGGGGACCCACAGGTTGAGAACCACTGTGCTAGTGCCTTATGTCCTGTGGTGGCTGCTGGGCCACAGAATGGTAGACAGAAGGAAGGTGTGTTTTGTACCAAACCAGTGGTTTCTTGTCATCTGGTATTTTAAAAATTAACTGATACATGTCTATTCTATTTTTGGGAAACAGCAAAGTAAAGAAATTGGTAACTTTTTAAAAGTTAACTTATCCACTTTGATTGTATGCTTTTGTGAAGGGAGGCAGCTTAGAGCTTTTTGCAGCATTCTACAATAAGTCTGTAATAAATTCAAAGTATTGTGAATGTGCTGTCTAATAATCCCTAGCGGAGGGTTTGTCTTCTTTATTGCTGCACATTGAGTGGCTGTTCTTATTCAGCTATCTACCATCTCTCAAAATATCCTGCCTCATCAGTAATCTGTAGTTCAGAAGTCCATCCTGGTCTACATGTGAAGCTTTGGTTCTACCCTCAGCTTTCCAGTGTCTTTCACTTTACTCTTGTAAATTGAAGACTGCTTGCCATTTTGTTGCCCATTCATCCACTCTGAAGAAAACCCTTTGAAGCTCTTCACAGTTTGCTTCAGTTTTCAACAGCCTGAATAAACTGAAGGCATCTGCAGACTTGGCCACTTTAACTATAAAGTGTCTGTTCTCTGCTCTTTATGTTCCTTTGTGGTTTTTAGAACAATTTAGTTGTGATGAGAAAAAGTCTTTGGTTCAGAACCCTCAGAACTGCAACATTGCAGAAGAGATTCCAGAGTGGAGAAGTGTGAAAACAAAATGATGTGTGTCGAGGGAGAAGAGACAGCATAGAACTAGAAGCCAGTATGGACAAATACCTTTGCTAATTTGTATGCCTAATTCATTTCAATGAGACTTGCTCCCAAGTAAGTGGGTATAGGAATCTTAATCTTCTTCCAGAGATAGCTGTTTTTTCTGACCATTGCTGTCAATAAAAATGGGAGGCTGCCACTCCTTGGCTAATGATGTGGCTATTCTTAAATTCCATGAATTTGCTGTGTGGGCTGTTATTTTAATTACTTTTGCATTTACTATTCTCACTCAGACTTTTCTCCTTATGAAACTCTTTTTATGTGCCTGTTTGCCCTGCCTTGTGAACTGACAGTTCAGCATTATAGGTAAACATACACCATTTTAAAATAGCTTGTAACAAGATTATAAGCCAAGGTCTCAAGATATCTGCCACTATTTTTACACTAACAATATAATCTAGGGCCCGGTTACCTGGATGAAACCCTACTGGATAAAGAGAGACCTCCTTCCAGTTAAACATACATAAGAAAACATTTGCTACCATGTCAGATGGTGGATATCAGACTAAGCGAGGACTGTGCAGGAATGTTGGCTTACAGAGGATGAACAGCAGTGTCCTGTTGCTCTCATTTGTAGCAGGAGCAGCTAAACATGTCGTTGGCCTTTGGCCCATGGTTTGTTCCTTGTGACACATGAACTCTGCAGGGAGCCAGCATTCTAGTTTGTTTTCTTTTTGACAAGCTAGATACATAATCCCTGAAAAATCTCTGGATAAATTCTCTGCCTTATTGAGAGAGAGAAAAGACAGTGAACTGTGTGGGTTCAGTGCTAGTGATGCAATTCTTCATTAATTTTCTTCTCAAAGAAGCAACAAGTCATTTTAGCTATTTTCTGCTGGAAACCCTGGGGAGCTGCTACCAGTCAGAGTTAACAGCACTGGGCTAGATGAATCTTTGGTATGACTAAGTGTAAAGCAACATCCCATGGGCCTCACAAAAGGACGTACATGCAGTGAAATAAAAACTAAATATAATGCATGTGTTAAATGAGAGCCAGTGTGGTGTTTGAGCATTGGAAGCCAACTCTAGAGAGCAGGGTTCAATACCCCTTTCATTGCTGGCTATTTGCCGTAATAAACTTACTTGAAGACTTGAATACCCCTTTGGCCATGGAAGCCCACTGGGTGATCTTGGGTGCACCACACACTCTCAGCCTCAGAAAAACACCATAATAGGGTCGCCATAAGTTGGAAACAACTTGAAGGCTTACAACAACAAGAAGAACATGTTAAATACGTAATATATGATAATCTAGGGCAAAGGTTTAAACATTGCAAGCATGCCTGGAAATTTTCCACAATTATACAATGAATTCTACCCTTCTTCCCCCATGATGCGCCAGTCTCTTGATGTGCCAGTCTGTTGATCTGTTTGGAAAATTTAATTGTGAGAAGACTTCAAACTGACTCCAATATTAAATTCAATACTCGGTGGGTTTCTCAGACATAAAGGCAATACTGAGTCACTGTCGTTCATTGTATGCATTTGTCTCCTTTCACAGCAGTACTCAAACAAATCCAATCATGACTTATAAAGAGTGTAAGGGTTTTTTTTCCCACTGAATCCTCTTTCTCTAAAAAATGTTGTTTAACTCTTTACTGCAATAACAGCTTGTTTTCCAACTCCTTGTAACTTTTAATCAGAAAGTGGATTGGCTGTACCAATAGCTTTGTTTGCAGTTGTTTTACATAAATGGAAGGCAATAAGATTCTACCATTTTTGCTTTCAGGAAAAGGTGGTATCTGTATCCTCCTGAAGATTCCAGTTTTCTCTATCCTACCAGAATTCCCTATGAAGAATCCAGTGTGTTCAGCAAAGTCAATGTAGTCAATCCTGATTTGAGAAATTACCCGCAGTTCGAGAAAGCACGGGCCCATGTAATTACTCTTGACCCTGGCCAGGTAGTTTCTGAATTCTTATTTTATTCTCATTTGGAATTTTCATTGAACATAAAATGAGGGGAGGGAGGATGACAAATAAATAAAGATATTCATGATGGGGCAATCAAAACTTGAAAAATGTTATTTTCTAGGACTGTAGCTCTCAGAATCCAGAGCTAGCATTGTCATGACCATGGTGGTATTGGGGATTCTGGGAGCTGAAGCCCCACAGAATACCTTTTCCAAGTTCTGGGAGAAACAATGAGGTCTATATTTTGACTTTTCATGTATTCCCAAATGTGTTTGTTTAATTCTGCTCTCCAACTAGTGAAACGCTTCTGGTTCATATTGTTTAACCTGCATTCCAAGCAAGAACAGTACAGTTTGAGAGACCATATAGGAAAAAGTTCCCCATCTTCATTGATGTTTACATATAAGCATTGCTGGATCTTGTGTTTTGCAGGCTTAAGGGGAATGTAGCATAGGCCATCTCTGCTGTGAAGCCAGTGACTTAAAGAATGTGTATTTAATGAATAAGTGTGCAGAGTAAGCAAAGAGCTCTCACTTAACACTTTCATGGTGATGGATAACTACCGTAATGGAAACACTTGCCCAGCAGCTACATCACTCGTATTTACAATATGCATTAGTCTTTCAATGGAGGCTCTCAGAGTACTTTTAACAAGGTCGTGCAAAAGTTGATTAATCATATTTTACTGAGGAGGAGGCTGCAATAATTGAATAGCAGCCTAGTGAAGGATCTCTCAATTTGGCCATACATCAGATCTCAGCACTCTCCACTCCACCAACATGCTTCCTTTCAAATTAACGCGAATGCAATTTCTGCTTACTAAAAGTAGTCACTTGTTTGTTCTAGATATAATTTATATTGCAAAATATATAGAAGTACCCAGCTTTGCTTAAGTTAAGAACCCATGGTTCCAGCCTCCCCTGGGGTTTTGTTTCTCACTCTCTCTCTGTCTCCCCTCCACTTCCTTACCACCCCAACTCCTTTTTCTTTTGTGCTAGTTTTTCCTCTTTCTCCACCCTGGTACTCATTCAGCTTCTACCAGCTTTGTCCTGGTTGGAAACCCCTTTGTCTCAGATCACCAGAGGACTGTTATCCCCTCACATATACATACTCCACACTTTTTTTTTCTTTCTCTCGGGTCTTTCCCCTTTTTTTGTGACAGTACTCCTTCAGCCCTTCTCTTACCATCTTCCTCCATTCCTACCATGCATCAGATCTTGGGCAGTTATTTAGTCTTGCGCTCTCAGTTACCAAAACCCAGGCTTCTGCAAAACATGTAGAGGGATCATGAAAGAGTTAGTGAAGATGAAGACACACAGCTGATTTCCCACTCAGAAGCACTGCTTTTGAAGTTGGTTTGTTGACAGAAAAGAGAAGGCTGTGTTCTCTTGGCTTCTTTGTATGCAGTGCAGGAATGCACAACCTGCAGCCCAAGATGTTCTGTGGCCTCCCATGACACTTCTTTGCCATTTGTCCTTTTGCCTTTAAAGGCAATGTGATGCAGGTGATGCAAATATCGAACAGGTATAGGAACTGAGGTTCCCCAAAGTCTAGGATTGGGGCACCTCAGGCTTCCCAACAGTGTTGGTGCTCAGCATCATTGGCGTCATATTTCTAGGATGCCACTTCTCCATGACAAATATATACACACATACAGAGACATCTACATACGTATAAGCTTTTTCCCTAGTTTTGGACTCAAAGCGGCTTACTACACTTTTAAACCAAGCACAGATAAAAATTCACAGTATACAAAAATTAAAAAGTTATTAAGCTATCAATAGATTAACATCAACTACTAGCATGAAACATTGAAAACACAAATAAAGAATCCAGCATGTCATAGAAAGCCCATATCCCTCTGAAACAGTGATTTCTCAAGGTCAGCCAAAACAAAAAGTGTTTTATCTGCCTCTGGAAATAAAGTAAAGAGTGCCGGTCTAGCCAATCTAGGAAAGGAGTTCCAGAGCTTGGGAGCAGCCACTGAGATGGCCTTCACTTGTGTTTCCACTAGATACGAGGGTGGTGAGACAGGCAGAGAAGCCTCCCCAGAAGATCTCAAAACATAAGCAGGTTCATATGGGAGAATATATAGTCCTTCAGATAACCTGGATCTTTAGAGGTCATGACCAGCACTATGAATTGTGCCTGGACATGGGCTGTCAGCAAGTGGAGCTGTTGCAGCAAGGGAATTGTATGCTCCATGTAGCCAGACCCAGTTAATAATCTGGTTACAGCAGTTTGGACCAGCTGAAACTTGTGAACACTCTCCAAAGGTAGCCCCACATGGAGTGTATTATAGCAATCCAAACAGGAGTTAACTAAGGTGTGTGCCACTGTGGCCAGATCTGCTGTGTCAATGAACAAGTACAGCTGGCATCCAAGCCTTAATGGTTCAAATGAACTCATGACCAATGCTGAACTCTGAGCTCCCAGGCCCAGGGTTAAATCCAGGTGTCTACCCAAGCTGCAGACCTGCATCATCAGGGGAAGCACATGCTGAATCCCTATTCTAGAGCTGTCTTTCATCTGACCAGGAGCACCTCTGCCTTGTCTCGATTAAGTTTCAATTTGTTTGCCCTCATCCAGCATGATCCTGATGACAGGTACTGGTTTAGGACCAAAACAGATTGCTTGGATTAAGGTGGAAAGGAGTAGCAGAGCTGGGTGTCATCCTTTTATGGATGGCACCAGATCCCAAAACTCTGAACAACCTCTCCCAGAAGTGGAATTTGCACAATTAAAACAACAGTATTTTCTAATAATTCAACAACAATTCCAAACCAGGATTTAAATAATTAGGAATAACAAATATCTTGCAGTAATAAATATACACCAAGATTAAATAATCCATTAATAGTTAATACTAATAATATTAATAAAAGAAATACCAAATGGTAGTAATTTTTTCCCCAATGCTAAATGTTGTCTTGGTTACAGACCCTAAAGATAACCCCCCCCCCAAACTTCATGTTTTCTGGGTACCTTCAGGAGCAGCAGCAGCCATCTTCCTTGCTGGAGTCAGGATCCCACCTTCCTTGGCCAAGTGGAAATCAGTCAAAATCTAGGCTCTTGCAGGACTAACCACTTGATGATTTCAAGGCACATTCTGCAGCAACAGCAGCCTTTGCAGCTGGAGTCAGTGAGGGTCCTGCCCTCCCTGGTCAGGTGGATCAAACAGAAGACCAGCAGTAGGCAAAATCTGGGTCTGGGTCCATACATGCCCTCCATTGCTACTTTTGCAGCCTTCAACCCCTCCACACTCCCACCTTTATGATCAAAACAGATGAGCTGCTTCTCTTGGAAGCCTTTGGGAGTGGCAGTTCATCTTTTCAATAGATTGTTTTGGATTTCTGACTACTTTTGTGTGCAGTGGGCAAGGTGATTTTTTTTGTCCTTATTTGGGTTCATTCTGTCCTCCCTCCCTCCCTCCCTTCCTTCCCCCCTTTTTCCCCTCTTCTGGGCACACACAGAATTAGAGTCCCTGGCCTAAGAAATCTCCACCTTTACAGACACCAGGAATTGAGAAAAATTACCTGTTTGGATTGCTTTCACCAGCCATGCTGAGGGATTTCAGGAAATGAGTTTTCCAGGTTCATTTGCTTATGTGTTCCTTGCTTCTCTCTCCCTCCCTCCCTGCTTCATTTGGAAGCCTAGTTCCAGCCAAACTTGAAATCAGTTGCAAGTATTTGGATGAAACCTGTGGCTTCCTCCTCTTTCTTTTAAGGGGCCTGGTTTCTGCCAACTTGTGTTAGATTCAGTGTGGCATTGGAAGCAAAAGACAATTTTTAATGAGTTATTAGTTATTCCAGTTTGATAAAATAACTCTTGAAGGTCCCCTTAACAATGCACACCAATTTCCATGCATTGAAATTTCAGTCTTGGAGCTTTAGTGGAGACAGAAAGATAGTTAATCTGCATGTTTTTGTTATAGTGGTTTGGGCATTGGACTATGATCAGGGTTTACTTCCCTGCTCAGCCATGGAAACCTACTGGGAAACCTTGGGCGTATCAAACACTCTCAGCCCCAGTAAACCTCATGATAGGTTTGCTTTAGGGTTGCCATAAATCAGAAATGACTTGAAGACATACAACAGCAACACTTCTCTCAGGCTGTGGTCCTATACCCACTTCCAGGAAGGAAACCCTATTGAAGCCAGTGGGATTAATTTCTGAGTAGACCTGTCTTGGAGTACAATATAAAGCATATCCCAGTTACTACCTTTGGATAAATAGTATAGTCTAGTGTAGCATATTCCATGCTGCACGGTAATTGTCTTATCAGTGCCAGAAATTAAGTGAATTGACTTCACAGTTTGTTCTCCTGTAGCAAAATGTTCTTTACTCCTCATTTTGTAACTGATTTAATAGTTCGGGGGGGGATTTTTGTGGATGGGAGTATGTTTTAAACAAAAATGACAGTAGGACACTGTGTTGTATTAAGGTTGGGAATTTAATGCGGGCGGTCTGTTTCAGTGATTAGGAATGGTAATGAAGCGGTTGTATCACTATTTTTAATTAAGCTTAACCTAATTAGAAGTCAAATCCTGTTAAGAACAGAAGGCCACTTCTTGCAGTGCTCTGAAGTGCTACTGAACAAAGGAGACACTGATATAGATTTTTATCTCCCACATGCTGAGTGGCTGACAGTGACTTGAAGCAAAGTGCATGCTCAGAAGTACTGCATGGCTAATGCCCATTTGGACTGTATCTCTTCAGAATAGAAGGTCGTGAAATAGAAGATTAAATTCCAGTGGTACTTACATTTTGATGTTTGTATAGTCTACATACTGTTCCCTTAGCCAGATCCCCAAGGAGAGTCCAAAAATGCTGTTAGCTGTGCTGGTTTATATGAGGTGTCTATACAAACACTACTTGGAAATGGAATAGCATAGCACAAGACACAGGTTGTGAGAATCAACTGACATTCATAGAATGGTGAACTGACAAAGGAGCATGTTGGACTTGTGCAGGAAAGACTTGAGACTGCATGAAAAAACAAAAGAGAGGGATACTGCATCTCCCCAAAAAGCATGAAGGGCAGTGGCTTCCTTGATTGAATCAATCTGCTTGTAGTGTGGTCTTACTCATTTCTCACTGGCCTCCACTGTTATCTTTTCCATTCAATGACATCATCTCATGATATGACCAAAGTACAACAGCCTCAGGTTAGTCATCTTAGCTTTTAGTGAGAGTTCTGGCCTGATCTGATCTAAGGCCCAGGCATTTGTCTTTTTATCAGTCTATCCAGCATCATGTTTCAGATGAATGGATTATCTTCTTGTCATCTTTCTTCATTGTCCGGCTTTCACAACCATATGTAGAAACAGGAAATACTATGGCATGAGTGATTCTGACTTAGGTATTTAATGATATATCTTTACACTTGAGAATCTCATCTAGTTCCTTCGTAGCTGTCCTTCCAAGTCTTAATCTGATTTCTTTATTACAGTCTCCATTTTGATTAATAACTGATCCAAGTCACAGAAAATCTTTAATGATTTCTGTGTCTACATTACTGAATTATATAAATAATCAGTGGTCATTATTTTTGTTTTCTTAATATTCAACAGTGTAACCCTACTTGTGAAAATCTGGTGATGACACAATCCAAATTATCATCCCTGCTAGTGGAAAAGAGCTGGCACTTCAGCTCTCTGGCTTTAGAACACCACTGTTGAGCGTACTTCTATGCAGACAGACTGGCAGAGCATTCAATCATGCAGGCTGCACTTTTCTACCTGCCTTCCAAAATGTTATAGCCCCGCAGGGCTGTATTAAATGAAGAAAGCAAAGGAATTATTTGCAACAAATGCCAAGTCCTTTTAGAACAGGCCTGCCTTTATAAAAGAATGATGCCTGCTAGTTCTGTTCAGGCCTGCTTGGTGTTAGAAAGGATGCGATGAAGCAAGTTGAGGAGAATCCATTAGGCCAGCAAAGGAAGACCTTTCTTTGAAAACCATTGTTCTAACTGAATTCTAAGATTGAGCACACATTGCAAATACATTTGTGGATCTGTAGCCAGCTTCACTTTGTGGTAATTTTCAGTAATTTCTTGTCCCTTGCTTGGCCAGGAACTGTATGTCTTGCATTAGGATATTGCAACAATGCAGAACTGGGTAAAAAAGTAGAATCAGGAGAAAGGTGTGCTTTGTTATTCAGGACAGCAGCTGTATGCTAGCTGAATACTGGCTTTGAATATTAAAAGGAATCTAATGTGCCTAATGCCATCTCCTGGCCAGTATGTCTCATTTCACCACTTTCTGTTATATTAAAGGCACTGGGAGTTCTTTGTTTGAGTATATATTCTGATTACTTTTAAATGCCTTTTTAGTCTTGAGGTCTGGTTGCAGAGAAGTAAATGAGGTAAATTCGGTGTGATTTCATTAATTTTAAAAGGCTAGCCTAATCATTTGGTAGGTTGAATTTTGGGGAAGTTTTAATATGACCTCCTAAACCTTGCTTGCCAAATTTTGTGTTTGAAATGTTGTACTGCTCCTTTAAAACATCTGTGTAATTGTCGATGATGGCCACGTTACTGTAGGATTAATTCTACCTCTTGTACCTGCAAATGATGATTTGAGCCTGCAGCTTTATAATTGTGTTCAAAATGGCAGCAAGACATTGAAATCCTCATTTGTAAGTGTCTATTTTTAGGTTTCATTTTTTTTTTAAAAAAAAAAAGCAAATTATCCTCCACTGTCTACTTGAGGTGGACAGCTAACACTGGATTTTGGTCAATCAAACTTCCTTGGTGTTGTGTATTCTCACATACTCTTCTTCTTTCGTTTTGTAGACTGCCAACTCATACAAAGGGTATGTCAATCGTCATCACCACCATCAGAGATTAATTGTCTAAAATCACATGTAAGACTGTGATTTTGACCTATCTAACACTGGTGATTTAACTAAAAAGTGAGCACTTTTTGGCCCTGCAGGTGTTTTTGGACTGCAAGGCCTGTAATCCGTCACAATTAACTATGCTGATTTGTACTGGTTGGGAATTGTAGGGCAAAAACATCTCAAGGATACAGTTACTCATCCCGGTTTAATTTCATATTTAAGAAAAACATTTGACCATCGGATATATCAGCCCTGTCATCCGAACAAATACAGAATTGATCTGTTTCAGATACTTTAAATGTTTTCTGTGATAAACCTGATAATACTGACCAGTTCTAACAAGAAATAAGTCTATACCTTCCCTAACCAGGTGCCCTTCAGATGTGTTGGACTACAACTCTCATCATTCCCAGCCAGCATGGAGGATCCCAAAATTTTCTGAGTGACAGACCAGGAATAATTCATAGTTTCAATCATTCATGTAGCCTTTCCATATTAGAACATTTGGCATAAACTGTTAATGTAAAAGATTTCAATTTATAATGAAGATACAATACTTTGGGGAAGGTAACATTATAACAAAATGATTCTATAGAACAGTGGGATAAATTTATCCATTATTAGAAAATAGCTTACAACTAAAGGAACAAGAATAAGAAATCTTTGAAGTAGATTTCTAAGAATAGGGGTTTGTATCTAATTTGGCCATTAATTTTGATCTTCCTGGTCTGAAGGGTATTTTTGCTGTGTATACTATTTCAAAGAAGACTGTTGTCTATTTTATGTATTAGTTTAATAAATAAGACTTAAAAAAAGGGGGCAAAGAGGAAGAGGAGGAGCCAGTTCATGAGGTATATTATAAAGCAACAGTCCTCAGCCTTATGTCTTTTAGAAGTTTTGGACATGAGCTCCCAGAATCCCAGACATTGCTGTTGGGAGCTGAAGTTGAAAACATTTGACGGACCAGAAACTAAGAGCCACTACTATGAATTAAGAAGGGACTACCCATAATGCATCTGACACTTTTGAAAGAAAAATGTTCCTCCATGTGACATGGTAGCTCTCTTCATACAGCATTAACTTAACTGACTAAATGACGAGGAGGCAGCCATCCATACTTCTGCGTGTTTGCTTTCAGGTGCATATTTGTGTGGGGCCCATATGTGTTCAGCTCTCTTTGCAATTCTTTTTTGCAACTCTGGGAAAGCAGTCTCAGATTTTGTGCGCACGAAGAAAGTCCATACATTGTAAAGCAGTAGCAGGTCCATACTCGTGATGTTGTTGCCCTGCCCCAACATTTGAACATTAAACATGGACATCTCAGCCTAAGCAGCTCTATATACGGGCCCTTTTTGCACGCAGTTTCTTTTGCGAGAGGGCCCCTTGAGCGTCGCATAAATGGGAGCAACGGTCCATACGACGCACTTACGAGCCTAACGCGAACCGCACACACATTTTTTTTTTCCGGCTTCAAGCCAAAAATGCTGTGTGGTTGCGCAAGGCTCCCGAGGCCCTTGCGCACTTACCTGCCCTGCGGTGCATCGGACGAGCGGGCCGGTCGCGCTTTCTGCCTCAGCGCTAGCCTGCAATTCCCAGGTTGCGCTGCGGTAGGAAGGGGCGGGACGTTCGCACGGTGCTTGCGCGACTGGCAAGCCAGCTGTGGTAAGGAAGGAGAAATGAAGTGAGTGCCTCGCGCAAGAGGCTGCTCGCGCGAACGCCACCCCCCACCTCCGCAAAAAAGTAAGATGCGGAAAGGGCCATGGACCTGTCAGCGTGCTGGATTATATGGAGTTCTAGCTGGTGAGGAAGACTACATGCATAGAGGTCTTCGTGTATAGACTTCTCTGGCTTTTTCATTATAGAACACACACTTTAGTCATGGACTCTGGGAATGGAAAGGGAAGCATTGCAGCATTCTGGCTAGGGATAACAAAGAGGGTAAGGATCATGATGGTGTCTCCAGGTAGTCTTTCCTCTAAGAGGCTTCTTTTCTGTGAATAAAAATTGAGAGGAGGGAGATTTCATTACGATTGCAGAACATGCCACTTTCTCATGCAAAATTGTCCCCGTTTTGATAAATTTCCCATGTCTTGGTCTGCTCCTTATATATATTTTTTAAAATTAAATGTCTTAATTTGAAACCACACAGTTGATACCATGTCTAATAAATTCTTCTAGAAACTTAATCTTATATATATATATATTCACTTGGAGATGCTGAAAATTAACAAATTCTTTCTGGGCCATTAGTACTTGTAGCTAAATACAGTCTGTGAGATCAGAGGCAATACATCTGTGTGTATCACTTCCTGAGGAGCATGAGCAAAAGGGTGCTGTCCTGGCTGTAGTCCTACTTGTGGGCTTCCCATAGGCATTCAGCTGGTCAGTGGAAGAGGTAAGCTTTTAATGTGATCCAGCATGGCTGTTCTTGATCTGTCCTTCTTGAATGGAAGTTCCTACTGGAACCCATTTATCCACTGAATGTTGCACTTCTCCTAATGTTGCAAAGCAATTCTTTCAGAGCTTGGAAATATTACTTTTTGAACTACAGTTCTGTAGATCTCCCAGTCAGCGTGACTAATGAAGTTGTAGTCCAAAAAGAAATGTAATTTCTCTGAACTCTGAGCTATTATCAATTTAAATATATCAGCATATGTGTTGGGGGGAAGAGGGTTCTGGGTGGGTTTCATTACTTTTTCACTTATTCCCCCAGAAATGCTGGCCTTTTTCTTCTTTGATAAATTTACATTCCCAACTGATATAAATTCTGATTGTAACAACATTATGCTTGTATGCACAGATGTTCTCTTGGCTATATATTTATTGTATTTGGATTATGTTCAGAATCTTGTAGCAACAGAGTAGTAAATTGTGTAAAGACTAGTTGAGTAGGCTTGCGATGGTTCCAGAAATATTATTTTGTTATTTTTATACTTGTACATTAATAACCACACTTACTTAGCCCATTGTCTAGGATTATTTGCAAATTACATTTTGGGAGCATGTAGACCGCAATGTTACATTGTCCAGAAGTATGATATACAAACCATTCTACCACCCTGAACACATCAGATCTCTTCTGATGTTGGAAGTTAATCTGGATTGAACTTGGTGAGTACTTGGATGAAAGACCATTAGGGAAAACCAGGAATCTTCAGGTAGGACTAAGAAGTAATCCTGCCCAAAACCCTGATGAGCCCTTGCTACTAATCAGAGTTGATGGTACTAGTGGGCAAGATGGGACCAATGATCTGACTCAGTGTAGGGCAGTTTTAAATGTTCCTAAGCTCCTGTTTTAAGGAACTACACTCTTATCCTAATTTTTCTTGATTTATAAACTCACATTTTTGCACCCAGGCTTACTTTCCTTCTTTTCCCCATCAGTCCCTTCTGAACAAAGTTCAGGCATAGATTGTCAGCTTATGGAGCTAAAACAATGCTGCCCCCCCTCGACATAACAGGCTTGGAAACAAAGCAAGATCTGAAGTCTAAGGTATCTGGGCAAGAGAGGCCAACTCTAGGTGATGGAAGCCCCTAAGCAGCCCAGTTAGAGCATGTGGGTGGTGTAGTGGTTTTAGCATTGGACTGCAACCCTAGAGACCAGGGTTTGATTTCCTGTTCAGCCAGAGAAGCTCACTGAGTGACCTTGGGTGAGTCACACACTCTCAGTCTCAGAAAACCCCGTGATGGGTTTGCCTTAGCGTTGCCATAAGTCAGAAACAATTTGAAGGCATAGAAGAACAGCAACACACTCAGTGACCCTAGTACAGAATACTGAGTGACTGGAGGTAGGGGGGTTGGAAAGGGGGGCAGAAAGGGGGATGGAGTGGAGCGGTTGGAATCCCTCCACAGCAGCATTCCACTGTAGACCTCCTTTGTCCTTGTTAGCTACTCTCACACTTCTTGGGATTGCTTCCTCTCCAGTTTGCAAGAGTACCATCTGTGTCTAAATAATTGACAGCATTATTATTCAAAGCCAGCAGATTATTGGCACAGGTCTACATTGTTCATAGAATTCCCTTGCTCCAGAAGGCTACTTTGTTCAGTCCAGTGGTGGAAACATTGGCCTCTGTGCACAGAAAAATGTGCATACTCACACAGCTGTCATCTCCATTCAAGGGAAAAAGGAAGAGGAAAGCTTCATGAGCAGGAGGAAATCTGTATGTACATCACAGTGCAGACGGGACTGTGGTTGTGTCCATATCACAGTGTGTGTACCTTGAATTAAAATATTCCAAAGATACAATGTGTGTGCTTGTGTGTGTGTGTGTGTGTACACTCATGGACAGCCTTGAGTCTAATTGTTCCGACATTAGTTTACTTATTCCTTTGGCCACTAGGATTGCCCAGAATAAAAGAGGAGAGGAATCCTAGGCTTGTTGTTGTTGTGTGCCTTCAAGTCATTTCCAACTTATAGTGACCATAAGGTGTAATTGGTTTTTCTTGGCAAGATTTTTGGGGGGGGGGTTGCCTTTCCTTTCCTCTTAGACTGAGAGAGTGTGACTTGCCCAGGGTCATCCAGTAGATTCCATGGCCAAGCAGGGATTTGTATCCTCTTCTCCAGAATCATAGTCCAGTGCTCAAACCACTGCACCATGCTGGAGAGGAGGTTCAGCAGTATATGGCAAGCTGCACCTGCTAAAATACTCTTGTCTGTGCAATTATTAAAGGGAGGTGCAGGAGCCTGTCTTTTGCATTGACCATGAATGACTAGGTGAGTTCCTACTAACACATGTTATATTGTCATTGAAGGTTGCATAGGAACTGGCAAGGAGTAGACATTTGAAGCATGTCTTTTAGAAAATGTGCCAGCCTTGCAATCCGCACAGAGGTCATCTGAAATTCTGGTGCATGATATGGTCCAAGTCAATCACTGAAGGTTGTAATCCTGAACACATAAATAAATCCTCAAGTTTAAAGATCCGTAGTTAAATACTAAAGTCAGAATCATCCATGGTGTAGTATTTCTGATTTCTGTGTAAAGCTGTGAAAGCTGAACAGTGAAGAGAAAGGAGGAGCATCAACTCATTTGAAGTGTGGTACTGGAAGAGAGTGCAACGTACAACATGGGCTATCAAAAAGACAAATAAATGGGTCCAAGAGCCAAGAGTAGATCAAGCCTGGGCCCTCGCTAGAAGCCAAGAGCTGAGATTGTCGTACTTTGCACGCATCATGAGAAAACATGACTTGTTAGAAAAGGCTTGGTGAAGTGGCAGGCAGTAGGAAAAGAGGAAAACCATATTACAGATGAATTTATTTAATCAAAGCCATGGCCCTTAGTTTGCAAGACCTGGGCAGGGCTGATGGTGACAGGGCACATGAAAGTATCTCTTTCATAAGAATGCCATAAGTCAAAGCCTACTTGACAGGAAATAACAAAACTGCATTGAACAATGAGGGATGTACTTCTGAGTAAACACGCACAGCAGGACGTCACTACACGTCTCACTGCTTAAGCATGTGTTTTGTTCAAACTCATTGAAATCCTTGGGATTTAAAAATGCTTAATGTTTTTAATCTTGTCCTTGGGGTATCATTAAAATAGCAGAATTCTTACAGACAACAAACATCTTGCAAGAGACTAATTTAATGTAATATGATTTCCACACAACAGGTCCTGTTTAATACTCTGACAGATGTCTTTGTACTACCAGTCTCTGTGTCCTGTTTTTGCCTCTTAAAATGTGCCAAGTTCTCTATCATCAACTTGTTTCCATGTGATAAAAAACAGACTTACACAAAGGGCCCCAAACATTCGGTTAAATGCAGATGTGATTTACATGTGCCCATATTCTCATTCAAAGGATGCACAGAGAGTTTTTGTAGTTGTTTGTTTTAAAATAATTAATTGCTTAGGATAAATGAGGTTTGTATAGCGAGCAGGAAAAAGCCTTGATGGATCACACCAAAGACCCAGCATTCTGTTCGTACTGTAGCCAACCAGATGCTGTAAGAAGCCCTGCAACCAAGACAGGTCCTGAAATAGCTGATCCTGGTTCCCAGCAACCGGTGAACAGTTGCTCTTGTATGACTTGAAACACCTTTGCCTGAGGAAGAATCAATGAAACTTCAAAAAATTGCATGATGCATTTTATGTTTTTTGGTTGGTCAGTATAATGGTATTGCTGTTTTGTGGAGATTTGGATTTTGCTTGGATTTTTTTTCCTGCATAGCTGACATGGCTACCTCTACGTACGTTGCCTGATATACAGAGGCATCCTGTCTCTTCTGCTTGAGGGAATATATATCCCTCTCTCTTATGACTAGTAGCCATTGATAACCCCATCTTCCATTAATTTGTCCAATTGTCTTTTAAAACCTTCAAGGTTGGCTACACTCAAAACAGCGTTGATAAGTACAAAATTTAGAACATCAGTTTCAATTGGAAGCTACACTTTATCTGCTACAATGTAAATAAAAACTTAGGGCATGATCCAGTCAAAGCTGAAATCCCATTCATTTTCAGTGAGAGAGATCAGGAAGTGTGTAGTGAGAAGGATTTAGGCTGCAGTTCGGTACACACATGAAAGTAAGTTTTAGTGAGCTCGGTGGAACTTCCTTCTGACTGAGTAGATGTGTAGAATTGCACTGTTAAAACAGGTGTGCAGGAGAATCAATTCACTCATCTCTGTTGAAATGCGTGGGATTTAGAAACGCTTACTAGGAGTGGAATGTATTGTGCCTTTTTAGGCTTTGTTCCTCCTTGCCTAAAATTGAATCGAGTTTTAGGTGGATTTTTTTCCAGTGAAGTTATATTAGCTAGATCTGGCAGGAACTTTGTGTATTGCTCATGGATGTTTCCTGAATAATCCTTGTGGATTTTCAGACCTGATGGAATGTCTTCCATGTGTCTTATTCCTCTGTGGGAATAATTCCAGGAGTATCCTACAGAATAAAACACTAAGTTGGATTCAACTTTTCATCTTTAGGCTGGAAATGACTTCTGCATTATTAAAACCACTGAACATATTTGCAGACCAGGGCAGGCTCCAGTAGTGTGGGTGGGGGTTGTTTTGCTAAATGTTTCCTGTACTTTTCAGAAACTGGTGGGCTTAAAAAAAAACAACTAACCCTTGCTTATGTGTGCAGGAGTTCAGGGCTAATAATCCAGTTTGAGATAAGAGGATTTTGGATGAGAGGTTATCAGTAGTTGTTCACTCTCTGTGGTAAATATTGGTAGAACAAGAATGTGGAGGATTTTTTTTTTTAAGACGAGATAATTCTGCTAAGAAAAACCAAGAGGAAGTCAAGCATCCTAAATGCAATTCTGGACTGACTTTCTATATGACTTTGGAAACAAAGCCACTCTTAAAGGGAAATGTTCCAAAGCACCAAAATAATGCCATGGGGCCTATGTCCATTGACCATTCTTCCTTCAATCGCTAATCTCTTAAAGCTGCTTTGAACACTCTGTTAAACCAGTCTATACATTGATCAATCCAATCAAAGCATGCCTTAATTTTGCTCCTGTGTATTCCTGTGTACTCCGCCTGCAACTGTTTGAATACTTCAAAAACACTTTGGAAGATAAACATAATAGTCGTGCTAATGGTATGTTGCATGTTTGTTTGTGAAATGATGTACAATCCGGAGTGGAGTTGTTTGATGCTTGGAGGTAGGACACACCAGCACTGTTGGCTTGGGGATTTTTGGAGTTGTAGGCCATGCTGACTGCCCTACTCTGGGAGTTCCAGTTCAGAAAGGCTCTAGTGTAGAGAGACAAAGGGGATCCTGCAAAGTCACTGCCAGTTAGAGCAGACAATACAGGACATGATGGATAAACAGTCTGACCTGATTTGAGGTGGCTTCTTTATCTTCCTGTCAGAATCCATGACATGTCAAGGCTTTAATCTAATACTAAGCAAGCTGAGGTAGTTTGTTAGCAGAAAGAAGCAATCTCTTAGTTCCAAGAAGTGCACACTTAATTTGCCAGTTTGCCTGAGCACTACAGGGATGGGGTGCAAGAAGAGGAGTGACAAAGACACAGAAACCAAAGGGAATTGAGACATGGGCTGGGGAGCAGACACAGGTGGAGCCAGAGTAAAGTGGTGCAAAGTCTGAGCTGTGGTCAGTCAGTGATCATAGGCAAAACAGGGCTATGGATATCAAGTTATAAGGGAGGAGAGACAGGTGAGCAGAGCTATTGCCTGATCTACAGAAGGATCCTGTTTGAAAGTACTTTGTGGCCAGAAACCTAAAAGATCACCAACTTTGGGCCTTTCCACACTACACTGTTATAGTGCTACTATTCCAGTTTCAACGTCCTGTGGAATTCTGGAGTTTGCAGTTTACTGAGGCCAAAGAGCTCTCTGGCTGAGAATTCTAATGCGCTCCCCGCAGTCTGCAAACCCCAGAATTCCATAGCATGTTGAAAGTGGAATAATAGGACTACAAGAGTGTAGTGTGGAACGGCCCTTCCATGCTATAAAGTGGCAGGTTGCCTGTTTTTGTTAGATGGGCAATTATTTCGCAGTCCAGTTCTGTAAGAACTCTTAGCTTTGTAATATTATCTCTTGTTAACCTCTATTTCATTTGGTTAATGATTTGGTTTAATTACAGCTGCTTTTAATGATCGTTGAATTAATTTGAGGTTTTAATGTTACATACAGTACTGCTTTCTCTTGTGCAAACAACTCTGCATATTCATTTGAATGAAACTGAGTTGCAGAAGTATTAAAGGACATGATTGTGAAACAACAACAGATTCTTTGGATGCTACACTTGCAGGAGGGGATCAGTGGTAATAGTTTAGAAAGTGCTTCTGAAAATGTAGCCTTCAGTAAGATGTTCTTTAAACTTAGGCAAAATGCTATGATTGAGCAAAAAGATTTTTCAGGGGTAGACTTTAGCAACGTTTTAATTTCTATGCCTTTTTTTTCTCTCTCTCTCTCTCCTTTCAGGTCCTGTTTGTTCCCAGGCACTGGTGGCATTATGTAGAATCCATTGACCCCATCACTATTAGCGTAAATTCTTGGATTGAATTGGTAATTTCTTCCCACTTCTCTGTAATTCTTGCTGTTCATCCAAATGTTGGAAAGTTATTTTTTTTTCTACCCCCATATTTGCCCAGTCAGCATTACCTCTATAGCTGGAGGATCCCAAGAAATGTGGCCCAAAAGAGTAATTTTTCCAAGCTCTATATAGATATTAAAACTGTCATGTGCCTGTGAATGTTTGTAGATGAGGTTGCACAACATTACAAATTACCTTAGAGTAGCTTATAATAATAACCTTATATGTGCCTATCTCTGTACCCCAGTGTTAACAAAAAGAGTGTAGTTGTACTACACAGTTTGAGCACATTGATGACACTTCCACTGCCATGTCTTTATCCTATGGAATCCTGGGATTTGTAGTTTAGGTTAGTTACTGCTGATTCTCTGCTGAAGAGCTCTTTTATTGCTGATGTTCAAGGAAGAAAATGTACTAGAGATTGCTAGCTGAGAATTCTAGCACTTTACCAAGCTACAGATCCCAGGCTTCTGTTAAGCTGAAGCCACAGCAATTAAAATGGTGTCAAATAGTTATAACCATGTAGTGCAGATACACTTTATTGTTTCAGGAAATCCATCTTGAGATAGGAAAAGGGATAGACAAAAGATTACTTGAATTTAAGTAGAAGAGCCCCTAAAGCTGGCTCTCATGGGTGAATGTAAGCCATCTTGAGGTGAGAGCCTTATGGATGCTCCCTGCCCAGACAAAGAGATACAAAAGACTAACTGACTTTTGGAAGAAGGAGGAAGTGACCTCTGCAGGCAGGAAGGGAGCAGGAAGGCTTGAATATATAGAACAAAGAAAGAAACTGGTGAAACAGAAGGTCAGGCATGCTCTGTAGAGCTCTCTCTCACTAATCACTTTATACAAGCATTGATGCCTCTTTGCTTCCAACATGTACCCTATCTAGAAATAGGATTTTTGTGTACGTAAGCTGCACTTTGGCATTGTATAAGTCAGTGACAAGATGCTGGCTTAAGCGTGTACAACTATTGTCATCATAATCTTTCTTCTGCTTCTGCTTGCCTCCCCTGTGTCTTCCCTGCATTGGATTATAGATAGAAGCCCCACAAAGCAGGGACCTATCCTTTTCTAAGATGGCATGAGCATAGGAGACAGTGTGTATAACGTCACCCAAACTGTATAGAACTCTTGTTCATGGGAGGACCCCCCCTCCATACAGAGCAAGGTCCCTTCTTCAGACCTTCCTTTCCCCAGCCAATGGACTACAGTATGGGGCAGCAAGTGAAACCCTGCCCAATTATTCCACATGATCATGTATATCAGGGATGGAGAAAATGACCCCCTGCAGCCCCTGGACCATACTTTTATGGTCTCTGAAGCTCCCCACTAGTCCCCAAAGGCCACCTGAAACCCCCTAAAGTTTTTTTTAAGTTACAGTGAGACTTTTAGACAAAAATCTCCGGAAGATTGTGCCCAAAGCCCCACAATGCATGCAAACTTGCAAAACCAAAACCAAAACTCATTCAACCCTCATACTCTTTCAGAACTCCCACCCCTTCCCAAAGATATTCTTACCATTCCATTTCCCCTTCCAAATGGTAACAGGATGTGATAACAACATTACTTCCACTATCCATGTGGAAGAGAAATGGTGGAAAGGCAAGGCATTTTGGCACATTCAGATGATGGGACAGCACATGGGGAATAGAAAATTAGTACCTGGCCCTGCCCAGCTGCCCACTCCTTGACTTTCCATTAGTGAGTCTCAGATATGTATCTCTAGATTTTGTTGTTCTTCAGATCCTAAAACCTAGTCAGGATGGCCAGTGCTCAGGGCTCCTGGGAGTTGTAGTCTAACAACATCTGGGGACTTATATTTAGAAACTGATGTTCTCTATTCTAGAGAGATCAGTTAGAGTGGGCTTTATTCAGACTTAATAAGGCTAGAAATTACTCTAGGGCAAGAAGCATAAGCAAACCAATGTCATCTATATATACTGGACTATAGTTCCCATAATCCCTGGCTATTGGCCATGCTGCCTGGGTTTATGGAAATTGCAGCCGAAAACATCTATAAGGCATCAAGCCCTCTACGCATGTTCTCTTCTGCAGTTCTTGTACGTTTGAAAATCTACGTCCACTTCTTGATGTTTCCTATAACAGTTCTTTTGAACCAGAATGGCACAAGAGCAGAGGAAAACACATTTGATAAGGAAATACTGTAGTTCATTTGCAGAGAAGTGGGGATAAAGAAGAACCAAATGAAGATACTTTCAGCATGTACTTTTTAACTGGAAATAGTGCTGTTTCGCTTTGCTTGTAGGGAAGGTTGTATGATCTCCTGGTTGTAGGGTGCCCAACCTTTGGTTCTCCAGATGTTGGACCCATCTCTCTCATCATTGGTTATGCTGGCCTAGGGCTGATGGTGTTGCAGTCTCACCAACAAGTGGTATCTCCCTGCATTACAGGTGCTTTAGTCATCCTTTTTTCATTACTATGCCATTGCAGTCAAGTATAATCAAACCAAACTGCATGCTCTAGTCCAATGTGTTGATCATAGCTAATATGCTTTGCCCTGAGATTCAAAACTTAACAAACAGTATAGAAGATCTGAGGTAGTAAGGTGAATGTGAGCATTGTTTTAACCTAAGGAAAGCCTACATCTAATCTTGGCAGTGAGAGCTGATTATGCCCTATTATCCCTTGAGATGACGGCAACAATATTTTTTAGATGTAGGGTTATCTATCTTGAAAAAATAATGCGTGATGTGGGTGCTAAAACTTAAGATCAAGAACATTTCCATTATTCACTCAAGCAGTTCTCTGGCTTCCAGCAGTAACCAGCAGCTATCAGTTTGATATGATAGGTGTGTATCGTGCCTGCTTTGGTAGCCCTACCAATGCAATTAATTATTTTTCTGAGACCTTGCAATAGGAGGGGAACATTTTAATTTATTTTCAATACCCTGAGACCACTCCAGAACTTGCAACCTAAAAATAAGTGATTAATGTTATTCATGGACTCCTTCAGAGAGAATGAACTTTCTGAGTTGAACACTTTGAAGTGCTTTACAGTTTTCATAGACTGAAGTCAAGGTGGCCAAAATGTTCACATTTTAAAATGTTAATAGTTGAACTGAAATGTTTCCATCGTCTGAAACTACCTTGTGATAATATCAAAAGGTTTGGAGGAAGGATATCAGAAACCTCCAGGAGGGAAAATGCATTCTTTCAGGACAATACTAGTTTCACCCACACTGACTTTCTCAGCTGTAGTCCTTGGACATTTTCCTGCATTTATATTTCACCGGCTGGTATCATGGGCTTTTTAGTCACTAGGTTTATGTACATTAACTGAAGATGGTCCTAAGACTACATGGCCCATGATCCATTATGATTGTAAACAAAATAAAACAATCTTGAGAGGTATCCAGGCTTTTTGTCAAGCATCAGAGTCTTTGAAGGAAGAACTGTGGCATCTCATAGGAAGTGTGGATTTATTGAATGTGATTCCACATTTCTTTTCTGCCTGATGAGAATCTGCTGTTAAATTTTGAGTGCCCTGTTAGGTGAGATTCTGTGACAACCCTGTCAGTGCCTGCTTCATTCATTCAGCCTGAACTGATAGACAAGAGAGGCTGACACAGGGCCAGTGTAGGTTGTGAAGTCTGTGTGGCAGGGTGGGGAACCTTGGACCTTCTTACAGCACTGCAGTGCCTATTTGCCCAAGGTAGTGTGGACAGTGTCAGATAATTGTGGGATTGTGTACACTGAAATGTCTGGAGCACTGAAGATTCCCTGGCCCTGCCGTATGCGTCCTTTCTGTCCTTACCAAAGGACTGTGACAGGAGAAAAGGTGCCTATTCTTCTCTGATGGAAGATTTTCCAACCCTTCAGGTTATCTGCTATAACACTGGAACAGCAGGGCTGGCAGTGATAGTCCAGATAAAACTTTTGATTTGAAGTCTGCATAGTAGGGTAGCCACATTCAGCAACTATAAACTATATTCAGCAAAATAAACTGTGCAACGCTCATATGTTAACTTTGAATTATATTAGTCAGAGATGATGTGTTTGCTATAAGTGTAACATAGCTTCATTAGAAATGCCAGGAGCTTATTCAAGATTTGCTAAATAGATCAGAAAAAAGAATGAAGCCCTAAGTAGGGGAAAGGGGAAACTGTGTAGAGCTTAGGACGGGAATCTTGCGGCTTTAGAGATGTTGGATTGTAGCTCCAGTGTTGCTCACTATTGGCTATGCTGGCTGGGGTGGCTTGGAACTGCAGTTTAACAACATCTGAAGGGCTGCCTGATTCCCATCTCCGATGTAGAATTTTAACAAGGAAGTCATAAGATGCTGTGTTCAGAGCTGGCCTAAGACTATTTGCTGCCTGAGGCAGAGAAGCAAATGAATCCACCAAATCCCTCCAGTCCAATCAAATCAAGGCACACACTATCAAAAGTCAGCTAGGTTATGTTGGTAACCTGAAGCAGAAAATCTTGCAAACATCTCTCCCCATCCTTAGTGGTCAAAACTACAGCAATAAATGAAGGAATTAACCTTTTGTTACCCTTTCATGGCATCCCAAAATCTGCCCAAGACCCTGCAGGACTGGCCTAGACTCTTCCAGTAACTGAAGCTTGCTTTTTCTTTTCTTCCATGCCTGCTTCTTTTTCAAAAATGTCAGCCAGCCACCCATTCTTCGTCAGTCTCTTTCCAGCACAGTGGTCACCCAGGTATCATTGCCCTGCAAATGATGTCTCCATGTCCCTAGAACAGTCCCCAGATCTAAAGCAACTCAGTTTGGTATGAAGTCTCTGCCTTTTCAGGCACCTTGTTCAGATGAAACCCTAAAGACCCTAAACCCTAAGTCTTTGTATTTCATCCCCTAAAGGCATCCAAGAAAGACACGACAGCTTGTAACATGTAAGAATCAATTACTGGATTCTTGTTTCATTTTTAAAAGCTGTGTGCTGGTATCCTTTGCTAAAGACAACATTTACCCCCCCCCTTCAGTTGTTGTTTAAGCTTCAATAATATATCAGTAGGCTGGTGATGCTGTCAGCTGACGGTATGCTCCCTGGAATTTAAAATAATTTAGTCTTGCATTTGTAATAGTTCCCAAGGCATTTGCTGCCTCACAGCAATATCCTTTGTGTTTTCGGAGCTTAAATCATTTAGAGACACAATTTGGGACATGCCTTTTTGATCTTCCCAAATTAAAGATCCTATATGTTAGATGCTATCCCTGCGGTATAAATTAAGGATCACAAGCCCCAATTAACAAGGCACTAATGTAGTGTATTGTCTGCCAATTAGTAAAATGTGATTGCTTGATCATGTGGCGTTTATGGGCATATTATGCAATGAAAGCCTAGCTATGATTATAAGGGATGTTAATCCCCAGGGTACTGTGGACTGCACATTCTTATAACATGAGAGGCTTTGCTCCTGCATACTTTGGCCTAAATCCATTTCTGTTTGCACTGTATCAGCAAGCAAAGACCTTTTTATTTAGGTAGGCCTTTGACTCTTAACTCAGGTGGCAGAAGGATCTTTTAATGAGGTGTCCTGTGCTTTTGTCTCTTGTGTGTGTGTGTGTGTGTGTGTGTACACGCATGCGTTCATGTGTCTTCAAGTTGCCTGCTGGCTTATGGCAACCCCCATGAATTTCATAGTGTTTTCTTAGGCAAGGAATCCTCAGAAGTGGTTTTGCTAATTCCTTCCTCTGAGGTATAGCCTAAAGCACATGGTATTCATTGGTGGTTTCCCATCCAAGTACTAACCAGGGCTGACCCTCCTTAGGTCCCAAGATCAGAAAATTTCTTTTACTATGTTTTAAGTGTGTTGTAAATCAGTGCTAGTCAAAGTGGTCATCCCTGGACTGCTGGTGTCTGAGTCATTGGCTGCCAATCCCTGAGGAGTTTCCAGGAAAGAAAAAAAAATGTCCATGAATATATTGCCAGTCTCCCACGTCAGATAGCTTGAGAAGCAGTATTTTAAACTGTTTTGACTTTGTGCTTTTAGTAGAATTGTTTAATTTTTTAACTTTGGAGTTAATAAGATTTTAGCAGTACTCTGTTTTGTTATAAGCTGCGTTTTTTTACAGAATTTGACACAGCTCTATTTTAAAAGTCAGTCAAATGGTACAAATATTTATGCAGTACCCGTGTTGGATTTTGCTCATCTCTGCATAGACACAGCTACTTGAGTGCTTCTGAGATACATCCCCACACAACATTTGTATTAAATGCTGCTGAATTCACTTTCCTTCCTTTGTGCTACTGAACTGGAGTTTTTCTGAAGTCCCCAGGGTCTCTGAAGGCTTGCCTTCCACTCTGAGAGATTATAGTCTTTCAGAGTTGAAGGGGCAGGGAGAGGTTAATGTGTGCCACTATATGAGATTCAGTGATCCAGAACACATTGTCTTCAAAAACCTCTTCAGTTCACCTTCTGACATGAACTCTGGATTAGGGATGTTGGGGGGGGGCATGAGCCCTGTCTGAGATTAGGCTGCACTCCTCCCAAATGATCAGGCAAAATAGAATCACTGAGGCTCCTGTACAGTTGAGCTTCTTCAAACATTATTTTTTAAAAAGTGTATTTGAACATTTGTGTAGTAAAAAATATTAAGACAGATGTTGTGGAACCCTCCCAGAAACAATAAAAACTGCCTGCAATCTATTCTGAGCACACTTGCCTGGGAGTAAGCTGCAGCAAACACATGGAGGGAACTTCTTACACATTGTGCTTCTAAAAGTCTTCCTATTTGAATGGTAATGGAAGGGAAAAGTAATTTTCCCTGTTCCTGCAAGTACTTGCAAGTAAGCAAAATTAGTAACAATCTGCCCCCCCCCCACTGCAGTGTAAAAACAGTTTTGGGGTCCCTGCCTTTTGAGGTTTCTTCTCTGTTTCTTCCTCTCCTTTTTGTTTTGCCACCTGCTTTTCTTTCAATGTAATTCTAATTGCCTAATGGATCATTTGTTTGTTATAGAATGCAGATCATGAAGCCCGTGTAGAAGAGGCAATAACTCGGACACTGATATGTGCTATCAAATCTGTAGAAAATCCTGATACATCTGATTCCTGGCTCAACCCGACTGAGGTCAGATTCTCCTTTTCATTAGTCAGACATGATTTCTACCACATTTTTGCCTGGGTGACATTTCTGTAATGCTACAATACAAATCTCAGCTTTCCCTCCAGCATTTACAAAATCAGGTCTTAATATCTCTAGAATAACGGAGCAAAAGTCTGCATTGTTCCCCATGATCTTTGATTAGCACTGAAGAAAAACAGCCCTGAGGTGTAGCAAAATGTAGTATTCTGTGTATATATGTTTATATTAACTGTTGTTAAAAAAAAGTTACTGACTGGGTTAAACAGCCACAGGGAGAAGAAAGTACTTTTAATGGAGGTGTGTATTTGAGAGATAGAGACACTGTACACTTTCATACTATACAATTATAGCAGTTTGGTTCCATTTTAATTGCTGTCGTTGCATCCTGTGGAATTCTGGGATTTGTAATTTCTGGAGGCACTAGAGCTCTATGGGTGATAATTCAGAATGCTATATGAAACTGTCAATCCTAGGATTTCACTGGATGCAACCATGGCAGTTAAAGTGATATCAAATTGCTATAATTGTATAGTGAGAAAGAGCCTGTTGTGTAGCAAGTTACAAGAAAGATTTCATCAAACGTAAGGAGCAATTTCATGATAAGAAAATCTGTTTTACAGTAACAACACCAATAGCAACATTTATATATAACACCCTTTTCACCAAAGGGCAGTTCCGTCAACGTATACTATCAGGGCGAGGACAATAATTGCAACATTATAGCAACACATGGAATGAAATCCCCAAAAGTGAAATAGACCATCTCAGGAGGTGGATTCCTCTTCGTTGGAGGTTTTTTGTTGTTTGTTTGTTTGTTTAAAGAGGGATTACGCAAGACACTTCTCAGGGTTGCTTTAGCACTGAAACTCTGCATGGCAAGGAGTTTGGCTAGTTGGTTGTTGGAGTCCCTTCCAACTCAGTTTGATTGTTCTTGCCAGAGAGTGGTTATTAGGCAGTTTTTAACTTGAGCACTTGAAGGGATAGAGAAGATCCAAATGGTGTGGCTGGTGAATTGACAGCATTCCATGAAAGCTGACTGGTAGAGAATGTCCAACCGGAGGAGGGGACCTGGAGTGTTGGCCCTCTCAAATATGATTGGACACTAGGGCACTGGAGGGTGAAGACTGTCAGGATGCTCTAAAAGTAGTGTCCAAAGCCAGAACAGGAGACGGGCAACTGGGGTATGAGCTGTAAAGAGCTGAAAAGGAGACCAGGCAGTGGAAGAGGAAGAACGAAAGAAGGGAATGGGCAGGGATGGCTAGCTGATCCACTGCCACAGGGTTGGTGAGTCGTGTCCTGAATTTACTACCGTTCTTCCTCTAGGTGCTTGAGGTTGAATTGGAGCTCTGGTAGAGCCAAACCTCAGGTCCAGGACTGGGAGAGCTCCCATTCAACTTGGAGAACCAGCAGCAAAAGCAAGGGTGGATTTGTTGCCTCTGAGAACTCAACCGAGGACTGTAGAAGGCAGCAAGAGATCAGTAGCAAGACCAAAATTGAAGCCACGGAAGAAATAAAGTTGTGGCAGGACTGTGCTGGGGGAATCGGCATCAACTGTCCTTTGGTAGTAGCCCTCAAGAAAGCCAAAAGCCTAAAGTGTGAGAGAGGAGCTGTTTCTAGAGTATCAATCATTGGACCACAGAAAAAACTTCTAAAGAAGAGATCAGTACTATGAAGTTCCAGTCACTATTTCAAGCCAGTCAGCTACAGCCTACCAGAACAATATTTGCAAATTAATTGGACTGGACTCTTAACTGGAAAATTAGCAGTTAAAAATGGTGGGAGTCAGAAGTTTAGCCAAAGTACCAGTCCAAATCACAGTTAAAAACCAGCATTAGTAGTTAATTATGTTTTAGTTTAGTAGGAATATATTGAGCAATATATACTAAAATTGGAACTAGTAATTCAGTTTAGGCCAAATCTCAAAGAGTTGCAGATTCAGAAGTTCTGAACCTGTGTTTATTTTTTTCCTTTTTTAGGTTGAAGTAACATCTCATGAAACCAACCTTCAGTACTTAAAAGGAGCTGTGTCTGCATATTTAGAGCATCAGAAGAACAGTACAATTGAACACAGAACGATTGGTTCTCATGATATTGAAAAGACTCTTCAAGACACAGGTAAAAAAAGAAAACTCCAATTAAACACAGAATCACAGGACATAAGATTCAAGCCCATTGAACCTCACCTAACTGGAATCAAAACAAAAAACTTTGGGAAAATTCCCTTTGGACCAAATCTCCTGCAGGTTTTACCACAGTCTCAGGAAATGCGTGCAGCAGAAATAGCTGAGCATAGTTCCCAAGACCTTCTCAGTGAAAATGATGGACACTTTGGAAGATCATACCATTCAGGGAACACATTAGGAAAGGGCAGCAATTCTGAAGCATCTGTTGATTGGAAGGATCCAGTAATGAGTGCTGACTCCCCACAAACAGTCATTAGCACAAATGATTTGCTAGATTGTGTGCTACATCCCCACGTTGTCAGCTTAATGGCTCATCTTTTGCTGGAAAGAGTAAGCATTTAACATTGCATGTATTTCTCTTTTTGAAAAAATAAAAGACCTAATATCAAACATGGCCTGTAGGTTCTTCGGCTTCTTTACTCAAGAATAATAGCTATACAGCAACAATTTTAAAAATGTGGTGGTGAATTTTCAAAGAGCACAACAGTCAAGCATGTCATGGCTTTTGAGGACAAAGGAAAACTATGTAGTTTTTAGAATACTTACCATTTTTCCTAAATAAGGTTTACAATGAAGTTGGCCAGCTGGGCAGTATTATTCTCCTTGTATTGCAGATGTTCACTCTATCTGATGGTGTAGAATGTGTGTGAGGTTTTTAGTGAAAGGTAAGGTACAATGAGATGGAGCATCTGTCTCCTGGGTCTTCCTGAGCTTACATCATTTGGCATGTAGGTAAATGAGCTTTCACTATATAGGATAGTGCTAGCATAGCATAATGGTTAAGAGCATGAGCAAGGAGATGTTCACATCTCAGCTTGAATTCAACACATCAGTGACCTCAGGCAAGCTGCAGCCTCTTCCCTCTCTCTTTTTCTCTAGTATCAGTTTGCTTGTGGCCTTTGTAGACCAGCCTATAGGTATTAAATTTGCATAGTGCTCTTTTTAAATGAAAAAAACAAAAACAAAACAAACAAAAACCAACCACATAACTGCTAGGACTTCCTTCTATATGTTGTTCTTTCAGTCCATCCTTTTTCAGCAGCTTCCTAGAACATGGTAAACTTGAAAATTCTTTCCTTCTCATGGACTTGGATTTTGGGCTCACATGCTGGTTTTTCCAGTAGGCTGATGGAGAATGAAGGAGGAAGGCAATAGGTAAAAGGGGGGGGGGTCAATGCATGTTTTGTATTGTCTCTGGCCTGGATTGAGTATCTTAAAATGATTGCTGTGGTGGGATTATTGCCTTGTGAACTGCTGCTTGTGCTCTTCAGGGACAGAACTAGCAAAATGACCCTCACAGTGTTCTTATATTGTGTCGCTGGAAATCTGCTTATAGCCTTTGTAGTACTATAGGGGATTCAGTTCTATACACAGTTCTCTTGCAGGAAATGCCATCGGATTAATCACAGCTTACTTCTGAGAAGACATGTATCAGGTTGCCCTGTGAAATTTTTGTTTTACCTGAAACAGACATTCAGGACCACTTGCTAACATCCAACATGCAAGGTGACATGCAAGGCAATGGTGTTTAGAACTGCCTAATTGCAAAGGGTTGAGCCCTACTGGCCTGGTTCATTCTAGGAATGTGAATAGGATGGCATGTGCATTTTTTACGTTTTCACGTCAAGAATTTTGTGCAATAATTCTGTGAAGGGGTTTTTTTTTTAAGACAAAAGAAGGTATTTTGCACAAAGTAAATTGGGGATTTTTAAATGCACAAAAAAATGAAAACAAAAAAGTATTGGTCTTTTCACTGTCTCAGAGGACTAAGATTTTTTGCTGTCACTACACTTTCCTTTTTCAGTGGGATGTCTCAATGTATCAAGATGCCCTGTCTCATAGAGGATAAGAAACCTTGCAAATATTTGTAACATTCCTATTGACATGTTATACAAAACCCTGATTTGACACTGTGCAGTCAGCTGATTCAGTTAATGAGTAAATCATTGGGTTTGTATACTCCTCCCCTTTGTTTTGCTCCGAATGAATCCTAGTTCTTCTTCGTGGTCTCTGTGAATCACACAAACGGGTTTACGCGCCTGCGCGAAACAGCATTTGGAACCTTCGCGAAACCTAGGAGTAGGCATTTTGGCAGTTGACCCCTCCCCCATCCTCTTGGGGAATATAAGGCCCCTCCCTGTATAACGGTCAGTTCCTTTTCTTCCGCCACGGTAGCAGCATCAAAGGAGCCTTCCTCTAGCTTTAAGATTGGTTTAACGGTTTCTGTAAACAAGATTTGACTAAATACTTACATTTTTCTTGGCATTTTGGTGGTTTTTTGTAACATTTAACTTCTCTTTTTGCCTCTTTTGCATGATACTATGAGTTCGAGATGAGGCACTGTCAGCGTCCTCTTGGAAGGGACTGAGAGTAAACATCAACCTCCTACTTGCCAAAAAAAAAAAAAAGAAATTGAATGATCCCTCACAGGAGGAATCACTGCTGAAGACATAAAAGGAAGGAGCAAACAAACTTGTTCTTCACCGCAAACGACGCAGAATCTTCTTGTTATAACTGAATTATAACTCAGAATTTTTCTGTGGGTGGCCTCAGCAGCAGTCTTTAAACCCTGCTTTCTAAATGTGCAGAGGCAAGATTTGGGATATCGAAATTTGGTGCCTACCTGCCTCTCAAAGGATTGCATTGCACAATTTGCTGTCATCACTAACTCCTGCACATAAGGCTTAACAGAGCGGGCCCCTTCAGGCTTTGCTCTAGTAAAACTGGTGTTTTGATGACCCTTTCTGGCCACACCCTTCCCCCCCATGTCTGTAATGGTGGTACTTCAAGGCAATTTAGGGCACCGAGGAGCTTGTTCACTGCTTCTTCAACAGCAGTTCACCCAAGGCGATTTCTGGACCACAGCAATCCATGGAATGGCTGATTTTGAAGGAACATTCGCCATCAGCCCCCATACCAATCGGTACTGTGTTTAAGTAGATGGTTTGCCATCGGTCCCATCCATGATTTCTACCTTTGACAGTGTTGCCATTCTCATAGAGGCGGTTTCCAGTCAACCCGTCTTCCATCACAGTATTGTCAATCTCAAGGAGATGATACCATCGATTCGATATTGACAATGATGTATACTACCATGATATCTTGTCTTGGTGCCTAGGCTTAGTACCTAGATTTCATATCTAATTTTCGTACCAAAGCTTATGCCTGTGCTTGGTATCTATTCTGAGTGCCTGAGCTTGGTGCATTGTCAACACTACCATACGGTCAATTTTGGAGATGTTTGTACAACCATGATACCTGACATTGGTGTAATGGTACCCGACAGCCTGGGTTTGGTCCCTGGCTTTGATATCTAACCTCATCTGATGCTTGATGCCTAGGCTGGATGCCTGGGCGTGATACCTAGAGGGGATACCTACACTTGGAACTTAGGCTCTGTGCCTAGACCAGTGAATTCACTCTGAATCTCCATCACATGTTGCTCCTCTAGATGTTTTTGGGCAACACCTTTCCCACATCAGTATCATGCACTTAGATTTCACCTCAACGTGAGATTGTTTTTCTGTTTCATCTTGATACCAATGGTGGTTTTTTGCATCCTCCCTTTGGTACCGCGATTGTTTATGTATCCAGTATAAGTCACCTGTACAGGGAGATAATTCCCTACAGTTAATCGAAGTACTATCTTGGAAAACTGTTTTTTGAGTAGCTATAACTTCAGCAGAAGAGCTAGTGAACTGGCAGCTTAAGACTCTTGATAACTAGGCTAGAGTTGAAACAAGCTGAATACCTAAATTAAATACCTAGCTGGTGCCTTGGCTTGGTGCCTGGACTGGTATTAGGTTCAATACCTGGGTTTTAACCTAGGCTTGGTACCTAGATTGGTGCCACCATACCTAGACCTGGTACCTACACTTGATACCTATGCTTGATTCCTACGCTTTTTTATCTTTTGATTCAGCTGGGCCTGTTCAGTGGTACTACTGATGAAAATTGGAACAGGGAGAGTGTTAATTTTTCCTACATGACAACAAAGGTAAACAACTCCTCAACAACACTCCTTGAGAAAATTACCATCTGAGTTTTAAAAAAAAAAAGATATCAGGATAAACCCAAAAGCGTAGAGTTTTTGTCAACCAAAGGACGATACCTTTTAAACAATTCCTATCACTGATTTATTTAGATATTGACATCGAGCATGGTTTGACACCAAACTAGAGTATATACCAATATTGCTCCTGCTTACAATGTTCTTGACATCCTGGTGTAAAAAAAAAAAAAAAGACGGGTCATATACTGGGTCTCAGAGGTGTCAACCAGTATATACAGGGAAACTGTTTCAATAGTAACCTTGATATTGACTATGCCTATGTTGAATAAATTTTAGCTTTTTAATAGGATCTCAGGTTTATTGACTTAGACTTCTCCCCTTTGGTATGAGTGTAGTACCAGGGGTATTCACTAAATGCTTGTCAGCAGTGGTAGCTTTCTTACAATGGAAAGGTATCATCCTTTCCCTATATTGTTATCTACTTCATCATAGCATCATCTGGAAAGTAAATTTAATAATAATGATAATAATAACATAAGGTAACATAAAATACAATAATTGGTTTGCACTACTACTACAAATGTCCAAAGGTCAGCATATGATGCTTTCCTACAGACTAGACCTATTGAGTATCCATTTAAGCCTCCCTCCTGACATTCAGTCACTATGATTGACGGTATGGAACTGGCAGGATGGCTGGTGGTGGGGCCCCAAAGTCACGGAGTTTTAGTCACGAGTTCAAGGGTCAGTCGGTTCTTTTCCCTATTGAAGTAAAGGAATTCATACATCCATATGGAGAATTCTTTTGGTGACCCAAACCTTTGATGTCGAGATCGTATGCAAAAGATAGAAATTTTGGCTTTTTACGAGACAGTGAATTGACCAACGGACCTGCAGTACCGTGGATATCTTCTTGTTCCTCGCCTTGCTGGTATCTGACAGGCTATCATTCCCATCACTGCTGCATCGTGCAGCAGCAAATTCCTGGGATTTACAACAAGAAGTAAGACCATCCTTGTTTCTGGAGCCTATGATTAATCTTTTACAAGGTTATAAACATTTACACCTTCCAGTCCAACCCCCTGTACCAGGTTGGGGTTCTTTTTATAATGCGATTCACTCACAGGCCATTTAACTTGTGGCAAAGTGTGACATTAACTTGCTGTCATGGAAAACAGTGTTTTTGCTACAAACATAAGCCAGAAGGACAGTAGGGATGTGCACTTAGGGTTCATTCTACATATTCACAATAGTGATATACTATATCAATAAATAATGTGTGTTACATGTCGGGAATTCATTTCTGCCTCTTGAAGAAGATTGTCCACTCTGCATTTCATCTACCAGGGACAGAAAACTTTTTGCAGGTGCACTCAACAGAACACCTTTGTCTTGCCACAGATGAAGGTTGAATGAGATTGGAATAAGTAACATATTCCTCCAAGGGACGGTAATGTGTTGAATCTATTTGAAAACAAAAGACAACAAGCTGTACTGTTCCTAACAGAAAACAGAGGACAAAGGGAAGAAGAGTAGGTTAAGGATTCTTCACATAAAGGTATCAAAATAAAAAATTAGCTTCCCGCTTCAATTTATTCCATCTCCAACAGTACTGAGTACTGCAGCAGAGAATGCATGTTGCATGATTCCCAAGATATGAATGAGAAAAGTACCATCTACGAGATTGGCTTCTGTGTGGCTTCTAAGGGGATTAATAACCCCCCCCTTATCTTTTCTGTGGGATCCATAACACATGGCTGAATCGAGACCCCCTGAGGTTAGACAGTCAATGTGACAATGTGAGTTTGTGGGACTAACTTCCCCGACAAGGTATAGTGAAGGACACCTCCTTTGCCTCCAAGGTCTCATGGCAGACGCTCACATTCTGGTACAAGGTTGCCTCAACTTTAAAAAAAAAAAAGGGAAAAAAAAAAACAAAAAAACCCCAAAATGCTTTTGGGTGCTCACAAACCTTCTACGTCTAAATAGTTTGCCTACAATGGGGGAAATATTGTTCCTACTTAAAGGGCATGGGGTGCTTTCCAATTATGCAGTATTGTGTATATATAGTTTTTTGCAAAAAAGCTATCTTTTTTGGGAGGTAAAGTGTTATTTCTCTGCATTTTTCTGGTACTTCAGCAACAAGGAAAACTTTCTAGTTTTTTAAACCCCCCAGCTAAGAGTTTTTCCCCCTGGTTACAAACATTTTCCCCCCCCATACGACTACCAGTACTGGGATGGGGTTTTTTAATGTAGTACTGTTGCAACTTACACATAAATCCTGTTTCTTTGGAGTTTTATTTTTCTAGTGGCAAAACCTATGTTAAGGGAGCCAGCGAATTATGTGCATTTAGAATGGATGCACCATACTTATGTTTGCATAGAGGGAAGTTGTTTTTTAAAGGGTAGATAACACACTTCGACCTAAGGTGAAGTCATAATTTCATTGAACCAGGACATTGTACTACCTGCATACATGGGAAACTCATTAACTGATTTGGAGAAACGATTGCATTGCCTTGACGCTAGACATGCATTACTGTTTTTTATGGAGAACATAATGCTTCCATTAGTAAAACAAAAGTATTGCTTGTTTTTTATTATGTTCCAAAGCAGTGGGAATCTGGTTTGTCACAGGAAGGAACAAACAAACAAACAAACAAACAAACAAACAAATAAATGAAAATACTTTCCAGTTATGTAAGGGCCCATTCGACAAGCTCTGTGGTAACATCAGTTGTTTTCTTTCCATGGTGTGCAACGACATGACATATGCAAAGCTGATCAATGGTCACAACCAATGACATTTATTTTTCTTTATAAGGTAGATAACAGAGCAAGAAATGATGCAACATTTGGGAGAACAGTTTTATTTTCTTCTGTGATGAAAAAAAACACATCAACATTGAGAATGAATGCAGAAATGAATCTTTGGCATAAATAAATTTTAGTTTATTTGGCATGGTGAAGATACTGCTACAGTTTATTGACATACATATATATATATATAATAAAGGACAAAAATAATTGAAATGTAATTGTTGATATATATGATGATAATAAAAAGAATTTTAAGCATGACATTCCCTCCTCCAACAGGACAGCTTGCTAGTCTCCCATTTGTGTGATTCGCAGAGACCACGAAGAAGGAGGACAGGTTGCTTACCTGTAACTGTGTTTCTTCGAGTGGTCTTCTGTGAAGCCACACAACCGCACCCGTCCTCCCCACATCATGTCCTCCTGGATGGTTGGTTCCCATGCTGCTACTCTAGCGGCAAAGGAACTGACCGTTATACAAGGAGGGGCCTTATATTCCCCAGGAGGATGAGGGAGGGGTCAACTGCCAAAATGCCTACTCCTCAGCTTCGAGAAGGTTCCAAATGCTGTTTTGCACAGGCGCGTAAACCCATTTGTGTAACTTCACAGAAGACCACTCGAAGAAACACAGGTAAGCAACCTGTCCCTTAGTGTTACATTCAAGTGCTACATTTTTAAAGTAACACTTGAAGTGTTACATTTTTAAATAGCTGTGGTGGGAAGTTTCTCTCCAATTTCAAAGTATGGTTTGTAAATCTGGCTGTTTATTTTATAAAACAATGTCAGCATTCTGGTTCTCCATTGCACTCTCCTTTTAAAAAATGCCTGTATTTGTGCACAAGAGTTTGGAACATGCTTATTTTGGACTATACCTCCCAGAATATCTCAGCATGTTTTTAATCTGTGGAGATACTGGGAGACATAATTTTCAAAAAAGTAATCTTCCAAGCTCTGAAATTCACACAGTCCTGAATAAAAGTATATAAAATAACGTATCTCTCTGACATTCTCCCTTCAGAAATTTGTGCATTCCAAGGAAATATGTAAACATAAATGGCAAGAGGGGAGGACAAAATAGCTAGTTCCTTTTGGCTTTACATCCAGACTTCCTACATTGAAGATACTGTCCTGAAGGAGGATTCTTTCAGTCCTTGTGTAAATGGAATCAGTCTCATTTCAACAATTAGGAACCTTATATAATCTGGGTATCCAATCAGAGGGGAGATTCTTTCAGCCAAATATGTAAAGACTGCCCCTTTGGTCCTTCCCATGCAGTGGCCTAAATCTTCTTGTTAGCCCTGGATAGAGGAGACCTATTAAATCAATGGGATTTACCTATGTGTTGACTCACCATTCAACAATGGTTTGAATAGCTCTGTTCTCTGCTCTGCTTTGATCATTGAACTATGACTGAGGAGACCAGGGGTTAAATTCCCGTTCAGCCACAGAAGCCCACTTTGGCAAGTCACACTGTCTGAGCCTCAGAGGAAGCCAAAGGCAAACCCACTCTGAACAAATCTTGCCAAGAAAACCTCATGATAGATTTGCCTTAGGGTCACCATAAGTTGGAAACAACTTGAAGGCACACAACCACTCTGGGCAGAAGTAACCAACAAGATGCCAGTCATTGTCTCCATCCCCTTCCACACTTTATCTGCATTATCAGTATGTATGCTTAGGACTGCTGTCTTTGGCAGCTGCGTTGTGAGGCCAGGCTGACCAGGGGGCAGTTTCACATTGCATAGTTACAGCACTATCACTCCACTGTTACTACAGGCGCAATAGCCTGTGGAATCCTAGGGCTTATAGCTCAACGAGGCACTAGAGCCATCTGGCTGAGAATTCTAGATGCCCCTCTGTAAACTGCAAATCACAGGATGCCATACCCATAGCAGTTCAACTGGACTCACAGCACTACAATTATACAGTGAGGAAAGGTCGCAGGTATATTTAATGATGTATAAATACAGATTTGGATTGTGTTCCACTTTCTGAACAGAGAATCTTCTGTTGTTTGGGGAAAAAAGTAGCATCTGAAGAGATAATGTTTAAACTTAGGATAAGGATTTATATGAGTTTATGATGTTGAAGCTGAAGTCCTCAGCAGACTTACCTGCTGGAACTAAACCTTATTGAACTGTATGAAATAGATGTTCCTGTTATGTAGTCCTATGCTGTTTCCAGAGACTACAGCACATCAGACACAGTGGAATTTATCCATAGGTTTGTGCTGTAAAATCTGGATCTGGATTTTCAGTTCTGTTCTGTAGCACACAAACTCTTATGTAGGCTTGTGAAGAGAATATATTCCAATATGCCTTCTCAGAATTTACTTTTTTCCCCTCCTGAGGTGGGAAAAATACCATTTATTAAAATGGGTTTTTCTCCAGTCATTGTGCCCTATTCCATTTCTTCCATTTAGATTTTACTTATTAACTTTTATCTGATGCCACCTCTAGATTAATTTTTGTTCCTGCTGAATTTTCCTATGACATTCATTTCATTTGCGTTGGGTTAATTTATCCACCAATGGTTGTTCAAAGGTCACTGTCATGTTTTTGTGATTTTCCTATGACCCAATTCTAAACTCCTCCCTGCTCCCACTGCCAAGAAAGATAGTTTTGGCATAGGTGTCATGAAGCAACAATAATCTCATATAGCTCTAATTGACTTGCCTTAAAAGAAAACGTGAATGCTCCATCCCAGTACTTCTAGTTTTCTAATAAGCCACTCTGCTTTGTTTCCCACCATTAAGCTTTGAATCATTTTGGGAGAGGGCTTTGTCAGTTTCCTTAGTTACAGCATTCTCCTGGCTTTTTTTTTAAATCCATGCCAGCTCATCAACCAGCCCTAGGTTCAATCCAAATTGTTTCTTAGTCCTGGGCTATTGAACATGTGGCCCACCAGATGTTGTTGACATTCATTTGCCATCAACTTCAGCCAGCCTAGCCAGTTGTGAAGCATGATGGGAGTAGTAATTCATAAACATCTGGATGGCCTTAGGTTCCTTCAACCTGATTTAGTTGGTTATCACTATTCACTGTTCATCAAACAGACTTTGCATCACATGGACCGGAAATGGGCACCATCAAATGAAGAACTGCCCAAGGCAATTTGCTGCCATCGGTAAAGAACAAAATGGTATCCCTACCGATCCTGTCTACAGAAGCCAGCTATACTGATAGTTGCATTTTACTTCTATACTAGTAACAAAACAGTGATCTTCACTGCACCTGAAGACTGTGGGTTAACTTAGCAAGCAGAAGGCAGACCGCACTGCACACCCAGCTATGTTCTCCAACTTCACTTCCACTCATTTAGCCCTTTACCTGGCCCTTGCCCACTCAAGCAAATGCTGCAATGTGGTACAGCAGCAGCATCTGTTAATTTGGGCTGCCTCCCTACCTGCTCACTCAACCTTTTCCAACAGCACTCCCTTTAATGCATGGGGAGAAAGCAACTAGACAAAGGCTGACAGTCTGAGACAGCCACAAGGAGCCATCATCTTCTCTCAGGCACTTAGTTGGGAGAATGCGGAGAGGATTTAAGGGGCTGTCATGGTCCCTGGCCCCAGCATATGCCACCTGAGGCGGAAACAGGGCTCTGCATAGTGATCCATCATCTTTACAGGAGCCTCTATACATTTGTAGATGGCTCAATCATCTCTTCTCCAAACTAAACATACCCAGTTTCTTCAACCTTTCCTCACAGGAGCGGATTCATATTCTACAGGAAACTGTTTTCTTTCCAAGAATTGCCTTTGAAATTCTACTACCACACTCTGGTGGCCTAGAAATGTCTATTTTAATGGGTATTGGCTGTTCTAAGTGGTTGCCATGTTTTGTTTTGTTTTGTTTTGTTTTCTATTTTAAATTGAAATGTGTTCTTATGCATTATTATTTGTTTGAATAGCTTCACTGTGTTTAGCTTTGATGATGATATGGTATTATACCTGTTTGTGGACTGTAGAACTGTTGAGTGCTTTTGAGTTTTCAACAACAAAAAAAGTGGATGCCCCTGTGGTTATTAACAGTGGCACATGGAGAGAGCTGATCTATGATCAAAGACAAAATTTTAAGGCTCATTGTTTACTCATTTGGAAGTGTATAACAACCAGCAGGGTGTGAGTGGGTGGATAATCAGAAACAGTGCTCCGTCCTTTTATAGATCCTTTTATACCCAAGTAATTAGATTGGACCATGCATTATACAGAATATTGTGTGTTAAAAGTTGAAAGCATATAAAATTATGCTATAGCATGGAGCCTGTGGAATACATTTAAGGCTTCCTATGGTAGAAAGTTCTGTAGGGTAGCTTTGGGGGAAATAAATAATGAACTTTAAAAGCACTGGTTCCTTCCCAAAGACAAACATGCTGTATAAGTGATTTCAGCTGAGAGGGTGTTCATGCTTACTTCTTGGTGTTATCAGTCTGAGACATTCTGAACAAACAAAGCTCAGTCACAGTTACCCATGCACTGGTAGCATCCTGGTTGGACATTAATATGTGTAACACAGGACTTCCTTTGAAGACTGCTCAAAAATTTCTGTCTAATTGGACTGCCTTTTGTAAACTAGATTGTGGCTTTGTGGAATATAATCTTGCTATTTTTGAACTACATTGGCTGCCCATTTGTTCCTGCACACAATTCAATGTCATATGCTGGTGCTTAAAAGTGTCTTTCTAGGGATTTCCATACCTAATCTAAAGGACTGTTTATTCTGTCATGAACCCAGGTGAATGTGAAGACTGAGGCCTTTCTGAGGCCCTTCTCCTAGTACCCCTTCTTCATAGGTGAACAAGTAGTGAATGGGAAAAAAAACCTTCATCTATGGAACATTTTTCCAACAGGGCTCACCTGGCTTCAAACCATCTGTCTTAAGAGGGCCAAGGGAGACCATTCACTTATCTAGAATTTTAAATGTTGAGATATTGTTGTATGGTTTCACCGTGATCTGCAGCATCTGATTATTTCTTAATATTTTAAATTTGTTTTTAAGTATTGTTACAAGCTACCCAGAATTTTTATTTCAATTAAAGGGTGAGGATATTAAAATGTGTTAAATGATACAAAACAAAGTACAGTTGGCCCTCTACATTTGCAAGTTTCACATTCATGGATTTGATTACTTGTGAGTTCTCCAGCTCCTGCCTCCTTAATTCAAGTGCTTCTTTTCCAGAGAAACCTTCCTTCTTGCTGGTTCCAATCAGGCCACACAGTCCTTTAAAAACGTTTGGTCCTCCTCCTCCTCCTCCAGCTACTGCCTGGCCAGCTAAGAACAGATAGCAGCCTCTCCCAATGCTCCCCACACCCTCTCCCAATGCTCCCCATATATACCACACCCTCTCCCAATGCTCCCCACATATACAAGGAAGGAGATGGACAACAGAGAGGACGTATCGGGCCACTATGCCGACCCATCTCCTTTCCCTCTCCTTTCCCTGATCTTGTTTGGACTCTGGGTGCCCACTCTCCCCACCATGCCTTGTCCCCCTTCCCACAGATACACACAAACACATATTTTGATATTTATGGTTTTTCCACTTTTTCAAGGGTCTTGTGCCCCTAACCCTAGCAAATGTGGAGGGCAAACTGTATTCAATAGAGCCAATGTGGTGTGTTGGATTACAACTGCAGAAGACCAGGCTTCAAATCCTTGCCCAACCATGGAAACATAATGGGTGACCTTGGGCAAGTCACACCCTCTCAACCTTAACAGAAGGCAGTGGCAATCCTCCTCTGAACAAATCCTGCCAGGAAAACCCTAGGATAGAGTCACTGTAAGTCAGAATCACTTTCAAAGTACATATCAACACACTTACGTTCAGTGCTCAGAAGGCAACTGGTGCCTTCTTTATCAATGAATTGTGAATCCATGCCAGGCTTTAGTCGATTTAGAAGTGATTACCATAATTTTAGGAGAAATATCTCTCCCCATTCCTCTGAAGACTCTGACCAGATGGCCTGTGTGTCTGTTCACTCTGCTGCCCGGATGCTAATGGTGGGGAAGCAACTGCAAGGTAACTTTCTGTTCTTTGCTGCTTTAGTGATGTATTGGGACTGAGTATGGCACTGAAAACATGAAACAGAGAATGATGGGATATACAGGCCATGACTTGGCACCTGATAACTCCTAGAGGCTGGAGATAACCCAAAGTAACAGAAGTGAGATAACACGTTGGAGAAAGTCACTGTGTGGTTTTCCCATCACCTGAAGTGAGGCAAGTCTGCACTCTTCAGCTGGGAATATCCCTCAGTGCCTCACCCCAAGGTCCTTTAAGGCCCCCTGGGACCAGAGATGATGGGCACATTTTCCCACCAAATCTGGATACGGCCCATGCCAAAACAACCTAAAGTTGTGACAATAAAGGCACCTTATTCACTCCATATATAAACAGAAGTACCTGCAACTCCAGCAACGTTTGACAGCCATAAAATGAGGGAGGGATGGAGGGAGAACAGCTCCACTGCAAAGCATGCCTTGGAAGAAAGGCTTTATTCCCATCAGGCATTCCTGACTGAAGACTTTCCCAGTCAGATTGGGCCTGGTGAGCCCACCCCTTTGAGCCAGACAATCTCACCACTGATTGGCTGGCCATTCCCACTGCCTTTAGAAGCCTCCAAGCTGTTCAGACTCCTGGAAAGAAGGCTGAACAATTGGTGTCTGTCAAGTGCCTAGCGGTGTCTTCTCCCTCTGCAGGACCCAAAGGAGGAGTTAATGGAGGATGCCTTCCAATGGAGGAGCATCTTATATAAAATTAAGATGCATGGTGTCCCTTGTAGCCTGACATGTGCATGGCAGCCATCTCAAATAAATAGGTGTCCATTAGCAGTCCACCTAAACAACACCAAGAATGCCTAATAGAAAACCTGCTTCGTGAGCCTTCACTTGGCAAGCGAGCACGGCTCTTTCAGCCTTCTTGAATCCATCTCACTTCTGCGTGAAGAGAATACCATTACAGTTCCCTGAAGACTTTTTATTCGTCCATATCTACCCAATGCAGTGACCTTTTCTCTCCTCCCTTTCTCTCTTCCCCCATTACATTTGAGATTATCTGTTCAAATATACTCTGGAATATGAGACAACTGACTTGCCTCCCTGCCTCCCTCCCTCCCTCTCATTGTACAGCTAAAGACTTAACTTGTTTTATTTCTGGCAAAGGGATCCGGTCCAGTTAATAAAAAGCCTTTTGCTGAACTGCCTGAAAAGCATAATGGCAGCAGTGGAAATGAAAAATAAAGCGGTCTGAGTGAGGAGTGAAGCAGTGGGGAGGGGACAAGGGGAGTGGTTGTGGTGCAAAAACCTTGCAACAAGCAAATAGTAAAATCATTCCTGAGAGCAATGGGTGTTTTGAGTCAGTTTTATCTCATTTCCCATGGAGTCATAATGTGTTCCCTTGGCCCCATGTTTGTGTTCTCTCCAGGAGCATTGTCTTACGTCAAGAAGCATGAGGTTCTTTTGCCCTATTTAAAATTCTGACACTTTTTGCCCCCTACCCATAGTTCCCTGAAGCACTGTGGCATTGCTTTGCCATGACTGCACTGAAAGAAATTGTAAGAGCTGCAAAGGTGTCAGCTGGGGTCTGACACAGGAGGCCCTTTTAGGATGTCTGCCTTTTCTCCTTGCAATGTTCTTGGTCTTCTTTGCAGAGAAAGGCATGCCAGGCAGATGGAGTGGCTCTTTCACTCTTCATCTGTTAATGTTATTGTCAAGGCTTGTCTGTCCTTCTTCCTCCCTTCAGCTTGGTTGTCTGAATGAGAGCAGGTCACAGGCTTAATTCTCTCCCTTCTCTTGCTTATGTCTGCCAGCTTGATTTCAGAGCTTGGAAATGTTACTTTCTCGATAACAGCACCTAAAATGAGGACTGGCTGCAGTACGGATTCTGGCAGCTGTCATCCAAAAAAAGTAACTGTATCCGGCTCTGCCTTGTTTTAACCATTTCTTGCTCCTCTTGTGCTTGTATTAGATTTGATTCAGAGAGCCCTAGGTTCAAATTCACACTCGGCCATTCAGCTCAATGGATGGATCTTTATTCAGACATTCTGTCTTAGCCAAAATCTAGTTCACAGAGTTTTTCAGAGGAATAAAACAGCATATCCACCATGGATGCCACTATGAACTCCTTAGGCACAAAGGGGCAGCTGATCAGGTCCAGAGGAAGAGTTAAGATTGGCTTGGAGTTTTGGAGTCATCCTGATACTTGGAACAGGGAACCTTTCCAAGTTTCAGTGGAAATGGGGGAAAGGGGTTTACAGAACTATCCTATGTCTAACTTAGAAATAAGCCCCATTGAGTTCTGCAGGGCTTATTCCTTGGTAAGTGTTCTTTCTTTCTTATCCCCACCTTTCTCTTCAGATGGCCACAAGATTAACTTTTAAAAAGATAGATATGTTAAAAATGCAATAATAAAAATTAAATAAATTATACTTTTAAAATACAATCAGATTAAATACACAGCATACACACATCAAAATAACAAACATTTGAAAAACCCTTCTGCAGAAATCAGTTTTTGCCAGAAGCTGCTTAAATGAAAAAAAGGTCTTTGCCTGCCAGCAGAAGGACAAGGGGAGAGCTGTCTAGCCTTCCCTCCACCGCCTAGGAGCAGCCACTAATAAGGCCCTGTTTTCTGTCCTCACACATGTGCCTCTAAGGGTAACAGGACTGGGACTCCCACAAGGAGCTGAAAACCTAGGCAGACAGATATGAGGGGGTGTTTCTGCACGTGTAGGATTGTAGCCTCAGACGATTCATAGCACTCAAAGGCTTGCCCTTGGATATATTCAACAGTTAATGAGTAAGTATTTTTAAAAGTATTTGTTCTTCTTATTTAATTATACCTCAGAATAATCAGATATACCAGTACTATGCCTCAGGAACAGTGATATAGGAACTAAAATTGTGTGTGTATTTTTTTTTGAAGTACTTGCTTCTTTTCCACACAAAATAAGGCATTGCTTGGAACCAACCCCCTTAAGACAAATTCCATGCTCCTTACTTCCCCAAGCAGCAGGACGTTCTCAGACCTATCTTTCACAGAATGCTAGCCACCAAGAGGGAAAGAGAGGTATGAGAAGATGCAAACAGTTGTGGATGCTGACGACATGTATTTCTCATTTATTACAATCAGGCAGTGATATCATCTTTCCTCCCTCTGCCCTGTACCACATGTACAATTGTCTAGTTCTGAAGAGCAAATATGATAACTAACCTTGTCACGGTGACAGAATATCTCCTGCAGAAAATCACACTGGACAGAATGGAGAGTGAGAAGATGGCAAAGCCAACACAGCAGCCCTGCCCCTCTTGTCATCCACTCCTGGGAGAATTAATTAGCCAGAACTGCCGAATGTTTGCACATCAGTGGCACTCTACTGCTGTCTGCTATGCTAAAGTCAAGAGTACAACCCAACCAGTGCAAGGCAATCAAGACCAATTAATGAAGATATAATTTAGTCTCCAGAGATGCTGCTATTAACATAATTCAGATGTTCTGAGCACCATGAATATGATTAACCTGGTTAACTTTTTTTTAATCCCTAAAATAGGCCTGTTCCTGGAAGCCAAGGGGTTTCAGCATGCAGACTCTGCCTTTAATTATTGTTATGATTCATTATTTATACAGTGCATAAAGATATTTAAGAGGCCCTTTCTCTGTTAACTACCCCACATGACTTTGAGCAAGGGAGTAGCTGGCATGATGGCCTTAGCTGTTAAGTGTTGGATGATGCTCCCCTTCTTCTTTCCTCTCCCAGGGACAGCTGGCAGGTGTGATTTCTTCATACAGAAAGTTGAGTGATGATAGCAGCAAGAATGGCCAGAAGCAGAGAATTGCAGTTCAGTAAATAAATACAGATGAAATCACTCCAGGAATGTCCTGTTCCATCACATTTCACCCACTGCAGTTGTTTTTTTTGACTTTCTGAAAACTGTTTTAAGCTTTAATTTCCTGATGTTTTGTATTAATTGTCTACAGTATTACTCTAATCCTGAGATCAGGAGTACATGCATTCACAGCATTCATTTCAGAGGAAGGATTCCTTTCATTCTTTTCAAAGGAGAGATTAATTTAATTCATTATAGAGAAGGGATCTGCCTACGAAAATATATACATGATAATAGCTTAGGAAGTACTAGTCTATCTGATGAAAGGACCATCAGAACTTTTTTCCCAGCATGTCAAGGATCAGTACCATATTTGTGCCCAGTGTCTACAACTCTTGAGGGACAAGCTGGGTTTAGGGACAGGCACTAGTCCAGGAGCTTCCACTTTGATTAGCACTTATCTTAAAGGCTCCACATCTCATCTGGAAACTAAGTGGGATCAGCTCTAGTCTGTACTTGGATGGGAGACTGCCTATGAATACCAGGTGCTGTAGGATATATTTCAGAGGGAGGATCTGAGAAGAACACCCATGACTATCCCTTGTCTAAGAAAACTCTATGAAATTCATGGGGTTGCCAAAAGTTGACAGATGATCTGAAGGCACACACAGATGGGTTGTAAACGGAAGTTGTTGCCTTAGAATAGATTAGTGGTTCTTCACCTGGGGGTCCACAGAACCCTGGGGATCCAAGAAGCCCTCACAGGAGGTCTGCAAAGCAACTTGAAGGCAGAGACAGTAAAACAGCTGTGACACTGTATCATTGCATCTAATTTGGCAGTAGTATGAGATTCCCCCAGGGACAAAAGGGTTAAATTCCCCCCTCCATTCCTCTTCTGCTCTCATTAATCATCAGTCTCAAAGTGATGTAATCTGCATTGTAAACAAAGCCTGCAAAGATACAAATGTTTCTGGGAACTCCCAAGAGAGGCATGCATGAAATCACCCAGTTCTCCAGAAGCTGCTAAATGACTACTTGCAGCAACCTTGAGTCTCTACCATTGGTCAGGCTGGAGGAGGTTGATGGAACCTGTTGTCCAATGATGTCTGCAGGGTCATGGGTACCCCAGTCCTGAAGTAACTAGAAGGAAGGACTTCTTAGTGGAGGAACCCACATCAAAGCACTCCCGACAGATGACCATTAAGCAGAGGCTGGATGGCCATCTGTCAGGAGTGCTTTGATGCAGTCCTGCATAGCAGGGGGTTGGACTAGATGGCCCCTGTGGTCTCCTCCAACTCTATGACTCTATGATTTAGTGGCTGCTCCAGTGTTCCTTCCAAAGGGGGCCTGGCTGTGTTCTTTCCTGTGTCCTTCCACTACCAGACAAGGCATTTTTTTTTCCAGGTAGGCTTTTGGCAACTGACTGGTTACTGAGAATGAGGCGTTTAATGGATGCTGTGCTTTTTTAAAAAAATTGATGTACACTTGAAATGGCTTTTTATTTGGTCATTGTTTCAATATAATAATGTCTTTGTGTTTTAATATTATACACAAATATACACATGAACATAGACGCTTTTGCAGGATTTATATCTGTTCTCTAACAGTTGTGAGTTGCTCTGAGTGTTGAGAGAAAAGTAGGACATTAAATAAGATTCATTTAGCCATGATAGTTAAATGGCCCTTGATGGGCTTATCCTCCCTGAATTTGTCTCTGCCTTTTAAAAAACCATCGCACATTCCAAATCTTCCTCAACTGGCTGCTTTTCCACAGGTAGCCAGCTGCTGCAAAGAAACTTAGCTTCCTGGTCAGTTCCATCTTTTCTAAGATCTTGTGCATCTCTTACAACCTCAGTTGTTTTCTGGCCCTAGATTGTTCCTTCCACAGCATAAACCTGCCTTTCATGCATTGTGTTCTTTTATTCTTGAAAACAAGATGGATTAAAACAAAACAAAAATGGGCAGGCTACTTCTTTAGTGCCCCATAGGCCACAGCTCTTGTTTGCAGAGTGAAAGGTGGTCACTTCTAGCCTTTTGGTTGACTAAGAAAGGGGGAGGTCATGCTATAGGGCAAGATTATAAATATTGTAATAATTAAATAATAGCAAATACATCAGTTCCATAGATTGTTGGCAGAGTGTGTATTCTTGATGCATAGGGCTACAGGCTCAGCCCTCAGTATCTGGGTAAGGCTTCTAAAAAATTTGGAGAGTAGATGCAAATCTGAGAAGGCAGAACTAGTCCAGATGGAGCAATGCTTTGATGCTGTATGAAACAGCTTTCTGTGATCATTAATGGATAGGTGGGCAAAGCTGATTGGTCCAGGGGCAGATTGGATGGCCATCTGTCAAAGATACTTTAATTGCAGAGTTCCTGCCTCGGCAAGGGGGTTGGACTAGATAACCCTTGGAATTCCTCTGAATTCTGCAATTCAATTATTCTGTGTTTCCAAAGTAATTAACTCTATGTGATAATAAAGTAAACTTCTCTTTTTGGGGGTGAAGAAGTTAAGATGAGGCTACAATGAAAGTGTGGAAGGATGCTCTAAAGCAAATGGTGAAATAATTACCTGGAACAGTAACATTTTAAAAGTGCACCAGCTGAAGGTGAGATCACTCATGTTAATTAAAATGCCTGAACAGGAGAAAACCTGTCTTAACACAGGATTTAATGGTGCTGATGGAACAAGAGATGAATTAAATTCATTCTGTAAGGATGATTAAGAAAAATTTTCACTAAATATGGCAGGGCAACTAAGGAACTATTATCTTTTTTGTAGATATTGTACTGGATATTACAGAAAAGGTAAAATGATGATACAGTTGAAGCCAGACTAATACCAGGACCAAAGCAGCTAAATTCTGTGCTGTGTTCTATGATAAAATCAATGAATCCACTTAAGCAGTTGAATGTTGCCTGGGTCATGACTCTGACAGAACATCAAGGGAGATGGGCTACTGTCAAAATTGATCATGGCTGATCCCCTCTCAGGTTTTAGTGTGAACGTTAAAGGAGCTATTCATGGTATTCAGTGATAGGGACAGAGTTCAACACCTCTAATGGATCCTTTAAAATTTGGACTTATACCCAGAGCAGATTCATCACATCACTTGAGATGGAAGCCACCAGTCTTCTGCCCTGGCTCCACACAAAAGCTTTGCCATCACATGAGGTTCTTATCCTCGGTCTCTGTGTGTAATGTAAAATCTTTGCTGTCTCTGTCCCATCTCCTTCCATGTCTGCACCTTATAATGAATAGTTTTACATCTTCTCCCTAATCAAGCACACTCTCTGGAGGATCAACCAGCAATCAAGATGGCTAATTATTATTTTTTTCCAATCCCAGTTTGCTTATTTTAATACAAAAAAATGAAAGCCTACAACTTTTCCAACTGACACACAGTTAAAGGAGGCATTCATGAAATGAAAAGGAAAATGGAGACTCCAGCCAAAACAGATGTTGCTACTTTCTTTCCATTAAAAAAAAAACCAAAAGCTATTCCAGCCAGTAACAGCCTCCAAGGAAGAAGAAATGATGTATAGCAATAATAAAGATGTAAAAGGAAACATGGGTGGAGCTGAGAGGATCATTTGGAATAACTGGTACAAAAATGAGGTTGGATATCAAGCATACTCTGTGGGGGCACATGAAAAGTGCAGCCAACCACATTTCTCTCCATGACACGGAGTGAATGTCTGTAGGCTTTCCACATCAAACAACTGTACACTTTGCAATCAAGTGTATAGAAGGTGTGTTCTCTGCAAATCTATCATTGCCTTTACCAAATCTAGACAAATGCAGATAAAGATAAATGTTGTGAAGTCCCAGTCTGAGAGCGATGTTCAATACACTACTAAAAATGTTATCTTTGATACTTCATTGCATAAAACAATGGTTGTAATTCATGATTACAGATGCAAATGGGTAGAAATCATAAAAGCCCCCCAATTCTCACTTACTAGGCATCAGCCACTGCAAGCCATGAGGTTGTGTTTTCCAGTCAATTGAGACACAGCATAATGTCATTTCCACCCTTCTCCCATGAGAAATCTCTGGTGCAGGCAGGATCCTTGCTTCTGACTGTCATACTGGAGATTGCTGGAGGGAAGGAGGTGGGACCATTGGTCCCAATTGACAGGAAAACAGAGCCCTGTTGCTCAAAGTGGCCAAGGCCCAGTAAGTCAGACTTGGGGGTGGGCGGGCCATGAGATGCTACTTGGTAGTAGATCTAGAATCATGGCCACAGTCAACATGGAGGCAACTGTTCTTCTGGGCAATCTGGGAAGGCTCTCACCATCTTTCTGACAGTCTTGGGCTCAATTAAGATGTCTCTTCAGGAGAGTGACATATCTCAGTGGCATCACATATGCTCTGAAGGCAGAAAGTCTCAGGTTCAAATCCTCATCAACATTAGGTATTGCTGGAAAATACTCTTTCTTGAAATCTGAGACATTAGCTGCCTGTTATTGTTGATGACACCAGTTGCAACTCATGAGTGCCAGCCATGTCAGTAGGGTGTTGAATCCTCTCCAGAGGTTAAATTCTGAACTTTAAAGAAACTATCCAGTGCTGAACCTGTTTTGGGGATAGGGCTTGGAAATCTGAACCACCATGGGTTGACACTGAGCTAGATGGACCAATAATTTGACTTGGTCCATGGGCATTTCCTATACTGCTGTTTTTGTGGCTGTATATTAAGACATGTACTCTGTGGCTTGGTAATAAGTAAATGTACCTTGTTTATACATTTATGACATTGTGAATGTATTTTATTTATTGTTATAAATTTCTTTCTGCTTCCTTCTTTAAGAGAACTCAGGATTTCATTGTTGTTAATTGGTGTCGTATCAACTTTGATTCATGGCAATCCTATGAATCCTATCCTATCATCAACCACCCTGTTTAGGTCTTGCAGACTGACGGCCCTGCCTTCCTTGATTGAGTTTATCTGTCTGTAATGTGGTCTTCCTCATTTCCTTCTGCCTTCTACCTTACCAAGCATCATTGTCTTTTCTACTGAGTCAAGTCTTCTCATGATATATCCAAAGTACAAAAATCTCAATTTATTCGTCTTGGTTTCTACAGAGAGCTCAAGCTTGATTTGCTCTAGGACCCATTCATTTGTCTTTTTTAGCAGTCCACAGTATCTGTAGAACTCTTCTCAAGCACCGCATTTCAAATCAGGTGCTTTTCATCCTATTAGTTTTCTTCATTGTCCAGGTTTCACAAGCATACATAGAAATGGGAAATATGAGGGCATGGACAATCCTAACTTTAGTATTCAATAATATATTTTGACACTCCAGGATCTTGCCTGATTCCTTCACAGCTGTCCTTCCAAGTTCTAGTCCTCTTCTGATTTCTTGACTGCAGTCTCCATTCTGATTAATGACTGAGCCAAGCTATGGAAAATCTTGAACTATTTCAATATCTTGATTGTCTACTTTACAGTTATGTGAATCCTCTATAGTCATTGTTTTTATTTTCTTAATGTTCAACTATAAATCCACTTTTGCATTTTCTTCCTTGACTTTCTTCAATCTTTGCTATTTTCTGCTAATACAGAACTGCATACTTGAGGTCATTTCACCTTCTCAAGAAAGCAATGAGGTAAGTTAGGCTGAATGATAGCAGTTGGCCAAAGGTCAAGCTTTATAACCGAGTGATGGATTAACCTGAGACCCTCCTCAACATGCCAACCTTCAAATTATGTCATCTCTCCAATATCATTCAAGTTATGTGTTTTACTCAACCAGGAGTCAAGGAAAAACTCAAAACTATGTTACAAACATAAACATAGCAAGAGGTGCACCTCTGAACCACACTTCCATGAACAAGTTTCATTGGATATTCTCTGTAATGTTGAACAATGAAGCAACTGCCTCTCACAGCAAATGGGGAGGGTTGAGAAAGCTATTGGTGTCATACATCATGCTATTGTAGTTGTGTGCCTTCAAGTCATTTCCAACTTATGGCAACCCTAACGTAAACCTATTATGGGCATTTCTGGGGCTGTATGATGTGCCCAAGATCAACCAGTGTGTTTTCATGGATGAGCAGGCAATCAAATCCTGGTCTCCTAGGTCATAGGTCAGTGCTCAGACCAATACACCACACTAGTTGTCGTGCTATACTCATCCCCCAAAACACAGCAAACTAGTTTGCTGCCCAAAGGTGAAAAGAAGAGTATTGAAGTAAGATTCAGATACCAGTCTATTTGATGTTTAGATATAGAATAGTGGGACAGTGCTACTACTGCAAAATGTCTTGGGGTAACCCTGGTTATTTTTCAGTGCTGGATTTCTCTCTCTCTCTCTCTCACACACACACACACACACACTATATTTTTAGTTTACATACAGACATTGGAAGCTCACCATGTGCACACACAAATACATTCAAGCATGGACCATTTCTTAATGAAGTCTAACAATCTACTCAGTGTAGAATGGACTGAAGATTGACATCCACAATGAGAAATACCAACCTTAGAATCACAAAACACTGACCTGCCAGCAACTATTTAAAAAACACTACCCGTACTATATGAGAAAATTAATCATTTTGCTGTTAAATGTTTAGAAATCTCCTTCTCTCTCTTTTTAAATGCCTAGGCTGGAAAGCAACGATTAAGGAATGGGCACATATGCCCAGTGATCTGCTCACCGGCGTTAGTTTAGTGAAGCAGAAAATAACCCGATTTTCACAGCTAGATTAATAGTGCAGCCATGAAAGCAACAACAAAATAGAATATGGAAGCAACAAAGGAACCATGGAAAAAGCTCAATTTATTTGACACCAAGTGTGATTGCTCAAATTTCTTTCTGCGCTACTTGTACCGTATGTTTATCTATGAGCATGACTCACAAAACATCCCTTCTAGCCATCATTGCTAATGGTTCTTTCTGCTTGCTTACTGGACTTGTAGGATCTGTAGTTAGATCTATAACTGGAATGAAAAGGCACACAATCAATATTTATATTTTTTTTATAGAGGCATTGATAGATCTTCTGTTTTGTATTTTATCACTTGAGAGAATAGCTTAACTTGTTTTGAGAGAGGTGTAAGAAGGCTGATGTTACCAAATCAATCACTTGCATATTAACTTTGTAGTAGCTGTTATATTTGCACTACAGATTTCAGGATCCTCTAGCCAACATTGCCAATCTTGGCTGGGGGAAGTGGGGAACTGTCATCCAAAAAGTAACTTTTCCAGTCTCTGTGTTTATTGCTGTATTATTTCTTGCTTCTTGTAATGAAGCCATGGTTCCTTCTACTTTAACCTTGAAAAGTCAAGATGAGAGTCAGAGTGTCTTGGCCAAGGGTGCCCAATGAGTTTCATGGATGAAGTAGAGTTTGAACTCCCTGACCGACCTCTGGCATTCATCAGTTATTGCTCCTTTTCTGTCGTCATCTATATTTTTGGCTATACAGACAGTAATTCCTCCTTTTCTTGGCACTGTACCAGGCAGGCAGGTATGCAGGCAGGGACCAACATGGCTATGTTGTAAATAATAAAAATAAAAATTAGTTGTATTTTTGCTGTTCACAGCCAGATGTGTACGTGTAGACCTGAAATTACTAGCATAATGTTTTCACAAACACAGTTCTGTAGGATCCATCACTAGCTGGACAACTGAAAAGTTACAAGACAGTAGAAGAACAGTTGTGTTCAATCCTATTGTGCCTAAACAAGAAATCTGAGCACATGTAGAGGACAGAAGGCTAGTTTAATTGGCAATATTAATTGGCATAAATATGCTGTGGCTGCATGGCCATGCTGGCTGAGAAGAAAAGCTAGCTGTGCATGTGCATTGCAAAATCAGGTCAGAAGACCTGATAGCCAGGTCATAGTCAGGAAATCACCAGGAAACTCCAGTGATAATGGACTTGGGTTAGCCTCCAATAACTCAGCCTTTAAGAGAAACTGGCATCTGAGATATTTCCGCAGGAAAGCTGATTGTCTTAGCTCCTCTCTCTCTGACAAAGCCAACTTTCCTTTTGTTCCCACACCTGTTCAACAATTAAAGAGCTATCAAGGATACTTTGTCACCTAATGCTAAGGCCATTAGCTTATTCTGGATCCCACAGCCTACTCATTGAACTCTATTGTTTACTCTGCTAGAAAGCCCATTAGCATCTTAGCTCACCAGGCAGAAAAGGAGTATTTAAACCCCAGTTTTGGGCCAGCCAGCTTGTAGTACACTGGTTTCTGGTTGTCACTCTGACTCTCCAATTTCTGTCTGTGTGCTGTCCTTAGGACTTGTGTCTGAGCCACATCACGTCCTCACTGCTCTTCTGGATTAGTAAATATCACACACTTCACCCTGAAAATCTTGCTATCCAAAACTTCTTCTTTGTAGTCTCTGTGACTCACACAAATGGGTTGTCTGCACCTGTGCAGTACTGTCTTCAGAAACTTCTACAGCTCTAGGCCTAGCATTTTGGTGGGAACGCCTTCTCCTTCCCCTGAGGCTTTATAAGCCACCTAGCATCACCAGTTCTTTTCTTTCCACTGCATCAGCCATGCTGCTAGGAGCCTTCTATTCAGCTTCTTCTTTGTCTTTGTTTTTCATTTTCTGTTCTACTTATTGACTTTGTTGTCTATCAGGCCACAACTTCATGGCATCAACATCATTCTTCAAACAATGTCGATCACGTAACACTAAGATCCCAGACTGCGATGGTCATTTGAAGTGTCTAATCTGAGTTGGTGAGACTCATAATGTCTCCTTCTATTCACACTGCCAGGCATTCACACCTCAGATGAGGCAGAATAGAGAAATGAGGCTCTGCTGTCTCTTGTGGGAAAAAGTGCTTTGACCTTCTACTTCCTCAACTGCCTCTGCTGCTGCTCCTTCTGTACTGGGCCCATCAACTAACGGCCTTTCTTCTAAAAAATCTCTGAAACACTCAATGATGGAGACTTACTCTAAAAAGTCCTCCCATCGTACTGCCTCAAAACAATCTGAGCAAATCATCCCACTCCTGCTCCTTCAACTCATTTGAGGCCTTCGACCTTGACCTCAGCATCTACACTGGTGAGGCACCACTCTTCAGCAGGACCTGGCTAAGTCCAAGAAATGGAAAAAAGTCCAGGGAACCACCAGAACAAGTGCTTAGAATCCAGCCGCTTTCTGCAACACTGCTGCCGAAGGATCTCTTCCTTGGCTGATTGTGTGACTACTTGGATCTTGTTTGTGTGGTTGCAGTTCCCCCAGTAAAACAAACAAGCTTATGGTATTTCTGGATCTCTGGCTGGTTCTTCCCTGCACTAGTACCAGTAGACATAAATGTGAATTATCTCTTAAGGTTACCCCCCTCTCACAGGCCTCCTCTTTCAGCTAATATTCCCTACCATTTCATGGAGACACTTGCATCACGGGTGTGCCCCTGAGTCACCTACTTTTTGGGGTAACATTCTGGTCTCATTCCTGGTTAAGATACCTAATAATGTGGAAAAACCATGTGATCTTCATTCAAATGAACAAAAAGCATGCTTCAGATTGATATGTTAGGTACAGAGAAGGCTTAGTGAGCATGCTCAAAGTCATTGTGAAACACATGCAGACTTCTATGTGGGTTCAAATTACTCGTTCAGGCCCAACACCTGATGGAGTGAATCCAACTTTATAGATGCATGTCTGCTCATAAACACACTTGCACTTTTAGTATATAAGATACAATGAAAGGATCTACAGTACTCTATGAAATCAATACAGAGCAAAATTATTCTGTTCCTGATGCTGAGAATACTCTGCAGCTGGGCCAACAGGACTGGGTTTGGGTCCTGGGGAATGTTCGTTCAGGTCCCCTCTCAAAGGTTGGCAGGGTTTTCAAAAACCAATAGACAACAGGTGCTCCCTCCCTCTCTCTCTCTGTCTGTCTGTCTCTCTCTCATTCTCTCTCTGTTTCCAGCCCAGCTCAAGACTGGCTGGTACACATGAAGCAGCCCTATACAAAGCCTGTCTCTAGTCTCATGACAGGAGGGCCTCTTGAGAGTGTTCCAGGCTTTCCCAGGATGGATCTTGCAAGGGCTTGGAACTCTCACAGACGTAGGATTCTGTCTGGGATGATGCTCCTGAAACTAAAACAAAAAACAAAAAACTTACCAGATCTTAGAGCAAGAAAGCTCTGTCAGATGTGATTAAGGTACCTGTTTTCCCTCACCTTCCAAACTGCAACTTTCAGGTGCAGCCATCCCCTCCCAACATTGATGGAGGCTGGGGAACAGGTATGGAGGAGCCAGCAAGAAAAACAGAGCTCAGCAACAAGAACAAAGCTGGAGCTGCTTGGCATCCCCTTTCCTGCCCTTACTGGTGAGGCAACAGCCATGTAGGCAGGCAATGGCTATGGCTGAGGGTGAGGGTTTAGAAGGTAACAGAAGACGGGTACCTCTGCACTTTTGACAGAGCTTTATAGTACCTCATCATGCTCTGAAATCTTAATTCAGCAAGGCTTGTAGACAGTGGGGACTATAGCCTGCAGAATGATATAATGCTTATTGGAAGGAAATAAAAATGGAAATTATGAAGTGAAGAAGTGACAATGCAAGTTGCTGATCGTTCCTAAGAGATAAACATTTTTGGAAGGTATTTATGGAGATCTCAAGAAAACCATAGGATCCAGCAATTAGGGCTGATTTGCTTTTTAAAGGGTCTGGGAAATAGAGCATGATTGGGAATCTTTTTTTGTTTACTGTCATGGAACACGGGGGGTGGCATTTCCCCACTCAGTGCTGACTTCTGCCTTTGAGTAGGGCTGGAAACTCCCTTTATTCCTTTGATTAGAAATCGGTGCCACCACCTACTGCATTAAAAAACTCACTCTCTAAACCTAGAATTCTCTTCCTCCCCTCACCCTCTGTGGAGAGAAAAATCTATCTGTAAGTGTAACCGACAAAAGCCTTGTGGGAAGGAGAGTAAATCAGGAGATTTAAGGAAAGATGTTTATTCTAAGACAGGCAATATAATAACAGAAGGTATAACATACACGAAGGCTGCTCCCTTCAGGCACATTTAGAAGTTACAAAGTACAGACAAATCTAAACATTTCAACCAGTGTTTAAAAGAACAAAAATCCCTAACACGACTAGCTAAGACTACTCCTTGTCTACTTGCATTGTTGTTCAGATGTTGTTCAGATGGTGGTGAGGAACAAGGAGCCAGGAGACTGGTCCTAGCATGCCCAACCTACCACCGGTTCTCTCAAGTTCCTCGTTGTTCTTCTCTTTAGCCATTTCCACACCACACTGTTGCAGCGCTATTATTCCACTTTCAACGTCCTGTGGAATCCTGGGGTTTGCAGTTGAAGGAGGGACCTTTAGACTTCTCAGCCAGAGAGCTCTTGGGCTTCAGGAAACTACAAACCTCAGAAAGCGCCTTTATCTCTGTCTCTCCTCATGGTCTCCTGAGACCTTTTAAAAACTTCTCATCAAATCATTTCAAATGTCCTCAACTTTTCCCCTTGATTGGGCAATTGTCTCTCGTGATCTCTTATGTCCTCTGTGATGCTGACCCCCAATAAAATGTAAATTAACCCCAACACCTCATTAAGCCCTTTTTTAACTGGAAAGAGAACTATCTCTCTCAACTGTGTTGCCTGGGTAATGGGAATCCCCATTATCACATTTACTGACAGTCAAAATATTAATGGCAGGAGGTTGGCTTCAGAGAGAATTTCTACATCAAATCATTTAGTTTCTGAAATCTGAGAAATTCTGGAGCAATCTGGGTTTTACTTTAAGGTATAACATTGTTTGTATGACTACAAACAATGTGTATTTTTAAAATCAGTAAGAAAGCATTGAGAAATGTGCTTGAAATGAATGGTTTGAGAATTCTGGCAACCAGTTACAGATAAATAGTTTTTTCCTCTTCTAGGTAGTTTTATGTATTGTGTGTGTGTGTGTGTGTGTAAAACGATGCATTATGCAAAGCTCTTTGTCCTCTCATGGCAGACAGACAACTTAACTGACCAACAGAACAAAGAAAGCACTAATAGTAACCACATACACCTCACTTAGGGCTTGGATAAGGCATATCTTCCAACAGTCCTGATTTGGCAGGGTGAGTCCTCATCAATCCTCTGTCTTCACACTTTTTCAGCTGCTTTTAAAATTGCCCTTTTCTCTCTCCTCTTCCTATTTTCCTCCTTTGTCTTCTGCTTACTTCATCTGATGCAAACTGGATTCAAAGTACAAAAGAAATCTGCTCTCAATTAGCTCAGCAGGGAGGGAGGAGAGGAGAGGAGAGGAGAGGAAAGGGCACAACCTTGCCATTTCCAGCAGACTCAGGCAAAAACAAACTTCTGCAGCCTCTCCTAGCTTGTCTGTCCTTCCTTGTTAACAACGTTTGCCCTGGTGGCTGCACTCTGATATTGCTTGGCCACATATGTGCCAGTTTTCATCTGTGAAATGTTAGAATGTATGATCATTTTACTTCCAAATCTTGATAAATATGTGGGGAACAATGAAGTGATTTTAGAATTTTAGAATCATAGGCCCTTTCCACACGGGGGTCGGGGAACGGGGCAGCGCACGCAGGGACGGATCTTACCTGAAAACGGGTTGCTCCGTCCCTGCGGGCAGCGCGCGTTCGCAACTCCACACGCTGGCGAGTTTCGGCGGCGTTCGGCGGCGCCCAAAATGGCGGCCGGCGACTTCCGGCAGCGTTCCGCCAATCAGGGCAGCGCACCAGCCGGAAGCCCGCCCCCGGGCAGCTCTGCAGGGATGCGCACAGGGCGCTGCAACGGGTTAGCGCGCTCGCATTTCGTAAAAACCACATAAAATGTGGTTTTTAAAAAACGCGCTGCGCCACTCCTTGCGGCCGCGCTAGCGCGGTTTGAGGTGTGGAACCTCCACTATTCAAACCGCTCTTGCGCTCCACGGTGTGGATGACCTCCGGATGAGGTCGCCCTAAGCCGTTTTTTTTACCCCGTGTGGAAAGGGCCATAGAATCATAGATTTTAGAATTTTAGAATCATAGAACTGCAGAGTTGGAAGGGGCCATACAAGTAATTTAGGCTCTTTTCACACGGGGTAATTAAAACGGTGTAGTGCGACCGCTAACGGAGGTCGTCTACACCGTGGAGTGCGCTGGGTTGTTTATAATTTTGAGGGACTACACCTCAAACCGCTCTGAAGCGACTGGAAGTGGTGGCGCCACGTGTTTTTTAAAAACCTCTTTTCAAGAGGTTTTAAAGAGGCACAGAGCATGCAGCCCCATACAACTCCATCGCAGCGCCCCAGTGTAGATTTGCAGGTGCGCGCAAGTGCGTGCCTGCAGATCTGCTGGGGGCGGGCTTCCAGCTGGCGAGCTTCTCTGGTTGGTGGAGAGCCTCCGCCAGCCATAAGCTGCCATTTTGGATGCCACAGGACGCCGCAGGAGTGTGGAGCAGCGAATTCGCACTGCTCTGTGTGGCGACGGACTTACCCGGCTGCTGGTAAGCTCCGTTTCAGCGCGTTCCCCCGTTTCTCGCTCCACGTGTGGAAAGGGCCTTTGTCCAGCCCTCTACAAATGCAGGATATCCACAGTTCAAGCATCCTTGATAGTTGTCCATCTAGCCTCTGTTAAAACAATAATAAAAAAAAACTCCAAGGAAAGAGGTTTCACCACCTTCTGAGGTCATATGTATTCCATAGCTCAGATTGTCAAAAAGTTCTTCATTAGTCAAAGGCCATTTCCACACTACATTGTTATAGTGCTATTATTCCACTATCAAAATAACCCGTGGAATTCTGGGGTTTGTTGTTTACTGAGGCCAAAGAGCTCTTTGGCTGACAATTCTAAAGGCCCCTCCCTAAACTGCAAACTCCACAATTCCACAGGAGGTTGCAAGTGGAATAACAGCACTATAACAGTATAGTGCAGAAATGGCCAAAGTCTCTTCACTTGAGGAAAAAAGGCCTACATCTAATTGTTAGTCCCAACTGGAGTAAATCCATTGAATCACTGGAGTTTATGTAAGTGTTGGCTTGGATGGCCCTATTGATTCAATGGGTCTACCGTAGTTGGGGCCAACAACTGGGTCGTAGTCTTTTCTTTAGAAAAAAGTTGTCCATTCTCCAGCTCCACTCCAAAACAAAAAGCAAAAACAAAAAACCCCAGTGGTAATTCTTTTACTTCACACAGCCTGCAGCAAATGGAAGTCTTTTCAGCTGAAACTCCCAGCTTGTCCCTTGCAGTCTCTTAAATCACCTCATTGTGTTGAAAAGGAAAATAAAAATCCTTTGCCAGTGTAAGTTGTGTGCTGCACAGTTCCTAAAAGAGTACATTCCTCTGAAAAATGAAGGTAGTAAATAGGCTCTATTTCCCCTTACAATCTTTAAAAGACCAGGCAATAATACTCTTAAGAATCTACCACAGAAGCATCAATAGATGGGGAAGAGAGTGTCCTGCTGTCAAAGACCCTTTGTGAATCAAAACATTCATCTGAAATTCCTCTGAAAAATGAAGACACCGTTGGTGCAGGGTTCTATAATAACAGGAGATGTTTCTCATGATGAAAGGTGCATATTTGGTCCACTCTGTAGAGCAAACTGATCCAGAATCCATCCAGACTTATTTAAAAGACCAGAAAGTCTCTGATTTTATTCTTGTTCTTTTCAATTTTATTTTAGAGATCCATTCACATTTTGTTTAATCCAGAATATTTTCTTTCAGCTCATAGTACAATCAGAGACTTTTTATACAAAATCCTCAGTTTGGTTTATTTTAACCCAGAGTAAAATCAAGGAGGTCAGGAACAAAATCTATCATTTTTCAATCAGTTTGGATGGTTCTCCTCTCAAGAAGAAAAGTTCCTTGGGATCTGGCAGAGCAGCTTTGTCTGGTGACGGTGTGATAAAAGTAATAATAAAACTCTCATTCTCAAAACTAGAAATTCCCCCTTTCCAATCTCAGCTCAAAACTCTTGAGATCCTCATTCCCTAGAAATGAGAAGGTCCCATAGGCTAAACAGATTAAGAGCCTTGGCGCCATCCTGCATTTTTTTAACACCTAGGTTAGAAGAGAGCTTCCTCCTTGATTTGCAACTGTTGATTACATTCCTTAAGGCAGGTCTTTCCAAATGGTGTGTTGCTTCCTGGGCTGAGAAAGATGACCCTCACCCGAGCCATTCCCCCTGCCACTGCTGTTGCTGGGGTCTTTCCTTGCCAAGGGCAATGGCAGCAGGCCAGGATCAGGTGGGGGGCTGCCTTTCCTGCTGCTGCGACTCTCGCCAGGTTCTTTCCTTGCTGAGGACAATGGCAACAGGCCAGGATTGGGTAGGGGGGCTGCCTTTCCCACTGCCACCACCCTTACCAGAGTCTTTCCTGTTGAGAGCAACGGCAGCGGGCCAGCATCCGGGGGGCTGCGTTTCCCCACCCTAGACGTGTCTCTGGATACAGCACGTGCATAATCGGTTAGTTTAATTTTGGTTTGCTAGTAAAACTGAATTACTGTGTTGCAAAATGATACATGTCTAAAATGTGTGTCACCAACATGAAAAGTTTGGAAAGCTCTGCCTTAAGCTAACAGACTCTCCAAAGTAAGCACACACTGAATTGAATTATCATATGCTATCTGAAAACGATAAATAGGTTGCAACAGTTTAATGTTGATTGGGACAGTTTGGAAATGCTGATGATCCCAGACAGATTAAAACATAAGTGTTGATTGTGTTCTGACTGTTCACATGAAAAAATCCACCTGTTTAGTATATATAAAGTGGGCGCTGGGAAATGTCTTTTTGTCTCACTTTGGCCCTTCACAAGGTGTTGACCTATTTCTGCTGCAGAAATAAACCTTGCCTTTCCTTGATTCCTTGCTCATGTTGCTTTGCTAATCTGGACTCTCTGCTGGGCAACGAATTTCACCCTTGTGACAACTGAGACCACTGACTCTTCTGGCCTGCCACTGCTGTTGGATATCATTCAAAAAAGTTCCTTAGAGTGATATACCAGAGCAGTCACCAAAACAATTTCACTCTCCATCGACATGGAAGCCCCATCATGTCTTCTCACCTGCATGGCAGAGGAAAGAGGCCTTTCTGTTCCTCCACCATGTGTTGCTTCCTCTGTGTGCTTCTTTGCTGTGCCGGTCTTCCTTACGCTTAAGGTCCCTGTTGGGCTTTGTGCTGCTCAAGAGGAACAGAAAATAATATTCAGGCACTGGGAAAACACAACAGCTCTTTTGTCTCCTGTCATTTTTTTAAAGTAAAAAGTGTCCTAGTTTAGCATGGATACAAGACAAATAGGCTTGCTAACCCTGCCATCCATCAAAGAAGAGTGAAGTCCAAATAATGAAAAAGCCGTAAGATCTACAGCTTTTTCTTCTTGTATTTTTTTGTTGTTGTTTATGTTATAAATGATGTGATTAAAAAGATTGGTCTTTCTATATATTAAAATATATATATATCCTGGCAGATGTAGCAAAGAAGGAGGCACCTGTAGCTCTTTACCGGGAATTCATTTTGTTCCCTAATTTGGCGAGTGGGCAGGAGAGGGGAATTCATTTATCCTGCTGCATTCACTTTTCCTGTTCAGAAGTTGATGCAGGAAGTGGTGAATCACAGCCTTGAAATCTATCAGCCCACTGATGGACAATAGCAGCCAAATTGCAAAAGCTCAGCATAAAAAATTAATCTGAGTTGCACTGGGAGTGGGGATGGCGTGAAGGTTGCAATCTGACGAATACAGTGCCCTTACAAGTCCCCATGGCAATGTGCGTCCCTCCAGCTGTCACTGGACTACAACTCCCATCATCTCCATCCAACATAACCAATGGTGAAGGATACTGTGACTTGGAGTCCAACAACATTCCTAGCAGTGGGGGCTTCACATTCCATGTCCATTGTCTAAAGCATGTTTATACAAATGTCTGTCTGTCTGTCTGTCTGTCTGTCTGTCTATCTATCTATCTATCTATCTATCTATCTATCTATCTATCTATCTATCTATCTATCATGTTCCTCTCTCTCTCTCTCTCAGAGGGAGGAACTGGCAAAATATCCTCTGAGTATTGCTTGCTAAAGAAAACTCTGTGAAATTCATGGGATCACCAGAAGTTAACAGGCAGCTTGAAGGCACTCTCTCTCTCTCTCACACGCACACACACACTACATGCAAATAAATATGATTTTGCACCAAGAAAAGGTGAAATCTGTGACCACAGTAAAATCATGTGTGTATGGATGTCCTTATTTTGGGTATTTTGTCTGTTTTCATCCTGTGGTAGGGAAAGGCTCCCCTGTGGCTAGCTCCAAATGCTGTATGTGATTGTTAACATTAGTAAGCTTCCATCTTGATAACGCTTCTTATATAAAAAAAAGTTTTTTAAAAAAGTTAAAATTTTAACTTTGTTCTAAACTAAATTAAGTTAGAAGAAAGTCAGGATATTAGATAGACAGCCAGATAGATAGACAGACAGAAGCATGTGTCACCTGCTTATTACTGTAGGAATCATCATGAGGAGAGATTGTCACATCTGGCTGGTGTATTTGCTACCTTTATGATGACAACTGAACAGTAACATAGGAGCGTGTGTGTGGGTGGGTGGGGGTGATTCGTCCTGGGTGGCAATGTTTCTGGGGTGTCCCGGTCTGTAGCCATGTCCCTGCGCAGCCTGGCCATGCCCCCACGCAACACAGCCATGCCCCTGCACAGTGGCCACGCCCCTCATGCCGTAGCCCTGCCCCTCCCGCCCACCCCTCCACATACTCCAAACTGCCACTGCAACTGAACTGCAAAGACAGTCTACAAGTTAGCTTTGGGAATGATCATGAGGAACTCACAACATTGGAGATTTGCTCTTTTTCATTAGCCAGGTCTATCCATCCACACACATTTGCCTGTGTAATCCAGAGCTCAGTGTGTCATGTGCCAAGAACATGTGCACCACAATAAAGGAACTGCTGAGAAATGGCTTTGGATGCAAGGGACTGTGGCATGTATTTTGAGGCTGCAGTTCTGTACCCAAAGCCCAAGCTCTACATGTAGAAAGACTCAGGTTCATTCCCTGCAACCTGCAAATAGAGCTGGAATAACTCCTTCCAACAATCCTGGAAGGCTTCTGTCAGTCAATATCAACACCGTGCTACATAGATCAGTCATCTGATTCAGTAGCTTTCTCTGATCCTGTGACATAGATAGCATTATGCTGCTAAAAAATGAGGGCGTAGCTAACTGAGACATATATGTATTAAACAGGGCTTTTGTTTTGAAGAGACTGATTAAGTAAGGAGAATTTATCACATAGTAAAGAGCAAATAGTAATATCTGAGATCAGATGGGGTTAGACTGATCACATAATGGACCATTCCAGGAATGATTTGACATTCTCACCGCTTACACCTAGAGGTATCTAAAACCTCCATATCTGAGCAGTTGCAGTGGTGGTGGTGACAAATGGAGGCAGGCAAGTGCCCTTTCAGAGGCAAAGCTTGGCACATACCTCCTCACAAAGGTCAGCTCTTTTGAGAGCCATGTGGTTTTTTAATGTCAGCCTATGATCAAACCTTGGAACTAAGCCAGAGATGATTTTTTATGACACCTCTCCCCTGGTGACTTAGGTCCATGCATTAAAGAAGGAGATGGCCTCTTAAACTGTCTTCCTTTCCCCTGCCTCTTCAACTGTCACATTTGGATCTCTTCCATTTACTTGAAAGCAGTGGCAGATCCCATGACCATTTTGCAGTTCCCACTGCAAGTGTGCTCCAAAATCAGTGCCAATAGAATCATGCCACCTAAAATTGATGGTATCAGTATACAATTCTAGCCTATTTAGCTTTCCATTCTAGAAAGGAAGTAGATGCTGTGACTGTGGAGCAATACCTGGGGATGCCCTGCCACCTCCTGCACCACTGAGAGTTATCACAGTTGCTACCAAATTTTGGAAGCAACTGCTGTGGCAATGGAAACCATAATAGGGGTAGAGTATCCCCTGGTTCATTGGTGAGGTACAGTGCAGGAAGTTGGAATGGGACTATCTATTAGGATTGTCTCCTTAGAAATTCAGAATGTTCACTTTGACCATTTTTAAAGCTATACATTTCAGCAAAGGACCCTGATTTTGGTAGATTTATCTTTATTGATTAATTACAAGGATTTTATATGGTTTGTAGGCCCTTTATTTATTACAGCTCTCTGTTTGTATATCATTTTTAACTTGGAAATTGTGGAAATCTCTTCCACTCATGCAGCTGGAGGAACTTTGGATCTGTTTCTGTTTAGGAACCTGGATATTGAGCTAGATGAGGTTAGAGATGCAGGGATATCAGATCATTTCCTGGTGTCCTGTAAAGTTAGGATATAACCTCCACCCCTACCCCAATAAAAAAGAAGGATTGTTGGGATATATCTAGGATTCTCTCAAGCCATTAGTCAGTTACACGTCAACATTTTAGGTTCAACCTTAGAATCATGAAGGAATGAATGGGAAAACCATGGAGTGAGAGACAGCTGGAAGACACTCTAGTGAATCAGAGCTTTGTGGGGGATGCCAAAGGTCCAGATGTTCTGGCTAACCAATTTAACAGTGGAATTAAAACTGTCCTAGAGGTTGTGGCATTATCAAGAACAGTGTCGACCATACAGTGTCGACCAAGACCATGACCCAGATGTTGAGTTCTGTAGGGAACAAACTATTGTCTGTCAGTGGGAAAGGCAGTAGAGACAAAACCTATCAAATGAATTACATCAAAGTCTGAGGACTGCTGGTACAGCTTTTTATTCTCATGTTAATGAAACTCGACAGTCTTATTTGCAGGAGAAAATTCAAGCTGAAGCTCATATGCCTCATTATTTATTTGCCACCTTTAACACCCTATTGAGTTCAGTGGCTTATTGTGATGAGGGTTCTTCATTTCTGGATTTCCCTGCAAGTGACCTGGTCTCTTTCTTTAATCAGAAGGTGACCTTAATTGTTGATTCATTCTTTCTGGATGGATCTCCATCTCCATTGCCATTAGTTGATTTACCACAGCTTTGGCTCAGTTCATGTCTTCACCAGCCCGAACACAGTTTCACTTTTCCCCTGTTACAGAAACAGTCTTAAATCAGATTATGATGTCCTTTTCTCCTGTCTCCTTCCCTACTGACCCTATCCTTTCCTTCTTTTTCCCAAGTCTTTTTCCTCTGCTTCTGCCTTATATAACTTGTTTGGTGAACTGTTCCTTCTCAAGGAGTAGTTTCCTAGGCTGCTTTAAGCATGCTGCTTTGCATCCTCTGTTAAAGAAACCTTCTCTGGATCCTTCACTTTGCACTAACAATTGTCCTGTGTCTCTTCTCTTGTTTCTTTCAAAAATTTTGGAGAGAGGTGCCTTTTCCCAGTTGATGCCCTACTTGGCTATGCATGATTTTCTTGACCCATTTCAATCAGGGTTTCATGTAGGTCATTCCACCAAAACAGCCTTGGATCATGTACTAAATGACATTCTAGTGGCAAAGGTGCAGCATCAAACCTTTGTGTTGATCCCATTGGATCTTTCTACAGCTTTTGACACTTTGAACCATCAGATCCTACTATTACAGTTGGCATACAGGGAATGCTCTGTCCTGGTTTAAATCTTTTTTGTGTGATTGTTCCTCTTCTGTCTCATTTCAGGGATCTATGTCAAAAGCTTTCCTTGTAATGGTAGGGGTTCTACAAGGATCAGTCTTGGGACTTCTTCTTTTTTCATTATACTCCCCACCCCCTGCCACTTTGCTTATTTCTGATTGGGTTTTCAGCATCATATTTATGCAGATGGCTCTCAGATTTTCCAGAGTTTTAAAACAATTGATGCCACTGTGTGGAAGTCAGTGATAGACTGTCTGTCGCATGTTTCTTTGTAGATGATCACTCACCATCTTAAGGTGAACATGGACAAAATGGAGATCTTGGTGTTTCAGCTGGCCATTCAGTAGCCCCTTTCTCATGTCCTCTATTGGATTTACAGAATTGGGCAGTGGTTCCCATCTTGATTGCCAGGAACCTTGGAGTCCTGCTAGATAATTGCCTATCTCTGCACCGCCTTTTTGAGGTGACAGCAAAGGCACACAATTTCCAACTTTTGAACATCTGTAAGATCCAGAGGTTTTTGACTGTTGAGACTGCCCATCTACTTGTCCAGGTCTTGGTAATCTTATGCCTGGATTACTGACAAGTCCGATTTCCTTCTTCCTCTGATGTTAATTCAGAACAATGTCATCCAGCTTGTTTTAAATCTCCCTCAATATTCACCTGTTTCTTCTCCCTGTAGATCCCTTCACTGGATACCAGTTCAGGCCAGGGCCCGTTACAGACCTTTGGTTGTGGGATTCAAGGGTTTCTGTTCTAACCTCCCTTAGTACCTCGCAGCTTGGCTAGTATGGTATGTTCCATTCAGGAACTTAAGAACTACTGGCAAAGGATTACTGTTTATTCCACCAATGTGCACAACTCTGTCAAGGCTGCTAGCTTTTTAAGATCTGTCTCAGCATTTGTGGAATAGTCCTCCTTTGGACTTCTGGTTGGAGAAGGCTCTCACCTATTTTTGTAAAGGGCTGAAGATCTTCTTCTTTGATTCACTGGCTTAAGCTGCTGAGTTGTGTTTAGAGTGCTGAGATGGTTAGTGACTAGTGGGGTGTTGAAGATACCATTCCATGCTATAGCATTATGTTTATTGTCTTTATCGCTGACTGTATATGTTGATGTTCTGCCCTTCAGTGAAAAGGGTGTTATAAATGTTGTTGTTGTTGTTGTTACCATATGTTTTAGTCAGGTCCTCACCTTTAGTTTTGAGCACCAGTGGCTACTGGTACTCAAGCTGTTGGTTTCCATATCATTGCAACCATGAATCTGCTCTACATTTTAATCCAGATTTTAAAGGAACTATGTCAGATGTGGATCCTTGTTCTCAAAATAGATTTGGCACTTTGGAAAGCTCTTTGAATTATAGTCATGATGACTATTTACCCCCTTCATTCTCAAAGGCCACTGAACTCAACCCGATGGGCAGCAAGAATAGAAAAGGGCGATTGCCTTCCTATCCTTCTTGTGAGGTCCCCAGAAGTATCCGGTGTGCCACTGTGGGATGCAAGATGCCAAATTTGATGGGATTTTGGCCTGATCCAACAGGTTTCCTTTTAACATTTCTATGTGGTGCTGAGTCTACTATTCTGAGAATTTCCTTTCTTGCTTTTCTTGACACCTGTATGGTTTTCCTCAAGCCAAGATGTATTGTTGTGAACTGAATTGCTGGCTACATTTAAAATAATTATACCTCCAATTATTAAAGAAATTAAGTAATTCAAATGAATAGCAGCATTGTAATGTAATTATTTGCTACAAATGAACATAAATGATTTCAATATATCAAACATTTGTTCCAGCAGCTGTTGAAATCTATCATCATTGAAAATGCCCTTGGGCCAGGCAACCCCTCAACAGATGCCTATTTATCAATGTACTCAGCTTTACGATTCTCAGTTTAATTTCCTTCACCGGTGCCAAATCCTCATTTTTCTTCAGTCAGTATAGTACTAGGTAATACAGGCACATATGTTTATTCAAAAGTCCATTGCATGCTTTAAAGATCTATAGGAAGGAAACTATTTAAATGGCTCTGTTTATTTTAAATGGCCAGGTGTACTGTGTTAAAAATGTATTAATGGGATGAAATAAAAACAAGCTCCAGAGGTCTACCCATATACACCAAGTTGGTAATCTGTTTTAATTGAGAAAAGTGGTGACTTTACAGGAGTTGATCACGTTGGTCAGTGAAGCAGTGGTTCTCAACCTGTGGGTCCCCAGATGTTCATGGACTTCAGCTCCCAAAAGCCCCAGCCACTATGGTCAATGCTCAGGGCTTCTGGGAGCTGAAGTCCATGAACATCTGGGGACCCACAGGTTGAGAACCACTGCAGTGAAGGTTCTGTTAAAGGAGGTATTCAAGGGGCTGGACCTAGTACAAGGATAGGATCTAGCACCTTGGACTTTTCCATTAAAGTTCAGGTTGAAATCCGGAGCAGATTCACCAGCCCACTGACATCAAAACCAGCAGCCTCCACTGGCTTTGGTGTTTCTATTGGAGGCATTAGAAAAGGTAGGAGATGGAGATAGGAACTTGGGGTCATCAGAAGGAACTGGCGGTTGTCAAAACCAGAGAGATCTGGACCAAACCAAGACTATGACATTCAGGTCTGCTTTAAATTCTCTTCCAGAGAAGCAGCACCTTTCTATAATTTTGTCTCCTGCTGGCTTCATCTCCCAGTTTACTGTTTTCCCTAAATCGGCACCCTTGCAGATATAGGGCAAAGCATGGATTAGCTTATCCAATGACTGTGTCACTGGTGGTAGCATGTACTCCCAATCTAGAGCAGATTATAAAGATATAATCAAATCTTTATTTAACAAACTGTCAAGGGAAAGGTAACAAACAGCAAACATTGGATAAGCTAATCTATGCTTTGCCCTATTTCTGCAAGGGTGTACAACCCTTGTACATTTAAACCAGCAAACACTCTTTTTCTCTCTCACACACATTCTCAGATTGATCTATCTCTCTCAACTCTAAACTCTCTGTCCAGAACTCTGTGTCAGTTAAATTTCAGTTACCTACTCCCCCCATCTAGCCCCTCCCTCTGGCTAGCCTGGGTTCCATATTCCACAGCCAATCAATTTTAAATTCTCACAGTTGCTAGAGTGGCTCTGTTGCTACCCCCCTCCCCCGGGTTCGTCACAGTGGTACAAAAACTAGACAGGGGCAGATAACCCTTCCCGTTAATGTCCTACCATGCCTTGGGTTTTTGAGTCTAAAATAGATACAATCTAGGCCTCAAATTCCAATGAAATTGTGAGGATTTTGGCTTTTACAAAATCAACTCGCTAACTCATTTTGTCCTTGGAAGAACTGGAAAACCATACGAAGGAAGTGTGACAGTATTGTTGGTGACAGTATTGTTGGCCCTTTTCCTACAAGGAAAGCCACTATGTGGGAAAGAGCTTGGTAGAATGACATCTGCTTGAATGCTTTCAATACATCAGTCATGTTGCATGAATAAGAGCCATGCAATTTATAAGCTATATGCCCACAGGCTCTGTCCATATGCCCAATATCCTATGATTTTTATGGGCATACAGCTCAAATATCTGTATTTAATTAGTTCAATACATGTAGGCCAAAGACAGCAGGTATGTTCCTTCCCCCTCCATGTATTGACTGTGTATGCATCCTTTATGCACACAGGCTTAATTAACTAAGCTGTTCTCTGTGTGCTTTACAGTGCCATGCTATACACATCTATTCAGAAGTAAGTTCTACTGTTTTTAGTGGTGCCTACTCCTAGGTAAGTGTGCATAGAATTGCAGCCAATGTCAGCTTGGATGGAGTTCACCACGCTGATGCTGATCGTTTGATGAGAATGGACTTCTAGAAATGTATTTTTTGAAACCCCAAAATTAAGTTTTTTTCAGCCTGTTGACAGAAAAAAGTTCTGTGTGCACTGACAGATATCAAGTATAGCCATGGTGGTTCCAAAAGCTATTTCCATCATAGAACAGTTTAGTGCAGTTAGGAAATAAAAGATGAATTCTTTTGCTTGAGCCCCTGTTGTGTTAAGTGGCACTTTAATAGGTAAATAACAATTACTGTGGTACAGGAATTAAAAGAAGTCTCTGAAGACTTTGATGGAGGAGATATGACATGGGGATCATTAAATACCTCAGTATAATCTAAGTAACAACTCATTTAAATATTATGTCTTAGCAACGTGCTGCTTCTTTTTATGTTGCCTGTCTTTATACCCACTATATTCATGCAGATGTAAATTTGGCATCTTGATGGAGCAGAGGAAACATAAAAGTATCAAACCTCATCTAATTCCCATCTTTCCAGGTTTGCACTATAAATAAATTATGCTGTAGACCTCTAAGAAGAGAGGAAAGAGGATGAGCAGTTTACAGCAATGCATAAATAAACAGCAAAATAGCCTGTGAGAATTCAGAGCAATATGTAAATACGAAATGCAAAAATGTCCAAAGCATGTCCAGAAATTCTTACGATATAACTTTGCTTATCTGCACGTTTGGTGATCAACATTTGAAGAAAATGCTGGCTACGTCCCAAACTTTGCAAGCTCTTCTGAGTCATTGGAACTTATATCTCTGTGCCTGTTTTCATTTCCCGGGGGGGAATCCCCCCACAACACAAATGAAAATCAATCACAAAGAGTGGAGCAATGATTCTCTAGAAAAAACTAATTTGTTCTGTTACAAAAACAACTATCACTGCCCAAATTAATTAAGAGGTGTTGCAACAGGGAGGCAAATCGTTTTGGAGCTTTTTCCTTAGAGCCTAGTTAGGTGGTCACTTGTCAGTAAAATGGCAGCAATTCAAGTTGGCTGAAAAGGCAATTCTATGTGAGAATCACGTTTTTAATAGCATTTACCTAGATTTTGTTAGAACAAGGATAGAGCTAAGAATGTTTGGTTGGGTGGTTTACGAAGAGTGACCTGTAGGTTGTTTCTTTACTTGAGTGGCAAAACTTTGGTTGGACTTTCACAGTGTGCCTGTGATTGTCTTGCACTTCCATAATCAAAGTGTACACTGTATGGTTGAATGGAGCTACAGCTAGCACACGTTGCAGCCAGCCTACCTCCTAAAATGTCTGGTGTGTTGGCACTGCCATCTTTGCCTCCTAGAATTGACCTGGTTGCTGCATATCTAACTTAGGCCCTTTCCACACGACGTCACTGTCTTGTTTCTGCCACAGGATGGCAGTGGTCGGCAGGTCGTGCTTCAGCATGATGTCATCGCCGTCCCAGTGCCACCCTGTCACAGAGTGTTGCGCTTGTGCAGTTTTCGCAAAACAGAAAAAATTCATTTCGCGTCTGCGATTGCACAGCACTCCTGTCACTTCTGGCCATGTGGAAGCTGTGGAAGCACATTGCCAACACTTCCTTCTGTAGTGCAGCAATGGAAAAAGCCCAGCTGCGCTGTGGAAGGAAGACGTGGTGCCACTGCATTCTCTTCCGCAAGGACTGAGTGGGTGCAGAGAGGAGTGCTGCTGACGTGCTTCCTTCTGAACCCGAGACCGCAGTGAGACGACACGGAAGAGCACTGCCATGAGGAAATGGCCTCAGACACTGCATATCTAAGAGAATGATGCTTCACATCAGTACCAAATTGATACACAGTCAAAACAACCAACCATTTGAGGCAGGAATGTGAGTGAAGTACAGTCCAGAATCTACAGGCAATCCCTCCAAAGCCATTTTTGCAACCCCCTCATTCTTTCCAGCAACAATTTTTTTTAAAAAAAAAACGTGTCATTTCTCCACACTGAGAGGCTTCCAGAAATATTGCAGTAAAATGGAGCACAAGCCCCTTCCAAACCATCAGATGCCTCCCTCCAAAGAAAAAGTGGATCCAATTTCCAAATATTGTCATTTTTAAAACTGTTGTAGCATGATCCTATCTGTGGCAATTTCATTCCTGTGTTTTGTTTGGAATTGCTCCTTAGAGCAATTAGTTGTTGTCATTGTCATGGTTGCTATTTACCGCCATGGAAGAAAAGAAGTATTTGTGGTACTTTCTGCCTCAAGTATTGGAATAACTGGCTGGTCTGGATACTGTGCACCTTGACTTGCATGCATGGGTACTTGTGGGGGCATCTGCTGCTCTGCCATTTTCTTAAGCAGGCAGCAGACTATTGCTGTGGCGCCTTGTAGTCTAACTGAGTGGACCTCCTCCTTGTTCACTGCCTTTGTCCAGGATGTACAAGGGTGGCTGTAAGCTCCTGGATGCAGATCTGTGCCCCCAGCAACTGACTGGCCACAGGGATGCTTTGCTGAAGAGGTAGAAACCACCTTGGAAAGGACTACAAATAAGTAAAAAAAGGATCACGCATACCCTCTCCCATAGGTGAATATAGCTATGAAAAGACAGCAATCAGGAATAAGAATAACAAAACACATGTCAAAAGAGAATTGTAGAAATATATTTTAGAAAAAAAATACCTACACGTTGAAAATTTAACAAACAGCAAATATGTAGAGGAGAAAAGAACTTGAGCAGAAACAGAATTCATAAAATCCTGCTCAGTAAATGCAGTCTGTGATGACAAGTCAACCAACAGTGAAGCAACCAACCTAAATAGAACAGAAACAGGTAAGACAAAATGAATTAAATTATATGATCTCACTTGTATAAATACCCAAGGTAACTTGGATGATATTATATTAATCACTAATCATGCAGCCTAGGAAGGCCAAACTTCAGATTAAACAACCTGCACAACCAATGAGCTAAGTCAGCCAGAGCCATCCAGCTGATATTCTCCCACACTCAGGAAAATGGAAACAGCCATGGCCTTGGACTGGTTGGGGGAATCAGGGCAGTGCTATGGCTCCTTCTTTGCTCCCAGTGGCCCAAGGGCAGACGGACAGCTCTCAGGCACACCCCTTGGCCAATCAGTGGCTCTGTGTGTGTGTGTGTGTGTGTGTGTGTGTGTGTGTGTATTTGCCCCAATGAGCCTCCTGTTGCCCTTGGACATCCAAGGAAGATAGAGCAGTTACAGGCCTCTGGTCAGTCTGAGAAATGCACTTTCCCAACAATCTCTCCCCCTACAGGCAGAAAACACAACAACAACAGTAGAAACAACAAAACATGTATCATTTGTTGACCTTTCATAGCACTTGCAATGTGCTGCTGACCTAATTATAGGTCTTGCCCAGGTGAGAACTAAAACCACCTCTATTGTGTTTAGCAGCCTGGAATTCTTCAAAGCAATAATGCAGACTCATTTAATGCTTAAAGGGCCAAGGCTTTATTGTACTGTGCTTCCTTCCCTGAGCAAAGCCACCAGCTGATTGTTCCAGCCTTCCCAGACCCCTGATAGAAAACCTAGGGTAGCTAGCTACACTTAGACCAGAGCATTCTAATAAACCTGACCTGGATCAAGGAACTGACCCCCAAGCACAGAGCTGAATGTACATGCCAGAATATGTTGCTTGGTAGACTAGACCTGGAGCAGTACTTTTCCCAAGATTGTGGAGTGGTGGGAAGGGCAGGCAGAAAAAATCTGCAGGTTTGGAGAGCCCGTTTTCAAATGCCTGACTTCCTTCATGGCCATTGCCTGGACTTTTTCTTCTTGCCACCACTGCTTACTCCACCACAGTTATATCTTTGTAGGGCACCAACAAGATGAACAGGCTTTGTGTTTGGAACAGAGGTGGCAGAATGTGGGACATGCCCTTTCTCCCTATCACCACATGATGCATAACCATATAAACACCTGTATTGCAGCCAAAGCTGTCAGAAGGGAGAGCATCACCTTTACTTTGTAAAATAGCCAGCTGTTTATTACTGTTCATCCTGCAATAAATTACTTAGCTTCTAAGGAGCCATTGAAGCTGAAATGTATACTGTTAGTTTTCCAAGACCTGATTCCCAAATGCCTGCTTGTTCTGAGTCTTCCTTCTAAAACTGTGTAACACCCCTCTCTACTCTTTTCCTTCCCCCTGTTCTATAGATGTTCTCCACAATGAGCACATCTGTCATGACTCCAGTGTAAATATTGGGAAAAGGTCACTGAAATAAGTTCACCCGTAAGAATATAGCTATTAAATTCAACCATCAAATCACTCCTGCTTCCCCCTCCCTATAATAGAGCCAAGTGAGCTATTGATTTATAGTGCTTTCTGAAATGCTGCATTGTATTTGCGATAGATGTATATATCATGGTTTTTGCTAGTTGTTTCTCTGATGTCAGCAATCCACTTGCAAATCTTGCTTTCCAAAGGTTTATTACCTGCTCGTAAAAATATTCTTGATGCTACAATGAAGCTTGGCAGCCATGTTATTGAACTGCATACTTTCCTTTTTTTAGAACAAACAATTACAGAGCTGGGGATTCAGAGATAGTTTTTTTTTAAATGGAGACCAGGCTCTTGTTCCCATTAAAGTAAAAGGCAAACATGAAGTGTGAGAGTGCAGATTATCAAGTTGACAATACAGCAGTGATGGCTAGCCCTAAATCATATGGCTGGCCTTAATGTCATATAACTTAAGCGGGATTTGTAATTTGGTGAGTGCATAGAATATCTGGTTCAGCACTCCTGCCATGCTGTCCTTAGGGAAATGAGTACACTAGAGGAGCTCTCTAGCAAAGAATTCCATGTTTCTCACCAAACTACCAGCACCAGGATTCTTTACAACAGTGCCATAACAAAGCAGCATCAAACTGCTAAACAGTGTAGTATAGACACAATCAACACGTGGCATAAATTCAGTTCTTAACTTTGCAATATGGTGCTTTTAATTTTTATTAGGAGCCAGCATGGTCGTGATGGTTCCAGCACTGGACTACAACTCTGGAGACCAGTGTTTGAATCCCCAATCAGCCATGAAAATGCACTGCATGACCTTGGGCAAGTCACACTCTCTCAGCCTCAGGGGAAGGCAAGGGCAAACCCCCTCCAAACAAATCTTGCCAAGAAAACCCCATGCTTTAAGGTTGTCAAAAGTCACAACAACTTGAAGCACAAAACAACAACAATTTTTATTAGACCCATTCTAATAGGGAATCCTAAGGGACAGTTTTTATAGTAACCTATGTCCTCCACAAGTCTATCTTGTCTAGCCATTTCTATTCTCTAGAGATCTGTAAGTAGAGACAAGTGCATTAAAAGTCTTCAATTTAAAGCAGCAGCACTCAGACTTGCCATTTTAAAGTGACACATTGGACAAGTTGTCTAAAGATGACAAATTTACTCGACTTTAACGTCTTCATGGATGGGTCCTGAAGTAGCCCTCTGTACATTAGTTTTTCCAGCACCATTGGATTTTGGATCTATACATGCAAAAAGTATAAGATATATAGTAATAGATTTTAATTGCACCATGCCTGGGTGAAAATTGGATTGCTGGCAGATCGTCACGGCTGACCTTGTACAGCTGCGCAGGAGAATGCTAATACAATGCCTGGTTGTTCAGTAAATCAACAGCTTTATAGAGATCATATCAACTCTCATGAAGCCAATACAACAACCACATCTGGTGGAACTGACAGCACACAAAATCATGTCTAAGAAAGCTAGTTCCCAGCTTGTCTGTGCTAATGCAGAGTGCAATCTTCTTTGGATGTTGCAGTTAATTTTTTTTAATGCTTTTTATGTCAAAGGAGGATGCTGCAAACAGAAATCAGTGAGGTCACAGCTGAAAAAAAAATCTCATCCATCCCCAGCTTAGAAACTCACTGCACATGAGAGACTCATAAGTTAATATTAAAGTTCGTTCTGAGGTGTTTCATTTCTGGTGTCTTATTCATATTCAAGACTGATTCAGATATGTGAACATGTATCAAGCAACCATCAGTGTTGTAATGGGCTAAAAATGTTTTGTCAAAGATGATAAGTTTGGGGGCAGTTTAAAAGATGAGAGTTTATGTAATATAGGTACAGGTATTCTCAGAAGTCCAGAATGTTTTTCCCCCTGGTTGAGGATCAAAATGGGCCACATTTTAGCTGACAGAAATTTCTTCCATTCCTCTGTATCTATGGTGCGGGGGGGGGGGATTAAACAGCTTAAATTTCAAAGAATGATAAGGGGAAACGGGCAATGTTCATTGAGATTGTCATTGACAAGGGCTGCCCTGGGGCAGAGTGAGGCAGTTGCTTAAAGAAGCAGACATGGGTAATAAAGGAAGGGCAGGGAATTTTATTATTTAATTTGTTGCTATTGTATTTTTACTACAGGGATGGGGAAAGGCACCTGTAGACTTGTTTGTCTTAGCTGCCAAAATAATTTCTCTGGCTTTGGGTATTGTGCATTTCCATTTGGGTGGAGGGAGTCACCATTTTCTGCTCTGCTTCAGGCAGCAAAAGATCTTGGTTTAGCCCTCAGCTGCATCAAGAAAGAAGGAGCTGCACAAGTTCTTGAAATGGTGTGTGTTTCTGGAGAAGCCAGGATTGTCTTGTCTGTGGTCTTGCTGAGCAATGTGAGAGACAATAGAGTATCTCACAACCAGAGTAATCAGTATTTGTAAGCATAAGGAGAGCAACAACCAGTCCTATCACTACCACCTATACAGTGTAAGGGAAATAGAGTAAAATTAGCTTTCTTGATAAACACATACGAAATAGGGTTACTCACAAATCTAAAGGTTTCATAATATCTCATGGTGAGAGGCTCTGTAATATTTGTTCTTCAAACACTGAGGAGTGAAAGAAAACTGCAGACTACAAAATGGAAGATTAATAAACTTTGCAGACTAGCTGAGATGCAGCAAAGCAGTGTAATATATTCTATGGTTAAACTTGTAGAAAGTTGGCAGACTAGCAGCTACCAAGAATTGGCATGCCAAAGTTGATATCTGAGCAAACAGATTGAAGGAAAATAAACATTCAGGCCTGCAAAGTATCTTAAAAACAATGAGGTCAGAAGAGAAATTGATGCTATACAACCTCCATGTTTAAAGGTAAGATACTACTGAATATCAACTGCAGGGGGATAAGGAGCACCGAGTGAGAGAAAGCTGTTGCTTTCATGTCCTACCTATGGGCATCCCAGAAGTGACTAGTTAGCCAGTGGTTGTAATCAGGATGCTGAATTAGTTAGCCAAATCCAGAGATGAGAATGACACATGCCTCCAGATGTTATTGAGCTATAACTTCCAGCACTCCTCATCATACGCTATGGTGGCCAGAGATGCTGGGAATTACAGTGCACCACTATCTCGGTAGGCCACATGATTTCCTGCTCAAAGTCAATATAGCTCTTTTTATGCAGCATAGGCTCCCCATTCTCTCCATTAATATAAATGAGAAGGGACACAACCTTCTGTGTTTTTGAAATGGAACCAGAGGCCATTTCTGCCTTTTGGGAACAGAAATACATCTATGCAAGCACTGGATATAAATCAAAGTTGCAGACAGCCACTGTCCTCGCGACCTGTGGTGAGCACAAATGACTTTGAGGTGACCAGTCAGGTAAGAGATAACTAAGATTGTAAGTCTGTTTACACTTACTTTCAGTAGGTTCCACTGAACACAGCCAAGTGGTATGATTGCATAGAGTGGATATACTCCTAAGATGTGTCCACACTACACAAATATAGCACTCTAGCACCACTTTATCTGTATGATTCTATCTTATTAAATTCTGAGATTTGTAATTTGGTAAGCTGCTTGGCATTGTTTTGGTTAGAGAGTTTAGGGGGATGCACTAGACATAGCTCTTTAACAAAGAATTCTAATTAAATTCTCAAACTACAAATCCACTATTTCTGGGTAAGCATTTTTGCATACCTTCAAGTCATTTCCAATATACAGCAACCCTAAGCCAACCCTATTGGCAAGATTTGTTCAGAGAGAGTTTTCCATTGCCTTCCTCTGAGGCTGAGTGTGACTGAGCCAAGGTTACCCACTAGTTTTCCATGGCCAAGCAGGAATTCAGTCTCTGGTCTTCCAGAGTCCTAGTGAAACACTCAAACCACTACAGATTGCCATCTCATGAGAAAGCATGCACAGGATGAAGCAGTAATAGAAGCAGGCATCAGCAATTAACTCTCACTGATTTTTTTTTTTTTTTTTGTGGACTGGTAACTTTTAAATTAATTTAAAATGTAATTTAAAACATTTAATGTGAATTTATCACAAAGCACTCCATTATCCTGACTCATTAGGGAATTATTTCTTCACACTCAATTTGCTTTGGAGGCTGGCATTAGATGTGGTAAAGTGCTTGGCCTAAAAATCTTTGCAGTAACCTCTTTTGGCCATATTTCCTGGCCTCTGTGTGACATTCACAGGTTACTGCCACTCCTCTAGGCCTGTCTGTGTTCCTTCCACCTGTTTCTGTATGTAGCTGTTTTGCCATGGCGGACGTATCATCTTTTTAAAAAACAACTGGAACTGTTCTTGACTGCCGTTCAGCTCATTCTGATCTCTAATTCCCGCTGCTTTGAAAGTACAAGTAAACTGAATCAAGAGATGGTTACGCTGTATAAAATAGCATTAGAAAATCTGCTTCTTTCCTTAGCAGCATCTTTGGGAAGATCTTCAGTCTATCACAGTTTAGTAAACTATCACTTTATAAAACAACTTTAAAACCCAACAGGTCTAGTAGTCATTATAGAAAAAGCAGCCTTTCTAGTACATATGCTGCATCTTCATTTTGTAGGCATCCCTTGGTAGGGAGATTTGTAGAAGTCTCCATCTGTGCATAGCCCTACATAACTTCTCCATAGCTCATTGGCCTCAAACATTTTATTGACTTTCACTGCCATGTGAATCCCTAGATATTTATTCTTCCAGCCCTCGGGGAGCCATAGAAAATAAAATTTATTTTATGAAGCTTTACAACAAAGGTACTTCCAAAGATAAAATCCTCCTGTTATTGCTCAGTTTTTGTTCTCTGTGTGGAATATTTTGCCAACTCACTGCCTAAAACCCATTTTAGATTAAGACAGTGGCCATAAAGATACCTGCAGGATGGTAGCATTCGTGATTAAATAGGAGTGCCTCTGCTTATTGCCTGTCATTTGCTCAAGGGGAAATGTTAGGACAAAACAGGATGGTTGCAAAGACAACACACACAGGTGGGCTCAAGTTTGCATTCTGTCTTGCGTTGTTCAAATGAATGGAACACTTTAAGCTTGGTATTTTCCTTCCAGCTCTTTCTGTGGGTTGCGTTTGAATCTCAGATTTGTCTCTTTTCAAAGCAATTGTAAATCCATTCTTCCAGGGCTGTTTTCCACATACGCTGCTCTTCATTTTCTTCAAGCACATTTTTAATCTGACAATCACAAATAGGACTGGAGTATCAAACTGACAGAACTGTTACTGACTACAGAATTTTCCAGAATGTTCCTCTAGAGCAGTGGTTCTCAACCTGTGGGTCCCCAGATGTTTGTCGACTTCAGCTCCCAGAAGCCCCAGCCACTATGGTCAATGCTCAGGGCTTCTGGGAGCTGAAGTCCAAAAACATCTGGGGACCCACAGGTTGAGAACCACTGCTCTAGAGCTAGAGAAAAGAGGTGGGAGCTTGCTGGGCACTTGCTGCCTCCACACAGTTCCAGTTATAACTTTAATGGCACGTTATAAACAAGCACTTTACTAGGCACCTAAAAGATGCAGGTCCTAGGCACATCAGATACTAACATACACAAAATTGGCATGGGCTAATTTATATCTATACATGCATGTTTGGAAATAATTGTTGGGGTTTGTTTAAATTCTACAGGAAGTAAAGTCAGCCAATCCATTTCTCATCCAAATCACGCTAAATAAAATAAATGTCTGCAGTTAATATGCACCCTTCCCTAAATTAACACAAGTTTAATTTAAAATCTGCCTCTGTCCCTTCACCCACCCTGTAATCATTCCTTCATCTCTTTTTGGGACGAAGATTGCCCCAATCCCATGTAGTAAATTCCAACTGAAGTGCTCCCTCCCTGCAAGCTTGAGATTTTGCTGTTGTTGTGTGCCTTCAAGACACTTCTGACTTATGGCACCTCTAAGGAAAACCTGTCACTGGTGGCACAGTGGTTAAATGCCGGTACTGCAGCCACAAGGTTGTGAGTTCGATCCTGCTGGACTCCAAGTTGACTCAGCCTGCCATCCTTCCGCAGGTCAGTAAAATGAGTACCTGCTTTGTTGGGAGCAATTAGCTAACACATTGTAAACTGCTTAGAGAGCACTTAGCTGGTAAGCGGTATAGAAATACACATGCTATTGCTATCACTGGGTTTTCTGGGGCTGAGAGTATCACCAGTGGGTTTCCATGGCCAAGCAGTGAATTGAACTGTCAAGTCCAGCGCTCAAACCACTACATTACTCTCGCTTTCAACCTTGGGATACTCTTGGGAACTCCTCTCCCTTGTGGTAATTAAGCTGGGAAGGGGACTCTGGTTGGCCCCAGTGGAAGAATTTTTTTCAAAGTGCTTTATTGTTATGTGGGGAAGGAACTGGGGGAAGGGATCATTCCAGCATCTGGATGCAATGACATACGGAGATGGAAGAGTTAACCCTTTCCTGCCTAGCTGCAGCCCATTTTGAAGATTGTCCTCTGAAGACTGTACTTTGAGCTAAAGAAAAGCAAATGATATAAAAAATGATACAAAAGGTCACCCTGGGCACCTGGGTCACCCTAGATCTGGGGGTGTGACTGTATGCCCCCAGTCTAGCAATGATTCTGCTTAGGAAAAAGGGAGCCTCGCGCACCTTCAGACTGTCTGGAAATCACTTGAGATTTTGTTTTTGTGGTTTCTGCAGAATGGCTGGGAACTGTATTTTTTCTCACAAACCTCTTTCCCCATATTCCTCATTGGTCCCATGTGCAGTGCTTAGCTGGTTTTCATTACCTTTGGAGAAGAAATTTCTGGAGATCAATTGTGTTTCCATAGCTGCCAATATTTCCCAGATGAAGAGCAGGACACAGATGACAAGCAACTTCATTGTGTGGTCAGGGTGGAAAAGGTTAATGAGGAAGGAAAGTTAGGAGACCCTACAGCAGTTTGCTTTTGTCTGAACCTAGAGGGAAGGGCAAGCTTCTGCTCCCTCTTGTTCTCCCCCCATACTGAGGTAAACTAGTTTTTCACTTTGAGCTGAGTTTACAGCAATTGAAGTAACCCAAGGATGAACAGGGAAAGTTGTAAGAGGAGAGAAAAACTGGGACATTTTAAAAGCAGCTGTAAAAGTGGGAAGACAGAGGTTTACCCAAAACTGTCCTTACCAAATTGGGACAGTTGGAGGACATGTGTTCTGCATGGCCATCAAGGTGGTTGTGGCAGTTTTAGAAATCTGTGCATGTGAATAAGGTATTGTAGGAGTCCTGGCACAGAAAATAAATATGTTTCTAGATAATAACATGCAAAGTAAAAAAAATCTTACTCTTCTCCACACTCTTAGATATTCTGTGTGTCTGTATCTGAAAAAGATGGATATGTTTTGACATTCAGACTACATCACCTGTTACTTGAAGAAAATTTGTAGTGTAGTTTCTTACCTTAGAAATAAGCCCTCTTTGCTTTTGCCTCTGGAAAATAATTGATTAAATCATCAGAGCCTATACTGTTTACAAGTGTTGTTTCTTCAGTCCTCAGGATCCAAAATTAATTTGTATGTTAAACATGCATGTCCTCACTTCACAATTTTCCTCATCCCCTTTTGTTGTTAAGTGCTGTATTTTTTTTTCTTCATTCTCCTAGTTTTATTTATATCCTGCCTTTTCAAGGTGTCACACCTGGCTCTTCCCTCTCCACTTTACTGTCACAACAACCCTAGAAAGTAAGGCCATTTCTGCACTACACTGTTATAGTGCTATTATTCCACTTTTAACATCTTGTGAATTCTTAGGTTTGTAGTTTACTGAGGCCAAAGAGTTCTCTGGCTTAGAATTCTAAAGACCCCTCCCTAAATTGCAAACCCCAGGATTCCATAGGAAGTTGAAAGTGGAATAATAGCACTATAACAGTGTAATGCAGAAAGGCTCATAAACACAGACAGCAACGGGTGCAGTTCCGTGGCATTCTCTCCTAGTTCAAGTATTCGGATCTGAGGTATATAGTGTACTGCAGAAATGGCCTAAGCCACACTAAGACATAAAAAGAGAGGAAGAGAGATTGACCTAAGATCACCAAATGAGTTCCATGCCTCAGTGAGGACTAGATTTCAAATCTTCCAGGTTCTAGTCCAGCATTCTTACCTCTACACTGAACTGATTTTGCCTGCAAAGTTATTGTGCATATGAGAATAATGCACAAACAAACCAATAATCCAAAACTGAACAGACAGAATTTTCTTCTGTTAATAATCCAGTAAACCAGGATGAGAATCTTGTGGCTCTCTAGGGACTGGATCCTGTCGGTAGGCCCAGCCGGAGTACACCTATTAAACCAATTGTTGAATTCTGAGTCAACACTTAATGATTCAGTTGATCTGCTCCAATTGAGGTTACTGATAGTATTCAGGCCTAGATGTTGTTGGACCGTAGAAACCAGAAATGCTGAGAACTGTAGTCTAACATCTCTAGGGCCGCATAGTTCTCACCATTGCACTAAGGCAAGTGACAAAGGGTAAGACAATGGGGGAGAGGGGTTCTATACAACAATTTCTCTGAAATTCTAAAAACTCTCAAAACAACACAGAACTTGTAAAGAACCAAGAATATAGAGAAATATAGCTTGTGCACTGTGAGATAAGCAGTCCAAAAGAAGAAGAAAAATCCCCCCCCCCAATTTTTGGGTTCCCTCTTGATATAAAGTTTCTGTGTTTGAGTCATTCCGTCCCACCTTTGGAGCTTACTCACTGCCTTTTCAGTATTGTGTGTGTATGTGCCTTCAAGTTGCCTGTAGATTTATGAAGATCCCATGATTTCCATAGAATGTTGTAAAGTGGGATTGTCTTTAATTTAATCAGCCTATCTCCTAAAGACTGCTTCTTTTGTTATAATCACATATATTTCTTAGGTTAGCTTTTCAGGGAAGGGATGCCTCCTCTAAAAGGGATTTCAAGTTCTATGGCAATGGCTTAGCCATTCTGGATGAATTACCCCACAATTCCTTTGTGGAGATCTACATAAGATTGCTTTGCATATATCATCCACACCTCAAATATATAGGCACATGTGCATGCATTCGCAGAGAGAATGAAAGAGAATCTAACTCATCTAAGTACATCTGATAGAGTAAAGTCTATGAAACCTTATGCTACCAGCTTCTTTCTCTCAGTTGGTCTCAAAGGTGTCACGAGATCCTTTTGCATACTGATCCAGACTAACACAGCTAAAACTTTGAATTCCTCTAAGCAAAGTGTAATTGTAGGAAGGATGGGCCTTTGAGGGAGGGAGGGAGGGAGGGAGGGAGGAAGGAAGGAAATGGCAAGGTTCTTTTATACAGTCAAGTGGATGTTGTTGGGGGGATACAGGACAGATTTTGGGCTGTAGTTAAAATACAACACTGCCCTTCCCAGCCTTAGTAACAAGTCTGATCTGGATAAGGGCCTTTTATATCTGTTCCCTCATATTCAACACCTTATTTTCAGTGCTAGCCTTTTCTAACAGTTTAGAAGAAGAGTTCTGTTATCTCCTGCCTTAGATGCCACAGATGAAGTAAAACTTTCCCCAAGTTGAAGAAAGCACAAAGGAATGGCATTCCATCTATGCCTTCGTTTTCCATTCTGAAGATACGAAGCTTTCCTTCCCTTTGTGATGACTATGACAGTTTCCAGTTGAAACAGAGAATTACGCCGATTGCTATCCCTGGTAATATTAACAGTCAGGAAGCCTGCTTAAGCTTGAAGAAAATTAGTAACATTAAGAGCAAATTAATCAAAAGGGCAGACAGGTATGTCACTGGATCCATTTATCTGCTGATCTCTTGCTCTGAAAGCCCATAACTCATGTCCTCCTGACTTATTACTTGGGCAAGTTTCTAGATGCTGGCACTCCATGGCTATTTGCTTTAGGGGAGACAAGCAGCTGAGTAAAAAAGACAGTGATGGGAAAACTACTTCAGGACCCTGTCATTTGCCAAAGAAGAAGAATTATCCATGAAGATCCTCTGTGATTTGTTGGAAGAACTCAGCAACCAGAGGGGACTCTGCAGTCATTGATCAACTTCATTTTTCTCAGTTGAGTGCATGTTTATGGCCCGCGGCAAGACACTCAACTGGATGGCAAGACTCCTCCAACGGTACAATATTGCTGCCGTTTGCCACAGTGTGTGTTTCAATGAGTGAACAGATAATCCATACTGAGATTCATTGGTGGTGCAATGCGCAGAAGAAGGGAGTAAAACCACATGATCTATGTTACAGATCATGGTGTGGGTTTTGCAGATGATTGCCATGGCACCAATTTGTGCCACTCAGATTGAGCTGTCAGTCACCATTAGGTAAAGTAACTGGAAGAGGGTTGAGACAACCTCTGCTGCTAGATCAAGGCAGTGGACAAGATGGTGACATGCCCCCTTCTGGGTGCAGAAGCAAACTGGGCTGGCAGTTGAATCCTACTTCAGCACAGGCAATGGGACAAGGTCCTTCATTGCCTCTGAGAACAGCAAGTTAGTTTAGGGGATGAAGAACAAGGAGCAAGGTGACAGACAAGGCTCAGTCCCCTTCCAGAGGAGACCTGCCATGGGACAAAGACCAGAATCCTGTTGGTGTCTTATGCTGGGCATATGTTGTGCTACATATTTTTTGGACAATGGACAATGCACAACAGCACAAAGGAAGAAGCAGAGTTTTGCATGCTGAACTGTTGTACATGTGATAGTACTTTCATGTTCAGAAAACAGTACGTAAATGCACATTGCCCTACATGACAACAGCAATGTGTGCTGGCCCTCACTGTGCATTTGTTGCAGTGCATATATTGCTATCTAGTGTAAAGAAAGTGGAATGTCACTCTACCAGATATTTATGCCACACTGAAGTGATGTAGGATCTTGGCCAAAGGAGCCATAGAAATGAGAACAGGGCTGTTTGCCACTGCTGACCCCCAGCAACTGCTACTTGACATGGTTACTTCAATTCTGCCTAACAGGGCCAACCCTGTTGGGAAGTGCATAGATCTATAGAAACAATAGAGATCCAGATGGACAATCAGCCTGGACTGATACTTTTCTAAGATGGCAGTTTCATGCTTTACAGCATAACTACTGATACTTTAACTAATGTGAACCCACAAATTTTAGTGACATGGTGCAGGTACACTTGAATGATGAATAAGTGTTAAAAATGCATTGCATTTTGCCATCTAAGTGATTTCCCGGTAAAATGTAATGCAACATAGTGATCAGATTATTATGTCATTTAAAATACGACCAAAATGCTAACTATTATTTTATCCCACTAAATATGCTGAAAACCGATACAATATCTTCTCAAAGCAGAGAATTAAGCAATGTAAGTAGGCAATTTAAATCGACCAGAACTAAAAATTGGAGTTCATTTACAGTTACAGTCTCAGTAATTAAATGATAACGCAAACCATTACTGTCTTTGATATGAAATGGGAGCTCATTTCCTCCCCCAAGAGTGCCTGTTTAAAGCTCCATTGTAAAGATACTGCTTCTCGGAAACACAGTGAAATTATCCCAGAGCTCACTGCCTTTGTGGAGCTTTCCTCTCACAGTAGTATTTTTCTAAAAACTGGGCATCGTGTAGGAAATCAATGGGAAATTTGTTGCACTGTTGAACACTAGGCCACCTCCCTAGAGCCTGCTAATCAGACAATAAGGCATTCTCCCTTCTAGGCTGACATTCTTCCATGCTGACATGACTCAAAGAAGCTGAAATTATAATGGCTACTCCAAGACACATTACCAGAAGGTGTTTCCTAGTAAAGAAGCAGAGAGTCGGCAGGAAGGAACTGCTCAGTGTAGAGACCTTATCTGGAGAGTGACTAGACGTGCTTCCATTTCCAGATCAATGGCAGCTGGTGGCTTCCCTGGTTGGCAGGGCAGAAAGTCTGCTGCTCAACACCATTCCCTTTCCAGACCACTGAACAAGCCCACCCAGGATCGGAACACATTGGAATTCTGAACTCAGCCTTTCATACTAGACAGTTATAGTGCTATGATATAGTGTCACTTTAGTGCCACTTTGAATGCCATGGCAACATTTTGTGGAGTCCTGGGATGGGCAGTTTAAGAAAGGGTATTTAGAATTACTTGCCAGAGAGCTTTAGTGCCTTTGACCAAACTACAGATTCCATAGGATATAGCCATGGCAGTTAAAGTGGCATCACAGAGTTTCCTGTTTGACAAGACCACCAGATGCTATGCATGCCATTTTAAGCACCAGGTTCATGTTGTTTCTATTTGGTTTTGATAAGAAAAGACTTTTAAGTCTTTTAAAAAACACAGATTCATTTGTTTGAAAGTGGACAAAGGAAAGAACAGGCACAGGTGTTGTTTTTTAATTCTGTCAGAGATTGCATTATTCTGGGTAACTGCTCAGAGAACGTCAGAGATGGTTGGGCAGAAGCTACAAGCACAGCAGCAGAGTCAGAGGGAAGATGATGAAGTAATAGGAGTAACAGAATCATTTTTTTCCTCCAAATGGGAATATTCAAATGCAGAAATCTGACTGAGAAAGCAAGGGCACACAGCATTGAAATCCCCATGGCTATTCAATAAAACATTGGCTGGACCCCTTCTGCTTTCCTCTCTTTTTGTGATAAAAGAAAATCGTTAGTACTCTGTTCATGATGAAAATTGAAGGGCTTTCTGAGGTACTCAATTTTGGACAGAAGCAGAAGCTGTCAAATGAGGCAGTTCTACTCAGAACAAAGACTGAAACAATTCAGTGGGCCTATATCAGTGTTTTGCTCTGTCCCCTTTATTTTGATTCTGTTCCTAGGTTCTGCCTCCAGCTGGTGGTCTCCTGATAACTTTTGGCTTAAAAAGACATGACCCTGCAGATGTTCAGAACCACAGCTTTTGAAAGAAAACTCTAATTCTCATCAACAAGGACAGGTCTCTAAAGTAGGACTCAGCAACTGGAGATCTCTGTGCCACTTGGCCACCTCCCAAGTGCTGCCTAGCCCTTCAGTTACCAGTCTAGTACCAAGAATGGTGTCACGAGCCAGGCTGAGCGTGCTGCCGATTCAGACTTGGACTCCGATTTAGACTTAGACTCCCAGCCAGGGGAGGATCCCTTGGAGGGGCCTTTGGGAGAGGAGGCTCCTTCAGAGGCTAGAGAGGAGTCTGCTAGCGACCCCACAGCTGTCCTGAGCACGGGTCCCGAGCCAGTACCTGCAGCAGATGTTTGTGCTCCAGAGGCAGAGGCTAGTGCTCCTAACCTAACAGAGGCGGGTGTTTCAGACTCTAGCCCGGAGTTGCAGCAGACCCTCCACCCACGTTCCTTCAGAGGCAGCTGGAGAAGGGGGCGGTTCGGAGGTCTCAGCGGCTGCGGGAGAAGCATCTGATGAATCGGCCTGAAATCTGGATGGGTTCCAGCTGTGAGCTGGGCCAATGGACATTTGATCAGCCCCAGCTGGGCTAAAGACTGTGTATTTAAGACAGACACTGTTGGAGTTGGGCACGGGGCAACAACCATCTACCAACCGGGAATTTGCATCCTGTGTCATGGGCTTTCTGTTCCAGGCTAAACTTTGCTGTTTGAGTTTGCTGCCCTGGGACTTGAATGTTTGTTTTGGTGACGTAACCTCTTGCTTTATTTATTACTAAAGCCACAAACTCAGCTCCTGCCTCTGTGTCTGCTTAGCCGCCACCTGACATTGACAAATGGCAGTTGACAGAATGGAATTTGATAACGGAATCCCTTAGAAGACACTGATCTACCACCTTTCACTTGCTTTTCAAAGTGGTCTTTGAATATTTTATATTGTTGTTGTTGTTATTGTTGTTGTTGTTGTGTGCCTTCAAGTCATCTGCTACTTAACAACAAACCTAACGACTTAATGAGAAATCCTCATGTAGTTTTCTTGGCAAGACTTAGTCAGAAGAGGTTTGCCATTGACTTCCTCTGAGGCCAAGAAAGTATGGCTTGCCCAAGGTCACCCAATGGGTTTCCAGGGCTGAGTGGGGATTTGAACCCCAGTCTTCCGGAATCCTAGTTCAAAACTCTAACCACTATGTCACACTTGCTCTGAGGACATCTTATAACTCTAGGTCAAACTCCGATCTATACTAGTACAGCTTTCTCGGGACTGGTAACATGGCCCAACTTCTCTGGAAAAGGCCTTTTCCATCCATTGCTCTTTGATCTGCACTATTTCAGATACTGTGTATTTGGTTGCAGACTATTTTGGAGATGGTAGGATTATTATTTCAAGAATCATGTACTCGGGGACAGGGAATGGCTGCGAGGCTTTGGAAGGCGTAGCTGTGTGTGCCACACACCCAGACTTAGTCTGTTGGCCTCAGCAGTGGTGGATGCTGCCATCCCTTCCCCAGTGTTGAAGTAAAACTCAGTTGCCAGTTCAGTCAGATTCTCCACTACATGAAACTTTGTGCCATTTCCGCCTATACTATTATAGTGATATGATTCCACTTTCAACTTCCTATGGAATCCTGGGACTTGCCATTTAGGGAGGGGCATTTAGAATTCTCAGCCAGAGAGCTCTTTGGTCTCAGTAAACTACAAACCCCAGAATTCCACAGGGTGTTGAAAATGGAATAATAGTGCTAACAGTGTAGTGCAGAAATAGCCTTTGAAGGGCACGCTCTTGTTCAGCCAATAAAATGTATTGGGCTGTGTTTGGCTGTATTTTATATTTTTCTAAAACTTCTGAGTGCAAGTGGGGGCTGAATAAGAATTGTAGCCCACTTCTGTCATATTTCATGTTCTGGATTTGTCCTTTGCTCATCTGAGACTGAGATTTATGTATTTCCTGCACCTAGGTATGCTTCCTTTCTCCAGAACTGTGTGATTTGGTATTTACTTTTGCCTTTTTTTTTGTACCATGTCATTTATAGACCCTAAACAAGTATGCGTATTAAAAAGAGAGAGAGAGAGAAAGAATGTGTTTGTGGTTGCCACAACTTACTAGAACATTGTGGCAGATGCCTCAAAATTTGACAGAGTGTTTTTGATTATCGTCCACAATGCTGTGGCCAGTTTCAAGTTGAACTTCCTAACAGGTGCCATTTCTAGAATGAAAAAGGGGCTGCCATAACTCAACAGGAATTTGTTTTAAAAAGGGCTAGGGAACAGGAAAGGTTCTCTAAGGCAGAGCTTTCCAAATGGTGTGCCACGACATGTTAGTGTGTCACCTGAAGTGTGTAGGTGTGTCGCCTACAATCTTGGAAATGTATGTTATTATTTATAAATAATATGTTTTTAAAAATATATTAAGGTTTTCATGAGATATGTTGTGTCCCCATACATTTTGTTATTACAATTTATGTATGTGTCTGTATCTCTTATAAGGGGTTAGTTTAACCTCCAGTTTGCTACTAAAACTGAATTACTGTGTCACGAAATGATGCATGTCTAAAAAGTGTGCCACCAACATGAAAAGTCTGGAAAGCTCTGCTCTAATGTATCGCCACTAAGATTGCTCAGGTAGCAGGAAAAGGCAGAACAACAGGAGAGGGCTAAGATACTACGTTTAGTGTGAAAAAAAAAAGAGGGAGGAAAAGGAAAGACATTTCTGCAATACTACTGATATGATTGTTGGGGTTAAAAAAATAGTGGAGATGGAAAACAGGAGGCCCCATGGGGGTATTTGCTATGGATATGGGCAGTGCTGGCTACACTTAAGCTAGTAGCCTGATAAATGTAATACCTGATACAGTGTGCTAGGGAAAAAAAAAGTGAATGGGAAAGAACCTTAAGAAGTGTCAAGAAATAATAGGATTCCATAATTTTGGAATGCATTTAAAACTTTGATGCAGAATGAAATTTACAGTTACTTCTTTTATCTCCAGATAGTGGTGCTAATGTGAATTAGTATGAATATAAAAAGTGGGTGATTAATTAGTTTCTTTAGGGACAAAAGTACACTCATATAAATAATGTCACCAAAACTTGTACTGGAATGTAGCTATGTCATAAACATACAAATCATCCAAGTTGCATGTTGGGGTGGGGAAGAATTGTGATGACATTCTCAGCTCAGAAGTGCTTATACTACTATTAAAGTGCTATTAATTGTGCAGTGCAGCCAACAGTAACCATAAACAGATTTATAGGAATCTGAAACCCATTTTCCTGAAAGTTTAATAATGCCACGACTGTGATGATATTAAATATTAATCTTGACAGTTTGACTAATTAACCTAAGGCACAAGAGTCATTGACATTCTTATCTACTGCTGACCATTAAATGCATCTGTTGTCAGTGGCTGCCTGTCCTAAGTTACACTGAAGAAGAGAAAAGCAATATTTGGACTTCCAGAGATTTCAAACTCCAATTCCCAGAAGCTCTTGTCAGCATGGCCAATCACAAAGGGTTATGGAATTGTAGTCAAAAACTTCTGGAGGATCAAATGGTTTGCACCCCAATATATAAAAGAACAAATAAAGAAAGGGAATGACTGAAACAATATTATCACCAAATTCATTTCGCCAAACATTAATGCATAAGATGAAAAACGTTTATCGAAAAAGCAATTAACTTCCACATGAAGGGGAAAACAGAGACAAACAAGGTGTGTTTGCTTATTGGCCTAGTGCAACGTTAACAAGGAGACACCTTCCCTGGTGCTTGCATTCTGATTAGGAGTGAATGGATTGAGAGCAAGCCAAGAAGATACAAAGTAAACAGTCCATAAAAGCTGACCTCCCAGGTTGCATGCAGCCTATAATTTGTTCCGAGCACTATGGGAAAACAGATGTGCATTCATTACTGTTTCCCTCTTTGGCAAGTTCTTTGTGGTGATTGCAAACAGGAGAGCAGATTGGTGGGATTTGAGTGGGTGTGGAGAAACTTAAAGGATTCCCAGTCCAGTTAGATAAGGGCAAAACAAAAGGAGGTGGAATGTAAATGTACACATTCATTTGCTCTAATAATACATTGCATTAGCATTTCTTTTTCTCTATCTATCTCTCTTTTCCCCTAGCTGGAGGAACTGGAACAATTGTGAAATGCAACATTTCTGAATATCCAGATTCAAAGCATGGGATCCAGATATATGTGCTGCCCATGAAAAGGTTTCTTTTGTCCATGGAAGGTATTCCACCTGATGGAGAAATCCTGCTGGCAGGAGAAATCAGCAGCAGATGGTGAACTGGTGAATCCACTCTGGGTTTGAGTCCAAACTCTCTTGGACCTATCTAAGGTACTGAGTGTCTCCTGGGAACAGAGATCAGTACCTTGGATTGCTTCTTTAAAGTTCAGACTAAAAAACTGAGTGGAGTCACCCTCCCATTCACAAGCAAGCCCTCAGCTACCACTCAGAGGAGGATGACTTCTGACTCTTCTCTTAATGTCTGCTTGCAGTCTCCAAAAATCTGCCTGGAAGGTTTCGCAGATGTCTGTTGCAAGTTTCTGAGGAGCAGAAGTAGTTGTACAAGAATAAGGGAAATGGCATTTGTCACCTCCCAACCTCTTTGGGCCTGCAGGAGCCTCAGCTGAGCAAAGCTTCCACTGGTGGGAACCATATCTGGATCCAGCCTCATTTGTTGCTAAGTTTTAGAGTTTGGAAATAAAGACTGTAATTCAATTCACTATTACATATGCTGGAGTCTTGCTGAAAGCAGTAGCACAACTGGAGCGCAACAAACTGAATGCTGAATTGTAGTCATTACTGTATTTAAAGTGAAACACAGTAATGAGTACAATTGTTGTGGTTCTTGAAATATGGATGCCCATGGGTTCAGTTCAGACAAGCAGGAAGGGGAGTCACGATATTTCAGTGATGTCCTCTCCCTTTTTTGGTAGGATGAGAGCTTGCAGAAGAGCTTCTTGAAGTTAGAACAGCTTTTCACAGCCTGGCACTCCCAAGGTATTGTACTGGAATTCCCATCATCCACAATGTGGACACAGAGAGTGGTTCCTAGTGAAACAAAACCTCTGATTTCTTATAGAATCACATGTTATGAGGTGCAAAGTCTGATCCAGTACCCTAGAAGATAAGCATGTTCGTATGACTTAAGGCCTAAATATCCTAAAGGCACCAAATGCCATCTGATCTTGGAAGCTAAGCAGGGCCAGTCTTGGTTAGTGCTTGGATAGGAGACCAGTGACAAATACCAGGTGCTTTAGGTTCCGCTTTAGGGGAAGGAATTAGCAAAACCACCTCTGAGTATTCCTTGCCAAGAAAACCCAGTGAAATTCATGGGGATGTCATAAATCAACAGGGTACTTAAAGGCACATATGCACACACATGACTTAGGGATCAAAGTCCATGTTGTACGTTAGTAAACAGATTATCTGAAACTATGGAACTTTTTCAGCCCAGAAGTTTAATTCCAATCTGGGAAAGGACTTGGGAGCTTATTCTGATGATGGGCTGGTTTATAATGGCATTTGAAGTACACAGAGAACACCTGAATTTACCATGAAAAGAGTTTATGATGTCCTCATTTTGGTACAAAATTCTGATATTGTAATATACTCAGTTATTTTTTCCAAGTCTTTGCAAATGCAACATGATGTTTCAGCAAATTTGGCCTACAAAAGGCATACTATTTAGGGACAGACTTCACAAAATATGACCACTCCATCACATTATAAAGAAGTCAGCTTGTCCTTCCCAAACCCAGTCAAGAACCTGGTCAAGAACCTAGACACTTTAGTGCAGCATTGATATTTACAGTGGACTCAAGTTACACTTGTACCACCAGTTGCACAATAGATCACTATGGCCTGGAAGTCATCAACTGGTCATTGGTCAAATAGCTCCTCACCTCCAAGCCAAAAATTGGAGAAATAGCTGAGTATATGTTTGCAGAACCATGGCTGCACAAAGAATCATAGAGCTGGAAGGGACTAAAAGGGACTGTTGAAAGACCCAAAGCAGGATTGACCACCTTTGTCTGAAGCAGTCTATTCCACTGTCACGCAGTTCTTACAGTCAATACATTTCCTCTAATGTTTAGTTGGAATCTCTTTTCTTGCAATTTGAATCCATTGGTTCATCTTCTGCTCCCTGAAGCAAGCGAGCTTGCTCCATCTGCTACATGACACTCCTTCAGCTATTTGAATATGACTGTCATATCACCACCCAATCTTCTCTTCTGCAAGCTAAACACACCCAGCTCCATAGGCTGTTCCTCATAGGGCCTGATTTTTGGACATTTTACCACCTTAGTTGCTCATCTCTGAAAACATTCACCTTCTCAATATCCATCTTGGATTGCTGTGTCCAGAATTGGATGGAAGATATGCAACCACTAAGAAAAGGCAGCAGCTGATGTCACTTTTTTTTTTTTTAATGCTGGCATGGTGCCCCAACAAAGTTCTGGCTTCTGTGGCCAGTGGGATTGAATCCAGATTAGCGTGGACAGGATAGCATATGCACAATAAGCCCGTATGAAGCGGAACTTGACAAAAAGTTACTTTTTTGGTCTATGACTCCCAAGATTCCTCAGCCAGCCTGGGTGGAGATTTCTGGGAGTTGTAGTGCAAAAAGATACAATTCCCAAGGTCTGGACAGGACACAGTGGGGTAGGTATCTGGCTAAACTTGCATTGGATCAGTTTAGACTGAGTAGCTAAGTGTGTATTAAGAATTTCATCCCTCACACCTGAGAAAAGTGCAGCTGCCATTTATTTTTCTACATGTGCCCTGTCTTTTTTAATGCTATTAATCATGTTCTTTCAATTAATGGAGCTGAACTTGCTGGTTGGTGCTAATGGGTTATTAATGAGAAATGTTATATTTGGATGATCCCAAGGACCGTGCCAGAGCTTTCATCTTCTTGCGTCATGCCCCTTCCATTCATCTAATCTCTACTCAAGAATTATCTGAGTTCCGTCCTGCTTTCCCTCCGCACCAGTCTTGGCAGCCATGTGCCGCTTTGCCTGGTATCAATTACAGGCAAAGCAATGTCATATTTTACTGTTGATACTGCCCTACTTCCTCAGAAGGGGGTGGGAAATCAATGGTTGTTTATATTGCCATGCCTTAATCTCCTGTTTTAAAGTAATTCATGACAGGCCTGAAGCATTTCATTTTATTAAGCTGTTATTAGTGGGCAGATATTATTCTGCTCCATTGATCCTGAGGTGATGGAATTGCTGCTTATTAATTTAAGACCATATGTTTCAGGTTTCAATTTTCCTTTGGAGCCTGAGTCCTTTCTTTAAAAGAAAATGATAATGAACTGGTACTAGAAGACATATTTTACACTGGGCTGGGACTGTTATTATTTTATGTACTTGCATTATAAATGTGATGCATATTGAGAGACAAGTAGCATTGTTACCCCAAAAGGTGGGTGACTCAGAGGCCCATCCACAGTGCCAGTGCCTCTGTAGAACATTGGGGAGTTATAGCTCAAAAAGGGAGCTCTGCAAGAGCGGGGTAACCTTACAGAATCTTTCCATCTTTGTATATTAGTACTAATGAAGGGACACCAGTTGGAAGTTAAAAGAATGTTTCTTGGGGAAAATCACAAAAACATGCAAGATTCAAGCAGTCTCATAACCAAGGGAAAGAGAGGGAAAATTGGATAGCGAGGAGTTAGGAGAAAGTGGGAAATACTTACCTATCCTGACAAGAAGAGACAAAGTGATGTGGCTCAGACTAAGGCCATTTTCAAACAATTGTGAGTCATCCCATCACAGTGCCGGCAGGGAAGAGAGCATGACAGGAACGCTCACCTTTGCATGGGGCAGGCTCTCTGCGGAAGGGAGTATGATGGCACGATCGCACTTCCTGCCCTTCCACAGGACAGGTAGGTACGGAAGCATTGTATGATTGTGGGCTCTAAATAGATTTTATCCATTTAGTGAATACCCTGTGAGCATGGCGCATGGGGATGGCAGTGGGCCAGCGATGACATCATGTGGAATCACAACCAGCTGACTGCTGCTTTTATGTCCGCATAGCGGGACAGCCTCGTCATGTGGCAATGGCCTAAGGGTCTGAGGGTAGCATAAGACAGGAATCTGAGGAGCAGAGTAACAGCCTACATCCAGTGTATTATGAGTTGCCAGGCTCAGAGCAAGTTTAAATACTCTTCTTCTTCCCTGAAGGGAAAGATGTTAATGGCCCTCTTGCAGAACAAACAATGGGGTCTGGAATAGACTAATGGTCTTAGCATTAGGTGACAAAGTACTGATGGGAATCATGATAGATTCTTAATGTCTGGAAACAAAGGAGAGTTTTGGTGGGAAGAGGGAACAGGTTGATGACAATTAGTTGCTCTATTGAGACAGTTTTGAGTACTATTGCATTTAAGGTTGAGTCATTGAGAGGATTATTGCAAGCTCAATAGCACTGGAGCTTCCCAACTGATCTCTTGGCTTATGACCTGGCCATGCCTTAAGGTCCCATCTGACCTACTTTTGCATGTGTTCAGCCAGCCCTCTTTGCCAGCATGGCTTTTCAACCATAACTGTATATTATTTATATTCTATGAAATTCATTATTTCATTCAAATTATATTCTATGAAATTCATAAGTCAGCAGGCAACTTGAAGGCACATATAGAAACATACATAAAGTAGTTTTTGTTATGTGCCTGCAAGTTGACACTGACTTATGGTAATCCTATCCTAGTATTTTCTTCACAAAATTTATTTAGAGGCTATTTCCCATTGCCTTCCTCTGAGGCTTAGAGAGTATGATATGCCCAAGGTCACCCAGTGGGTTTCCATGGCTGAGTGGGGATTTGAACTCGGTCTCCCAGACTGCTAGACCAGCACTCAAATCACCACATCATGCTGGCTCTCTTGCATTGTACTTTATATAAATGTTAAGCAACTGCTTACTATTGGCCAAGACTGCTTTTATTTCTAAGTTAACTTTTAATATTGCATAGGTTAGAAGGCATTAATACCAATACATTTTCCATGGGACAGTGACTTAGTAAACATTTAAAACTGCTACAAAAACGGGGGGGGGGGCACACAAGTATAAGCTACACATCATGTAGTGTAAGAAATACATTGTTCAATAAATTTAATACATTTTGTACTCAAAATGATGCATCACCTTTGGAATCAAATTTATCACCACTTCAGTTTCACTTCATGTGCTGAATCAAAGTCAACACCTACTTAATTAAAATATTCACCTGTGGTTTGCAGCATGCTATAAATCAGGTCAAATTGGAAATAAATGTGTTGCATATTAAAACCCATTCATCAGCTCATAAGTTAATTATAAAATGAAACAGACCTTTATGAAGATCTGCCAAAAGAGAGCCTTTGCTACAAGCTAGGAACATGGTACCACTGAAAAGTCAGATTATTGCCAAGATGGTGCTGCTGAAGAGACACAGCAAAGGTGAGGAATGACAAAATGATACATGGACAGGCATCTAAACTCATCTAAGTGCAATCCACCTGGAAATTCTGTTCTGCAAACTCTATTGAAATAAGAGAAGATAGCCGTGGCTAGCAGCATGGGGAAGTCAGCTTCCATTCCTGCCACTGGCTGACGAACAAGGATGAGTCACCCTGGGACATTTAAGACTTGCCGAGGAAAGAATGGATTGTCCAGCAACCATACAATGTTGGATTCATGCCACTGGACAAGATCTTGTTTGAGCATACAGACTGTATACTCCTACTCCTTGATATGGTTCAATTGGCAAAATATTTAATTGGCATGAAATATAAATTATATCCTGCTATGACTGGGAGCTAGCTGGCAGAGAGGAATGGGCTGAGCATGTGCATTGCAAACTGAGGTCAGAAGAAGACCTCAGGGCATGGCTAGGTCATAGTTAGGGAAAGTCAGAGATAATGGACTGGCAAATGTCCCTCGGTGACTTGACCTTTAAAAACAATAGTGCTCAAAACTGCTTCCACAGAAAAGCTGATTGTCTTTGACCCTCTCCCTTTGTCCACTGAAATTCTCCCTTTTGTTCCCTAACCTGTCCCACTGTTGTCACCTAATGCTAAGGCCATTAGCTCATTCCGGACCCCATCGTCCACTGTCTGGACACCATTATCTACTCTGCCAGAGAGCCATTTACACCTTCTCCCTCAGGGTGGAAAAAGTTCTGGCTCTGAGCCGACCAACTTGTAGTACCAGTAGTACTTTTAGTGTGGTGACTATCACTCTGCCATTCCAATTCCCAATTTGTACTACCCTTTGACTCCTAGTCTAAGCCGCATGGTTTTGCTTTCTCTCTGCTGGATTGGTAAATATCACCCACTTTATCCTAAATTCTCACTATCCAAACCTTTCTTCCCTTTTCCTTGTTAGCCTTGTGTGATTGCTAGACTGCTTGGATCTTGTGTGTGCAATTGTTAGTTCTCCCAATAAAACAAACAAGCTTACTCTTGAATCTCTGGCTAGTTTTTCCCTAAGGTTACCCTCTTCTTGCAGGCCTCCTCTATGAGCTAATATTCTCCACTGTCTCACAGAGGCACTGGCATTGTGTGTAGACCCCTGAGTCACCATATTTTGAGGTAACAATACGATGGGGGAGAATCCCTTTGTTTCTTAACTCCATGTTTACTTACCCAAGCTTACAGCAATCAGCCAGAGTTATGTCACACCGTTTCTACAACTAAACAGCTGGGCTGAGCAACCCAAGATGGCAGCACCCCTCATAAAGCACCCACAGAGATGGAGGTTCAAACCAAGCTGGAAGGAAGTAGTATCTTTGATTTAGCATTGACCTCAGAAGACTTCAGTCACCTATAGCATCATTGGAGGAGGGAACTCTCTCATGATCCTATGGGACTGTGAAATCAATGGTTCCCTCAGATTCAAAAAACGGAAACCAGCCAGACACCAATGCATCAGCAAAAGAATTCCAGATAACAGCTACATCTAATGAAGGAAGAAGTTCCAAAAGAACTCTCCACAATAGAGACTACTGCATAATAAAGGTGTAAAATGTCATAATCTCGTTCCTCAAAGCTGACAAGGAGGGAAGCTGTTACTGGCAAGATATATTTGTTGCCATCTTTTGCAGGCTGGGAATAGACTTATAAAATACAGAATGTAACCTAGACCATTTCCGCACAAGACTGTTATAGCACTATTATTCCACTTTCAACATCCAATGGAATCCTAGGGTTTGAAGTTTAGGGAGGGGCTGGCCGGCCCCTCTCTAAACTGCAAACCCCAGGATTCCATAGGATGTTGAAAGTGGAATAATAGCGTTATAACAGTCTAGTGCAGAAATGGCCCTAGTATAATCTATAGAGGATATAAGATATAATACAGAAATCCAAATGTATTAAGATGTGTATATGTATCAGTGAGAACTTGGCTTCAGCTTAAGTCTGGGAAAGCAACTACTCAAATGCCAACAAAGCATAATTGAGTATAACTTCAAACTATGGATATGAACAGATGTGATCTGTAATGATAACTACCTAGCAGACACTGTGATGGTTGATGTAAATAGGATGTCAGGCAGCCAAAGACTCCAATTGCACCCTTCATATCTAAAGATCCTTGTTTCGATTGAATAAGCATAAGCAAGGAACTGTGAAGACCTTTGTTTTGATTCACTCTGAGTGGATAAGTGATATTCCAGAGAAGGCTAAGAACAGAATAAAAGAAACCAAGGTAGATCCACAGATTAGACTGCCTTTTGGCAAGGCTGTATTATATAAAGAGAAGACAACTATATTGCCTTCAAGTTACACTATTCCTGGTCAACATACTGAATGATGGTACTGGGAAGATAAACCTCTAATCTATGTTGAAATAGATCCAGTGGTCCCTCTCTTACTGCAACCTCTACACACACAAATATGAAGTTGCACAGAGTTGTATCCCATTATAATCAGTGGATGCAGTGGGTGAATGCAAGTCACATCCATTGACTTTAATGGGACCTGACATTTTGTGTTTTTTGTTTCACACAGGGTAAAATGGAACCCATGAATATTTGGAGGGCACAGTATATATTCAATTATGAGTATAATGGGTGTCTGTTATACTTGCTTATGGTTATAGCAGATGCTGTTAAGATTTAACTATGCTAAAGCAGATTAACCCTTGAATGCCTGTTTAGAGATGTTAAGTTCTTCAACAGATGAAAAAGTATACCAAGATGGATAAATAGATAAGTTACGTTATTCAGATTGTAATGTTACTCTATGTGTTAGTTATTACCAATCCTGTTAAAGAGATGCAATAAAATAAAGGTTCAGTTCTTATGAAAGTTTAACATCCTAATGGCCATATGATGCAATGTAATAAATGTTTGATGCCTTACCCAGAATGGAACGGAATGGAATGGAATAAAGCTCCATACCCAGACATTGACATGTCTGCATTTCTCCCTAAGGAAACTGCATATATTTTTATATCTATAAGTGCATATAATAAATAGCCTAAAGAGGACCAAACGGCTTGCCCCTTTTCCATGTAAATATCCTGAGATTCCAGTACTTATAAATGCTTAAGTGGCGTGTAGATGTTTAACCACCATCACAAACGGGAAACTCAGGTGGCTAGAAGTTGATAATGGAACCCCATACAGAATGCAGATTAGCTTGACAAGTGGTAAGGCCCCTAAGTCACTCAGTTTTAAGAGACAGGGGTGGGAAACTATACCTGTTCCACTCCTTTCCTTCTAGCTCAAGGATCCAGAGTAATCTCTTCCAACCATTGTCTGGGCCCAGTGCTACCCAAAGTGGTGGTCCATGGATGAGTACCAGGCCCTTCCCACACAGGGGGCGGCGAAACGGGGAGAAACGGGGGGTGCACACAGGGACGGAGCTTACTTTGCAGCGGGAGGCTCTGTCCCCGCGGGGAGCAGGCGCGTTCGCCACTCTAAATGTCGGCAGCGTTCGGTGGCGCTCGGCGGTGTCTGGCGGCACCCAAAATGACGGCCAGCGGCTTCCGGCAGCGCTCCGCCAATTGGGGCAGCGTGCCAGCCGGAAGCCTGCCCCGAGCAGTTCTGCAGGGACACGCTAGCGCGTCCCTGCAGTTCTAAATGGGGCATTACGATGGAGTAGCGTGCGCGAGTTTTAAAAAGACCACTTGAAAAGTGGTCTTTATAAAACACGGAGCGCCACCCCCGCAGCCGCGCGAGTGTGGTTTGAGGTCTAGAACCTCCCTTTTTGTCACCGCCCTAGCGCACTCCGAGGTGTAGACCTCCGTGTCTGGTCGTCCCAGCGCGGGGATTTACCCCCATGTGGAAATGGCCCCAGTCTGCAAGCCAATGGTTGTTGGTCTTCCAGGAAAGAAGAAATAGTTGTAGACAATGGATGCAAACATGGTACTGGTACCTGGAACTTTAAGATGGCTGTCCCCAACATGAGATGCCTCAAGCACTACTGACCTAGTCAAATTTCTTGGCTCATCTAAGCTCCTATCATAATTTGTCATTTACCTAAGCAAGGATGTGTCAGGACTGAACTGGTCATTTTTTTTAAAAAAAATTATTTTGCCCTTTCTCACCCAAACCTTCTGCCCTCCACACCTCAGCAATATTTTAGATCGAAAGTATATAACTTGCTGCCTCAATTTGTGCCAACAAGTCTTTTGACTGGCTTTGTTTGAGCTAATTTCTCTCTGCCTTCTTTGCTGTATAGCTCACTACACTGTTTTTAGACTGAATTTATTAAGAAGAGAATTAATTCTCCTGTTCCAGAGACGAAAGTTAGAAATGGGATTTAGTATACAACTTCCCTCCCTCCCTCCCTCCTTCCCTCCCTCCCTCCTTTTTAATACTTAAGCCATGCTGCTTTCATATCATCTGCCTTTTAATTTCACCTCCTCATTTTAATTTAATTAGATTTTGACAGTTATCAAATGACATAACTTCTATTTATTTAACAGTCACTCCACAAGACCTTGATCATCAATGTTTCTCTCACATAGGTATTGCTTCTTGCCATTTTCCCTGGTGATCCTTTCTATAGTTAAGATTTGAAAAGCATCCTGCTAGAACCACATTCAACAAACCATGAGGAAAACAGATACAGCCATCAAATCAGGCAAGTGGAACTGAAATGAAATCTCACGTGGAAAAGGATTGCCATCGGCTGAGTTCTGCCTCTTTAAGAGACAAACCCAGTAGACCTGAGCACTATTGGTAGGCCGTGTAGGAAAAACACAAGGAAAGACTTTGGGGCAGAAGCTTATAAAGAGCAATTGTGGCTTACAGCATGTTCTCAAAAGCTGGAGCAATCCTTGGCCTATTAAGTTACATTTCATATTTCTTTAAAATCATATGCCACTCTATGTTCCAGCAGATTGTAATAAGAGACTGGTTAGTGAAGACATCTGTGTGTAGTCCTGTTTTCCATATTCAAAACCATTCTGTGACTTGTGGACACAAACACATCTGGTATAGAATGTTGCCATGGCAATTAAAGTGGAACTGAAGTGCTATAACTGCGTACTAGGGAATGAAGCATAAATGGCAATCCTCATAGCTGCCAAGGTCACATTTCTCAAATGTCTCTCAACGTGGTGTCACCAGTTCAACAGAGGGCTCCTTCAGAGAGAGTAAATGTTGCTAATGGCTGCTGTATTTGTGATGTGATTCTCGAGTTTTTTGTTTTCAATTAAATAATCAGATTGTGGCTGGAATCAACTTGGGCACTTAAGAATGTGTAACCACCATCATTACACAGCTATGTAGTGACTCCTGGCCCAACCCCCAGTCCCCACTTCCTGGGCAGCAGCTGTTGTAGTTGATGGGGGTCCATTCCCCTGCCACTTAGGAAGCAGCTGACTGACATTCCCACCCCCTCATGTTAGTGATCTCTGCTGCAACACATAGAAGTGGGGTTTCTGTCACAATTCCCCCTTGCACTGGAAATTACTCACAGAAGGGTGTATGTGGAAATGTCAGCCAGCTGCTTCCTGAGTGACAGGAAATCTCTGTTATTGCAGTGGCTGCTGCCTTGTGAGTGAGGATTGGGAGACTTTCATGGGGCCTATGTATCCCCTGAAATGGGGCATATGTAGAGATTGTAAATAAAACACAGTCCTGATCCTGGCACAAGCAGCACATTTTTTTCCACACAGTGGATTTTTTTTTTAAAAAAAATAGAATCATAGAACATAGAGTTGGAAGAGACCACAGGTGCCATCCAGTCCAACCCCCTGCCATGCAGGAACCCACATCAAAGCACTCCCGACAGATGGCCATCCAGCCTCTGTTTAAAAACCTCCAAAGAGGGAGACTCCGCCACAAACTGAGGCAGCATATTCCACTGCCAAATAGCTCTGACCATCAGGAAGTTCTTCCTGAGGTTTTGTTACTGCAGTTTAGGCCTGAAGTACTCTGAAGTACTGATGTGCTGTGTTTGCAAAGTAATATTCATTACTAGCTGTGATTCTATCCTTTTGTTGAAAAACTGTTACTGAGTTTGAGAACATCTTTACTAGAAATGTATTTCCAAGAGTAAAAGTTTATACCAATTAATGCGAAGATGTTGCAATTCAAAGTCAGTATTGCAGGGGAACACAACCATCTAGGCACTCATAAATGGGTGACCAAAGAAGCCAAGCAAATGGGATGTGTTAAAGGTATAGGAGCAGTCTCCAGTTTTCACTGTAGCAGCCTCACACTTCAGTCTTTTAAGAACATTCAGGTCCAGGTTACTGTGGAACCCACCTCGAATCAACACAGTGATAAATTGTATTGTTACTGCAGTTTAGGCCTACCTGGCGATAGCACCCGATATCACTTTGATATCATAATTCAGCCTTACCATACCACCCCTCTCCACGTGTTTGTGAGGCCCCCAGACAAGCCCAGAACTAGGCTTGGCCATCAAACGCTGCAATATACCAAGACAATACAGGCAGGCCAGAAATAATCAGATCAACGCTTTAGGAGACCTCTCTGCAAACACCCTCATTATGTATGCACGCTGTTTACAAAGGACTCCCTGCCCCGAGCAGGTAACTTGGCAAGCTAGAAGCTTAACTGCCAAGCACTGAGTATTTGCATACCGTCTACCTCTTTGTCAATTCGGAGTTAACTTAATCATGCTAAATTGTGACCTTTCGGAGACATTGTCTCGCACCCAAAACTCATTGTTGTCCCTGAGTAAGGCATAGCCTGCAGTCACACTTCTTCCTATAAAAACCTCTGATTCCAAGACCTTCCTCAGATCGCTCCGGACTTCCATCCAGCCTTGCTGCCGCTTTGTTTGGCGAGCTGTCCCCTCAGTCCCATGTACTGAGACTCCAGACCAATGAACGAAGCTTCAGGACAGGTGTCGTATCACCCGAACCAACTATCCCTCTGAAAATCCCGCTATCTTACTCACACCTTTATTTTCCTTAGTTATCTGTGTGCGTGTGTTGCTTACATTGTGTGCCTGTATTTAATAAGGATCATTCATTATTTTCAAACCGGTCTGCTCTTTGACTTGGCCTGACCCCGTAAACACTGGGTTACAAGATCCTGCTAAGTTACCCTGCCTCTCGTAACACTAAAGCAGTGCTCTGAGCTAATTTTCCCCACCTATAGTAGAGCACATTTTGGAGTCCCTCCCGAGATCCCCCGTAAACAGGGTAACAGTTTCCTGATGGTCAGAGTTGTTCGGCAGTGGACTATGCTGCCCCAGAGTGTGGCACCAGGATATTCCAGGATATATTGCAGCAGCAGCAACAACAGCAGCAGCATTTCATGACAGTTGTTTGGCTCAAAATTTGCACTTCATATTGGGTTCCTTGGCCATTCCTCCTCCTTGTTGCTATGGGGATCATGGAGAGTATGGACATTCCCTTGTAGTTTGCATTAAAAAAAAAACAAGGCATGAAGAGATGTAAGTGATGACTAGTTAGGTTGCCTGTGGTATCATATCCCATGACTCCTGCCATTGCTTGCATTACTGGACATTTTGGGGACTAAAAGAAGCTAAGTATTATGAGATGCTGTAAGTGAATTCTGTGGCAATACCTGGAACCAAGGGAGCAGCTCTGGTGGGAGAGCCCTCACATCTTTTTTTTTAAATTTCCTTTTTATTCAGCCTTTGTCTTCCTCAAATGAGTTAAATTAACACAATCAACTATCACAGTCTTACACATCTTCTACCTATCATGTTTACATCATGCTAGGTGGAAGTTGTGTAATGTTTACATTGAGTCCAGACATAGCTCATTGTTATCCTTTCTAATTTTAAATCATTGTGTCAAAAGATTCTATTCCAAAGACTCCAGCTGATCTATTGGTGGATCTTTTACTTCTTGGTACCAGTCTGAAAGAGCTCTGAAATTCTAAGAGCAACCTTACAACAGTCAGGAGACAGCAATTGTGGCCTCAGCTTCCATCAACTCTAGCCATGAGGGATACTGGCAGTTCCTGTCCATCAAGATCTGGAAAATGTGTGAGCCTTATTTAGAAAGTACTACAACTGTACAGGTACTGAAAGGTAGAGAGGTTTCTAACCAGTCCTTAAAATTAAAGATATTCTGCTCATGGTGAATGAGTTGAACAAAATATTTACCAATGGTTTGGATCCTCTACAATACCTCTTTGTTTATACATAAGATACTCTGCATTGGTAGGAAATGTGTGGTCTTCCAGATATTTTTGGACTGCAGTTCCTATGAGTTCTAATCAGCATTGCTAGTGGTGAGGAATGATGGAAGATGCAGCCTAAGAAAGGCCAAATATTTCTCTCTCCTGATCTACAGGTAGGGCAGGGCTGAGGAAATTTATGCTCCTCCAGAGGCTATTGAACTCTACTTCCCATCAGTTTTAGCCAGGCTGGTCAATGATGAGATACAATAGAAACAGTGGTTCATCAAGGTATGGAGGGTATGGATGATCAAGGTATGGATTTTGTACTACTACTTTCGAGAGAGGGGCTTGTTTCCCCTTCTTCTAGCAGCTGGTTCAAATGCAAACAACCAAACCCAAGACAAATGAAATTCTTTGGCCAAGACAGGTTTATTCCCAGTATGGTGATTTTAGACACAGCTTCCCAGAAATATTCCACCCTGTGGTTAGATGTATACAGAAATAATCCTGCTTCTGTATTTTGCCTACCTTTGTATTTTTGAATCTACAAGAAAAGTTCCAACTCAGATTTTTTAAAAGAAATTATATATAAACTATTTACTCAGGCCAGGCTTGGCAGATAGCCACAAGAGTTCCCTGCAGGTGTAAATTTTAATTCTCATTGCTTTCAGTGAGTACCTGTGCCAAGTGTACCACCATCCTTTGGCCACTAGCTATGGCTTGGCTGCCCTTCTTCTTACTCTTGGTTGCAACAGAAGCATGTCATCTGTTATATGACTGAAGACTGACCTCAAGCAGACCTGGGAGGATGCAGCTGCTGTCCTGTTTCTGGAGCTGAAACTACCCAGTAGCCTGAGTTGATCAAAGCCAGTATAGTTGTCCCCTTAAATGAGTTATTTTGCAAGTGTTGTTTGCAGCCGTGCCATTAAAATTCATTGAACTACAAAAATCAATTACTCTGGGACATTTTATAGATTATAAACATGAATGATGATATCTTCATAATTAATGATTATAAAAGAGCCGCTTTAATAGTTTTCTTCCTTGTGGTTGGCTTGATTCCTAATCTACAACGGTTGCTGATGGTAAAGGCAAAACAGGTAATTGGATTGTTTTACCCTTGGTAAATCCAGCTGGCAATGAAAGTTTTGAACTTCTGCAGGCATGAGTGGGGAACCTGCGGTCTTCCAAATGTTGTTGAACTATGACTCCCACCAACCCTTGCCATCATGTGCAGATGCTAGCTGGTGGGAGTGGTGGTCCAACAACATTTGGAAGACCATATATATCTCCCTCCCACTCTGTGCTCTAGGTCTTACCTCTTTAATTTCCCTTCTTCTCAGTAAGAATTCAAACTTCATGCATAGCCAGACGTATCAAAGAAGATCAAAAGAAGATGAGGAGCTTTTCACAATTGTGGAATTCAAATTTGTTGTGCCATATTGATTAATTTTTTAAAAAAACCCTGGACCTCTAAGGTCTTGCACGGACATTCAAGGTCACAGAAGTCCCCTTTTCCAAAGTGAGGGCATGCCAGCCCAGCTTTATGCCAATGGCATATTCTATAAACTGGGTGAATCACACATGTGGTATTGTTGGATCAGTGAAAAAGGTTGGAAGGAACATGAAGACAGGCAAATTGTGTACCCATTTGTGTGCAGGATAGTCTGCTTCACATTATGTGGTGTTTGCTGGGTACTGGATGAAGGCTAAAACTTCAGATCCGAATACTAGAACTAGAGGACAATGTCAGGGAGCTGCACCCGTTCCTGTCTGTGTCTATCTCTGCCCATTTTCACAGCTGGCTTCCTGCTATGGAAGCAGACACATTAATTTAATAGGCCTTATTTTAAGCAGCAGATGAAAAGAACTGATGCTGGCAGGTTGAAAGCCACCTTAAAATGGATTTACTTGGGTGCTTAGAATCTGGGAGCGATTTTTAAAAAACTTTGTGGAAGAGATCCTATGAAACTTTATAGCTCTTTCTGAAAAAAGAGGAAGAATCACAGCTCAGTGGCAATAATGGGAGATCTGCAAAGTTTCCCAGTGGATATTTCTAAATGCAGGTGAGTCTAACCTTGCCCTGAGTTGACAGGTAACATGCTGGCTGTCTCTGTCCCCTCCATCACAGCTTTTCTGTGCTGAGGAAGGCCTCTCAGTCCCAGCTCCTACTAGGCCCCAGAATAAGAGTGCGTCCAGGTTCTTTTATCTGCCTCAAAGGCCCATAAACCTGCGTGACACCTTTTGGAAATCCTCTCTAATTTCCTTGGTTCCTTCAATATGGTCACCAACGATGATGCCAGACAACTTCTCAGAGTGCACTAATGTATGGAATGGTGGGAGTGGGGGAGGAAGTGAAAGACATCAGAACACCCTCTCAGCTGGCACTAATTTGATAACCAAAAGGGAGGATATCTATTTAGACCATTGATCAGACCATGGCCATTTCCGCACTACACTATTATTGTGCTATTATTCCACTTTCCACATCCTGTGGAATTCTGGAGCTTGTAGTTTACTGAGGCCAAAGAGCTCTCTGGCTGAGAATTGTAAAGGCCCCTCCCTCAAATGCAAACCCCAGGATTCCACAGGATGTTGAAAGTGGAATAATAGCACTATAAGAGTGTAGTGCAGAAATGGCCCATGTCTGCAATGCTTATCTAGTGTGGGGCGGGAGATAAGCATAGAGAAAACGCTGAGCCAGAAGGAGGGGGGATAGTGTTGGCTGCATGCAGACCAAGGTAGGGTGCACTTATTCTTCTGAACTCTTATTGTTCTGCTTTCCAATGGAGCCAGACCCAAATCTGCATTCCCACCCACCCATGTAAGGGGAACAGACAAGATTGCCTAATGAAATAGTAGCCCTAGAAGCTTTGGACTACCCTGGAGACTAGAGTTCAATTCCTTGCTCAGTCATGGAAACCCACTGGGTGAATTTTGGTGCATCATATATTCTCAGCCCCAGAAAACCCTGTGATAGGTTTGCCTTAGGGTCACTGTAAGTCAGAAACAACTTGAAGGTGCACAACAACAGAAGTCACATTGCTAAATGAAAGAGGAGCTGGGAAGGGAAAATTAGAAGATTTTCTAAAATGTCCCTGAAACAATGGATTTAAATAAACATATCCCCACAGCTCATTCATATCAGGAGTTATAGGCACGTAAGACATAACCTCCCTGACAAAATGAGGTTTTAAGTGAGATCATTACTAATTGCAGCTGTAGCTGTCATGAAGATTGAAATTACAGACTCAGGAAGAAGAAAAAGCAAGCCTGTTCATTTGTTTCCATAAATGTTTTCAAACTGTCGCATCAATAATCCATAATAAGAAAAGCTTGAAAAAGTGAGCTCAACAAACAATGCAATATGCCACTATATTGCACCATAGCCAGTATCAGTGACACATTTATTATCATAAAAGACAGTGTGGGGTAGGCAGGAAGTTTCTTGGCTGAAAAAACAAGATCAATTTATGTTCAAAACATTGCACTGCACTCTAAATGTTGTAATTAAAATGGAAGGTAGCCATTCCTCAGCAGCAATGGCAGAAAGTACAACCTTGTCATATGGTGGATGTGCTTCTTGTTGGAAATGCAACAACACTCAGCATTTAAATAGTTAAATGTGTTTTAAAGAGAGCAGCAGTGATGGGTTAAAGAATGTTTCGGTGACCTAAAATCTCCTCACCTCTTATCCACCTGTCCTAACCTCTCTGACATACAGAATATTTTTATGGAACACTCCACCTTTTCTTTCTGCCTCCCTTTTGCTCTCTCACTGCTCCAAAAGTGAAAATAACTTGGTCTTTCTCTTTCCTGTTCCAACTGCGCTCAGCCTAGTACCTGTAAAGAGTTTTCTTATCTCTAATCTAGTTCCTATAATAAAACTTTAGTTTGTTTTTTATAGCCATTGTTATCAATGTTCCTTAATCATAATAGCAAGCTCCTGCCCAAGCATATTGTCTATCCCGTCTGAAGGTGACTGGACAGACTGATATCATCCTTATTACTCCTGAACTTCTGGCTTCTTGGACTCTTGTTTCCCAAGAGAGAGAATGATAGATTAAAACCTTTTTCTGGAGCAGAGTCTGGAAGGCTAAACAGAATGACAATGCTGAAGCCAATCATACCTGAACAGGATCCGAATGATGTTCTGGAAGCAACTGTCCTACCATTGCTCATTTGTGGAGGACCTCAACATGTCATTTTGTCCATTTCTCTCTTAAAAGGAACTCAACCGAGCTCTGCAACGGAACAAGAGTTTGGAGCAAAGGCACAAGATCAGTTTATTCATTCTCACTGTTTTGAAGCTGTGAATTGTTATTTTTATCTGGCTGTCACAGGTGCTGGCTGTTCATCAACCAGTACAGAGTGCTGGGTTAGCAGCAGGCTATTCACAGTCAGTAATGCTTGCCTGTTCAGGCTGCAGCAGAAACATAGTCAAGAATTAGTCCAAAGGTCCAGGAATCTGGCAGGCAACACAGTCAGACAGTCCAGGGTCAGAACATCCAGGCAGGAAATCTAGAGTACAAAAGGCAAGCAAAAACACAAGTTGTTTCTGGCATCAAGCCACCATTCTCTGCCTTTCTTAAGAAGGCTGGAGTCAGCTGGCTCTCATTCCAGCCTGATTAGCTCTTGGTGTGCCTGCATCTGCTTGTCCTCCTTCAAGGTTGCAATTCACCTGGGGAAGCTGAATCCTGGCCCATGACAGTGGCTAAGTGGGTATCCTACAGCCTGAGGGCTGAACTGGCTCCAATCAAGCCTGTGATGAACCATCTGCTTGCAGCAGGTGGCATCGCACCCAGCAGTGGTCAGGAACACTCTAGTGTTGATGGCTTACATCTCATAACATTCATTTTCTAAGATGTTCTCAGCCTTAAAGGGAAAGCTAGCATCATAACCAGGCCACCTAAACAACAGCTAGGACTGACATGAAGTAGGAGAGAGTTGTATGAGGTCTGAGGGTGGGGGCTAAACTATGATCCAGGCCTGCTGACAGTGATCCTGACCCAAACTCAGATGCCTCTTAAACCACAAAACTTTGAGTGGTAATGAAGGAAAATTCCTGAGTGCTCTCCCCTTAGTCTGCACTGCCAACATTGCAACATGGGCTGTATACTCCCTCGTGACTTTTAGCTGGCACAGACAGTGGGCAAGGTAGGAGCTGGCTGAGAGGTGATGGGGTGTGAAAATCCTGATCAGAAGAATTCAACCAGGATTACTGGACTCCTGTTGCTGTCATTACTAATCAGCATGGCTAATATATATCATGGGAATAGCATCAACACCTGGAGCACTACAGATTTCTCATACTTGGATTAGACCATTCAGCCTCTTCTGAAAAGCCGCAGCACCTGGGAGTTGTTGTCTCCTTCAAGAAGGTTTAAAAGGCCCCAGATAACTGAAGCAAGTTGTCTTGTAACTCTGGCTGTGACAAATCCACTTTCAGATGTCTCTTATGTCTCCAAGAGATCACAGTTGTGATCAGAATGGCTTCCATTCATGCTAACAGATCTCCTATATGGACCTAATAGATACTTGGGTGGTCAGGACTGCCAAGGGGTGAAATCATTAACTGCATCTCCATGACTGGTAGTCTTAGTCCTTCCCACCATAAATTATTTAGAGGGAAATAACTATATAGGTGTCCCCTGCTTTTTGATGGTTCACTTTTTCAACCCTTTTCAATTACAGCTAGAACCTATATATTTAACTCTTTCCAATCAGTATGTGTTGTTGAAAGAGTGGATAATGGAAAAGTGACCCACACTGCTTTTTGTTTGAAGAAAAAGAGGGTACCAAGTCAACTGAGAGAAAAAGGAACATCCAGTCACAAATACTGTATAAGAAAGGCACTGCATACAATTTCTAGGTGATGCACTGTGAATCTCTTAGAAGTTGTGCTCAGTGCATCTTCTTTATGGTATTTGTGACCATGCACTGCTTTTTCTCTCAATTGAGTTGGCACCATCTTTTTCTTCAGTATGTACACAGACTGAACAAAAAAATGGCACTGAGTTGATTTGCTTCTGCAATTTTGACAAGTTTCTGCTTTTTGGCAGTGGTCTGGTCCCTAACCTGTTGAATAAGCAAGGGACGCCTTTACATGTTAAAATCAATCGCTCATTTAATGCCACATTTAGTTTGACTCTAAGACACAGAAAAGAACATCTCATTTCTCTAATAAAGGGGAAAAGGGGAGAAAATTTTAAAGGGCAGTGTGTTAACAACAGAAGCTTCTTCAGAAGTCTCTATTATCACAGTGCTTTTTTTAAAAAAAATCCCAATCCCTTTAGAATTGTATAAATACCTCATACACCATCCAGCCTGGCTCATCAAATCAATTTATCAGGAGAGCCTAATTTAATCTTGCTATTTGATGAAAAAGGTGTCTATGCAGAGAAGCATGGCGGTAATGATTTACTCAGCTTATCCTGCTTAAAGCACTATGAATGTAGTTCGACAGAGCTCAGGGGAGCCATAATGGAAAACCATGACAGAGAAGATGGAAGTGTCAGTACGCTGACAGCTTTATCTAGGAGAAACCACAGGAGGAGTCCAGAACAATAGAAGAGACAAGAAAGATGCAATAAACTTTGGGGGGTAAATGTCATCATTGGTAATAGTCAATGAGACAAACTTTGAATACAAATTTGTCCACTATGTGAATAATCAGCTGGTAAGACTCTGATCCTGGATGCATTTGTGTAGTAGCCAAGGCCACTGAGATGTGTTGGGAACTTACAACAGTTTGCCTAACATCACAATACAAGAGAGACCAATGGGTTGTGGTATGGACTGTGATGCTCATAATGCTGAGAAGATAGACGGAATGATTTGACATTTGGAAAGAAGGTTTGGGATAAAAATGGCAGCATTGCCACATGGTTCTCTAGTTATAGGAAGTGTTACCCTAGGAAAAGGTACCTGAGGATCTTGTTTGGTCCACACTGTAAGGCAAACTGGCCAGTTTGAAATTTCTGGACTAATATATGGATGGAAAAGCATCCTTTGCTTTTCATTCTTCTCCAGATTTTGTGATGCAGTTCTCAGTGTCATAGAACAACCAAAAGGCATTTTTTAGAGAAAAATGTAAAAGACACGCACATTATTCGATGAAATGCAATCAAAATGTATATTTTTATGAATCAAATATGTTAAAAAGAAAGAGAATTTTCATATCAGTTCAAACAACTACTTGCAGACTGATAAGGAAATAGGACAGAGTGGACTCTTTAACAAACTGATGAGAAACTGAGATGGAGTGGAAATAGATGCCTCTTCATCACTGAGATTTCTACAGATTAAACATTTTCCATATATATGTAGCCTGATGGATCTCATGGACCATCCAAAGGCCTAAAATCATACCTTGAAACTGGCCAAGTGTAGAAATAGAAAGGAATTATGGCAACACTGATGTTACACCCCCATCCTACTGGATAGCAATATTGGCAAGAAATATAATTTTTCCTATGAAACTGGACACTTACGGCTGGCGAACATGTGGTAGCAGGACACTGGCTGTAAGCATATGCTAGTTCAGGATGACCTCAGTATGGCCAGGTCAGAAGTTCAAGAGGATTAGACAGAAACCCTTGATGTTAATGGATTTGGGATAATCCTCTGCACAGGTATGGCAGGCAAGCACCCCTGCTGTGCAGATTTCCTGTGGAGACCTTCCCCATTCACTTTACCTAACCAGGACACTAACTAGCTGTCAGGACTCCCATCAATGTTTTGTTACCTACAGTTAAGACAATGAGCCTGTTCTGCACCCTTTTGTTTGCTCTGCAAGAAAGCCATTAACATGTACCCCTTCAGGGTAGGAAATAGAGTTTAAAACCCTGGCTCCAGCCCAGCTAATGCGTGACATGCTAACATGCTAGTATGTTGAGAATCATGCTATATGTAGTTCCCCAGATTCCCATTCCTTTGTGCTACCATCAGACATCTGTTTGAGCCACTCTGCTTTGATCTTCTGCTTCAGGACCAGTAAATATCACCCTTTCTGCCCAATATCTCTCTAAATCCAACTTTCTTGCCTTTTCTTCCAATCCTTGTATGGGTCATGAGATTGCTTGATTTTTTGTGTATGTGTTTATTCACAGAATCATACAGTTGGAAGAGACCCCAGGGGCCATCGAGTCTAACCCCTTGTTATGCAGGAACACCCATCAAAGCATTACCAATAGATGGGCATCCAGCCTCTGCTTAAAAACCTCCAAAGAAGGAGACTCTACCACACTCCGAGGCAGCATATTCCACTGCCAGACAGCTCTGACCATCAGGAAATTCTTCCTAAAGTTCAAGTACAATCTCCTTTCCTGCAGCTTGAATCTATTGCTCCTTGTCCTAGTCTCTGGAGCAGCAGAAAACAAGCCCACTCCCTCCTCAACATGATATCCCTTCAAATATTTAAACATGGCTATCATATCCCCTCTTAACTGCCTCTTCTGCAGACTAAACATACCCAGCTCCCTAAGCCGTTCCTCATAGGGCATGGCTTCCAGACCCTTCACCATTTTAGTCGCCCTCCTCTGGACATGCTCCAGCTTGTTGATATCCTCCTTGAGGTGCCCAGAGCTGGATACAATATTCCAAATGAGTCCTAACCAATGCAGAATAGAGTGGTACCATTACCTCCCTTGATCTAGACACCATACTCCTATTGATGCAACCAAGAATCACGTTGGCTTTCTTGGCTGCCTCATCACACTGCTGACTCATGTTCAGCTTGTCATCTACCAAGACTCCTAGATCACTTTCACATGTACTGCTATCCAGCCACATGCCCCCCATCCTGTATTTGTGCATTCCATTTTTTCTGCCTAAGTGTAGGACTTTACATTTCTCTCTGTTGAAATTCATTTTGTTAGCTTTGGTCCAGCTCTCCAATCTGTCAAGGTCATTTTGAAATTTGATCCTGTCCTCTGGGGTATTAGCAACCCCTCCCAATTTGGTGTCATCTGCAAATTTGATCAGAATGCCCTCCACTCCTTCATCCAAGTCATTGATGAAGATGTTGAATAGCACAGGGCTCAGGACTGAACCCTGTGGCGCCCACTAGTCACTTCTCTCCAGGAGGAAAGGCAGCCATTGGTGAGCACCCTTTTAATGTTTAACTGGACTTCTTTCTATAATTAGTACTGGTATACACAGATAAAAAGATCTTGCCGATACCCTTCTCTTGTAGGCCTTCTTTGAGCTAATAATTCCCCAAATCCTATGGATACACTGGTACTGCTGGTGGACCTCAAGGTCCCCCACCTTTTAGGGTAACACTGAAATAAAACAAACACATTGTCTTCTTACAATAGAATATCTAGTTTCACTGTCTTAGGAAGAGCCAAGCTGCCTAGCATCTCAGCAGCTGACAGCCCTAAAGGCACAAGAGCCACCTTTGGTTTAGCTGGTGACAATCCTGTGCCTTTTCTTCCCAGATGGGAAATGCCAGAAAATAGGATGAGAGGAACACTGGTTGTGTGAAGTAACTATAACCTACTTAGATTTCTATGAGACATTTTATAGATATTTACTCAGGCAACCAGAAAAAAAGTGTCATCAATTATGAGAAGATGTTTTTTGTCCAACTAACTCAGGATTATCTACTCAGCGCTTTCCACTTGCTATTTAATTTCTCTTTTTTCATCTGGGTATGTCAGGCACTGAACCTGGAAATCATCTGCATGCAAAACATGAGTTCTGTCTCTGAACTTGAGCTGGGAAACTTTTCATGGCTATGCTGCTGGAAATTCTGGGAGTTGTAGTCCAAAAAGGTACCGCAGTTGAAATACAATAAGCCACGAGAGTGAAAGTACAGGCAGATATGAATCTGCAGATTGGAAAACTCCTCTTGGGTCCATTGGCAGGTCTTATTCTGGATTCTGAAACAAATCAGTGCATGCATTTGTTAAAGTACAGCTGTCATGATTCCTCTCAAGATATGAGGAAGAAGCTTTATCTTACCACTGCAAAAGGGAGGAACCTCAGCACCCATCCAATCAGCTAGCTAAAGACTAGCCACCCTCCTCTTTTGCTCTTCAAGGAAGGAGGAAGAACAGCTACCTAGTTCTCAAGAGAGGCTTAAAAAACAGCCAGTCCTAATCTTCCCTTCAGATCTTTCCTCACAGGGCATGGCTACAATCAAGGGCTCCTTGGCAGAAGCACTTTGACTGATTACACCCAGGAAGCAGGATGTGGCTGGAAGCCTTCAGCTTCGTAAGCAGGGCAGTTTCTCAGACCAGTGATGGAAACAATACTATTCGTAGTAGTTCATGCGTTGCTGTCTGTGATCACTGCCTCCATTTTATGAGTATGTTGTTGCTGAATCCTTTCCCTTCTGATAATGATTGTCTACTTGGCACTTCACATTCCTCTTTGCCTCTCCCCATCACAGCATTTCTGAGCTCTAGGTGACTATTGTGGCTTTCCTAGAGATGCGCTTGCTTACCTCATCTCTGCCTGTGAGTTCTGTGCACTGACAGGAACTTTATTTAAGTTAGATCAGAATGACAACCTGGTGCCTCTGATAGGACCTGTTTTGCAAAGAGGTTCGGGCTGTTTGCATGTCATTGTAAGTGGAGATCCATTGTTTACTTGCTTCTGCTGATGAATGTCTCTTCTCAAGCTCCTTAGAACGGCAAAGCCATTCATGGTCCACATCACATTTAAAAAAAACCAACCCTCTAAAATCATCAGCTGTTTAATCATAAAACCTTTCTAGTTCTACAGTCTCATTTTATTTAATCTAGTTAACATGCCACAGTGAATTTGCCCTGCTAACAGCTGGTGTGCCTCCATTTTCTGGGTCAATCTGCTCATCAGAAAGTTGAGAAGTCCTTGATGATTTTCAGTCTTTTCCTTTTGCATTTGTCAGCTGAGTGATCTTATACCACCATCATTACTAAGAAGGAAGCAATAACATCAGCTTAAAAACCCCCCACAAAACCCTCAAGCCAAGACAACACAGAAAATAGCATTTAAAAACAGACTTATTTCTACACCTCTAAAAACTATCATCCAAGATGGTTAATTTCTAATTGCATATATGCAGAAAGATGATGAGATGCACCAGATTATTCTGCAGTTTATCATGGCTCAGACCATTTTGTACTGATACAGGAGATCTTTGATTGACTATAATATGTATTTATGCAGACATAAAATATGATTTTTTAGGTCTGCTTAGAAAGTGGGGAGCTATGACCATTCATTTGCTTTCCATTTGTTGATGAAGGCAACCATCAATACAAAAGTGAGTAAAATGTTGCCTGTAGAACATCTGTAGTACCAGGGCCCTAAATCTGACCACCAATGACCCCCTCCTACCTCCCTGAAGCCCTCTCTGTAGATGGCCCAGAAAATGGCAAAATGTGCCTTCTTGAAACCTCTGTGGACTCAATTAGCATTTAAATCTAATTTCCTCCTTCATCTTCCTGTAGGGCAAAAAGAAAGTTGGACAGTCTCTGCTAGTTTCTAAAAGCTGCTTTCTAAAAAACTAAAACAGGCCCAGAAGGGCCAAAATCCATTTTTTTTTTTTTTTTGCAAGAGAGGTACTGGGGATGCATGATCAAGAATGAATTTTGACTGGGGAAGTTCTCGGGGGGTGAAGAGAGGTTTTGGCCCTTGAAGGTTTGGGTGAGAACAAAAGTGGTCCTGAGACCCCTAGTTGTTGCCCAAGCCTGCCTTAATAGAATGATGCAGGTACAAATAGCATCCCCGATCCTTTTAAGCTACGATGGGCAGCCCCTATTATAACTTAGAGGGACATTCGTGGAGGGCGATTAGGCTTAGAAGTGTCATGTCTGAAAGGAGGTCTCCTCTGAAACCAGTACTATCTTCCACTCTGCACCATTGTAGCCCAGGATGAACAGAAGCATACATATTGTGAATGTATTACAAACTGTAATGACAAATAAATAGAAGTACAAAATGTAAGTAGACAAGTTAGGAACCTTTTTACATGCTGTTATTGCTCCAAAATGTATAATTACAAGGCTGCTGAATTTGTGTGTCATGGAAAAGCAGGTAGCAGAACAACATTACTCAAAGGTTTGAGAAGTTCGTAGAAGAATGTCAATCAGAACCCGGCTACCTTACAGGATGGTAGATGAAGACTCCTCCTCCTCTACCTCCTCATTGTGGCTCCGTCTCCCTCATTTTTTTTCTCCAATTATGTCAAATGGAAGGGAGTTAACTGTGTCACTGCCTGGCTTAGAGCAGTGATCGTGCAGGACTATGGAGTGGTGTTCAGAATGGTGAGAGACTGCACTGGACAGTCTGAAATCAGGGATTCCTATACTCCAAAAACATTCTGAGAGTATGGGTGTGAATTGCTCTCCCATCCAGGTGAACAATGGGAGTGTGCAACACAAACAAAGGAGTCTGAATGGAGTCAATGGGTAATGACTGTCATAGTAGCCGAGTATTGTGGAAAGGTGGGGAAACAATAGGGAAACATCCAGGTGTTTGGGGTCAGGGTTGAAACAATCACAATTTGGTGGGAATTTCCCCATTTAACACTTGAGAGGTCCAGCTCAGTTAGCATAAGCCTAGTGTCTTGAGAGCGGCCACGCTATTAACCTGACAATGACTGAGTTCTTGCCGAAGCACTGCTGACCTGCCTTGCAATCTTATGTATACAGTCAGTAATTTACCTCTTCCAGCATGACCTTTCCATCACTTCGGGTATCATTTATATCAACCCCAATCAATATAGTGACAATTAAATGATATTTTGCCAATTAAGCCATGCCAAGTGTGTGTGTGTGTGTGTGTGTGTGTGTGTGTGTGTGGTGCTGTAACAATCCCCACCCTAACACAACCATTTCTTTGTTGTTTGAAAATGGGGGATGAATGGGAATGTGTTCAGCTACTGTCCTGTAGCTAGACATGATGAAAGGATGTCATCTGCAGGGGTCTCCTGAGGACCCCCAGAGGTCTCTGCAGATGCCTGTTATGGTGTACCCAGCTACAGGAAAATAGCTGGATACACCCCTGCTCATCCCCCTACTCTCTAACAACAGGGCTGCGTTGTGGGGAGGTGCCCTGTTTACAAGGTGGGTTTTGACGTGGTAGCATCAGGACACACAGCTACATAATATGCATGCATCTCCATATGCTGGCTCTCAGCCTGTAGTCTTTTTTCCAGGATCTCTAAGGTCTGTGACACCTTAAATCGCTCATGCATTTTATGTCTAGTTCTCAGAATTCTAAAACAGGAAATTTTATAAAGGGTTTCATGGCTGTAGTGATGTGTGTTTGTGAAGGGAATGATCTACTTTTATTTGTAAAGGAGGGTTACCATTTCTTCTTCTACCACAGTTTATAACTATGCATTTGGCAAAATCTGAGACAGGGAGTATCTGGCAAAGTGAACAGAAAATAAAGATTTATGTTGTGTAGAAAATTACTCTTTATGCTCTTGGAACAAGTCTCCTTTAATTAAAGCTTTGAGGGTGCAAAAACTGTTAATCCCCTTGCTTTTTGGTTGTTTGGGGTTTTGTATTTTTGCTTGTTTTCTAAAAGAAAAGGCTTTTATGAAAGTCTGCTGCTTTGAGTAATATCTCATTGTACAGTAGCATTATTGCCTCTCATAGATAAAGATTATAAATTCTTGGTAGGCTGATAATTTCATGAGAAGTTCCCAACAATTTTTATTCGCTTGATGCCACATATGCTCCAAAAGCCAAATGTCCAAACTGAAGATTTATAAAAAAAATTTTTAACGTTCCAGTAATTTAAAATTATGTCTGCTAGTGCTTCCCAGCACTGGAACTCATCTGTTCCTTCAGGCGTGGGATTTGGAAAGAGAAAGAGTCCTATTTTCTATTTGTGATTCAATTTGGAAACAGCTCAGGAATCATCACCCTCATGCTCATCCAATTTAGCTGTTGCAGAGCTAATTTGCATTGTATCGTAAAACAGAATTTAGGGAAAACGAATGTATTTCTCAAAGAATGTACTTAGTAATCCCTGAATATTATCAGCACAAACAGAAAGAGAGTTAAAAAACAAGTAACGCTTCAGTGTTGTTGGTCTGATTCATATAAAACCTTACTTTTTGTAACAGGCATCTCAGAGAACTGAGTGTGCTGTTTGACCTCTCTCAAAAGAATTTCCTAGCGCTCCTTTTGCACTATTGCCCTCTGAATTTCTCTCATTCGAAGCACAGTGCAATTATGTTATAATCCTTGAATTACAGGTGGTTTCTGCTTTAGCAGTTTCTTAAGCTTGTCTGTGTCTGGGAAAAAAAATAATGCCCTTTATGTGAAACCATTTCTCTTGCTTAGCCAAAGCTGTCCTTCTGTACTATTTTTTTTTAATTACCACCAAGCATGTCCTAGGAGAAAAATACCCGAAGAGAAATTAAAGCAACTGAGGTTTATTTACCTGTTGTCCCTAGCAATTCCTACTCACACAATGGTCTTGCACTGGCCACTCTGAATGGTGGATCCCCTTAGAGTATACCAATACCATAAGGGTCTGAGTTAACATAATTATAAACAGGAGTGGCTTATGAGCCAAGGTGGTGGTGGTGGTGGTGGTGGTAGTGGTGGTGGTGGGGTTCCCCCACCATTTCTAAGGGAGCCACCACATACTTTTTATATATACAGATTACATGTAATTCCAAACACTCTTCTTTTAGGAAAGCTAATGCATGACACAAAGGCCTCAAAAGGACTCATCAGTTAATAACACTTTAATCCAGAAATGGCTTCCTTTCATAGGCTAAATATGCAAGAATTCACATAGTCCCAAATCCCTGGTACTGCAAAGGACCTTCTGGAAAAGCATTTTAAATGTCAAAACTCACTCTCCTGAAATAAATTGGCTTAATAGACCCCTGGGAAAGTCACTCTGAAGTACTGATGTGCTGTGTTTGCAAAGTAATATTCATTACTAACTGTGATTATATCCTTTTGTTGAAAAACTGTTACTGAGTTTGAGAACATCTTTACTAGAAATGTATTTCTAAGAGTAAAAGTTTATACCAATTAATGCAAAGATATTGCAATTCAAAGCCAGTACTGCAGGGGAACACAACCATCTAGGCCAGTGGTTCTCAACCTGTGGGTCCCCAGATGTTTGTGGATTTCAGCTCCCAGAAGCCCCAGCCACTATGGTCAATGCTCAGGGCTTCTGGGAGCTGAAGTCCAAAAACATCTGGGGACCCACAGGTTGAGAACCACTGATCTAGGCACTCATAAATGGGTGACCAAAGAAGCCAAGCAAATGGGATGTGTAAGTGGAACCCAAGGGGGGGCCCACAGAAAGTGGGTCCCCTCAGGTCCATGTTGTGCCCCCCAACCACCACCATGCAACAACACTTATGAAAGTTAGTGGTGAGCTGCTAAGAGCCATTAAGACAAGCAGAAGATGCTCGAAATACAATTTCATGTTTATTCACAGGGAGGCTGAAGGAACCCATTGAAACAAGCATTTCCTTCTCCTTTAAAAATGGCTTTTCTCATTCCACTGCTAAATTTTAGTGGCGCAATGGAGTAGAACTCATGGCAGGTTGGGAGTGGAGCATAACTGACCCCTCAACCTGCTGAAATTGCCCCCTCCTGATGGAGCCATTTTGAGCAGGTGGCACAAAATGGCTCCCTTAATACAACTGTGTTAAATAATTTTAAGGCATTACTTCAACATTGTTAATAGTTTGCATCATGGATAGAGATGTCCTATCCCCACCACCTCACTTGTAGGTCTGGGCCACTGAAAACTGGAGAGGGCTCTTGAGCTTTCAATGTTATATGGAAGAGAGAGTTTCAGTAACTTTTGCTTGTCAGGCAGGCTCGTGCCGAGCAACACCTGTTGAAATTTCTTCTTCTTCACAACAGTTAAAGGTATAGGAGCCGTCCCCAGTTTTCACTGTGGCAGCCTCACACATTCAGGTCCAGGTTACTGTGGAACCCACCTCAAATCAGCATAGTGATAAATTGTATTGTTACCGCAGTTTAGGCCTACCTGGCGATAACACTAGATATCACTTTGATATCAATAATTCGGCCTTCTTCCACCACCCCTCTCCAGATGTTTGTGAGGCCCCTGGACAAGTCCAGAACTAGGCTTGGCCATCAAACACTGCAATATCCCAAGACAATACAGGCAGGCCAGAAATAGCCAGATCAATGCTTTAGGAGACCTCTCTGCAAACACCCTCATTATGTATGCACGCTGTTTACAAAAGACTCCCTGCCCCAAGCAGGTAACTTGGCAAGCTAGAAGCTTAAATGCCAAGCACTGAGTATTTGCATACCATCTACCTCTTTGTCAATTCGGACTTAACTTAATCATGCTAAAATTGTGACCTTTCGGAGACATTGTCTCGCACCCAAAACTTATTGTTGTTCCTGAGTAAGACATAGCCTGCAGTCACACTTCTCCCTATAAAAACCCCTGATTCCAAGACCTTCCTGGGATCGCTCCGGACTTCCATCCAGCCTTGCTGCTGCTTGGTTTGGTGAGCTGTCCCCTCAGTCCCATGTACTGAGACTCCAGACCAACGAACTCAAGCTTCAGGACAGGTGTCGTATCACCCAATTCAACAATCCCTCTCAAAATCCCTCTATACCACTCCAACCTTTATTTTCCTTAGCTACTTGTGTGAATGTGTTGCATACACTGTTTGTCTGTATTTAATAAAATCTCAATTATTCTTAACTTGGTGTGCTCCTTGGCTTGGCCTGACGCCGTAAACATTGGGTTACAAGATCCTGCTAAGTTACCCTGCCTCTCGTAACGCTAAAGCAGTGCTCAGAGCTAATTTTCCCCACCTATAGTTGAGCACATTTTGGTGTCCCTCACGGGACCCCCCAGTAAACAGGGTAACAGTATGCTATAGCATAGTAGGTCTAAAGCTAACAGGAACAAGCAGGGAGATACTTTGTTCAGCAGAGAGCATGACATCATCTGCCACCCTCCAAACTTCCCTCTCACCTGTGAACATGCAGTAGCTCTAGTCCTTACAGTAGCTGCACCGAACTCCTAGAACCGTTGCTTGATATCGATTAATGTAGTGACCTGCATTTTTGGATCCTTGTCAGAAGACTGGCTATGACGATTGTCAAGCTGTGTGCCTACTCACCAAATTTACCCCTCCTTCTCTGCTAATAGAGACATAGCTTGCCATGTGGAGACAGCAGGACTAGAGAGCCATTTAAAGGAGCCTCTAGGTCAGTGGTTCTCAACTTTCCTAATGCCACAACCCTTTAATACAGTTCCTCATGTTGTGGTGACCCCCAACCATAAAATTATTTTCGTTGCTACTTCATAACTGTAATTTTGATACTGTTATGAATTATAATGTAAATATCTGATATTTAGTCCACCATAAATGCTATAAAGTTTGAAGATTTGGTTTCACTGCATTCAGACTGAATTAAATCCAAAAATAAATCTGGCATGGGAATAACACTAGATTTTGTAGGCTTATTCCTTACAATTGATGCAACATTCTTGTTTTTATCAATATCTGAAGTGGTACTCTCCAGACTGTCCAGTCCCAGAGTCACCAACACCTTTTTCAGCAAATTTTTAAAAGAATTTGAGGAAAATAATCTCACTTTATTATCATCTTCTGCATCCTCCTCGTCGGAAATAGAACCATCTGATTTAGAGTCATTATCCCCATGAGTATCTGCCAAATCTGGTTCCTCATCACTTTCAGATTCAGTGTTGATTTGTTCAGAGTGTGACAAAGCAGATTCCTCAGCTCTAGTCCCTTTAGACCTACAGGTAGACTTTTTTTGATAAACACACACCAGCATCATTTGATTCAGCTTGAATACCTTTTGTATCATCAGGAAAATCACGTGAAAATGAAGGATTCATTGAAGTAGTTTGTTGACTGCTTAATAATGACATTACATTCAAATTCAATGAATTGTCCAACTTGCAATACATTTTTTAAACTTGTTATGTATTTTGTGAAATCATTTCACTAATATTGTTTGCCTATTCACATGCACCTCCATTTCTTCAGCAATCATTTGTCTTATCACCTCCCTACTACACTCAGACACATTCCCTTGGGAAGACACTGAGGACATAGGAGGTTCAAATCTTACTTCTTTACGTTCCATGGGCATTGCAGTTTGACTCCTAGTGAATAATGACACCATGCACAATGCTAACTTGCCCTGCGCTGCTGTATTCGCTAATACAGAAGGGCAAGGAGCTGCTGACTGAGAGGCTGCCATTTCCCCTGGCAGAGGCTGCTCGCATGCTTGAGTGGGATTGGTTGTATTGCTGGCGAGCTGGGATTGGTCGGGAGAGCTCCTTCCTCTCATAGCCCCCTCCCTTGCTTTCTGAACGCCTCTTTTCAACTTGGCCACTGGAAGTTAAGGGAGCAGTTGGGAGCCCTTCGCCACCCTTAACAGACTTAACTGCATTACCAGGTAATTTTCCTTTCACCTCCTTTTTAATTCTTGCCTTCTCAGACTTCCTTATACTAGATGTTTTTAGCTTTGTTTGAGCCTCGGAGTGGCTTGTTGGAGATTGCCCTTCCAACTCACTCTCGCTCGATGCCAAGAAAATTTTCTTTAGTAAGGTACTTCAAAGGGGGCAGGAGGACACCACCACCAAGGAGGGAATGGAGCCTAAGACCATCGGAAATACGTATTTTCCGATGGTCTTAGGCGACCCCTGTGAAAGGGTTGTTCGACCCCCAAAGGGGTCGCGACCCACAGGTTGAGAACTGCTGTTCTAGGTGCAATCATCTTTCATTCATTGGTTTTGAATGCAGACCTCTAACAAACTCTGCCTACCTATAGAGATATATGCAAAGTGTGGTGCTCTCATATGGTACTGTATTTCACAGGTGGGAAGATGGGCAAGTATTACTCTGAAACTGGCTAAGTAGAGTTAGGAGGCTTAAAATAATAATATATAACGTCTTCTCTGCTGTTCTTTCTTCACATGCTACTTCCATCTGCCAGTACTGATGGATGTACGATGTCTTTTTGCCATCTCACAAACTGAAGACAAACTATAGTGTAGAAGCATAGCTTTCTGTATGCTGCCTTTAAGGGCTTTGGCCTGTCTGTTTATTTCCATCATCATCAATATAGATATTGCTGCTGTTGTTATTTATTGTGAGTTATGTAGTGCAATTTAGTAGACCATCAAACAATAAACATTTTTTTTAAAAAAGGAAACATTTGGAATTCATGAACAAGAAATTAAGCAGGTTACATAGTGAAAATAATTCATGTTCAAATATACAATTAGTAATTGATCTTCTTTGCTTTGTTTAGAAGATTCATACCTTGGAGGAGAAGCCAGAGGTTTCATTATTGAAGGCTTCCATGTCTAGGTTCAAAAGATCTGTCCAGAGCTCCATATAATTCATGGGTGGTTGGAAGAGATGCATCTTTATATTAACATACTTGATGAATGGAAATCAAACTTCAAATAAGAATGTCTCTCCTTGTTTGTGAAGATTGTCTGATAATTTTTCCAGCAACCAATAATCCCATACCTTTTCCCACCACTGTTCTACAAGAGCATCTCCCCCCGCCCCCACTTTTGTTCTTGCTATTTCCACACAAGCAGTTGCAATTTAAAAATCCATTTTTTTCTTTGTATTTCAAGATTTTTTTAAAAAAAATCTAAGTAAAGAGACCAGAGTAGCAGGCCAGGCCAGCTTTCTGTATGCTGCCTCTAAGTTCTCTGCCTGTCTGTTTCCTAAGGCACATTGCAAATGCAGTTTGGGCCATAAGATGAGAATCTCTGCATTGTGGATAACCATCCCTGGGTCAAAAACGTCAGAACTGTCAGTGTGAAATATGAGAAAATCGAGCAGCTAAATTCCCACAGGTTGCAACTGTTTTATTTTTAAATCTCATTTCACTAGATTTCTCATTAGACACTGCTCCTGCAATTTATCCTGGTTGCAGTATACCTTTCCTAACTGTAAGAACATCTATAAAGGACTTCCGGTTTGGGTATGGCGCTGCGAGAAGGCTCCCTCTGAAGCTCCGTGCAAGGGGATCCTCTGACAGACGGCGAAATACATTAGGCAATAATAACAGCCTGATTTAAGATCCCCCTTGGTATAGGGAGATCAAGAAGGGGCTCCGAAGGTCGATAAGTATCCCTTAGCTGCCATCGAGCGAGATCGCGCAAGACGACAGCGGACAGGACGAAGAAGACAGGAGCAGCCATAGCTGTCTGCCAGTGCTTGAATGTTCAAGCTTCAAGCAGCGCCAGCAAACTGTTTTGAACTTGGTAAAGGAGAAGTCTTAAGGTTTTTTTTTTTATTATCCTATTTGAGAATTAAAATCACCAGATATTTATCTTGAGAAATTAACCGGGAGTGGGACTTTGAATGCGACTATAAAACTTTAAAGTGGGTGGTGAAGAAATAGACAATTGATTTGGATATAATAGGCAGAGGAATGGACATGTGCTTGAGAAACCATTCATGAAGAGCTAATTGAAACTGATCGTATTTGGAAGAAGTAAAAGGAAGTTTCAAAATAATTTTATACGGAACTTTCTTCTGTGATAGATTGCTATATTCGGTTTTGTTTGGAATTTGGGGAGATTGGACTTAACAGAATTTGGAGAGAGAGAGAGGTGAACGGGAGGATTACAAGGAGAAGACGGACGGGGTCGAGTAAGTGGAGGAGTAATGGCGACAGTGGAAACAGAAATGAAATATGAAATATAGAATAGAGTGGAGAAGAGTGAAAGAAAGAAGAAGAGGGACTAATATAGGATTAATATTAACACGGGAAGAAGAGAGATAGAGGGATTGAGAAACGTGGTTTATAAAGAGAAAGGAGGAGAAAAGAAGATAGTGACATTAAGACAGGCGAATTAAGCGAAGAGGATTGACGAAGGAGATAGAGAGAGTAACAACGGCCGCGACGGAGGACGACAGCGACAACAGAGTAAAGACGTGATTATTATAAAAGGAATTTTAAATATATTGGCATGTTAACACTGGATATGATTGGATATTAAGATATTGTGTATATGAGAAATCAACTGGGAGTGGGATTTTGAATGTGACTTTAAAACTTAAAAGTGGGGGTGAGGGTATTGTGTATGTGAAATTGGAGTTATCAGATAATATTATTGCATTGAATTGTATTGTGTGATATAGTATAGTATATTGTATTGTGTGATATCGTATATTGCATAGTAGTTAAGTATAAATTAAGTATAAACTAAGTATATATAAGTTTAAGGTGAAAATAGTATTAGAGATTAATTAAGTCCATTTAAGTAAGCAAGTTAATCTTTAAAATTTATTAAATCTTTTAATGAATACTAGAAAGACATCAAAAATGGCAAAGGCTTCTGCAGGACAAAGGAAACTTTCATTGGAACCTATACAAAAATCAGAACAGAGTAAGGCAGAACAATATCAATTGACGTTATTGGAAGAAATAAGAAATATAAAATTAGATATACGTCAGGAAATGAAAGATTTGAGAGGTGAAATAAAACAAGACTTTAAAAATGAACTGAAAGGAATTAAATTAGCGTTGGGAGGTCTTCAAGAAGATTTGAAGGTAACACAGAATCGGGTGGAAACATTGGAGTTGAAGACAAAAGAAGTAGAAGAAATGGCGGAGAATTTGGGAAGACAACAAGAGCGACTGCTTGACGAAAAGCATTAATGGATTTGAAAACAAGAGAAAATTTTATAAAAATAAGAGGTTTGGTGGAACAGAGAGAAGAAAATTTATATAGTAAATTGATTCCACCTCTGGCTGAATATTTGAATATCTCCTTAGAAAAAATGGAATGGGAGATAGATAAAATATATAGGATTGAATCCAGAATAGCGAAAGAAAGAAAACTCCCAAGGGATGTGATGATTCAGTTGGTACGGAAAAAAACGAGAGAAGAAATAATTCAGAAAAGTCTAGAAACAGGTTTGATAATAGATAACATTAGAGTGGAGATCTATAAGGATGTACCATCAAGAATTTTGAGAAAAAGAAATGAATATAGATTTTTAACAACTTTTTTGAGACAGCAAAATATAACATACCGATGGGGAAAACTAGAAGGTCTTAGTTTTAGATATAAAGGAAAACAATATAGGATTGAATCAGTACAAGAAGCTAAAGTATTTATGAAGAGATATGGAAAAGAACATATAAGACGGAAAGTACGAGATGAAGAAGAAATTAAAGATGACTATTCTGAAGATAAACAAGAAGTAGAACAAGAACAAGAAGGAGAAGATGAAGAGGCAGTTATAGAAAAGGAACCAAGAGAAGAGGGAAGTTTGGAGGTAGGGGAGGAATCTAATTGACATAAAGGAACAATACAGTATATACAGTACATATATAGAATATGTTTTTGAAACTTCTCTCTTGGAATATAAAAGGAATTGTAAATTCACAAAAAAGAAGAAAGATTTTTCATGTAATTGAGAAAAAGAAATTAGATATAATTTGTTTACAAGAAATTCGTATACAACCAGAAAAGATTTATTTAATTAGAAATAGGAAATTGGGGAAGGATTATATATCTATTTCAAAAGCAAAAAAAAATGGAGTAGTAATGTATATAAATCCGAAGATTTGCTCTAAAGAAATATTTAAGGATGAAGCAGGTCATTATGTGGGGGTGGAAATTAATTGGCAAAATCAAAAAATATTAGTAATTGGAATATATGGCCCACACAAGAAACAAGGAAATTTTTATAAAGAACTTAATAAGAAAATTATGGATTTAGAATATAATCAATTTATTTTTATGGGGGATTGGAATGGAGTGATTGAACCAAAAATAGATAGGATGTCTAAGAAGAAAATAAAAGAAAATCAAGGGAAATTACCAGATTCATTTCAAAATATGATAGGTAATTTGGATCTAATAGATGTGTGGAGATTTAAATTTGGCAGTACTAAAGAGTTTACATTTTACTCAGAACCTCATGCTTCGTTATCAAGAATTGATATGTTTTTGATATCAAATTCTTTAGCTTTAATGATTAATAAACAAGAAATATTACCGCGAAATTTATCAGACCATAATCCAATTCTTTTAACATTAAAATATAAAACGGAAGAAATATATCAATGGAAATTAAAAGAGAAATTATTATTAGAAGAAGATTTTGTTCAAAAGATTAGAGATCAAATAAAAATGTATTTTGAGGAAAATGTGAATAAAGGAGTTAATTTAGCGACAGTATGGGATGCGGCAAAAGCGGTGTTGAGGGGTTATTTTATACAATATAATGCATGGAAAAATAAAAAGAGAAGAGAGAAGTTTCAAAAAATGAATGATGAATTAAGGAGGAAAGAAGAAATCTTGAAAAAGGATCTACGGAATTTACAAATACAAAGAGAAATAAAAATATTACGGAAGCAAATAGATGTACATTTAGAAATGGAAGTGAATGAGAAGCTATTATATATGAAACGGTATTATTTTGAATGGGCGAATAAAGCAGGTAAATGGCTATCATATAAAATAAAAAAAAGAAAGGAAAAGACACTAATTACGAAATTAAGAAGTGGAGAGACGATATATACAGATGCACAGCAAATAAAGAAAATAGTGATAAATTATTATAAGTCTTTATATAAAAGTCAAGAGATGAGAAAAGAAGTATTAGAAGAATATATATTACAACAAGATTTACCGATATTAACAGAGAAACAGAGAGAGAAATTAAATAAACCAATTACAATAACAGAAGTAATAACTGCAATTCAAGAAGCAAAAAAGGGAAAAGCACCGGGCCCAGATGGGTATATTAATCAATTTTATAAGATCTTCCAAGATGAACTTGCTCCTATTTTACAAACATTAATGAATGAAGGATTGAAAGGGAAAATTCAGACTCATGGAGGGAAGCTAATATAACTTTAATTTATAAAGAAGGAAAAGATCCCTTAGATATCAAAAATTATCGTCCAATTTCTCTTTTAAATACGGATTATAAATTATTCACGTCTATTTTAGCTAGTAGATTGAAAGTGATATTAAAAGAAATAATATTAGAAGATCAAGCAGGATTTATTCCTGGGAGACAAATAAAAGATAATATACGGAATATAATAAATATTATAGAATTATGTGAAAGGCATCATCAAAAGAAATTAATGTTTTTTTTTTTAGATATTGAGAAAGCTTTCGACACGGTGAGCTGGGAATTTTTGTTTAAGGTGTGTCAAAGGATGAGTATAGGTGTGGAATTTACTGATTGGATTAAAACTATATACTCTACACAATTCGCAAATGTATTAGTTAATGGTAGTAATATTGGTAAATTTGAAATACAGAGAGGAACTCGTCAAGGATGTCCATTATCCCCATTATTATTTTTATTAGTTATTGATGTCTTAATAAGGAAAATTAGAAGTCATGAAGGAATTAAAGGAATTAGAGTACAAGATAAAGAATTTAAGATAAGAGCATTTGCTGATGATCTGATGATAACTTTAGAATATCGGAAAGGAGATACAGAAATATTGAAAAATATTTTGAATAATTTTGGGAAAAATTCAGGATTAAAAATTAGTAAAGAAAAATCTATGATATTGACGAAAAATATGTTAGAATCGGAGAAGAAAATTATAGTAAATAGCACTGGTTTTACATTAACATCAAAGACTAAGTATCTGGGAATAATCTTTACAAATAAGACTTCTGATCTTTTTAAAAATAATTATTTGAAAGTTTGGAAAAATATATCTAAGGATTTAAAGAATTGGAATAATTTAAATTTATCTTGGTTAGGGAGGATTGCCGTAGTTAAAACAACTGTACTTCCAAAACTGATATTTTTGTTTCAGAATATACCAATTATTCAAAATGAGAAAGTTATTAAAGTTTGGCAAAAGGAGATATTAAAATTTGTTTGGGGGGGAAAAAACCAAGGGTGAGAATGAAATTGTTAGAGGATGCGAAAAAAAAGGGGAGGTTTATCTTTACCAAATTTATCTTTGTATTTTCATGCCTGTGGATTAAATTGGATTCAAAAATGGATTAAATTAGATGATGCGAAAATGTTAAACTTAGAAGGAGAAGGGTTAGGTTCGGGTTGGCATTATTATTTATGGTTTAATAGAGGGAAAAATAATAAGGATTTTAATAAACATTATTTAAGATCTGCTTTAATAAAAGTATGGAGAAAATATTGTATGAGGGCTTGTATCAATACGCCGAAGTGGGTTTCGCCACATGAGGCTTATTATAAAAAAAGAGAATATTTTTTTTGATAAATGGATTATATATGAGGATATGATAAATTTACAACAACAGCAAATTACAATTAAAACACAGGAAGAAATGTTGGAAACGGGAATAAAATGCCATTGGTTGTTGTATAATCAAATAAGAGGAATATTGAGGAAGGATATTAAAATTAATGGATATCAAAAGAAAGAAGAAGAATTAAATATGATATTATATTCAGACAAGCCAAAAACAATCTCTCTTATATACAAAATTTTATTAAAATGGTATACAGAAGATGAAACAGTTAAAATACCAATGGTGAAATGGGCCCAGAATTTCTCTCACCCTATTTCAATGGAACAATGGGAAAATTTTTGGAAGAAAGTAGTAAAAATAACAAAATGTCAAGATATTAAGGAAAATTTGTACAAGATGTTTTACAGATGGTATCTTACTCCCCAAAAATTAGCTAGGATGACAAGTGGATGTTCAAACAAATGTTGGAAGTGCAAAGAAGAGATAGGATCTTTTTATCATCTCTGGTGGACATGTAAAATAGTAAAACAATTTTGGAAAAAAATTCATAATCAAATTGAAAAGATATTGGATATACGATTTGTTATGAGACCAGAGATTTATTTATTATCAATGTTAGAAAAAGATTTAGAGGAAAAGGTGGGAAGGCAATTATTTTATATGACAACAGCAGCAAGAATGGTATTGGCATATAAATGGAAAGGAGAAATAATACCCACAATAGAGGATTGGGAAATGAAATTATATGGTTTAATACAAATGGATAAGTTGACATATATAGTAAATGGAGAAAATAAAGAGAAGTATGTAAAGCAATGGGATAAGTTATTTCAATATTTTAAAAACTCAGGGTATGATAGTAATATGGTGATTATGGATTATTGAATAAAGAAGTTCTGGGATAAGGAGGAAAGCTAAAAGATATGATGACCGAATATGTAAGTAAATAATGAAACAATCTTCAATGCCGAAGTCAGAAGTGTGTGGAAAAGCCATTGAATAAGCGGTGGAATAAGTAATATGTGTTGAATTTTATTTGAATGAGATTATGTATATTTAAATATGTTGTTTTGTATTAATTGTGTATTGTGTATTAGTATGTTATATATTTTGTGTATTAGTATTACTATGTAATTTGTATATTTTTTTTTAAGGAATAAAGTTTTTAAAATTTAAAAAAAAAAAAGAACATCTATAAAAAGCAAACCCTCACTTACCTAGGATAGATATTAGAGCCGGAGCGCTCATTATGCAGCTATAACTTTCAAGCACAAAATGGCTCATGCTTGTTACAAGCTGTGAAATTGGACAATTATATTATTGCATTGTTGAAAGTTGCACTTTTAGGCTTTTGCAAAGAAATAGATGTATCCCTGATTCATTCTCTTATATGAGCAAAAGACATCATTTATGTTCTTATCTGCTCTCCTCTGAGCCTGGAGAACAGGAAAAGATCAGAAAATGCATCTTTCCCCCCCAGTGTTAGGAGCCGTAGAGTTCTTATAGCCCAGCTCTTACACGACCAGGTCCCACAATTATTTATCAGCCTGAGAGGTTATAGGGACATGTCCTCTAAATACCCACTACACTGAAATTTTCCAGTTTATATCGAATTTGAATGCTTCAAGAGAAGAACATGCTGATGATGTGCTTCCACTGACATGAATGGAGACTCCGGCAAAAACAAACCTTTGTGTATGCATCAAGGAATACACAAAGCTGTGGCCAAGTATATTATGAGAAAGTTCCCATTGGAATCAGTCCAACATATTGGAATTCAGCTTCTATATAATCATCACTGTCTGGAGACTAGTGGTTGTGGATTTTTTCACCATCACTTTGAATGTTCTTTAGTTACATTTGCTCCCTGACTTTGCTCATAAGGCAGCCTACCCCAAAGCTTATCCTCGCAACATTCCTGCGAGGTAAATTTGCTTGAGAGATTGTGAGGGATCCAAATTGATCAAGTTGGCTTCACTGGCTGACTGTGGACCGGAACCTAAGGCCATTTCTGCACTAGACTGTTAGAGTGCTATTATTCTACTTTCAACATCTCATGGAATCCGCGGTTTGCAGGTTAGGGAAGGGCCTTTGAGGCCCCTCTGCAAACTGCAAACCCCAGGATTTTGTAGGATGTTGAAAGTGGAATAATAGCACTAAAACAGTCTAGTGTGGAAATGGCCTGAGAGTCTTTCCACTCCAAGGCCAACAGTTTTTAATGAAAGCCAGTTTGAGAAAATTAAGTGAAACAGACAAATGTAAAATCATAACAAGTTTAAACTTTCTTGGGTGTAATATTTTCTTTTTGGGAAATCTGTCGTGTTTTATGGTGAGTCAGGACAACCTCTGAGCCTCCAGATGTCTTTGGACTACAATTCCCATGAACCTCAGCCAGCACAGTCAATGATCAAGGATGGGAGTTGTATCTGGAGAAGTCAGGTATTTACAGTCTTGGAACTTCAATATGTTTTGATACAGACTCTCTGATTCATGCTACAGTGAGACATGAAATCAAATTACACTTGAGGTCAGTTTGCTCACTAACGTTGTATTAAGAATGATGCAAATATCATGGACTAAGTTCACAGAGATCCTCTGAAGCTATAATTCTAGACCAGCTGGAAAGTCTTAAGTTAGAGGATGGGCAACTGCGGCTACAGAAGTGTTCTTTTTGCCTACAACACCCTCCATTTTTGGCCAGCGGAGCTAAGGGAGTGATTACAGCAGTTGTAGTATAAAAACATATGGAGGATCACAGTTGCCTACCCATCCTAAGTGCTACTGCCCCAGCAGCTGATTATCCTGTCGACCAATTTGCTTTGCAAAGTGACAGACTTGCTTTTACACATTCAGAAATAGCATGAGGTATAGCTTCCCCGAATTCTCTGAACTCAAGAGATCTGTGAGTAGGACAAGGCTGAGCAATCTGAGACTCTCCAGGTCTTGTAGCATTTCCACTCCCATCATCCCTCATCATTGCTTATGCTGACTAGGCTGATGGGAAAGGAAATCCAACAAAATCTGGATGACCATATGTCACCTAGCTCAGAAGCAGGAGAACTTTCTCTTTGAAACGTTAACCTACCAGCTTATCTCGTCTCCTTGACATCACAGTTGGTAAGTGCAGGGAGTGTCTGTGTGGGCTGGTATGAAAGTATGTATAGCTTCCCTATCTGGATTCTAAAATAATGCTCTCTAAGGAGGATGAAGCTGTGTCATCATTTTGCGCTCCTGCCTCAATGTAGGGGAATGTGTGTACATTGACATTTCCCTTGAACATGGCGTAGGAACACTTTAAAGGAACTATTGGAGAAAACAGCATGGAAGCACATGATGTCAATATATCTACAAAAATACAAGTGCTAACTAATTAGTCTGGGAACTTTGGGGAAGGTTTTTTTTTTTTTAATCAGTTTTGCGATTCCAGGGGAATATTCTGTTTCTGAGAGAAAAACTCCTGGAGTGTGTGTGACGGAAGCATGTATTATCTGCCCCTCTGGATTATGGCTTGTGGCTTTTGTCTGTCTGTAACAGCATAAAGGAAAAAAGGCGAAGAATCACAAGAGTGGAAGTGAGCTCAAAACTCCTGCAAGAACCAGTAGATACACTGAAAAATATCTTCTAGACTCCAACAGTTTTTACAGTACTTGATATAAATTCAAACTTTTTTTTTTAGTTTGTGGTATTTTTATATTGAGTTAAATCCAACATTAGTCCTGCCTACCTACAGTGAACTCAGTGAAATTAATGAGACTGATTAGTCACAAAGTAACTCCCATTCATTTCAACAGATTTACTCTAAGTAGGATTAACATTGGCTTTAGCCCTTTTTCTCCAGCATGTTTCTCATTTCTGTAAAGCTTTCTAAAATAAATCTGCCATTGTTAGGAAACCTTAGTATGTGGTCACCTCCCCACTAAAGTCTCACGGAGTTCAGTGGTACATATGTCTGAGCACTGTAAACTTACGTTTTACAAAAAAAACCCACTGCATACATTGTTAAAGCTGTTATCCCCAGGAATTTGTGTATGTTTATGTAATTGACTTTCTGTGGGAAGGAGTTTGCCCAACAACATGATAGATTTTTCAGAATGCCAGACTGGAAATAAATCTATTCTCTCACCATCTTCTCAAAACAAAAAGGCCGGAAAAACCCAGCTCAGCATCCACAGTCACTTTATAGTTCAGTTTTCTTAATAACAAGGTCTATCATATTCTTACTGCTTGATAGCTCTTCTTTTTCCTCTTTGGGAATGAGTTCTTCTGGGTCCACATTAGTGTAGAAAAATCCCATGATGGAAAAAATGACAAACACGATGATGAGGAGAGCAGCAAAGAGGACAAACTCAACCCACTGGAGAAAGAAAAGTCTTTTAGAAGCATTTCATTCATTTACTTACAATTCTCATACTTTGTTTTTTCTTATAGTGTGGAAACCAATACTGAAAAAATATATAACCTCTAGCTACTTGTCCCATATTCCAGGTGAATGTTTTATAGGTGTACAAGTTAGCAAGTCACCTGAAAGACACTCTACCACAAAAATTCTGATGGTGCATAAAGGTCACTCTCAAAACGGCCCTTAAGAGTGAATATGAAAAGCCTCCAGGAGATCACAGAGCCAAAATGCTGCCTTTTGGGGTATCTATTTGGTAGTGAAAATCCGAAGCAGTCTGTCAAACGGCGGAGACCAGAAGCCATATTGGATTATTAGGTAAGACTCAGAGAGTCAAGATATTTTTATCCTTCAGAATAGCATTTTCTGTATTTCTGTAGACGTTCCCACACTCCCATTCTGGGTCCATTTGAACCAACACAGTTCCCAGCTGCAATATGTGATTGATGACCATATCTAATAATTATAAGTGAAATATTTTGGGCTTGTCTTATGTCAAAATCTTTATTGAATCAGTGCTTGTCTTATGCTAAACCTATCATTATGAGGTGCAGAGAGTAGTTTACACTTAGTTTCCAGTCAGTGTCCCCTCTAAGCAATATACAGAGCCTGGTCTGCTTTGGCTTCAGCTTTTGAACTGCAGCGTGAGCCTTCAGCATATGCTCTGGACTAAGATGTTGCCTCTTGGATCAAGAAGCCCTAGTTTTCTGTTTTTCCAGGGCTAACTGTGCTACAATACAAGTAGTGGCTTTAATCTGAGAGTTCTTCTGGTACAAAGGTTCCACAGGCTTTGGGCCCTTTGGTCATATTTAATTAAATTAAATTCAGTTGGAATTACAGCCTTGGTTCTTCTGAACAGGTTACACTAGCACCTTAAATAGTAAAGATGCATTCTACTGATACTTTGGCACTAATTCTCCATCTAAATGCTTTGGCATAGCTTTGTGCCTATACATATGATTGTTGAGCACACAGCAGCTACTTTATAATTCTGCTTAATTTCCTAGGACTGTTGGCCGATTCCTAGCTGCCTGCCAGGCTGTTCTACGTCTATTACCACTCACAGGATTCAGCATTTGACCTGCCAATAGAGATGCTGAGCACATTTTCAGGCACGGCCCTCTACAGAGCTCACAGTACTTTCCAGTACTAACCAGTACTTTCATAGTTTCCTCCTATGTACTATGAGCCCAATGGCTGTGCTAGAAGCCATGTAGTGGTCAGTTCTGCAAGACCTCTTCCCAGGGGTCTGACAAACTCCAGTACAGAGGCTGTTTCTGGAATTCAAGGTATCCAGTACGGGATTGTTTAGGGATTGTTGCTAGGACAATGTTTAGCTTTGTATAAGAGAGAGGGGTGAGTGAGTTGGATGGAAAGAGGTGTGGGAGCATTTGCGAGGGATGAGATTTTAAGTCAAGACTGAAGTGAGATGGATGGAAGGAGGGAAAAGAAGCATTTGCAAGCCAGGGATGAGATTTTAAGTTGGGACAAGAGTGAGTGAGGTAGATGGAAGAAGGGGGGGATTGGTGACAGATGAGATTTTAAGCTGGGACAGGAATTATTGAGGGGGGAGGAGGAAGAGGGAGCATTTACGCAACATTTGACTGCTGCATCAAGCTGTGGTTGTCTATGTCAAGGTGCGACATGAATTGTTAGCTGTTTAAAGTATTGAGGATCTCTTTTAATTTTGGGGGAGAGAACCTCAAGAGGCATGGGGGATGTACTTTGCCTAATCCCTGCCATGAATATTTATGAATAGTTTGATCTTGATCTATCATATAAAAGCATATAAATGAAGAATCTGTCCTCTGACACTTTGCTCGGACTTGAGGTTGCCTATGTGCTGGAAAACCTTTGAAAAGTTGTTTTGGAGAGCAACGAAAGATCTTTTCACTTGTAGCTCCCACATGTGTCAGAACTCTCAGAGAAATAGTGATTATTTGGAAAGAGGTGGGGGAAGCCATTTTGGGTTGTCTATTTTGCATCAGCCATCATCCAAAATGTTTATGAAGTTCCATTCAATAGAAGAGCAAGTTCAGATGTGCAGCAGTGGTAGATTTACTTTCTTTTATATCATGCAAATAAGTGGGGATGTAGAGAAGAGACATAGGCCCTTTCCGCAACTCACCTTTTTGTGGAGCTGGGATGCAGGGATGCGCGAGCAGCCTCAAGTGAGAGGCTCTTGCATCCTGGTTCCTTCAGCTCCGCAGCTGCTGCCTGCTCACATGAGAGCTCCTCCTCTTCCTTCCACAGTGGAGCCTGGGATTTTCCCAGTCTGCGCTGGGGCAGGCAGCGCAAGTGCTGTGGCTCCAGAGCTCTGCACACATGGCAAGTGCTTGCAGAGCCCCGGAGTGAAGCGCAATCACGCACTATTTTCGGCTTGCAGCTGAAAATGAAATAGTGTGTGATTGGCGCCTGCCAGGCCCTGGAGTGTCGCGCGATTGTGAGTGTGTTGTGTGGACCACTCCTCGCAGTCGTGCAACGCTCCAGGGGCCCTTTAGCATGGCAAATGCCATGTGAAAAGGGCCATAGTCTCAAAGTGTTAAAAAAGACAATTTTATTCTTCCAATTAACCCAATGTGTTTTGGCCTAGTAATATTTAACAGCCTTCTTCAGGGGCTGATAGAAGATAAAGGAAAGAAAGAAACATCCTCAAATAAGCAATGAGTGGGGGGCAGTTTGAAGTTATAAATGCACTTTAGAAGAGCTTGGAATGTTACTTTTAGGACCATGGTATCCCTGGCCATCATCTGCTTGGCCATGCTGCCTTAGGGATTTGGGGATGCTTTGTCCTCAAAATGTAACTTTTATGAGTTTTTCCAAGTACAGCATGAGTTCAGCAATTCTCGTAAGTACCTGACACTGTGTGTCGGGTGGTGGAGGGGAATGATGGAGATCACAGAAATTTCTGCAGTTACATATATCTGCATTCTAAAGTCCCATGGGCACAGGCCTACCTGTGCCTCAGAAAGCAGAGACTGGAGAATGGGCATGCATGAACTTGATACCATACCCTCCAATATTTCATGGATGAAAATGAGGACATGAGTCTATCAAAGTGTGGTCAAGATGGCAAAAGTTATTAATGAGGAAAACTCAAGCTAGAGAGGCTGCAGCAGTTTGCTTTAGGCTGAGCCTACAGGGAAGGGCAAATTTCTTCCCTCCCCTTTTCCCCCGATGAGTTAACTGAGTGCAGACTACCTTTTGTCCTTTGATCTCTGTTTGCAGCAATTAAAGTAAACTGAGGAAAAAGGCCAACAAGAGAAAAGGAAAGAAGATGGCTCATCTTAAAACAGCAAAAAAAAGCAAGATGACAGAGAGTTAATTGGGGCCATTCCTGTCAAATCAGGACAGCTGGAGGGTATCTGATACGATCCATGTAGGACTAATCCTGTGGCACTACCACATATACAAATTGGCCTTTACAGTCAGATGAATCTAGTTTAATTATTTCTCTTATTCTTTTTAGTGCTTATTTCTGCAGACATTTTTCAGAAATACATATGTATTGTTATGGATACACAATGCATCAACGCATGAACTCATTTAAGTGCTCTGGCATTAATGGGTAATTTATTTTTATTTTTGCTATTTATTTGTGAGAAAGGGCACTAAATTGGAAGGGGCACTGATTGCATTCTGTCCTGTTTGTTGCATCAGCTCTTCTGCCTAATTAGTTAATTGCTCATTTGCTCAGTGGCCTCTTTCTCTGTTATGGAGGTTAATCTGTTACTTTTGAGATGTGTGTCTTCCCCTCTGTGCAAGTTACTTTCAAAGTTACTTTTGCATTTATTAGTCAAACGAAATATGCACATGAAGCATTGTAGCTGAGTTTCCTAATTATAATTTAGGGCACAGGTGAGAACCCTTTGATCTCCCCAGCTCTTTGGGACTACAACTCTCAGTTTCCCTAACTATTCATCTAAACTCTGAAGTCTTTCTCTGGTCATTGTAGTTAAGCTGAAATGTATTTGAAAGGACTCAGTTTCTAATTTGTGCACCTTCATTTCTGTTTAGAGGTCATGTTCTGAAACATAGGTCTGTCCCTGAAATTAAAGACATTTCCGTACCACACTGTGACAGTGCTATGATTCCATTTTCAACATCCTGTGGAATTCTGTAGTTTGTAGTTTACTGAGGTCAAAGAGCACCCTGGTTGAGAGTTCTAAATGTCCCATCCTAAACTGCAAACCCAAGGATTCCATAGGATGTTGAAAGTGAAATAACAGCACTAGAACAGTGTAGTGTGGAAATGGCCACAGACAGTTTTGGGAATTCTACATTTAACTCTCTTTCTTGGAATTTAGTGGTCCAAGTCTGCACCCACCCTAAGGCAAACAGGATTAAAACCACAAAATTAATGCTGGATACACAGAAAACATAAATCAGGGCAAAGATACCAACTTTCAGGCATTTCTGATAAATTCCAAATGTAGCTAGGAGAATTTGGGGGAGTAAAATTTTGGACAGATTCAATCATGGAAGTCATAGTACTGAGCTTGCACCGTCTGAGCAAAGTTCTTGATTAACAGGGTGACTTGGAGATCTCTCATAGAATTGCCACAAGTTGACTTGACAACAGTTAACCTCCCCCACTGTCACTACAAACTTTTCCAAAATTTCCTCTACTGTACCTCTCACAATGATGAGAGACCCTTATTGCTACAAAGCTGGCCAATTCACTAAAAGGGGTGAACACAATGGCATTTTGCAATGTCCTTTCTTAGGAACAGAGCCTGGCTGTTCCTGGTGGCTCTGGAATGGTGCCAAATAGATATGTGGCGAAGTTAAAAACAGAAGTTCTTAACAAGCTCAACAGAAAACAGACTGATCCATGCTTCTTCTCTCTCTGTACCCCGAGAAGGAAGATAAAAATCCCTGAATCTTCAGGGTATCTTTTACACTACACAATTATAGCACTATTATTCTATTTTAACTGCCATGGCAACATCCAGTTGAATCCTGGGATTGGCAGTTTGGTGAAAAGCCTTCAGAGGTCTGAGCCAGATGACTCCTCTGGTGCCTCTGACCAAACGACAAACCCCAGGACTCCCCATAACACGGCCATGGCATTTAAAAGAGGAATCATAGTGCTATAATTGTGCAGTGTGAAAGGGCTTCTGGCTAGATCCTGAGAACTAGAAATCCTACTACTGTACCATAGGTAATGCAGGAATTAGGAAGTCGTTTTTCATGCACTTGAGGGCTGTCCTATCAAACTCCACCCACTAGGCAAAGAGTTAATTCTCACAATGAAACTTACCCCGGCTGCCTCTTGCCAAGAATGGACACATAATGTACTAAAAGGAGAGCAGTCTCTCCTACAAGTAACTGCACTGTTAGGGCTGTGGGTAATATTGTCTGACTCATACCTGTTCCAGAGGTGCAGCCTGAGCAACAACGAGCACAATAGCATTTCCAATGGCCACTGTTAAGAGCCAACCTGCCTGTAGCACCGACTTCATGCTAGCAGGAGACTAGGAAAAAAAACAGAAGATAGAATTTTAAAAAATAGAATAAATACTTGGTAAGTATCTCTACTCCCAAACATTTGGGAAGCTTACCATCCCCACTGAACACTGCACTGGGACAGAGCACAACCCTGCTTTGTGAGAAAGCACGTATAATGTCCTTATAGCTCCAAGGGCTAGTCCACACATGAATGCATATCACTTGGTTGTTCGTCTCAGGGCCTGATGACTTGCACAGTCAAATGGGAGAAATAACTCCATTGAAAAACATATCATTCTGAGTTAATGCAGCGTGATCTGGAGGTTCTGGCTGAGGTGACTGCTATCTAATGGTTTATTGTTATCTGAATACCAAAACGTGAAGGTTCAGGTGTCAAATGACTCTATTCTGAGTCATGGCAGAAAATGACAGCTAGAAATCAAACAGAACTGAGGAATCCTTTCACACAAGATCATTATATCACTATGATTCCACTTTTAGTTACCATGGCAACATCCTATGGAATCCTGGGATTAGTAGTTGAAGGAAGGGCCTGTCGAATTCTCAGCCAGGGAGTGCCCCCCACCAAAGTAGAAGCCCCAGAGATTCCATAGGATGCAGCTGTGGTAGCGAATGTGGAACCGTAGCTCTGTAGCTGGGTAGCGCGAAAGGACATCAGTACATTCTTCCTCCCCTCGGCAACATTTCAAGCAAGCATTGTTCCCTTCATCCTTTTTATGCTTTTGTCACCTCTTAAGGACTTAAACAATCAACTTCAGGAATACAGGAGACTGGAGAAATTCCCTGTGGCTCATGAATTGGTTTGATGTTAGTTTGGCTGTTTTGATACTCTGTTGTTTTTTCAGTCTGGAGCTGAATCTCTGAGTGATGCTGTTCTACTGATTTATGATTACTTTGTTTAATTCATTGCTGGTTACACACTGGTTTTAAAACATTTCCCTTATTGTTCTTTAAAGATTATCTTTATTAGATTTAAACATATAATTGAAAATAAAAGTATGGGTAAGTAAAAAAAGAGAGGACAAGAGAGAAAAATGCATTGGATATAAATGTGAGCTAGGTAGGTATATTAATATAAACTGAGCACATGTCCCAAAAATATTTACTTGCAGTCTAAATTGCTTTAACGTAAGATGTTGTCTGCCTTAGGACCTTTCTGCAGCACATTGTTATAGTGCTATTATTTCACTTTCAACATCCTGTGGAATTCTGGGGCTTGTAGTTTACTGAGGCCAAAGAGCTCTCTGGCTGAGAATTCTAAAGGCCCCTCCTTAAACTGCAAACCCCAGGATTCCATAGGATGTTGAAAGTGGAATAATAGCACTATAACAGTGTTGTGTGGAAAGGTACTCAGCCTCACTCAGAACAGGCAGGGCATATATATTTCAGATAAATAAAATAAGTGAACAGGTTGATCAGATTATTTAGATTAAAGTTGGGTAAAGCACAGCCATTCAGATATAAGACTACAATTCCCAGCAGCCCTACTCAGCATAGCTAATGGAAAGCTAAGAATTGGAATCCAAGGATATGTGGAATGTGGAGTGGGAATATAATTCCCACTCCTGGTTTAGATCATCTAGCCAATTATTGTTTGCTCTGACTCGCAGCATCTTTTCAGGGTCTTATGTGAAGAATTTTCTCAATGCTGACTATTGCTCCTTCCCATAAGGCACAAAAAAGAGCTGACCCATGATTCTGTTAGCACAATAAAAAATCTGCATCATGGTGTTAAGGGAAACATTGAAAAGAGAGCACATGGCCCAAGCTAAACCTGCTCCCAATTATCTTTCCTCCCACATCAGTATATGCCTTCTGTGTTTCTTGGCCTTAAAGGGTAATTCAGTGTTTCTTTGTATACAACAGACCCATTTTTATAATTGCCTAATAAATTGTAAGGGATGTAAATTATGGTGTGATTGCCAAAGCTAATAGTTCCATTTACTCCTGGAACCTTTCATATTGTCTGAAAGGGTAATTGCTCCCACTGTATTTGTGTGGACCATGGTTTTTATCCATTTGACCTAGTTCATACTACAAACTATTTTTTCCCAATATATTTAAGCTTCCATCCCTGTAACAGGCAGCAGTGCCTATAAACTTTCATAGAAAGATTTTTCCCACTATACGCTTTCCTGCACTGTGTGCTTTCAGATTAAATCACTTTTCATGTATGTGTCAGAGGACGATGATCTTAAGCCAAAGCCTTGAAATATTACACTTAGAAAAAGAAATTTTCTCTCTCCACCATTGAAAAAAAATTCTGCTGGACAGCAATGTTTTTGCCTGTGCTCCTCTTATTCTTAATACTCTTGCAGAAGGTTCATCCTACTGTTGTATGTAAGAGACAGGTAATATGCAGCCTATGGTCCAGATCTAGGATCCCTTATCAGCTTTTGAAGGTAAGAAGCCTCAATAAGCTCCCAACAGCCCCTCAATAAATATTTTTCATTTTTTAAAGGAAAAGATAATGGTGTTCTTGAAAATCTTCAAGAAGCATGATTTTCCTTCAAAAGAAAGCACCAACACATTTTTTCTTGAACAACTAATTGTTTTGCAGGGGCTAGTGTGGCCCACAGCAGGTAAAATTGGAACTACCAAACCTGAACACCTGAAAGGATAATGAAAAAAGTGGGGACAACTGCAGAGGCTGTATTAAAACAGCCAGGATGGAGACACAGTAGAATCCCAAGTGCAAGGAAGACAGGGACTAAACTAGAACATGAGAAGGAAATAATCGCTATTAAAAGGGGCAGGGGCACAAAGTTGTTGAAATGCAGAGTAGCCAAGGACAGTCCCAGCTACAGGCTCCTTGCACAATATGAGGGATAAAAGTGGTATGAACCCACCTCCTCTCTTCTATAGCTTATGCTTCCTTCCTGCAGGGAGTCTTATTTTACAGAATAATTATTTTACAGAATAATTTCTCTCGTCACCTCCAGAGATCAGAATATGAGTAAAAGGAGATGGGGATCAAAATTTTCCCTGGCTCAGATTTTGCAGTTTCGGGTCCAGCATCAGATAAAGGCTTTATTGTTTAATTTAACTTATCTTTGCTTTAAGTCTCTAGTGCTCTGCTCCAGCTGTACCCTCACATTCCCCCATTGTTTGAGTGAGCTCAAGGTCAAAAGTTATATTTAGGCTGTACAGCACAGACTGTTTCCACCCTTCCTCACAAGTGGTTGGTAGAATCACCAGCTGGCTGGCACAAAATTCTTCTGCATCATCCTTCCATGGGAAGGTGACACATTGGGCATTTCATTTCTTGGAGCATTTCAGTTATGTCCACACAAAAGAGACAGAAAAGAGAGCAGCGGGATAGGCACTGAACTTGCCTTTTGCTCCATCTGTTCTCAGCTTTGGAAGACCTAACGAAGAGCAATTTTCTCTTCTTCCCTCCCACTTACCAAGCCCTTCAGTCATTTGCATATATTCTCTATGCACAATTTAAATACCATACCTGGGAATAAGAGAAAGCAAGGCCTGTAATGGAGAACATCACTTCACCAGCTGATATTAACAGATATTGTGGAATTTGCCATGAAATATGGACATTATTGGCCGTGATATCTTCTGCCTTCCATGTCTGGAAGGTCTTTGCAGAAGTCTGGGTTAGAAGAGGGGAAAAAATACATGCTCATTAAGTAAGGCAGTACAAAATGGGCATTACTTTCATGTTTACCCACCCAAGTTAGAATAAAGGGACAGACATACAAAAATACACTAAGGACCACTTTATTAACTATTTAATTCTGGTCTGCAGCTTGGCTGCTTACTGTGATATGTGCTGAAACAAGTGTAATCTTACCTCTTCTTCAGCATGTTAAGGGTGAGCCCTCCCTCCCATTCCAATAACAAGCTTAATCAGTCTAGCTTTTCCTTGGCCAGTCTATTTTTGGGAAACCTGAACATTTTGTACCCTCAGTCCTGAGCGCTAAAGGAGAAAGCCCATCAAACCCAGTCCCACAGGTTGTTCGCTTTCCTATCTCGGAGTCCCAAGACCGAATGTGAAACTTCAGAGAACTCCCTATAGGTGCCTATAGACACTCATTGATTATTGACCAAGATTTTATATTCCCACACTAACCTGTTAAAAGTAACCAAAGATTACCTATTGCAGTTAAAGGTTGATTTAATTTTAATATAGCCTACTTAAATGGCATTCAAACTAATGCCTCATTTTAAACCATCAGGCAAAGGCAATTTTCCTATAATATCATGGTAATTCAGTCCAAAGTAGGCAAAACACCTTCCTCTCTGTGAAGGCCAAGGAAGAGGCAAAGTTCCTACCTGGCCCCCACAAGGCACCAAGCCAAAATTTTGTGCAGACCTAGAGGGTTGGGGAGTGGGTGGGCCAAGAAACCTTGAAAGACCAATAGAAGGAGGTAGAGCATGGATTATAACCCTTCATGCTCTCTCCCAACATTGTGCACCAACACAAAGTGTTGCTCACATTTTTTATCTTTTTTTAAACATCTTTCCCTCTTTCTGAAATGAAGTCCTTCCAAGCATTTGCCTTCCAGACAATGCAAAGTAAGGGGCCAGATAATGCAGTATCTGCAGTGAGTGAAGCAGTATTCTCCATCTGGGTTCTCTATACAACTGTGAACTCTGCTGGTGGGCTGAAATAAAGTCATGTTAGAAACATCAGCAAGGTGTTAGAATTGTTGGTGTGATGCACACTTAATCGATATACAGGGAGAAAAGCAATACAGAAGCTTTTTTAGAGGGCTAAAAGGGGTGAGCAATAATTGTTTGCATTACTCACTGGACTATGGGAAAATGTCACAAACACCTTCAAAAGAACTTGGAAGCTGACAAAAGATTGCATATAGAAGATAATGTTCCTACTGATTTACAAACTGCAGTTCATCTGTACTTCTATGGTGCCATGTGCCTCATTTAGTTTCTTTATGCGTTTGTCACCAAGCACAATGGACAAGGAAGCTGAACAAACCATACAATTAATTGCGACAGCCAGATTGGAGAAGATCAGTCACTTGATCAATAGAAAGAAGAATGGGTCTATACTGGGAATAGATACTGCCAACAGAAATTTCCAAGTAGCCAAACTAAGTGGCAGTTCTTAACTATCCTGCTAGAGATAGAGAGATTCCTGATGGTTTATACCAGTGGTTCTCAACCTGTGGGTCCCCAGATGTTCATGGACTTCAGCTCCCAGAAGCCCCAGCCACTATGGTCAATGCTCAGGGTTTCTGGGAGCTGAAGTCCACGAACATCTAGGGACCCACAGGTTGAGAACCACTGGTTTATACCAAAGTAATCTAACCTTCCCGCTATTCTGAATATAATACATATTCCTGTATTCATTGAATTTCATACACACTGTAAAGTAGCTACATCCGTTGCATTCCCCTCAATCAACCCAATCTAGAACAAGATTGCTTGGAGATAAAGACTGTTTCATATGCTATCTTTCTCTTTGGGATGGAGAATCTTTGGTTTTTCTCATCTTATTGGACTCCAAGGCCATTTCCATACTGCACTGTTATAGTGCTATTATCCTACTTTCAACATCCTGTGGAATGCTGGGGTTTGCAGGTTAGGGAGGGGCATTTAGAATTCTCAGCCAGGGAGCTCTTTGGTCTCAGGAAACTACAAACCCCAGAATTCCACAGGATGTTGAAAGTGGAATAATAGCATTGTGAAACAGTGTAGTGTGGAAATGGCCCAAGTCTATAATCATTGGCCCATGCTGTCTGGGGTTGATGAGAGTTGGAATCTAATAACAAAGAAACAGCTAGAAGATTGCCTCTACAGGTATATGCCCTGCAATGAGTGAGAAACCTATTGTCTGTGTTTATGTGCAGCAGAGAAAACTGTGATTGGCAATGCAATGGTTTCTGCTGCATTTATTTGTTGGATTCATCCTGCCTTTCTTCTACAAAATGGTTCACAAGGGAACTAACAAGAAAATTTTGAAAAAACAATTAAAACACAAAACAAAAATTAAAACATGAAAGCTTAAAAATTTAATTTAAACAATACTGTTCCAGAAGACAGGACCTAGATGAGTAGATTCAAATTAAAACAAAAGAGATTCTGATGTAAAACTAGGAAAAAATTCCTGATAGTAAAGAGCTGTTTGATAATGAAACCTTTGTTGGAAGTTTTTAAAAAGAGAATGGCTGGTTACTCCTCGGAGATGCTCTATCTCTGCATTCCTAAACTTAGGCCATTTCCGCACTAGACAGTTATAGTGCTATTATTTCACTTTCAACATCCTATGGAATCCTGGGGTTTGCAATTTACATTTTATATAGTTTATAGTGGGTTGGACTAATGACTGACCCTTAGAGTTTCTCCTAACTCTACTCTTCTATGATACTCTGAAAGGTGAATCTTGCTTCAGCAGTGGTAATGATATGACATTCTCCATCACAACACCAGGCAAGCTATGTAGCACACAATCATAGCTCCGTTTCCCAAATCTCTCAGCCTAGCATTTGACACCTGGGTTAGTCACCTTGCTGTGCCTAATGGTAGGGCTGGCTCTGCTTGTTAATGCAAGAGAACATCACATGTGTACTCTTGGAGATCAGCTCCATCAGTTATAAATGGGACTGATTTACCAGTAAATGTGTTTACTTAGAACAACAATCTAATCCTGCAATGCAATGCATACTTTGTTCACTAAATTCAGTGGAGTTTGTCTCCAGATACATGCAGCCAGCAGCAGCAGCAGCAGCAAGATGTCCTGACAGGCAGAAGGAATGTCCATTTTACTTCACAATTGCTACTCCAGAAGAATGAGGCTCCATCATAATCAAGTTCTGCATAGCGATTCTTCTCATGCTCTTAGCAAGTATTTATTGAAATATAGAGGCTTCATTTTATCACCAGACTTTCCATTTGCCAACCATCTATAATGGATTTTATCAATGATGAATTAATATCTGAATAAAGTGTAATAAAGCAGCAGGGCTGATTTTCTTGCCAGACAGAACAAAATGTCCAGATTACTCAGGCTCAAATTCTATCCTGAGAAGCTGGGCACAGTTTATAAAGCTGTTTGGACACCAAAGCAATAGCAAAGCATTACATATTCAGGAAAAAGGAAAGAAAACAAACAAACGGGAATATTATTTTGTCAGGCCCTCTGGATTTATAGGTGAAAATTTAATTTTTGCCAGGTGGCGTTTGTTCTTTTTCTTCTCCATTATCTGTTAAAGTCAGAATTGAGCTTTCCCCATAAAAAGACTCTGTTACCATATCTATCTGCCCATGAATCTATCCATTCATCTGTTTATCAGTCTGTTTTCTTTCCACCCATACTGACAGTTTTGCAGCTCAACTGGATGCGTATTTATTCAGAGAGACATCCTGCTGTGTTCAGTAGGGCTCACTCCTGGGTATGCATAGCATCATAGACTGCATATGTCATACCTTAACTATTTTAGTGCCAAAAAGGAAAAAGAAAAGGAACCAGGATGACCGAAGGAGAGCAGAGGGAAAATAAAATAAAATTATATTGCCACTTCTGTTAATTGTAGAGCACAATCTGGGCACAATGCAGCCAGACCTGAGGTCTTAAAAGAGCAATCTTTTGAGGCTGTGCCAGGTCTGAGAGGATCTCTGGGCATCTCTGTCTACATTGCCCTGGAGGCCTTTGTTGCCGTGTGCTTTAAAGTCACTTCTGACCTATGGTGACCCTAAGGAGACTCTATCATGGAGTTTTCTTGGCAAGGTTTGTTCAGAAGGGGCTTGCTTTTGTTTCTCTCTGAGGCTGAGAGTGTGTGACTTGCCCAAACTCACCCAGTGGGTTTCCATGGCAGAGCAGGGATTTGAACCCTGGTCTCCAGAGTCATAGTTTAACACTCAAACCACTACCCTATACTGTTTCTCACCTAGGGGCCTGCCTTATTGCACATTTACTGGTAGAGGCAGTGTGGATGGTAGCACCATTGAGCTCAGCAGAGATAGGCAGCACTGAGCAGTCAAATAATGGAAACAGAAATGCCAGTCACAGTGGCTGCAGTAGCTGCCGTCATTGGGGCCTGGGCCTGTAATGGTGGTGTAGATGAGGAAATTTCCGCAGGAATTTACTTAATGGGTGTTGCCATTGACTGAAAAGGGACTGAAAAGGGCTTAACGTTGGCTAGATCATGGCCTGTGTTTACATAAATTTTAAGCAGAATGACTATAATTTATATATCTTACTCTACTTGTAGCCAGCTCTTGATAGTTGCAGCTTTCTGACTTTCAGTCAGCAAAATAATTTCACTTCAATAGCTGGCTGTTGAACACAAAGACCTAAAATGCATTTCTAACAGCCACAATATCAGAACTGGAATTGAAGCCGCATGATGCAAAAGTGAAAGGGCAACTTACATTTGTTATAACAACCGTGTACGATGCTCCAAAATCAAGGAGGCCTAGGCGCAGGATGGATTCTTCTGCTCCCACTTGACACTTCACATTGTTGTATCTTGATAAGAAGAAGGAATACAATAGTTGCGGGTTAGCTTTTGGGGGCTAAAAATGCACACAGCACAGCTGGTTGCAGGCTTTGTCAGGCTGATTAGGGGCAATGAGTAACTCATGCTTTCCAGCTCTGTTTAAAAGACAGTGCGTTACTAGCATTTTAAGTTCCAGCGCTGTCCTTTGGGGGACAATCATAGGACAACTGATCATCATTTATTTTGCACTCTTCAGTAAACGGGCAGTGTCGCTGAATGCTTTGTTTGTTTGCCTCCCCCAGACATATATCTTCTCGTTTTGCAGCCTTGGACTTCTTTCAGATTAAATCATTTGTATTGGGCTGCCTCCCTTGCAGAGCCTAATGGGAAATTTAAATCTGCTTTTAAAACATCTTTTACGTTATTTATTTAATACATTAGCAGGCTTTCAAGATGTCCCTGCTCCCTGCAGGAGCGTACACACAAGTCTGAGAAAATGACTTTGGCATCGCTTGGTTTATCTGCATGCAGAGGCACTGTACAGATTTAGAATAAGGATAGCTCGATTCTCCTCGTGTTGATTCACAAGAACAGCATTGAAGAGGAATGCTTTGAACTAACCCAGGAGTGGAGAACCTGCAGGCTTCCATTTTGTGTTGGACTGCATGTCCCATTGTTTTTGACGATTGGCCATGTCAGCTGGGATTTACAAGAGGTATAGATGGATAACTTCTGGAGGTGCCCCTTATTCCCCACTTGTTTCCAATATACAGCAATAATGGGCAGCAAGATGAGCACATACACCTCTCTTGAGAAGGAAAAAAAGTCACAGGTTCACTCTTGAGTGCCTCCAGTTAAAAGATCTCTGACAGCAAAGCCAATAAAAGACTGCTTTGTGTGAGGCTATGGTCGCATTGCAGTAAACCATGTTGAGCTAGGAAGACCTATAAGACAGTCTCACACATCTTTCTACAACTGGCTGCCAGTTCAATCCCAGTCACCGGTGCCCCTTATCAAAAACAGAATGGTTGTAACAAGGGTAAGTGTTATGTCCAAGGCAAAGCAGACAATTTATCAACAAGTGGCAGAGCAGGGCTTACTCACAAGGCAAGAGCAAGGAAATGTCAAAACAGAATTCAGGTATCAGAGCAATCAAATCCAAAGGGCAAATCCAAGATGTCATCAAACAGGCAGAGGTTCAAGGTAATCCAGATGTAAGAGAACACAGAGCAGGGCTTCGACTACTGGAAAGACCAGTTGCTGACCCTGAAAGGGAAGGGCCAGCAGGCAGCCTTTTATCTTACTCATGCTATTGACGCAGGTGTTTCTTCATTATGGCTTGCTTGTTACTTAAATGCACAGAGCAGCACTGCCCCTCTTTCTGGCATCGTCTTGCACAGTAAGAGTTTGTATTGCCTCATCCTCTGATATTTGTTCCCCTTGCTCAGGCTCCTGCTGTTGCTTGTTATCTTCTCCTGAGCAAGCTTCTGGGGAAACTCCTGCCTCTGGTAAAGCCTCTGCCTTGGATTCCAAATCCTCCTCCTTGCTGCCAGGGTCTCGAGGGCAGGACATGACAGCAAGAGGCAGAACTAAGGAAAGAGGGAAGAAGCCATACTGGGATCATCTGCATCTCTTTGCCCTTTCCCTGCCCACCAAGATCCTAATTTCAGATTCCAGAAGGAGCAGCACCCCTCCTCTGTAATTTTTTGGTAAGAGAAAAAGAGGGAAGTAATGGAGAGGTGCTCTGGTTGTCTCCCACCAGTATCCATCTTTTTCTTCACTAATGGAAAAGGGAAAACAGTAAGAACTCTCACCCTAATAGACATGATTGCCCCAAGCTGGAAATATCTGAATACTTGTTGTGGTTACTGATGGCACCATTGGAATCTGTCTTATGCTTCAGTATACCATTTGTCTAGCTAGCTAGTTTACTGGCCATGGTTTTTCAAGATTTTGGCCAGAGGTCATTCACACCGTTCGTGAACTGAACCTTTTAACTGGAGTTGCCAAGAGTAGAACATCAATACTGTCTGCTTCTCTACTTCTAGTCCTTCATCCTTGGCAGAGAAGTACAATCCAATCAACAGAACCAATTTTATGTTATGGAATACATGAGAAAGGAAGGTCTGGGCTGTTTGTGGTTAGGCCCAGCATGCATCTGCGTGATCAATTATGGATATTCCTTGTATTTATTTCTGATTGGGAAAACTCTCCCTGAGCTCCATTGTTCAACTCAGTGGCACTCTGGCTTCTTGTGGCATAAGCTAGCCATCAAGTCAACTTAGACTTATAGCAACCCTATAAATGAGAGACCTCCAGCTCACCCTGTCCTCAACTACCCTGCTCAAGTGTTGAAGATTCAGGGACATGGCTTCTTTGATTGAATCTATTAATCTGTAAAGTGATCTTCCTCTTTTCCTGCTGCCTTTCACCTTACCAAATGTTATTGTCTTTTCTATTAAGGCATCTCTTCTCATGGTATGGTCAAAGTACAACAGCTTCAGTTTTGTCATCTTGGCTTCTAGGGAGAGTTCAGGCTTGATTTGCTCTAGGACCCATTTATTTGTCTTTTTAGCACTCCTGGGCATCTGTAAAATTCTTCCCCAGCACATTTCAAATGAGTTGATTTCTTTCTATCAGTTTTCTTCGCTGTCCATCTTTCACAACTATATATATTGAAATTGGAAATATGATGGCATGGACAATCCTAATTTTAGTATATCTTGACACTTCAGGATCTTGTCTAGTTGCTTCATAGCTGCTCTTCCAAGTCTTAGTCTTCTTTTGATTTCTTGAATACACTCTCCATTCTGATTAATGACTGACCCACCATACAGAAAATCTTGAACTATTTCAGTGTCATCATCATCCACTTTGAGGTCATGTAAATCATCTGTGGTCATTATTTTCATATAGGGCTTTCTACCTTAGTCAAATACCTAGTAAACAGTATTCCCATCTGTTGACTTAAATACAAAAGGCTCTAAAGAGAGGCATGTGTGGTGATAATGGACAAGAAAGCAAGGCCTGGGTTTCTTAGGATCTAAAGGATGCTGCCACGGAGAACCCAAGAAAAGAAATGCAAGTAAGTTTTGAGCATGGAAAATGTTCATAGAATCTCACCTTCCCCTTGTTAGGATGCTGTACCTTGAAACACCATAACTTTTGTTAATGCTGACAAACTCCTCATTGCCAAGAGTGATGTTGGCATCCAGCTCCAAAGTATTAATGAATCTGTAAGGAAATTTGATTTCATCATGACAGAAAATGAATAAAGCAAAACAAAGCATCGGATATTTTACTGGAGGGATGTAATCTATTTAAAAGAGCCTTCATCTATCTCTTAATCGTAAAGGTAAGCTTGCTAGACAAAAACACCACCAATTAATCACTGATTCCTGTATCCGTATATATTTAAACCACTCAAGAAAGTGCAGTGATATCCCCTTCTTTTCTAGGAGGAAAAAAAATTATTGTTGTGCATAATCCCATCTAAGAAACTTAGTGAAATGGGACGACTGAGGGCAAAATATCTTGGAGGAAGAAAGAGGAACTTCTTCATTATTTTATTTCACAAATAGCTATTTCCTAATCTTCATGTTTGGGTAATTATAAAATATTTCAGAAGGCACTGATACTGCTATGCTCCCTGATTCTAGGACCTATTTATGTTTTTGTTTTTTTGTTTTTGGTCTCATCTTTCTTTGAATAAGAGAACGTGGTATACATGGCTCACATCCATTTGGTCTTCACAACAACTTTTTGTGAATGGTTTCAGTTAAGAGAGAGTCACCACCAAGGTTACCCAATGGGTTACATGGCTCATTGGGAATTAGGATCTGTAGCCCCTGCATCACATTGGCTTTCTCACAGCATCTGGTAGAGGACCCTAATAGAAACAGTGGCTAGGTTGCTTCCTCAGGGGGAAAAACTGTCAGTTTCTCATTTGAGATCCTCACAGTGGGAGAACACAGCTCTGCACTCCATTGTCACAGCCTCAGAGAAGCTCTTGAATGAAGATTCAAGCAAGGGCCCCTTAACAATGAAGCCAGCTGCTCCACAGAGGTGAGGATAACCTTATGACAGACAGTGTCACTCTACCCAAGACTCTTGTATATCACTTGATGTGGCAACATCTCCAAGTAGTTCTCATTTTAAAAATGCATATGTTATGCCATTAAAAATGATGTAAGACAATTTCAAATACCTTAAAAATAATATATCATTACAACAATAATCTAATATAAAAAATGGAGCAGTGATAGTAATTACAAGATGGGGGATGCCAGCATGAACAGCAATGTGTTTCAGAAGGCATTTGAAGCTCCATGCCTTTTCTGCTGGTCATGGGCAAAGTGTTCCTGAGAGCAGGTGCCACCACTGAGAAGCCTTGCTTCCATGATGTCACCTGATGGCTACAGAACAGCTAGTAAGGCCTCTCTTGAAGACCACAGTGGTCAACTAGGAATGTATAAGGTAAGGCAATCTCCTAGATACCCTGCCCGGAGGGTGCTTAAAGCTTTGTATGTCAAGAACAAAACCTTGAAATGGCCAGTAGCTAACAGGCAACCTGTGCTGTTCCTTCATCATGGGTATGCTACATGCTTGGGTTGGTGGGTATGCTGCATTTTGCCCCAGCTTCAGCTTATGAATCAATTGCAAAGTCAATCCTACACAGAGAAAGTTACAATAGTGACACCGTAATACAGTTGGCTTCAGCTTCCTGTTGAGACACCATCTTCCTATAGCTACCTTAGTAGGAGTAAGGTTCAGCCAGCAGGGTTCACTTGGAGCTGTCCAAGGTCCTGTTTCCATTTGCCCTCTGTGTAAGAGAGCTTTCGATTTGACTGCAGAAATATTAGGGTAAAGGCTGCAGAACTGAATTCTTTACTGCTGACTATCAGGCACTGTTTTACTTTGTAGCACAGTGGAGGCTCTGATCTTCTCAAGGTAGGTGGCAGATTTTAGCACAACAACAATTAGGATAGAAAAAATAATGGATTAATTATTACAATTGATCCGCTCATTAATCACAGGCTTTTACATGAGCTGTAATTTCAGTGAGATTTACCCTACCAAAGAAGTTTTTGTAGAAACAACATTTGTAATAAATACACTGTCTGCCTGTCTCCATTCAGACAAGGTGTTTAAAATGGCTTTCCAGATAAATTATCTGCGTTGTTATTCAAACAAAGGTGCGGGGGTGTGTGCTGTTTCCTTCATTAATGCCCTCAGAATGATTGCCTGCACTTACATTGTTTCAGTTAATCAATTTAAAAGCAAGACAGATGATACAGACATAAGAATAATAAGGCTGGTTCATCAGCGTGATGTCAAACTTGTATCTCCTTCCATAAGACTGACAGGTAAGGGTTTTGTTTTGTTTTTTTAGTACAGTGGTCATTAAAAAGAGAAAGAGAGAGAGAGAGATGAGCCAAAAAAAATGGACTCCTCAAATTCTTAACTTTGTGGTCAGTAAAACTGAAGATGGGACATTTTGCAAAATATTCTGACCAGGGGAGAGATAATATTTCCAACATTTTTTTCTCAGAAAATTCTCTTCTGAGAAGTTTTGACTCAGTTTCTGTTGAATGAATCTCAAACACTGGATCATATTGTGGGTGAAATGAGCAATGGGCTCAGAAAGAAGATTGGTAGAGGTCCCACCCCTTCACAACCTCACTCAAAATTCATGGGTAGCATTATGGAATTTGGGGTGGTGAACTTCAGGAGAAGACACTTCATCAAATATTCTCCATGTAAGGGCTGAAATTCTTCAGCAGTGCAGGAACTCAAAAGAAAAAGGAATTTTACAAAATTGGTCAGAAAATTCTCAGACATTTTGATGCAGCCCTATAGATTTTGTCTTTAGATCCTGGACCACCTTGGAGAGAGTATTTCTAAAGGCAAACATGGATGGTACTTTTGTAATAAACATGACTGCTCATATAAGACTGAACTGGAATGAACCAGGCTATTCTTTACCCTCTTTGCAGAAATCAGGTTTTGCAGTAGCTACCTGAAAACAGCAGCCCAAATACAACAGCTAACCCCAACTGGAGTACAGCTATATAAACAATGAAATTTTTCTTATCATTAGCAATTTAGTCAATGGGAATAGCAAATGCTCTAGCTGGGACTAGCAGATGGATTTAGGCCGATATCTCCGACAAGAAATACAGAAAATCTGACAGGCAGACATACACTCAGGGATGCCCCTGGGAAACCAAACTCAGGTGTCTGCCCTTGGAGATACATATAAATTGCTCTTCACTCTCCACCTGTTAGCTACAGGAACCCTGGTGTTGCTAGTGGTGCCAGACAACACAGCACAATGGGCACAGATAGATGTTTTGTTTTTGTTTTGTTTCCCCATTTGAATTCTTTTAGTCTCAAGTTCTTTCCATCCCAATTATGAAGGCACTGATGAATTTAAGTAACCCTCTACCACTCCCATGCCTCTTGGCCAGTCCACTTCTTTGCCTCCTGCCTCAGCAATGATTTCCTCTCTGTACCTTTGTGCTCCCTCACTGGCTGCCAATGGGAGTATCCAATGCAAACATCATTGCCATACAACACACAGTGCACTCAAAACACACAGAGGAGGTCTGAGCTCTGGCTAAGTTTGGGTTAAAAGTTTCTTGTCAAAACTGGAATTACAACTACAAAGAAACAGAAGAACCACCCAAAGCCTGTTCACACCTCACAGCTGACATTCCTTCCGTCGGCTTTTGTTCCATGTCTTTAATCTAAAACCAAAGGAAAACAAAATCAATACATAATTTCGTCTTACATAAGGCTTTCTAACAAGCAAAGAGTCTGAAAATAAAAACATGCATTCTGAACGTGAAATGATTGAACAAAGGGACGTGTTGGCAAAAAGCTTTTTGTCAGTTACTGGTGTATGACTTAAACTGTGCTTGGGATATACCTAAACAATTCATCTCTGACCAGGCTGTCATCGATGCAAGTGGTGGGTAGAGTAAGGTTCTCATCTCCCAGGCCTCCTATTACCTCAACTGCAATGGCACCTAGTGGTGTCCAGAGCTTTATTGTGCTTCTGTAAAGGAGGTCTACTTTGTGACAAAAGTTCTGGTGCTTAGCCAACCATACCTTTGTTTCCACATGTCATGGTGGAAGGGAAGAGAAATATGAAGAAGAATGAGTGGGAAGAATGTCCTAACACAGTCAGACCAAAACCAATACAGGCTTGAGAAAGGGGTTGTGGAGCTAGCCCATGCACAGAACTTGTAATAGTTTATTTTTTAGACTACAGCTCTTAGGATGCCTTAGCCAGCCCAACAGTGCTTGCTATTATTAAACTATGGGGAGTCTGAAAAGCTTGCCATTGTACTGCAACTTGCTCAAAAATCTTCCAGTAGATCCCAATCGCACCTTCTGTACATTAGGAAACATCTTCCTTTCATATTTCAGTAGCAAGCAACAAATGCACATTTTCTGGACTTTCTGTGACCTTGATTTCCAATAGACACTTTATCATCACGGCCTAGCAGCTCATGTTGTTTCAGAAATGGGATGTCAAAAAGAAGAGAGATGTTTGGCAAAGGCAATGCTATGAAGGTCGGTGAGGACAAAGATTGTTGGAGGGAATTCAGAGAAAACCACACAGGAGTTAGGAACAGAAGGTGCCATCACTTCTTGTTGTGAAAGGTGGGAAAATCTGGGTTTCATATAAATCCAAACAATTTAAGCTGGAGATTTCTTGTTGTTGTTGGGTGCTTTTGAGCCATTTCTGACTTATGGTGACCCTAATGCAAACCTATAGTGGGGTTTTCTTGGCAATATTTCTTCAGAGGCAGTTTGCCTTTCCCTTTTTTTTCTAAGGCTGATACAGTATGACTTGCCCAAGGTCACCCAGTGGGTTTCCATGGCTGACCAGGGTTTCAAACCTGGTCTCTAGAGTCACAGTCCAATGCTCAGACCACTACACCAAGCTGGCAGATTTCTACTTATTAGTTATCAATAGTGGGCTCTTTAACACATCCAGTATTACTAAAGTGGGTGAGCTGCCTGGGAAATGTAAGGACATAAGAACAGGACAAAGGAAAGGCAGGTTGTCATCATCTTCATCATCGTCATCATCATCATCATGGCATCTATGGTAGAGCAGATCTTTACAAGTTTGCTTCTTGTAAATATACTGGTAATGCCTTTAATACCATCATTTCTTTTTGAGTAAGAAAAACTGTCCACCCCCCCCCCATTTCATTCTTTTCATTCCAGGTCTATAAAAAGCCTTTGGAAGTTGTGGTGGCCATATATTGGTAAAAAAGGCAATACCTTGTAGAACAAATAGTAGATAAACATGATTAATAATGAACAAATTGCTTGCAAAGAGTCAACAGCAGCATTCCCTTGATAACAAATTCAGGCTGATTAGCATCCCACTAGTGGATGCAGCCAGTTATCAGAGCTGCTTGCTGACAGTGATAAATTTTTCATTGGTGGTTGTGATGCCATCAAATATATGGAGCTGTTATTGAAACCACTCTCTTCCTGAATGCCCCAGGAAGGGGACTCAAAACAAGTTGTCCAAAAACAATCATGCTGAAATAGAAAACATGGGCAAAGAAATAGTTCAAAAGCAGTGGTGTCAGGAGACATGGACAGAGGAAATGAACTATATCAGTTTATCTTGACTGTTAACTTTTGGATGTTTGCGTGGGACTGAATGAGGCACAAAGTGGTCTAAGGGCCTTTCGCACCACATTGATGTTGTGCCATTATTCCACTTTCAATATTCTATGAAATCCTGGGATTTGCAGTTTAGGGAGGGGCATTTAGAATTCTCAGCCAAAGAGTTCTTTGGCCTCAGTAAACTGCAAACCCTAGAATTCCATGGGATGTTGAAAGTGGAATAATAGCGCTATAACAGTATAGTGCAGAAAGGCCCTAAGTCTTTACTTTTGTGATGTTGTTAAGCAAAGCATACAAAAGTCAATGAAATCAAAGAATACACATTATGACTGTTAGGCTGGGGATCAAAGTTAGGCTGGGGATTAAAGTCTTCAAACATCATATAGTGCTAGGTGGGGAGTCTATGGCTCTCTAGATATTCTTGGATTCCAGTATCCCACTCACCATGACAAGTCTGCATGAAAGGCATCATTGTAATATGTTGATATCTCCTAGGTCAGATCCCCTGCCTTTTGATGATATAGTCCAGTCCTTTTATTTGGGCCATGTTTCTTGACCCAACATCTCTAGTAATTAAGATAGGCTTATGAGAGTTCACCTTCCATTTTGTGAGAACAGGAAAGAATGAAAATGGAGGATTTGCCCCGGCATTAATACTCTGGCTGTGGTTTTGCTGGTTCTGTATAGTGGGAGAGAAGCTTGCTTAATCATCCTGTCTGTTCTGTCAGCTTAATGGCTGGTCTATTCATTTGTGAAGGATCTTATTTTAGCTGAAATAAAGCTAGAAAAGTTACTTCATCTGCTGTTTCTGCCATGAAAGTGGGAAGCACTTTTAATAAAAGAAATATGGGTTGTTGTCAGAATGACAACTCATTACAAAATTGGAAAAGTGCTTTGCTGGAAGTTACTATTCCCAGATGGCCAAATGTAAGTCTAACAATTTTCATAGCCTTTGGTATGGCAATTTTGGAGACTTCTGTTCTGAACTGCTGTAGTGTCACACTAAAACAGCCTTCCCCAGGCTGCCACTCTTCAGATGTTTTGGAGTATAACCCCCATCATTTGTACGTACAGATAGCTGGGAGTTGTAGTCGACAGCACTTTGAGGACAGCTGCTGAAGGATGCCTGTGCTGAAGCAATCTACCATGTATTGTCTACTCATGTGGTTTTTCTTGTCAGCAAGCTAAAACCAATTTGCAAACTTTGATACATAAGAAAGCCTTTTGGAGAAAATTTGTTCCCATTTTCTATTGTCTTTCCATTTCCAGGCAGGACTATCCATGGCATGGACTATCCATGGTACCCCCGCCCCCTGAGGACAAAATGGTACATGTGCTTGATGACAAAACTGGCAGTGGAATCTCACTTCAGCACTGGTCATAGAATAGGGTCCTCCACCACAACTATGAACAGCGGGCTAGTTTAGGTAATGCTCAGTAGCTTCCCTGGCCTTCATGCTCCATCAGGAGGGGAATTTTGGTACTTTTCTCAGTATTAAGGGTCTGCAGTCTGAGATGGCTCATTCACCCCACCTAATTGTAAAGCAATCTATCTATCTATTTATTATTTAATTAATTAACTTATATCCCAGCTTTCCCCAGGACAGGACCCAAGACAGCACACAACAAATTAAAACAAAGAACAGCTTTAAAAAAAACCCTATTAGTATGAATATTAAAAAACCCCCAAACATTTCTGTTAAAAACACAATTAAAAACATTTAAAATATAATAAAATACAAGTATAGCACACTCTATTGAAAACTCCTTCTGCCACAACAAGTTAAGAGCCAAAGGCCTATCTAAATAAAAAGATCTTTGCCTGTTGGCACAAAGAGAACAGAGAAGAGGCCAATCTAGCCTCCCATGGGAGAGAATTCCACAACCTGGGAGGAGTGACTGAGATGATTCTCTCCTGTGTCCTCACCAGAACACACCTTTGATGATAATGGGACCTAGAGACAGCTGTCCTCAAAGATTTTAAAACATTGAATAGGTTTTACCCCTCTCTTTGTGCCATCAGGCAAAGATTTTTTTTATTTAGACAGGCCTTTGGCTCTTGACTTGTTGTGGCAAATTCATAGGCAGGTTCCTAGAGGGAGATTGGGTTTTGCCACTGACTAGGTTTTACTCTGATCCTCCACTGCACCATTGGGCCCCAATGGCTCCAGTGCAATAAAGCCCTGTAGCCAAAGTGAGACCCAATATAGGAAGTAACTGTAGGTCCACTTTGGATGAGCAGTTGATATGTTGCCCTTTTTATCAAAATCAAAGGATGATTTTTGGACTCCAGTGAATGTGGAGAATTTTGGTATGGGGAGAGGGTCTTTCAGAGAATAGAAAATCCACAAATGGAGAATCTGAACAATCATGACCATTGCTGGTCATTGTTGTGTCATCCAATATCTCCAGACTATTGCTATCCTTATTATATCAGTAATGTACTCTTCTCTTTGAAACTGCTACTCAGGTTACTATAGATTCATTTTCCGTAGCTGAGCACCCACCATATGTGCTGGACTATAACTCCCATCTTAGCCAGCATGGCCAATGATCTAATATATCTCAAGGGCACTAGTGTGTTGGGAGGAGGGATTGCTCTTGGATTTTCTCAGATACATGGTTTTGCCCTTTAATTAACTGAACTTTAATTAACTTTGATTTCCACACTTACCAAACAGCTTGCTAAGCTGCCTTCTGTCTTATAGACAATTAAACTGTTCACAGTCTTTTCCTGGATGATATGATTAAATGTGGAAGATGATCCTTGGAACTGGATTTGAAAATGAAGGTTTTGTTGGGTACTACTCAGAATTAATCTGGAGTATTCATCAGGGTCCTAAGCAAAATGAAAAGGGAAAAAATATGTTTAAATAAGAACAACAATATTTTGATTTGGTAATGAAGAAATAGATATCACTTTATTTATTTGGATTTTTCCACTATTATTTAATACATTTTGAGTTTACTCTTGGTGTCTTTACATTCATGGATATTTGATGGAGTTTGCTAGACAAGAAAGGAATAATGAAGTAGCTTAATGTTTTTTTATTTATTATTGTGTTTATAAAGCTACTCTAATAATGAAAATTATGTGAGTGGCTCACAAACAAATGCAAAACTGAAAGGCAGTATAAAACAATAAAATCATTACAATGAAAAACACAGAATTAAAAATACAGAATTTTAAAATAAGAGATCCAGGCTGATAATCATTAATTATTTAAAAGAACTTATAACAGCATTTATATAACACTGGGGTTTTCAAAGCAATTAGTATGTATTATCTCAGTAATCCAGTGCTCAACATTTCCACAGAAAAGATCAATACTTTAAACCTCCAGATTGCAGGGTATTTTCAAGAAAAATTGTGACAGGAATCAGCAACTAAATCTCTGTCCCAAACCCACTGGAACAAGAACTGACAACAGAAATCAAAAAAGGATATTTAAGAGGCAATTAAGGGGCAATTCATCACTAATGTTCCATCTACCTTCAAGAGAAAGCCATAAAAGGGCAGAAATTGCAAGAAAGGAACATTTTAATTAGAGGCACAATTGTCCTTAAAAGTTTTCCACTCAGAAGAAGCTAGTACTGCCCACACATTTTATAGTCAAACAAGACCTTCTTAGATCACCACAGAATTTCATTCTTTGCTTATGTGGGAACTGTGTTTGCACCAATGAGCTCAGGGTATGGACAAAGGCTTGCATCCAGAGCCCTTCTCATCCAAAAAGCTAACCAAAAATGCTGCCTGTCTATGCCCCAGGGTGAGTAAATTGATGGACCAATCAGAGGTGGGAACAGGGTACAGGAGGGACAGTCTCCTCCTTTGTCTGCTTCCTGGATGTAATCTTAGGTCTTGCAATGCTTTAACATTTCCATCATCTGACTTCCCCATCCATCCACTCTTTATGTTCATATTTCTCCAGATGTGGACAGGCATTGGCCACCGTTTGGCACGGTGAGGAGGGATCTTTCTGACTGGCTTGTGAGTAGTGTAATGTTGTCATCATTTTTTGGCCAGCTTCTCTTATTTTATCTCCAATGTTTTTTGCAGATGGAAAAGATGTCAAGCTGGAGCACTCAACCCCGCCATAGTGGGCCCCCCATAATGAATCTGGAAGTGTGGCTTCCAAGCACGAGTCCAGCTTGGCCAGTGGCAGGTTTCCTCCCAGGTTGTAGGAATGAGCATGGCTCAATATGTGGCATACTATGAGTAGATTGTTTTAACTCTTGCTGCATTCCCAGGAGCTCCCAACATGTGGACTGGGGCTCATCTAAGCTGAAGCATGTTGCAATCCTGCACCAATGGTGATGATGACGGACGACAATGATGACAAAGAAGATCACAATCCCACCTTTTTCTCACTCTGGGACTCAAGGAGAGTTAGAAAAGTTAAAACAGATGTTGCTAGAAAGTTTTGTTGTTTGTCACTGTGTGCTTTCAAGTCATTTCCAACTTACGATGACCCTAAGGTGAACCTATCATGCGGTTTTCTTGGGCTGAAAGTGTGTGATGTGCCCATGGTCACTTGGTGTCTTTCCATTACTGAATGGGGGATGGAACCCTGGTCTCCAGCATCGTAGTCTCATGCTCAAACCACTACACCATGCTGAAAATTTACATAATGTAAAATTCAAAATATAACTGAACTATCAATAAAATTAAAAGCAGATAATAGCCCATGAATGAGAAGAACAGCAAATAGAAACCCAAATAACATGGCACATGAAAGGCCCTTTGCCCTGAGCAGTCAAGCCCTCAAAGGTCTGCCAAAACAAGTCTTCACCTGCCTCTGAAATGACAGCAAGGAGGGTACCACCCTAACCTCTCTAAGAAGGGAGCTCCAAAGTGTGAGAGCAGCCATTGAGAAAGCCCTCTCCCATGTTCCCACCAGATGTACTTCCAAGAGTGATGGGACAGACAGAAGGGCCTCCCCAGAAGATCTCAAGACACAGGCAGGCTCATGTAAGAAGATAAAGTCCTTCAAATAACCTTGAGAAAACCTATGTCGAACTTGCTGGTGAAGCTACAGCCAGAATTTAAGCCAGTGGATCTTAACTTGGGGTCCACGGAACCCTGGGGGTCCACTTTCTTTTCAACAGCAGCAGCAGCAACAACAACAGGGATGTGGCAGAGGCATATGCATGTGCAAGTGCCAGTCCTACTCTGTTTGCAAACAAGGGAGCAGTTTGGGTGCATGGACACACCTGCAGCCATGTCCTTCAACATCCACAGCCCCTGCTGCCACAATCTCTGACAAAAAGGATTTGAATTCTAGTCTCCAGAAGGCTTAAAATAAATAAACAAATATTTGAACATTTAAATAGATATTTGAAAATTTAAACCTAAATTTAAATATTTAAATCTTGAGTTATGTCTTGAGGATCCCTGGCAACAAATTATATTTATGGGGAGTCCCTAGTAAAGAAAATGTTAAAAACAAACAAACACTGGTTTAAGCCATTTCTGTCTCTGTGCTTTGTTCACTTGACTACTCCCGACCCCAACTGGCACAGCTGGTATAATCAAATCAAGACAAGCAAAAAATAGAATGCAACAGGTTGTGTATGATGTTGGCAGAGTTCTCCAAAAGAATTTAGTAAATTCCAGACTAGGGATGGAAACTGTTTTTGTTGGGAGTTGAAACTCTCAATGAAAATACCCATTTTTCATCAGACAAAGCTGACCCTGCCTTGGAAATCGGGACATTGGCGAGGCTCACAATGCATTCTAGGGAAATGAAATACATAGGAAAACATGCATATATAAAATGAGAATGGTCAAAACGTGTGTGGTTGGAGAGTGTACACAAGCAAGCTTTAGTCAGTGAGAGAAATGCGTACAAAGGAGCATCAAAAAAACATATGAAAAATGCATGTAAATTTCCATTTTGAAAGAACAAAACTGTCTTGCAACCTAGTAGGAAGAAAGTAGAAGACCAGAATGCAGGTGGCATTGTCGTCACCGTGAACTGGCCCGGCTTCGGAAGATATTAGATATTGTTTGATATCATAATTTGGTCTCATTTTGCCACCCTTGACCAAATGTTTGTGAGGCCCCCGAACAAGCACATTGCTAGGCATGGCCCTTAATTGCTGAACTTTCCTTTCTCCACCTAGGCAAGCCAGACTCAGACAGATCTTGCTTTAGGAGACCCCCTTAGACAAACACCTCATTAAAGATGCATGCTACTACAAAGAACCCCCTGCCCCGAGCAGGTAACTTGACTAGCTAAATGCGTAACCATCCAAGCAAGCTGCATCTGCATACTGGCCATTCCATTGTCAATTTAGACTTAACCCCATCATGCTAAATTCTGACCTTTTGGAGACATTGTCTCGCGCCCAAACCTCATTGTTCTCATTGTTCTCTCCCAAGACTAGTCTATGGTCATCCTTTCCCTGTAAAACCCCCCAGTTCCGAGAGCTCTGAACTTCCATCAAGCCTTGCTGCCGCTTTGCCTGGGTGAGCCTTCCCCTCAGCTCCAGTAGCTGAGACCGCAGCAACCTTGGATCGCTCCCGAGTTCCAGATCGCCTTGCTACTGTTTTGCCCGGCGAGCTCCCCTCAGCGAACCACGCTGAACTTCTTCTCTCCATCTGCAACTTCTTCAGGACTAGGAGAAAGGTGTCGTATCATCCATTTCCCCCAAAAAACTCTCATTTCTTATTTCTTAGATAGCTGTGTGGTTGTGTTGTCTTAAGTGTTTGTTTGTTCTTAATAAAACATCATTTTTGCTATTTTAAAACTGTCTGACTGTTTGACTGACCTGACCCTGTAGACATTGGGTAAAAGATTCCGCTGCGTTGCCCTGCCTCTTGTTTTGCTAACTTGTGCTCTGAGCTGATTTTCCCCACTTTTATTTTGAGCACATTTGGAGTCCCTCACGGGACCCCCAGTAAACAGGGTAACAGCATTTGGAGAAACACAAGGAAATAAAAAATGAGAGTTTTTCTATGTCCCTCTTAGGGTTGTGAAATTCCAGAGCCTGGCCCTGAGTTTCTAGTTTTTGTGTTCCAGGAGGAGATGAGGGTACAAATTCTCCAGTTCTAGTGTGCTCAGCTCTAACCACGATGAAAGGAGAAAGACAGTGTATTCCTTTAGAAAACCAACCTCTGTATGTTAACAGCTCTGAATGCAGATTGGATTGGGGAATATGGGCAAAAGTTACAGGTACTGGACAACATGATTTGGGGAATTAGAGACACAGGATCTCAAATTCGTGTGTATTTCAACCGCATCTAATTCCTAAGGTAAGGTAAGGTAATTCCTAAGGTATTTCTAAAAAGTATTACCTATGAGAGAATAAAATCCCAGGGAATGCCGGGTAGATACGCTAGTTCTTTATATTCTTTTTCATGAGGTTCTTTTTATTTTACTTGTTCAAGCGTGTTCTTTTCAAGACTAAATTGAAATGCCACTTGAGCCTGAGCAGCAGGCAACATAAAGAGCCTCTTTCTGGCATGTATTTTTCCCAGAAGAAATCTCTTTTCCCCCACAATCATAGATAAATATAGTCCACCATCTGTGCCTTTTCTGTTGAAATACACTGAGGGGCAAGGGGGTTGCTGTCAAAGGCACAGTGCCCTGTAGGTGTGTGCCATTGCTCCATATGGCACAACAGACACAGGGGAAGGAAGGTCAGATCTTCTTGTTCCTCTGATTATGTGAGGGAATGCATGCTACCTTTGTCATACAGAAGTCTCAGCGATAATGCCTGGAAATGGACAAAAGCACCCATGCAGGAACTAGGCAGTCAGACAGAGAACAAACAAATGCACTTTGCATCAATTTTTGTGGCTATTTTTGGAGACGCACCTATTGCCTTGAATAGGAACAATTTTGCAAGATCTGCGGCCATAAATGAAACAGGAAGGAAATATCCGGGAAACTCACCTGAAAAGGTTTGATTCGATGCCGAAACAGGTTGTAATCTTGGATTGCCACTTCAATATCGCCGTCTGCCAAATTCAGGACCTGAATGTAACTTTCCTTCGGAACTAGCGCTGGCATAGCATTTTCCTAATTAAAACAAGGAATATGCCAACAAACACAATCATAATGATTTAATTAACTGCAGCTATTATTGATCCAGCTTGCCCCAGACCAGCTTCCAACAACATACACATTTATTTTTGTAGCCATATCAGAGCCTGCAATGTTGATGTCTTTTGAAACATGTATTTGGCAGCCAGTAGCATGAAACAAATCCAGCAAAGTATGTTATCTCAACCTCTTCACGTGCAGCTACTTGGTGCTTACCTCTATCTTGAGTTCTACAATAGCTGCAGCTGCGAACGCCAGGGCCGCAAGGATCATCCCGGTCGCCATCTTTTTAATGGGCCTGACAGTAAATAAATTACAAATTTAATCACAAAATGCAGTAATTTAAAATGAACCACATCCATTGTCACAAATGGAAGATCACTTCCAATTAAGCCATATTAACAGGTATCATTTCTGTTATGTACTACTGAATCCGCCAGTCTTTTAATGTAAAGCCTCCATGCGAAATTATTATGAGGCTATAACCAAAGCCCTTTCAAAGTTATTTTTTTTAAAAAAAAATGTTCAGCACTTGCAAGTTTCATATTATCTTCCTCTTTAGCTCTTCTAAGAGGGAATATTGTTTGGCATTTAGTTAATGTGTGAGGTGGAGGAAAGTACCACTGATGATCTATCTCCAACTCCCTTTGGGGGAGACAGAAAAATTGCCTCAGGGTTATTGAACTACAAGAGCTGAAAGGATGTAAGAAATAAATTGCACATTTCCCAAAGCTCCTATCATGACTGATATTTTCAAGTAGGATGCTGTTCATGAATATCCTAAATGAGGTGAAGGGCAGGTTAGGAGAGTTTTTCAATTGGTGAAGACACCCCATCCTTGCTGAAAAATACTTGGGGAATAGAAATACTGGGGCTGCCCCAATAAAGATGGTGAAGACTGGGGGCTATAGACATATGCAGCCCCCTTGATTTAAGGGAATATTTAAGAGATGAGAGACAATTTCCTTGATTCTTTTTACTGTCTGAGAGCTAAAAAGAAATTCAAGTTATCAAAGTTTGAACTGATATTTAATAGACTTAGATATTTTAGACCCACAAGAATGCTCATGTTTCTGCTTGAATTTACATTCTCCTTTAAAAAATTGGATCTGTACTTTTGTGCAAGGCTTTGTTATTCAGATACTTACGTGAAATTAAACTTGCACAGGTTTATCAAGGGGTACAGTCCAAAGTCAAACATTGGGATGAAGACGAGGATCAAGAGAGGATTTAAGAACTGAAAGATCAAAAAACACACATGAGATTAGCAATTAACAATTATTAAGGCTTTGTTCCTAAACACAGTTAGTAGAGAAGAAACCCTGTTGCGCCCAGGAGCCACTTTAAAATATAGAAGGAATTGCACTGTGCATTGATTCAGAACCATTAGTGACAAACAATAAGGAAGGAGACAGGTCAAAGCCTGGTTTTAAGATCCTTGAAGTACTTCATGCTTGAGGAGTTTGTCCTGCTTTTAGATATATGTCAGGGGTGTACATTCATTTAATCGCAAATGAATAATTAAACCATGAGACTCGTTCAGTGTAACTTTCATTTCTGACGGAACTTAAAGCCATGAGTAATGAATGGTAAAAATGGGTTCACTTTTGTTGTCCCCATTAGTAGCCATTTCGCACTCATTTGGGGTTGGGAAGACTTATTTTTTCCAGTTGATTTGGGAGCTGTTACCTGTTACCCAACATACTATGTCCCAAGAATATTTTGACTGTTGTGTCAATCCAGACATTCTGGCACAGGGAGGATGCAGCCACTAGATGGGACTGGTGTTTGTTGTAGAAATCACCATTTCCTCACTCCTTTTCCCCAGTGTTCCAGAATGAGGTAATCTCCAGGCAATTCTGAGAAACAAAATGTCAGTTGCCATGAGACAACCATCTTTGCTGTCAGCAGGTTAAGCAGTAGCAGCCTCAGCAAACAAACCGGTGGGCTAAAAAGGAAGCATGAACAATGAAGATGAATGGACTTTGACTGACTGGCCAGCTGAAAACAATAACAGCAAATGTAATTTAAATAGAATTGCCATATCAGGACTTGAAACCCAGCAATGACCCTTAGTAAGATTACAGGAGGCAGGCCTTGGTGATATTACAAGGGCAATGTTATGAGTTTCCCAATGGCTCAGGGTAGTGGAACCGCCTGCTGCTGTGAGGCAAGAGGCCACGTGATGGCACCAGTGCTGTTGGTAGGGCCTCCCAGATGGGCTTTTGCTTAGGAGCAGACTAAATGTGCCAAACTGTTACTGGACAGTAGCAGTAGTGGGATCGTGTGTGACACTGGCAGAAGATCTCTCAGAGACAATGGCAGTGGCATCATAGCTAACATTTGTTAGTTCTGCACAGAAGGAGGCACTGCTGTTACCCTGTGAATTGGGGGTCCCGGGAGGGGCACCCAAACAGCCAAACAACAACAAGCAAAGATGGGGAAATTAACTGGAGCACTCTCTTGGCTAACGAGAGGTAGGGTAACTTAATGGAGATTTTTTACCCTATGTCTACAGCGTCAGGTCAGTGAGCAGTCAGGCAGTTCAAAATAGCAATAAGATTTATTTAACAATATCAAGAACAACACAACCACACTCCTAACTAGAAAAGGAAAATAGAGTTCAAGGGGAATGGGTGATATGCCACCTTTCCTGCAGTTCTGGGAAAGCCGATTGTAGAAGAGGAAACCCGGCGTGGCGGCCAAGGGGAATTCGCTGAACTGAGTGGCAGCAAGGCAGAGTAGAAGTCCAGAGTGATCCGGCGAGAGTTCCAAAGAGCTCTCAGAACTGGGGGTTTTTATCAGGGAAAGAACGACCGTAGGCTAGTCTGGTCTTGGACGAAAACAATAAGTTTTGGGTTGGAGACAATGCCTCCGAAAGGTCAGAATTTACATGATTGAGTTATGTTCCGAATCGACAATAGTATGGCTGGTATGTAAATGAACTAGCTCAGCAGTTAAGCACTTAGTTCGCCAGGGTGCCCTCTCAGGGCAGAGGGTCTCTTTGTTTAATGAAGGTGTTTGTTTTGGGAGGTCCCCTAAAGCAGATCTGGCAATCTCTAGCTTGGTTTGGTGTGAGCAACAAATAGCAGCCATGCCTAGCTTCGTGCTTGTTTGGTGGCCTCACAAACACTCGGCTGGCGGCGGAACAGGGCTGAATTATGATATCAAAATGATATCTTTGGCTCACCAAAGGCCAGGCCAGTACATGGTGGTAACACTGGTAAACGCTTTCTGAATGTCTTTTACCAGTAGAACTCTATGACGAGACAATCCAAAATCAAACAAGAGATAGGGCCAGAAGATGAAACCCCCAGGTCAGATGGCACTCAGTGAGCTACCTGTGTAGAGCAATGGACAACTTGGAGTAGCACCATGGCTAATGATAACAGAACTCAAACCAACAGCTGTTGATATGCTTAGAGGTGAAAGGAAAGTCTGAAGCTGCACAGCAAGTATGACAGGAACACAGAATGTCAGAAGCATGAACTGGGGAAGCTAGACATAGTAAAACAAGAAATGAAACAAAATACCTGGAGTGAGCAAGCTAAAGTGGACAGAAATGGGACATTTGAGTCACATAATTACACAGTGTTTTACTGAGGAAATGAAAATAAAAATCTAAGAAGAAATGAGGTGGTATTAATAGTGAGAGGACATATAGCAAAAGCAGTCAAAGTATATCGTGCAAAGTCAGATAAATCGATATCAGTAAGACTTCAGAAAAAGCCCATCAATATGCCTTCAGTCCAAGTTTATGCTCCAACTACAGAGGCAGAAGAAGGAGAAATTTAAAGATTTTGTGCTGGGGTCTAGGAGGAAATTGTTTACACACCAAAATAGGACTTCTTATTAATTACAGGCAATTGGAATGCAAAAGGAGGAAACAGAGCAGAATCGAAGATTGTAGAAAAAATCAGCCTTTCAAGAAACGAAGTAGGAAAGCAGCTGATTGAATTTCATAAGGTCAACAATCTGTTCATTGCAAACACATTCTTCAAGCAACCAAAGAGGTTACTATAAACATGGACATCATGAGCAGATTGTGACACAAACCATGAACTTCTGCTATAAAAGAATTTGAGTAAAGATAAAGGAGAACACTATACCAACCATCATTCCAAAATATGACCTGTAGAACATTTCTTTAGAATTGAACTATAATGTGAAAAAACAGATTAAGCCTAGTTGACTGGGATCCAGAAAAACTCTAGATTGAAGCCAGGGGAATTGTCAGGGAGGAATGTAAAAAGACATTATCTGCAGATAAAAACAAAGCAAAGCCTGAATGGATGTGAGACAAAACTGTGCAAGCAGTTAAGGACAGATGAAAAGCAAAAGAAAAGGTGGCAGAGATAGAAACAGAACCCTGACTGCAACTGATGTGTGCAGGGACAAGGAGAACTACTATAATAATTAATACGGAAAAATAGAAGATGATAAGGACTGTATAAAAGAGATGAAAGGGTGACATATTCACTCAAGGAAGAGCCATATGAAAATAAACCTACAATTTTAGGCAGTGAAATAGAAGCTGTACTCAGAGTATTTGGGAGAAATATATTACGAGGAACAGATGGCATACTAATAGATATGTTTCAAGCTACAGAGACAGAATCTACTCTAGTTCTAACTAAAATTAGTTGGCAGATATGGAAGAGAAGAATGGACCAGAGATTGGAAATGCTCCATATACATTCCAGTCCCCATGAAAAGGAGATACCATGGATTGTAATAACCACAGAACTGTTGCATTAATTTTCCAAGCAAGCAAAGTGATGCTAAAAATTCTACAATGAAGACTTTTGCCATGTATGGAGCAAGAAATGCTGGATGTCCAAGCTGTGTTCAGGAAAGGAAGAAGCACTTGGGATTATATTGTAAACATACATTGGTTAATGGAACAAACAAACAAAATTCAGAAGAAAATTAGCCTGTGCTTTATAGATTACTAGTATATTTACCTGGCGTTGCCTGGGATTTTATTTTCTCATAGGTAATAATTGTTAGAAATACCTTAGGAATTAGATGCAGTTGAAATACACTGTTTTGAGACCCTTTGTCTCTAATTCCCCAATCTGTCTTATCCAGTACGTGTAACTTTTGCCCATATTCCCCAATCCACTCTGCACTCAGAGTTATTAACATAGAGAGTTTGGGCTCCTGAGGGAATACACTGCCCTCCTTCTTGCTAATAGGTCTCATTTCCATAGCAACCGGCCTGAGCATTCTGGTTAAGAATTCTAAAGGCTCCTCCCTGAATTGCCAACTCCAGGATTCCATAGAATCTTCACAATCAACCAATCATATGAAGTCTTCACCTCTCTGACACGGACAAAAAGACAAGCTCAGTCACAAACTTTGACTTTTATACAGTAGATAGCAAAGCCTTTAATTGTGCAGACCATGCAACTGTATGGACTGCTCTTCAAAAAATGGGGGTGCCACAACATTTGATTGTCCTAATGCATAACCTATACTCAAGACAAGTGGCAACTGTCAGGACAGAATACAGAAAAATGAAATGGTTTCCAACGGGAAGGGAAGTTAGGCAAGGCTGCATTTTGTCATCTTTTTAATTGGTACACTGAATGTATCATATGTAAAGCAGGATAAGACTCAGAGGAAGGAGGCATAAAAACTGCAGAAAGGAAAATCGACAATTTAAGATATGCAGACAACACCAAACAGCAAATATTTGGAATGATTACTGAAGAAAGTCAAGGAAGAAGATGCAACGGCAAGTTTCCAGTGGAACATGAAGAAAACAAAAATAACGACTACAGATGATTCACATAACCTTAAAATAGATGATGAAGACATTGAAATAAAGATTTTCCATACTTTTGCTCAATCATTAATCAGAACTGAAACTGCAGCCAAGAAATTAGAAGAGTAGGACTTTGAAGAGCTGTGAAGGAACTAGACAAGATCCTGAACTGTAAAGATATATCATTAAATACCAAAGTCAGGATTGTCCATGCCATTATATTTTCAATTTCTATATATGTTTGTGAAAGCTGGGCAATGAAGAAAGCTGATAGAAAGAAAATAAGCTCATCTGAAATGTGGTGCTGAAGAAGTCCTGTGGATACCATGGACTACTAAAAAGAGAAATGAAAGGGTCCTAGAGCAAATCAAGCCTGACCTCCCCCCAGAAGCCAAGATGACTAAACTGAGACTTTTGAACTTTGGTCATATCACAAGAAGACATGGCTCACTAGAAAAGACAATAATGCTTGATAAGGTAAAAAGCAGCAGGAAAAGAGGAAGACTGCCTTACAGATGGATAGACACGTCCCTGAATCCCTGAATCTGCAAGACTTGAGCAGGGTGGTTGAGGACGGGGTGACTTAATAGTAAGCACTGCTATCTTGTCTGGATTCAGTTTCAATTTGTTTTTCTTAATCCAGCCCATTATGTCCTCTGAGGATTCATTCAGAGGAGACATACTATCCTTAGCTGAGACTGATTTTGAAGGCATGGAATATATATTTCAGTGTCATTGGTGTACTGATAACACCCCATGTCTCTGGAGGATCTCTCCCAATGGTTTCATGTAGATGTTAAAAAGCATTGGGGATATAATGGCACCTTGTGGTATGCCATATAACAGCTCCTTTTTGAGAAGCAGCTATCCCCAAGTATCACCACTTGGAATTTGCCTGAGAGGTAAGACTGGAACCACTTCAACACAGTTCCTCCAACTCCTCCACCCCCGAGTTCCAGAAGGCTACCATGGTCGATTGTACTGAATGCCACCGAGAGGTCTAAAAGCATCAACAGGGACACACTCTCTCTGTCAGTGTTAAGATGGAGATAATCAACTAAGGCACAGCAGTCTCAACTCCATATCCTGCTCTGAAACCAGTTGGAAATGGCTCAATGAAGTGTGCATCATCCAAGATGAACTGCAGTTGGAAGGCAACTGCCTTCTCAATTACCTTGCCCCAGAAAAAAAGATTAGATACTTATCTATAATTATTAAGGTGCTGGGGATCCAGGGAGGGCTTTTTCAAGAGTGGTCTAATCACTGCCTCTTTTAAACAGAATGGAAGGTTCTTCTCCCTGAGAGATGCATTAATAATACGTTGTATTTGAAGTCTAATTGCATCTCCTCCTTGGATTACCAGCCAAGATGGACAGGGATTGAGAAAACAAGTTGTCCTGCTTACTTGTCTCAGCAGCACTCACCAATTCAAACTGATCCAGTATATTGAATGAAAAACCAAAGCAAAAGGAACTTTTATTAATAAGAAATGAGGAGAAAATCTTTTATGTTCCTGATACCCACTTCATCAACTTGACCATCTTATTGACAACTGCTGCTGCCAAAATGACAGAATACAGTCTATCATTATGTATTTGAAGTTGTTGATCAATTAGCAGTGTGATCCTACGTTCAGAAGTAAGTGTCATTGCTTTCAGTCGGACATACTTCCTGGTCAGTGTGCATAGGGGTTGTTGTCTAAATTATCGGGTGCTGCAAATCAATGGGTGTAGAGACAGCATGGAAACAGGTATTAGTGGTAGTCATTGGCCTACCTGCATCTGGTCAGGCTGAAGGACAAATCCTCCCTGAAATATAGTGACATTGAAACCAGTTAGCAAACAAAATAAAGCAACCGTGGCAGAACCAACATCAGTGAAGCAGACAGCAAACACATTGGCTGCATGTTGGGGGTGGGGAGAGATTCTGAGCAAATGAAGTAACTTCCCAGTGGCTAAGCATTTCATTTTTTTTAATGCTTGACTCCACACTCTCCTTGACAGGAAAGGAGCAATGTTTGAGAAGCAAGTCATCTGCAGGACATAACAACAAAATCGCTAGCAGAAAATATTATTGTTATCACTAGCTCCAGTTCTCTTTGGACAGCCCCACTAGGGACCAGGAACACACAGAGAGAAACAGAGATTGTTTAAAAAATGGACTGTATGCACTTATGAATCAGGTAATATAAAATGAGCCTCTTTCTAATGTTAAATAATTTTCTGTTGGAACTCTGCCATCAAACCTGTTCTAGCCAATATTCTGATCATAGGAGAAATGGAATTAATCTGAGGTGCGTTTATTATGTACACACAATAGCAGAAGGACCTGAATGAAATCTTTATGCTCTTCCTTATCACCATTATGTTTTCTTGCACATTCTCCTTCTCCTCTTGGTCAGAAGGAGATCTTGGGCCAACAGTAACACCAAGATTCGGGGTTGTTCTATATATCCCTCAGGAAAAAAAACCATCGATTTACACATGGGTTCTCCTCCTACAGATAATACCACAATTCTAACACAGTTCCTTTAAGAGGTAGGGAAGGCAGTGAAGTATTGAGGAGGGAATATATTGGATATGGCTCTGATTTCAAACCACCACTCGACTATGAAGCTCACTGGGTGGCCGTGGACAAGTAGTTAACTCTCGGTCTAATCCACCTCACTGGAAAGTTGGGAGCATGACAAGAGGAAAACAAGGGACATGAGTAAATATGAACCTACAAAGCTGCCTAGTACAGAATCAGACCATTGTTCCATCTCTCCTGCCCTGACAGATCCCTTTTCCACCTCTGTTAACTGGAGACTCGTTTTTTTAAGAGGAAGTATCAGGCACTGAGCCTGAGACCTCACACTTAAAAAGCAGATGTACTAGAAAATTAGTGCTACTTAACTGTCATTTAGAGCTTAGAAAAGTTGTTTTTTAGACTATAGTTCCCAGAATCCTCTCATCAGCATGGTTATGTGGTTGGAGATTATGGGAGTTATAGTCTAAAATGTACTTTTGCTAGGCTTTGCTGGTAGTGGTGATGGTGCTGCTGCTGCTATTATTACTACTATTATTCTAATAAAGGAGGTCTGAAGACCAAGTGAAAAGACTTTAGGAACTCTGGGAAACTTATTGAGCCAATGCATATTAGATGTCTGGGGATGCTTTCAGTTTCTGTCCATTTTTGTATTTTATTGCTCTCACCTCCTGCAATTATGATTCACAGGCATTATGATTATAATTATTGTCTCTTCAAAGATGTACTTATTTTTAAATCAATAGAAGGGTGACCCTTATTACACTGCAAGCCCATCATTTAAACCACCAGTTTCAATTTTCAAAAAGAAGAAATATCACTATCTTAAATAAATCTCATCCACTTACAAAATCAGCATTCATTTTAGTGGCTTGTAGTGTCCACCTAGAACCCTAAGGGAAAGAGAACAGATAGCGATGAATCCTAGAGTCTACCATGCATGAAAGATAAATGGATCATAGAATCATAGAATCATAGAGTTGGAAGAGACCACACGGGCCATCCAGTCCAACCCCCTGCTATGCAGGAACACCCTCAAAGCACTCCCGACAGATGGCCATCCAGCCTCTGCTTAAAAACCTCCAAAGAAGGAGATTCCACTACACTCCAAGGCAGCATATTCCACTGCCGGACAGCCCTGACTGTCAGGAAGTTCTTCCTGAGGTTCAGGTGGAATCTCCTTTCCTGCAGCTTGAATCCATTGCTCCTTGTCCTGGTCTCTGGAACAGCAGAAAACAAGCCCTCTCCTTCCTCTACATGGCATCCCTTCAAATATTTAAACATAGCTATCATGTCCCGCCTTAACCTTCTCTTCTGCAGACTAAACATACCCAGCTCTCTAAGTCTATCCTCAAAGGGCATGGCTTCCAGGCCTCTCACCATTTTGGTCGCCCTTCTCTGGACTTGCTCCAGCTTGACCATGTCCTTCTTGAACTGGGGTGCCCAGAACTGGACACAGTATTCAAGATGAGGTCTAACCAAAGCAGAGTAGAGTGATACCAGTACCTCCCTTGATCTAGACACCACACTTCTATTGATGCAACTGAGAATTGCATTGGCTTTCTAGGCTGCCGCATCATACTCCCGACTCATGTTCAGCTTGTAATCATGTAAGAACTGTCTGAAAATATGGACAATTGTGTGTATGATCTGTTCTGTTCCCCAAAAACAGAAAAAAAGGATAAATTGCAGATAAGTGCATAGGTGAGCAGATTTAATTTTCAAAGAGATAGCCATGTTAGTCTGTTTCAACATGGAAAGAACGGGGTGGGAAAGGAATCTAGCAACTGACTAATCAGTCTTGAAGGTATTGCTACATTCCTTCTCCCCATTCCCCTTTTAGATTTTTTTAATAGTGATCAAAACAACAATAATAAGAATATCATCAGTCATTCTCTTTAACTTTTGTTTTTTAACTAGAGATGGGCCAACCGAGTCCTCGAATCCTGGGTAAGGATTTGATATTCCCGAATCCGAATCCTTGTGCCAAAATAGGCAGACCGAATCTTTCGAATCTGCCCACTAAATAGATTGTTGGAGACCAGGACACCTGAAAACCGGGGAGATCGGGACACCTGAAAACTAGGGAGACTGGGATGCATGAAAACCTGGGAGACCGGAATGCCTGAAAACCTGGGGAATTATACATACAAGGGAAGATAGTAAGTAGGTGAGGTTTTCACTTGGAGTAATAATGTCCTTTGCTAACAATTTCACAAATTACATCTGAGCTTGTATTCTAAGATATTTAAATTGAACATTTCATATTTAAATTCAGTACATGACTGGAAGCTACAGGCTTGAGATTTCAAGGACAGCTGAAACATTCCTTTGCAGAGCTCCCTTCCAAACCATTTTCAGACACAATTCTGGGGTTTGGAGTTTTACCAGGTGTCACAGCCTTCTTTGCCAAAGTGTATTGGTGCATCATCAAACTACAAACCCCACGATGCCAGAAGGAGCTATGCAAAGCAAAGCCAGTTTTGACCTGGATTATCTCTCTACTGTAGCATGTGGCCCTGTTTACACAGGCAGGAAAATGTGAGATTAATCCACATTTTCCTGCCTGTGTAGAAAGGGCCTTCGTGTCATCTGCAATCTAGGGAGATTCTGAGGCAAAATTAGGACAATTGTCTTGGCCAGATTTCTTCATAGAGAGATTTGCCCTTGCCTAAGCTTTTGCTAAGGCTGAGAGAGTGTGTCTTGCACAAGATTATCCTTCTCTCTCTTACTTTTTAAACTCTCTTTTAAAAAAGGATTCAAAAGATTCAAGATTCGTGAGATTCATGGATTCCCAGAACCTTCCAGGGATTTGGATCTGGAAAATTCTAGATTCATTCATCCCTGTTTTTAACAGTTAATGATGAAGACTGTTAGAATCTGCAGCTCTACAATATCTGGATGACTGCACAATTCCCATCCTTGCTTAAGTAAAACAGAAGCAAAATATGTCCACTGTACATGTACATTATTCAGCTTGAACTGCCACAAAATGAAAACAAAGATTTTCCATGGTGCACAAATTCAGCTTTTAATCTTGATGGTGTTGACTAACATGTGGGTTTCCCCAAAAGCTGTTTAAAACACACACACACAAAGTCAACATTCAAATAGCAAAATGCTACATGCAATTCTTCATCCCAAAAATCACACACTGACTTCCCCTTGGCAAGTCTTTGGTTATTTTAGCACAATCATATAAAGTACAGCCTTTCCAATATTTACACAAGTCTGATTCTAGCTCATATGTTATGAGATTATTATAAGTTACATACAGCTATATCTTAAAATTTTAAAGTCATTCTGCTATCTTTGATCTTAGTATATTAAATAACAATGATAATAATAATACTTGGACACATTGAGCAAGCAAAATAGTTTACAAGAGACAGTAAAATTGTTTGACATTAGTCTTTCTACTTATGGATTGCGAATAATCTATAGTCTATAATATCGGAAGTAAAATGTGGTTTTGGAGGAAGTTACTCACAAAAGTGACTCCCTCTGAGTCTCACTGGGACCCCAAAATCAGAGCTGTAATGTGCAGTGAATCATAGTATCATAGAATCATAGAAATGTAGAGTTGGAAGAGATCCCAGGGGCCATCCAATCCAACCCCCTGCCATGAGAAACATCCTCAAAGCACTCCCAACGGATGGCCATCCAGCCTCTGCTTAAAAGACTCCAAGGAAGGAGACTCCACTACACTCCAAGGCAGCCTATTCCACTGCCGGACAGCCCTGACCATCAGAAAGTTCTTCGTGAGATTCAAGTGGAATCTCCTTTTCTGTAGCTTGAATCCATTGCTCCTTGTCCTGTTCTCTGGAGCAGCAGAAAACAAGCCCTCGCCCTCCTCTACATGGCATCCCTTCAAATATTTAAACATGGCTATCATGTCCCCTCTTAACCTTCTCTTCTGCAGACTAAACATACCCAGCTCTCTAAGTCTATCCTCATAGGGCATGGCTTCCAGGCCCCTCACCATTTTGGTCGCCCTTCTCTGGACTTGCTCCAGCTTGACCATGTCCTTCTTGAACTGGGGTGCCCAGAACTGGACACAGTATTCAAGATGAGGTCTAACCAAAGCAGAGCAGAGTGGTACCAGTACCTCCCTCGATCTAGACACCATACTCCTATTGATGCAACCGAGAACTGCATTGGCTTTCTTGGCTGCTGCATCACACTGCTGACTCATGTTCAGCTTGTGGTCTATTAAAACTCCTAGATCCCTTTCACATGTACTGCTATCCAGCCACATGTCCCCCATCCTATATTTCTGTATTCATACAAGCATTATACCATACTTGGTGCTGGGATACATTACCTGCTGATCAAAGAGAGCCCAGAACATTGGCAGAGGGATAAACAGGAAGAGGACCCGTGTCACCATTTTAACTTCAGTGATCAGCTGTTTCTGAGAAGAGCAATGCAGAAATGAAAGTTAGAAAGAGCAAGAAGAAATAACAGGGAAGGATAGCAGGCAATAATCTTAGCTCTATCGCTGTCCTACTATAAATAATAAAGTCATCTTCATTTCATCTGCCTTCTTGGGCCACTTAGTTCCAATACAAATCGATCACCTGGATTTCCATCATGGCCTGTCATCACTTCTTTCTGACAAATTAAGTTACTCCCTCATGGCAGTCCATGCTTATGGCCCTGCTCACAGGAAAATTGTAACAATGTGTAAAAATATTTCAGGTAAAGTTTTTTAAACTTACCGAAAATTTTTCTGAAGCCCAGTCTAACCAGTGTTCCCTTTTAGGTATGTGCTGGGAACGATTTTTGATCCGGTTTGTCAATGCAAACTATGGGAAGAGAATCGTGAGGGATGGGTCACATGTTTTATCCAATACTGTTGGGTAATGAAATAGTCCACTAATGAATTGAACCAGCATCACATGCTATTCTCAGCACCAAGAAGATGTAGCGTGCATCTACGGTTATAGTTTTATATACACGGTTATAGCTGTCTAATACCACTTTTACTGCCATTGCTCTATGCTATTAACCCTAGGATTTGTAGTTTGCTGTAGGGATGGAAAGAATATCTGTCATAATTCATTTCCTACTCCCTCCCTCAAAAAGCTTTCCCGCCACTCAGGAAACCCAGAAGAAAAACATAATGGTGATAATTTTACCCAGTTCTCATCTGGTATTGGCACATTCCATAGTTTTTCAGGAAATTCTGCACAGAAATACATGTGGGTTCTTTGCATGATAATTATGGGCTTTTGTGTAAAAACGAACAAACAGAAAGGATAAATAACTGGTCACAGTGTTATTTGTAGAAAAAGCCATGATTATCACTCAAAAAATCTATGTGCTTTTCTGGGCAGGATAATGTCCTGAAACATTTTACAAAAGTGAGAATATCAGGTGGGAATTGTGCAGAAACATTTGTTTTCTCCACACTGGGGAGAAAACTACAGAAATTATTCATCCTCACTTGCAAGGATGAAAGAATTGAAAATTTACACCCTTGCTTTGGGGAGTTTCTTGGCATTCTCTCTTCCAGATATCCAGCTGCTCAGACTCCAGCTCTAGAAGATGTCTTTAATAAAGAATCCCATGTCCCTTTCCAAAGTACAAATCTATAGGTTGAGGGCCTCAGCAGTTAGGAGACATCAAGCTACTATAAGTTTGTAATGTAGACAGGAATCCAGCTAGGGAAATTGCCCCTCCTAGATGAGAATTCTTCACCCCAGTGAAAGTTTCCTTTAGTTCCTTCTAGCATTGCAGTAACAAAAAACCTGAATTGAACATTTAGAAATGCAGTTTAGGCATCCAGAGAAAAGGAGCAGACATAGATACCAAGGCAAACACAGAAAATGTAAGATGTCTAGGTGTGAACAACTGTCAGTCTCTCACTCTCTGCAATGCTAGACATTTGGGAAATGAAAGAAATTTCATTGGGGGAAGCAGAATTGTTATTTGGAGGAGAAATGCTCTCATTTTACCCACCATGCCGTAATTGCAACTCTGAAAGTAGAAACTCTCATGAGTCTACTCATGCAACCAAATGCTAAGGAAAAGAACATAATACAGGTGCCAGTCCCCTACATCTTGCTATCAATTATACTGCATCTTTTGGACATCCATGTAGCTGTGATGGCTAATGGGAACTCACAACAGAACCCTGAGAATGTCTACTCAGGAGCCAGTCCCAAAGCATTCACTGAGTCCAACTCCCGCCTAAGAGGATTGCAGCCTGAAAGACCCCTCCTCTAGTAAGCCATCCCAATCCATTTTTGAAAAGCCACCTTGAGCTAGCGGCTATCACCACATATTGTGTTAATGAATTCCATCAGATAATCATACATTAATGACTGTGCAAGAAAGTACTTCCTTTTGTCTGTAATTAATATAGTACCAATCAATTTCACTGAGTGACCCTGAACGTTAATATGCTGTTTGGAAGAGGAAGATATCATCTCCTCTTTTGTAATATTCATAACTTTGTAACTGTCCAATGTATGGCATCCCTGAATCTTCCCCCCCTCCTCCCCGAACTTAAAAAAGCCTTAAGGGGCTTACTGGCTAAATTGCCACAACGACCCCACCGCTGGTGTCAAGTAACTTTAATCAGGGTGATGAATAGTTAGAAGCTGAGTTGGAATTAGGAGGCCATTGAAATTGTTTTGGCCCAAAGTCCTCTGGTTTAATTCACGTAAGCGCTTATGCTCTGAGGACAAAAAGATTCATCTATATGGAAGTAGGGCCTTAATGGCTACTTAATGGCTACTTATGTTTATGTTCAATCTTGGAACCACCAGAGTTCAGGGCAAGTGACAAAAATGTGGGGATAATAATTGAGTATGGCAGGGAGGTAGAGAACAGGATTACACTCACAGCCTCTCCTCCTAACCTCAGACCAAGCCTTTTATATAGAGACCATAGCATGGAGATCTGGACTAGTACCAGTGGGCAAGGTTCCACTTTCTCCCCATGCACTAATTGCCCTGACATTTTAGTTTATCTCCATAGCAGGGCTTAGTCAAGTCTGAAGGAGGCCTGTGGGGAGTGCGATCTGGTTGCAGTTTGAAAGAAATGTGTTAACAGATAACAATGTTACCTGTAATACTGTATTCTTCATTTTGGTAACAAGGGGACTGTTGAAAAAGTCATGTGATGAATTGCTAATAATTTCCCTCCTCCATAATCTAGAGCATTTACTACTTACTTTAAAACAAGAGTGGGCAGCTTCTGTGGGTTTCTGGGCCAGTTGCGTAGGGATGGAGGGGTGACAGGGCTGTTTGCCCCAGGTGGCAAAGTTTGTGGGTTGTCTTGGCTGGTAGCCATGCCCCCTTGCCCCTGCGTGCCGTGGCCACAACCCCGTGTGCCACGGCCATGCCCCCACACACCGTGGCCCTGCCTCCTCCTGCCCCCTCTCCACACACTCCAAGCTCCACCGCTGCTCTGGGCCAGTTTTCCTTCGCCTACTGCTCTCTGGACAACACAGAGGCTGCCAAAAATGTTTTTAAAAAATTGGAGGAACACCCTCAAAGTGAGTGAAGTCCACTACTGGTTTTGAATTTTGTTACTGGCTGGAAGTCCATGACCAGTACTTGTAAATGTTGAACAGTGGAGCCTCCTCCTCCCCCCACCAAAAAGGCTCACCTGTTTTAAAAATTGAATCACTACTTCTGGAGGCTTCCACCAGAGGAAATTCACACACACGCACATACATGTATATATATTGCCCAGGAAAAAGGTGGTTTGAGGGAGTCTGGAGGGTCAGGGGACCAAAACAGCCTTGTGAGACCCAGTACAACCCCAGCTCCACACTTCACGAACCTCTGCTTTAAACATTGCTGGGGGCATTTTCAGGTTTTTTTTTTAAACAAACAAACAAACAAACAAACAAACAAACAAAGGATTTTGAAAGTAACACAGTGCATTACTCGTTATGAGCCAGCTGGGTGTAGTGGTTTGAGCATTGGACTACAACTTTGGAGATCTGGGTTCAAATCCTTGTTTGGTCTTAACAAACCTACTGAGTGACCTCAGGCAAATCACACTCAGCCTCAGAGGAAGGCAAAGGCAAATCTTCTCTGAACAGATCATGCAGAGAAAGCCCCATGATAGGTTCACCTTAGGGTCACAATAAGTCAGAAATGAATGGAAGGCACACAACAACAACAAATTAGTAAATCATTCTTTATTACAATGACAAAAAAAAAAGAAACCCCAAATGACTTAACAAGCAATACTAATGTGTTATTTTTTTAAAAGTCTCAAGCAATGAGTAACAAATTGAGAAAGGTGGGGAACATTTCAAGCTCAGCTTCTGTACATTCATCCTCTCATTTGCTTGACCCAGGTGGACCTATCTGGCAATGGTGCTGGCAAACAGCAAAAGTCTTCCAAAAGTGCACTGTGCAACTACGGGCTGCCATTTTGATTTCCCACAATTCCCTCAAGGTGATGCTACACCAGGATGCTACACTGCATGAAACTAGAACAGTAGATAGATACAGTTGACTGATGCAGCTCAAGGTGCTGGCAGACCTTTCTTTTTCTCTCTCTTTTAAAAGGAAACCAGAACAGGTGTCAGCAAGGCTAGAAGCTGCCTAACTACCAGCTGCTTAACTATGCCAGGTATAAGCCTTGTCTCTGCCACACTGGGTTTATGGCTGGCTTGAGATGAGACCATTTCTTACACATGTGCATACTAAACAGGACTGCATTTCATAGCTTTATCAGATAGATTAATTAATTCAAAAGTTTTTAATCAACTAAAACAATGCCTCCATTAAACAGATAGCACGCACACACACACACACATATATATATGTAGTAGGTATAGGGAGAGCAGTAAAGTTTTATTAGATTTTTCAAAGTGTCCGCAAATAACACACAACATATTACAACCCACCTCACTCTTCTTTCTCTAGACTCACTCACTACCCTTAACAACAAGCATTAAATACATGTTAACATAATCCTATAAAAACTTTGAATGGCAAGCACAATTTTAAACGGTGCACTCTCCACTGGTCTCTCTCATATAAAATGGAATATATGTTCTATGACACAGTAAGAGTATGCATTTTCTAAAAACAAAGGAAGGATGTTTCCAGCTTTAGAAATATTATTTTTACTTACATGCAAATTTATGCAAACATTGTTTGATTAAAGCTGCAATCCTATATGTGCTTTCCTGGAGGTAAATGCAGTTGAACTTATTGAGATTGATTTCTGAGTAGACATATGACTGTGGAGCACAACTTTCATTATTGTGTAGTTAACATTTCATAATGCTTAGCTCTAACACATATAATCACATATGTACCTGGAAATTACATTTTTGCAGTCTTAAAGCCATATATGAAAGGGATATCTAAAGAAGATACTCACCCAAATGCACTTACAAACTTCAAGTAAGATGTTTCCTTGTGGTGGAGTCTTTTTGTACATTCCATTCCCAGCAATAAACACAACTGTGAAAGAATGGTAAGAAGTGTATAAATATCCTTGGTACTGCACTGGTATAGGGTGGATTTCCATTTTGCACAAGACGGGGCCCTGTTTCCTTTAGACAACTCTTTACAAAGGTGATTCTGAAGGATGGACAGAATATGATTACTGAAGGAGCTGCAGTAGCATCAGGAACAACAAATCCATTTTTGGTTGACTTTTGAAAAGGAACAGTAGCATTTTGCTTGTGTGTTTTTCCCCTGACTGCTTCTGTGATGTACTTTTCAAAGAGCATTGTCAGAAGACTTCCAATAAACCCTCAAAACAAATAGAAAGGAACAGTGTGGTAAACAGCAAGCTTCTGGGTATGTTATTGAACGGAAGGGCAGGCAGCATGTTTCCTGCAACTTTATCTGCTGGCTGCAAGACCTTATTGCAGAATAAATGATATCAAAGCTGTGTATAGCAACTTGGATCAAGAGATTATAGAAAGCAGTCTGCATCAGACGCCATTGGTCTGTTTAGCTCTATATTCTCAATAGCAGTGGTTCTCCAGAGTTTCAGGCAAGAGACTAAGCCATTTCCACCTGGAGCTGCCGGGGATGATTCTACATGCCAGATATGCACTTCAGATATTCATATCAGCTTGCATGGAGGAAGATTTTTCTCATACAAACATAAGTTATTTGAGTCAATTTCTAGGGAGGAGGGCTTTTGTCTATTGGGCTTGGAAAAGTTACTTAGAAAAAAAAAGGTCTCCAAATCCCAAACCACAAAAATTTACCCCAACAGAGATAGTTTACATTTATCTTTTAAATCATTGCAAATCCATCTTGATATCATTCTATGTCTTGACATAGTTATTCTTCAATAACATAGAATTCATATTTGTCATAGTAATACCTAAATATTTCACCTGTTTCTCTATTTGAAAACCCTATCTGTCCATCAGTTGTAATTGCTCCTCTTTTCTCATATTCTTCATTAACATAATCATCCTGAAAATCAATGTTTTACATTGATTTTTTTGTTTATTTTCAGATTATGCTGATCCTGACTAATGATGAGTTATTTAAACAACGGCAGAGTGATTTACCAAAGTTCATATGGCAAGAGAAGAAACTGAGAGTAAAATATAAATTCTACAAGATGCAATATGAAGAGAGGGGCTGGAATTACCAGATTTGAAATTGTATTTTTCTCCATGATGTTTGGTTTCTCGAAAGACTGGATTGTCTTGATAAATAAGAGATTGTTGGATTTGGAAGGGTGTGAACTGAGGTTTGTCTGTCATGGTTATTTGTGAAGTGATAAAGCCAAAGTGAAAGCAGACATCAATAACCATTACATGAGACACACTTTGCTAAGAATATGGAACAGATACAAACCAAAGCAGAGATACAAACTCAAAATGCCTTTGTGGGTTTCTTTAAAAGAAGCTTTTTATAGTAAGGAAACAACAGAAAAGGAAAAAGGGGGCAGCTTACTGTTACCCTGATTTCTGGGGGTCCCTTGAGGGACACCTAAGTGTGCTCCAAATATTATGAAGTTGGGAATTAGCAAAGAGCACAAGCTAGCACTACGAGAGGTAGGGCAACATAGCGAGATCTTTTAACCAACGTCTACGGGGTCAGGCCGAGTCAAGGAGCAAACAGATGTAAATAATAATTGTTGTTTTATTGATATACAGTCAAACACGTGTATGCAACACACTCACACAGAGAACTATAGAAATAAAGGTAGGAGTTGGATAGAGGGATTTTGAGAGGAGGTTTGGTATGGGAAATACTGCACCTGTCCTGAAGCCCGGAAAATCTGAAGGAAAAGGTCCGTTGAAGTAGAGTTCTCAGCATGGGGAGCTGAGGGGAAGGCTCGTCGAATGAAGCAACAGCAAGGTGGGATGGAAGCCAAGAGCGATCCGAGGAAGCGCTCAAAGTCAGGGGGTCTTATAGGGGAAAATGTGGCCGCAGGCTAGTCCGTTCTCGGGGATAACAATGACCTCCGAAAGGTCAGTGATATACATGATTGGGTTATGACAGCGTTGTCAATAGAGTAGCCAGTATGCAAACGCGGAGTGCTTGATAAGTGAGTATTCGGCTCGTCAAGCTGCCTGCTCGGGGCAGGGAGTCCTTTGTAAGTAGCGTGCATACATAATGTGGTACTTGCCTTGAGGTCTCCTAAAGAGGCAGTCTGGCTATTTCTGGCCTGCCTGTATTAGTTTGGAATATTTCAGCGATTTGTGGTCGTGCCTGTATGCTTGCTTGTCCGGGGGCCTCGCAAGCATGTGGAGAGGAATGGGTAAAGAAGGCCAAATTATTGATATCAAATGATATCTAATATCCCACAAGCCCAGGCTAGAAAACTGCGGTAACATTACCTAGATCTCTTGGAATATGACCAAGAAAAAATACAGAATTAAGTCAAATGAAGAATTATTGTCAGAAGGGTATACTTTTCAATGGTTCTCTTATAGACAAATAAAAGAAAGATTTAAAAGGTACCAAAAACTGTATGATTTTGAGTTCAATAAATCAGAATTTGAGAAAGAGTTGTGCTCAGATGATGAACACTTAATTGGCAAGACGAATATATTTCTGTTAAAAATAGAGATAGAAAAGGAGCAAGACAAAGATTGTATGATTATAAAGTATAATTATATTATATATATATATATATATATATATATATATATATGGATTATAAAGTGGGCACAAAATGTTGGAGACAATACATAGCTGGAACAATGGGAGAAAAGGTGGTTGAGGGGAATTAGATTTATATTATGTTATGATCTTAAAGAGATCTTTTATAAGACAATGTATAGCTGGTATTTTACACCAGAAAAACTGGCCAAAATGCATAAAGAGATTTCTAACATGTGTTGCAAGTGTGAGCAAGAAGTGGGATCCAGTGTTCACATGTGAGGGACTTGTGAAAAAGCCAGAACACTCTGGAATCCAATACATACTATGGTGCAAAAGATCTTGAAGTTTAAAATTCAATTGAAACCTGAATTATATTTGTTGGAACTGGCAAAAGACCATTTGGAGAAGAAGAATGGTAAGATGCTGCAACACATGACCACTGCAGCAAGAATATTGTATGCACAGAAATGGAAGAATTCAGCAACTCCAGCAAAGGAAGTCTGGCTAATAAAACCAATGGATCTATCTGAAATGGGTAAACTATCAACATGGGTAAGAGAAAAATCATTTTTGCAAGAAAAAAAGTGGGCATTGCTAATTAGAATATTTGGAAAAAGAAGCACTTGAAGTATCTGAATGGTATTTACAAATGAAGATTTTTATATAGTCATATATAATCCATGTTAGGAAAGCCTGAGGTTAATGTTTATACATATATATTTTCTCTTATTGTTCTTTATTTAATCTTTGCTTTTTCTTTGTTATCTTTTCTCTCCTTTGCTCTTTTTGTTTGTTCTATTCTTTTGCTTTGTTTGTATGTAATTCGATTGTTTATCGTATTTAAAAATGTTTAATAAAATCTAAATGCATCAGGTCTCCAAATGCAGTTAATGTTTGAGATGATTGAGATTGATGGCTACAAAGATATGGGGAATTTCAGAGGTTGTGTTCTCATTGAATCCCTTGCTCTTTGGGGTGAGCTATCTTTAAAGCATCAAAAACTGATTAATTCTTTTTATTTCAATGAATTCTGGGGCTGGGTAGTTCAAATTTTATACAAAGATAATGTACCAGTTTGTTGCTGTGCCACATTTTATATCTACTGAGTGGTTTTTTTATCATTTGATTTATGTGGTTTTAATGCTTGGTCATGGCATTTGCTATAGGCTGGCCAGAACTCCTTTCTTAGACCAGGATAAACATGCCAAAATAATTAATGAAATGCAAAACCAAGACTGAATAGGAATGCAGATTGTGCCTTCCTATCAGGATTAGGGGGCTGGGTGGGTGATAGCTGAGATGAATGCGTTGCTTGTGAGTGAATATGCCAAGAGATGGTGGGGAAAGCAGTTTCTTTAAACATGGGGAAAGAAAGGCTGTAATTAGGTAAAAGGTTCCAGCTTTGGCCCCAGACTTTTGGCTGAGGCTCAGAAAGACCTCTAACTGAAACCCTGGATCGCTGCTGTCAGTCTATTTGGACCAGGGATGGCAGGTCCAGGGGCCACTTTTATGTCCTGGCGCCCTCTGTATCCACATGGGCTTCTGAAAAATAAAACAGAAAAACCCAGAGTGGCTGGAAGTCCACTTCTGGTCCTCAAAATCTGACTTTTTTTTTAATATACAGAGAGGTCTTATTTTAGAAGGCAAATTTTACATCTAGAGGTTTTCAGGAGCAGCAATTCATCCAGGGGACGGAGGGCAGAAAAGAGTCAGTTTAGGGATTCTAGAAATACCAAGGACCACAGAAATAATAGGGTCACATTTTGCCTACCCCTGTTATAGATCATGCTGAGCAAGATGAACCAAAAGTCTGACATAGAAAAAGCTAGATTCTTACAATCTTCCCCTGACAAAGAGCAGCCTGATACAGAGAACTGCCTAAGAGAGATTATCAGTGAATCATATGGCATAGATGGTTATGGATGCTATGCCAGTATAGGCAATCAGTGTCCACCGTGTTGAGCAAAATGGGCCAGCAGTCCAACTCAGTAAAACCTAGATTGTTACAGAGACCAGCCTGAGTTTTTTAGCTAAGCAGTTTCTTTGGGATGCTGCAACAGAATGCAATGATTGCGGGGGCTGGATTCAGTACAGCAGTTATCACATCCAGGCCAAGAGTGGGAAGTGAAGCCACTGCCACTGTGGTGGCAAATCCCCTTTCAGTTTTATGGCCATTTCTCCTGCAGCTGCTCTACCTCTGTGTTATACAGGGGGCCATCTAAGTGCTGATTCAGCTATGGCAAGAGATCCACCATCACCACCCCAGTACAGATGCCTGCCTGCTTCCTACCTGTACATTTCCATATCAGAAGATGACAAAGACACCACAACTCTTCAGTGCTTCGTCCTAAGTGACCTGACCCTGTCAAGGTGCCATTCAAATGCTGAAGATTTTGAGGACACTGGGACTACCAAATCGTTCCATTTTGGTCTAGATGATAAACTACTATGGGCAGAACCTCAGGAAACCCAAGTCAAAGGGTGCACATTTAATTCAGGGCATCTAGGCTCAACTATTTGTTACAGCATGACCTCTATCCAGCTAGAGAGATTATATATGAATCAAGACCTATGGACATGGATGCTGTGCAAGGCTTGGCTTTTACAAGGTACTGCCTCCCAGGCAGACTCACAAAACTGCCTTAATGGGGCATATGCATTGGTGAAATTCTCAAGAGGTAGAAATTCCCAGGGGATCTTTCACCCTGCACAATTATAATATTATGATTCTGCTTTAATTGCCATGGCTACATCCTTCAGAATGCTGAGATCTGCCATTTATGGAGGTACTAGAGATGCTCTCTGGCAGAAAATTTTATCTGTGCCTCCCTAACTGCACATTCCATAAGAAGTAATGATTGCAAATAAAGTGAAATCATAATACTATAATTCCATAGTATGAAAGGCCCCAGAGCTTAGATTTGCCTGGGAGCCACATCCCTGAATGGAAGCCTTACCTGCTAGCCTCATATGCTTGGGGGCAACTTCTGGCTCCACTGGTGAGGAAAACGCATTTTGCATATGTTAGGAGAAAGTCTCATTTTGCATTATTAGTTCATGAGCTCCACCAAAGAGCCTCCATATTCAAACAGCTTCTATGGAGCCATCTCAGACATCAGTCCTGTCAGATATAGGGATCTTATGCAGAGGAATTAAACCTGAAAATGGGTTCATGATTCTTTACTGTGGCTGATACAGCATGGTTCATTCATGTAATACAGAAGGGTAGATCATCAGTGCTTTGCTACTGTACTTACTACTTACTGAGAGCTATAACCATTAGAGCAGCAGGAACACCAAAAGCCAGGGCATAACAGTCTCCTCCAAAGCATTCCACATCCCCTGCAGTAATGAGAAACAGGACTTCATTTCATCACAATTCATTTCTAAATTTCATATTTCCCTTCCATTGCTATAACATAGGCCATTTCTGCACTAGCCTGTTATAGCGCTGTGATTCCACTTTCAACATCCTATGGTATCCTGGGGTTTGCAGTTTCGGGAGGGGCCAGCCGGAAAGTGGAATCATAGCACTATAACAGGCTAGTGCAGAAACAGCCATAAACAGGAAGGGTTCACACAGCCCTTTCCCCCTTCACTTGTAAGCCATGTATAAGCACGTTTCTCATTGCTGAATGTATGGCAAAACTACAGCTTGGTTTGAGAACATATGATACTATGGCCATTTCTGCACTAGACTGTTATAGTGCTATAGTGCTATTATTCCACTTTCAACATCCTATGGAATCCTGGGGTTTGCATTTTTGGGAGGGGCTGTGATAGCTGATGACACTGTGATTGAGGAGGAACTGATTGTGCAGGGGCCAAGCCAGTGACTGAGCAAGTCAACCTGCAAGCATCCCCTGCACTGGAAGGTCAAACAGAGACTGAGTTGCCCCAGCCAGCTCATGATGGAGAGGGAACCAGCAGTGATGCAGAGGAGTTGCAGCCAGCTGTGCCCATCAGCCTTCAATAACACATAAGGCTGAAACAGGTTGCGGAGAGGGAGGCTGCATCGACTAGGCTGAGGAAGCAATAACAAGCAGCACCTGCTCACAGGGGCTGTTTTAAGTCTGCCACTGTGGCTGCTCCTTGCTTGCAGTAAATTATTAGCAAGCCCTCACAACCTTTGTGTCTCCTGCTCTCTGAGACCCTCTGGATGGATCTCTGCCTCCTGAACCTTTGGACTGGACCTTGACCTGGCTCAGCTTGTGTTGTCCTGGTGTTTGGTATATTCGGACTCCCCAAGTGTTCCTGACCTCTCTCCTCCCTTGCTAACTGCGGCCCGGCAGGGAGAAATTCCTGACAGGGGCCGGCCTCTCCCTAAACTTCAAACCCCAGGATTCCATGGGATGTTGAAAGTGGAATAATAGCACTATAACAGTCTAGTGTGGAAATGGCCTATGTCTTTGCTGCAGCTAACCAGGTCTGGACTTGGGGAGTGTCTGGATGGGAGACTGCCTTCCTAATGTGCACATTTCCTATGACACTTGTGGGCAGACAGTCATGTTGATTCAATGACAGTGAATTTACATAAGACTCTTTCACCGAGTGTTGCTAATCAAGTTGCATTCAACCTTTTTCTGGGCTTAATGGAAAAATCACAGGGTACTCTTGTTCACCTCTGCTTGCATCACTATTTCAAGAACCCCATAATACTCCTAGCCTGCCTCTAATGAAATCACAGGTGTTTCCAATACATGGCCAGGCTGCACCTCCTACTGCAGAGAAGGTACAAAACACGCAAGACATGTGCGAGCAGAAGAAGGCATTTAACCAAATATGGACATATTGAAGGCAGAATATGGATGACTCATATGGGCCTTTGGAAACTGTGGAGGGCAGGGGAGGCTCACTTGACTTTACTAAAACCTCTGTTCACAACTGCTGCAATGCTTCTGAGGAGCAGGGCAATGTAGAAAAGGAAGTAATATTCTGGTGCTTCCCCACTGTTTTCCTGGGTACCTTTCAGAATATATACTCCTGAATCCAATTGCTGTTCTCAAGTAGAGTAGGCCCATTGAATTAGTGCAACTAGGCAAGTCAGGTCTTATATATGTTCCTTTAACTGACTCCATTGGTTGGACCAGCAAATGGATTTAGGTTATAATACCCTTTGTTCTCACAGAAAAAACCACAAGGCATAATTACAATGGTCTAGTAAAGTCACCCTAAAGGACCGTATGATTTCTTTCCATTCAGAAATTAGAAGTCAGGGAGCCGCGACTGTAGCATACTCAGTGGTTCATCTAATTTTCAGAGTAACTCTAAATCAACACTGACCTCTTAGCACAGGAGTAAGGAAAGTAGAGATCAAACTTCCTGCATTAATTGACAGGTAGAAGACAGAGAAGAACTTGTTCCTTTCCTGGGCCTAAAATGAAATAAGAGCATGTCAATACCACAGATTTCAAAACACTACTTAGAAACCCAGGGCAGAGTTTGTATAAGGGACTCAAATCCTGTTCCAATAGGTATTATACTTGTGTATGGACATAAAATAGAAGGCAAGGTTAAAATCAAGGGAAGAAGTAGTATTTTCCTGTTTTCCCATATCTATGTGCACACATACATAACTGGATAGCAAAGTGCTTTTCTCTTTGCATGGTGAAAGGAGGAAGGACTTGCAAAGAGAGAAGTATTTACTTATTCAGAACAAGCTTTTTAATTGAGTCCCCATATAGTTTTGCTCAGTCCAGCTTGGTGCTGTCAGACAGCTCATCATTTATACTTCAAAAGCATAAATAAAATAAAATAAGAAACATATGCTTTTTTAAAATATCCACACTGACAGCTCAGATAAGGAATGGTGCGAAAGGTGCTGGTAAGAGAAAAGTTGTTGGGAAGACATAACTGGAAGGATAGAAATTACACCTCAGCTTTAAGTTCTTTTGCCTGGGAGTGTCAGTCCATTTATTTCAGAGTAAGTTACTTCTAAGGGCTAAAACATCCTTACTTGGTGGCTCATTTTTTCCTTGTGCTGCTGACCAGGAGGAAAGAGGAAAGGTGGATTGCTGTGTGTCTTTAAATCATGTTTGACTTATGGCAACCCTAAGGCAAACCTATCATAGGATTTTGTTGGCAGAATTTCTTCATGGGAGGTGCCCTTGCCTTCCTCCGAGGATGAAAGAGTGTGAGCTGCCCAAGATCACCCAGTGAGTCTCCATGTGGAGTGGGGAAGTGAACTCTTGTCCCCCAGTATCCTAGTCCAACACTAGTCCAACGACTACACCATGCTAGCTCAGGAAAGATGGATACTGCTATGCACTGCATCAGGATGAGAAGAATGCATTTGTCCAAGCAACACTAGTCAGCACAGCCAATTGTGAGGAATTCTGGGATCAGGAGTCTGACAAATCCTGGACGGACACACAGTTCCTGTATTATACAGATAAAAATGTAGCAATGTGGGATTTTTCTGTTAAAGGTTCAATATAGCTAGTCACATCTTCTTCCAAACTGTTTCTCCCTCTCTATTTCTGCCTTCCCTCTTCCCCTTGACCCCCTTTTTTTTGGCCCCCTTTGGAGTTTTTTCCCTAAAATATATGCACACTTTAAAAAAATCCCCACAGCTGACTGACACCTATCTTTTGTGTGTGGTCCAGAGATAGAAAGAATATTAAAAAAATATCCAATCAACAGTAGAAAAAGAAGGTCCCAAGTGTCTGGAAACTCCAATAAAGGGATTCTCTCTTTGCTGAGAATCTTTGCATTTTGGAACTTTTCTGAATGAGAAATCTTGTATGGTTTGTGTGTGTGTGTGTGCAGAAAATGCGGTTTTCTGCACAAAAAACCATGTGAGTTTTGTATGTGTGTGTTTGTGTGTGCAGAAAACTCTGAACTGCCAATAGTCTTTGAAAACTGCAGTGCCCAATGAGCAAGTCTTTGAAAATTGTAAAGCTTTCAAAGACTTTCTCACCACAGGGAGAAAATTGCTAAGATTACGTGTTGCTTCCTTTGAGAATTAGGATTATTTGGGCAGTTGTCTTCAAGTTCTTGACTGTGTTCAGGATCAGACGTGAACACCTGGATGCTACAGATGCAAAAGAGTCACCCAGAAAAAGTGGTTTTGCATCAGGAGGTAACGTGATGGTGAAAACATCTAGATTTTCATGAGGTGCGTTCACTGAATCGCTGGCCAGCTTTCACAGCACGTAGACATTTGCCTAAGGTTAGTGTGTCAAACTCTTGGGTATCCAAAAGGGTTCATCTCTGGGAATTTCAAAACAAGTTGGAAAAGCCATTCAGCATTTTCTGGCTGTTCTTTTGCTTTGACTGTAGCACAATTCAAAATTAAATTAACCACAAATATACCCTTTCAGTTTAACATCCCGTATTAAATGCTTTCCATAGTCACCCAAGCTCTAAGAATGTCAAGAAACCTCTCTGTTCAACACTGAAAAGTTTTAGACCAACCTCTTGAGACATCTTCTGAAAATAAGCTGTTGAAGTTAGACCCTCCCTGCCCCCAAATGTTAAAATGTTGCATCTCATCCAACTTGAACCTTAACATAGTACCACTCCTAACAGCCCTATAACAAGCCCTGCAAGGAAGAGGGATTGTGTTTCACTTAATAGGAAACTAGAATCAAGCAAGAGCAACAAGTATCAAGGTAAGAGGCCAAAGATTTAAATTTCACAATCATTAATTTGATTGTGGATGATGGGACAGAAGAAAGTACTACCAGCGAAATAAAAGAATTCAGTCTCACTATGTGCTTGAAAATCTTGACCAGTTTATAGATCTTCAGCCCCACTGAAGAACTGACTTTGAATCTGGGGGCAATTATAAGTAGTCACAGTCCTCTTAACACCAAGCAAGCCTGTTTTTGTGTGGTGGTGGGACAGATGGCAAAATATTTAAATATATGCTTCTTTACAGATTTTAAGAGTCTGCTTTTTATGTTCCAAGGCTATGTAATTGGAACAGACAGAACTGTCATACAACAATTTACATTTTCCCCAAATGGATCCCTTAAATCAGGGGCCCTTTGGCTCTCCAGATACTGATGAACAACTACTTCCCTATTTGTCATATTACCTAGTTGACTGAATTTAACCCAGCTTTTAGGCATCCACTCAGTGTCTGTTTGGACCATCATCTGGCCTAGATTCCAAAATCTGATTTTTAGATTCAGTTCAAAGTGCTGATTAAGAGTTTATACAGATCAGGCTTAGGTTATCTGAAAGCCTGTATCTCCCATAGGATCCAGCTCATGTTTTGAGATCTTTGGGGAAAGCCCTTTCATAAGATCCTCCCATAAGCAAACAAACACTTTGGGGACTGACTGCTGATGGGGAAGGAGCTTTTATTAATGTTTTGTCTGTATATGTCCTTTTCTAATGGGTATGCTTTTCCATTGCTTTTAATTCTACTGATGATTTACTTGTATTTTAAATCTTGTATGATGCAGAATTTATTTGTATCTGTTTTAACTTTTGTAAGCCACCTCTAATCTGAGGGTTGGTGGAAAGTCCTGGCACAAATAAATAGAAAAAGAGGATGAGGAACAGCAGAAGCAGGAAGGCAGGCAGGCAGGAATGGGGAAGGAGCGAAGTGAGACAAAGGAGGAGAAAGAAGGGAAAGGATGGTAAAAAGTATAATGGCCACAATGCAAGGAGCAAAAAAGGAAGGCATAAGGTAACAGAAGATATGGGGGGTAGTAGAGGTATAAGTGGCAGAGTGCAAAGCAAAAATTCAGTGAAAGTGAGCAGAAAGGCAAAGAGGAGAGAAAGATGTGACTGCAGAATAAAGCCAGGTAGGCACTGTGAAGACATGAGCTGTGCCAAGAGAGAAGAAAGGAGGGAACAGATGGTCAGAGATGCACCGGCAGAGTGCAAAGAGCAAGAGATAGAGCCAAAGAGTCCAGGCAAAGTGGAAGTGAAGAAGGTGAGGTTTGCAAGCTTGTCCTTACTTCCTATGCATTTTCTCCTCTCAGGATTTCCTGGAACATTTCCATTGATTTGCATCTTTTTGCCACCAGTTTGAAAAAAAAAACAAGTTGGAAAAAAACTGCTGTGGTGATCCAATGTGAATAGGCTTAGAAGTGTCTGTGTAAGACAAAATCCTGTTGATGTTCCTGTTGTCGTTATTGTCATCTCCACTACCACCACTGCACACTAGGAATATACACAGTCACCTTACTGGCTTCCTGTCTTGTTTTTAACCCCCACAAAAACCTTGTAAGGTAAATAAGCAGAGATGGGAATGGCCCAAGGGCACATGACAAATTCCACAACCAACCAAGGATTTGAACTTGGGTCTTTCTATCCTAGTATTTTAAACATTATTCTTTTTTGGATTTGTATATTAGTTCTCTTAGAGTAGTTACTATAAAAATGATACTGAGACTGAAACATATTAGCAGGAAAAATGCAACTTTGGAAGTGGTAAATTTATATAACTTGAATGCAAATCAACAATATGCATAATTATGATTATTTGCATAACATATGAATTAAGGCTTGAATTTGCAGGCCTGGAATATGGCAGCTCTGCCACAGAATATCACACTGGACAGGCTGGCTAGAACTAATATGAACTGGAATTCAACTGGAGAGCGACATGCCCTAATCCGAGGCCATTTCTGCACAACACTCTTATTTCGCGATTATTCCACTTTCAACATCCTATGGAATCCTGGGGTTTGCAGTTTCGGGAGGGGCCGGAAACGGCAAACCCCAGGATTCCATAGGATGTTGAAAGTCGAATAATCGTGCTATAAGAGTGTAGTGCGGAAATTATCCTATTTTAAATGCAGGGCTGAAGAGAAGGAAAGATGAAGGAGGCTCATGCACCAAGGGAACCAGACAGTGAAAAAATGAACAACACATTGCAAAACCCATTTTGGTAGCTGAAGAGAGGAGAGAGAGTGGCTCTAATGTCTGTTGCTAAATTTAAGGAGAGGAAGTCTGATCATGTATCTTGCCCCAAGGCCGGGGCCATTTCTCAATGGCCTTATTTCAAATGGATCCTGCTGCCCAAGACTGTGGATCATCAGAAGCAAATGGTGCCAATAGAGGGATGGAATGGAATACTAGAACGAGGGTATACTGATAATAGCAAAAATTTAAGGATATTTTTGCACTGAGCATTTTCGGAGGCCAGGAAACAATGAATTCAGTCCTTTCAAATCTCAAAGCGCTTGCATTCAGCTTTCTCTGCCCAAGTTGTCTTTGCTACTGAGATGCAGAATTTGCAGCAGCAGCATATTGAGGGACTTACATAGCTGGAATGATGCATGCTTAGCTTATTTGAAAGGCTTGGTAGTGCACCTCTAATGCATCCAAAAATAGAACATGAATAAGTGTAATGTGAGTCCTGCGTGAGACAATCTGCAGCACAAATAAGCAATTATTAGCCATTAGGGAAAATAGAAAGGGTGACAGCCTCAGTGATTTACACAGTAAACTGAGATAGAATCAGAAAAGCAAGATAAAATCTCTAATTCTTCTGCTTCCAGAGGGGAACTAGGTTTTGTACATATGAAGGTGGACAGAGTAGGGGAATCTCATTGCTGCAGCATAAAAAAATGCAGTATGCCTAACAGCCAAGCAAATTAAAAGCCAGTTGTAATTTTAAAATGGTTTGGGTTGTATTAATGCATGTTGATTTTGATACAACTCCTTTTTTGCCACAATTACAATTGGATGACAGTCTATTTCTGGGCATAATTCAAAGCATTGGTAATGACCAATAAAGGCCTGCACAGCTTAGGTCCAGGTTATTTGACTTACTGTGTCTTACCTTATACAAGCCCCTCTAGGCCCTGAGATCCATAGGAGGGGTGCTTCTTTCACATACATCCTGCCATCTTCCCAGACACATCTGGTGAGGGCCTTCTTGGTGGCTGGAACTGCCTTTCTAGAGAAGCTAGACTGCTCCCCTCTTTACACAAATGGTTTTCTTTTTTTTTTTTTAATGCCAATAGGTTCTAGGGCAGTGGTTCTCAACCTGTGGGTCCCCAGATGTTCATGGACTTCGGCTCCCAGAAGCCCCAGCCACTATGGTCAATGCTCAGGGCTTCTGGGAGCTGAAGTCCACGAACATCTGGGGACCCACAGGTTGAGAACCACTGTTCTAGGGAATAGAATATTTTTAAAGAAATGGTTTCTAACAGGATGCTGTATTGCTTGTAATGATATTTCTAAGCTGCTTTTAATTATTTTTCAGTGGGCCCTCAGTAGGTGCTGGAGTTTAGTTCCAGGATCTCCTGTGGATACCAAAATCCATGGATGGTCAAGTTCCATTAAACACAATGGTGTAGTAAAATGGCGTCCCTTATATAAATGGTTTGCTTTTTGGATTTTCTTTTTTTAATGTTTTCAAGTCATGGTTGGTTGATTGGTTGGTTAAATCCGTGGGTGTAGGATCCGCGGATATGGAGGGCTAATTGTAATGGTATGTTTCAACTTGTTTTTAATTTTATTGACATTAATTATGTTAACCTTTCATATGTTTTTAGCTATATTGTGTTTGTTTAGTCAGTAAACTGCCTTGAGCACTGGTTTTGGGGGGAAAATTGGACATAAAATAGAGCTGTTGTTAAGGATGATGCAAAGAACTACATATTTAAGGGTAATTTTGAAATGAGACCTCACTGTTGGGTTGCTATGCTCAACTCACTCATTAAAAGGAAACTATCTTTGATCAATCAGTCAGCCAGGAATGTATGTTCTTCCCATGATCTGAATAATAATAATAACAACAGTAATAGTAATAATAATATTCTATACCCCTTAATCCTGATCTCTCTGGCAATGGAAAGTGAAGTATCAATCAATCAATCAATCAGATAATGGGCTGTATCAAAGATGGGGAATGTGAGGCCTATGGAGCAGATCCAGCTTGTAGGGGTTCTCTACCTAGCCTGTGAACTTCTTCACTACACCCCCCTTTCTCTCTTTCCAGGGTGCACTTATCTCTAATCACTGATCAGAGATGAGACCTGCTGAAGAGAACAGTTACTACAGTATTGGTATACCAATACTAATATAATAATATACTAATTAATACATGCAATGCCATGCAAAATGAAGCATTTGTACTATTGTCCTATTTCTTACTAACTTTACATGTATTAAAGATTCTCATTACAGATGAGTAGAGGTATGTAGAGAGGTATGCACTTAAGGAAAGACTACTGAAATGTACCAACAGGCAATATATAATTCTTGAACAGGACCTGTGGATAGTTAACCTTATGGATATCATAACCATGTAGGATTAAATGAAACTATCATATCTATAAACTAACAGTGAAAAATCATAAAGAAGAAGCACTTTGAAAGGAAATCAATACAGTACCATCAAGTTGCATACGCACCAGTGAATCCATGCAGAAATCAATTGTCTCCCATTAGCTCATGGTAAGTACAGGTTGCTTTATACTGAGGATAGAGCTGGAAGTCAAAACTCAAATTTCAAGGAAAGTAGAAACAGAGGTCATGCTGCAGGAAATATCAAAAACTACCCTGACTTGGAGGCACTTCAGGCAGATGGTTATTTGTTCCACCTCTTATTTCAGGAAACAACCAGGCAGGGGGATTGATGGTGGCATTAATTTGTGTCCCACATGCCAATTAATCAAAGCTTAGAAGTTACTAGTTACTAATAATGATACACGCAGTTATTTGTTCTTAGTCTTTCCCCAATAACTAAAATATAATTGCATTACATTGTGACAACAACTTGACAAGGACTAATGTTACTTCTTTTCTGGAATAATAGTAACTTTTTAGTAAATTTGTTAGTTATGCAGGTGTGGACTAAATAATGGAGGAGAAACATCCCATGCAGTTGCTATTGAGAAATAGGAAAATAAAGAATTGCTTATTGCATTTTTAAAAAATATATAGTGATCACTAAGTACTGGGATCTAGTTTTAAATTGTAACTAATTGATTTTAAAAAGTAACTTTCCAAGTCCTGAAATTATGGCCATCTGCAAAGTTGCAACGCTTTATTGGTCCTGTACCCATAGCAATGTACTAGACCAGTGGTTCTCAACCTGTGGGCCCTCAGATGTTTGTGGACTTCAGCTCCCAGAAGCCCTGAGCATTGACCATAGTGGCTGGGGCTTCTGGGAGCTGAAGTCCACAAACATCTGGGGACCCACAGGTTGAGAACCACTGTACTAGACCAAGAACGGCCTCCGCTGTTCACATGTTTGCCTGAACATCTTGATTTGTATATAAAACTTGTCTCCCACATGCCTTATGACATAGGGGGTGGTCTACCTATCATCACACCTGAATGTTTTACCTTTTTGTTACAATTTCCATTTCCCACCCCTGGTCTGTATATAAATCTGTTCTGGAGGCTTCACTCCATGCATCTGATGAAGTAGACTGTAGTCCACAAAAGTTTGCATAGAAATGTCTTTTTCTTGGTTAGTCTCAAAGGTGCTACATGACTCCTTTATCTCTCTTTTTGTCAATAATATTTCAGAGGTACAACAGCACACCCTTAAGTACAGATAAACCACCAAATGATTGCCTTTTCTGGTCTCATGTGATCCTGTTATCATCTTTAAGATTTTCTTCAAAAGCCCTACTCCAAGCATCTTCATCTTCTCCAGTGATATATTTAAGTCTTTTATGCCAAATCTCAAGTCAAGTCTCAGGTCACTACCTTCAAGTCTCAAGTTGAGTCTGAAGTCTTTTCATGATACTTTCAGGTCAAGTCTTAAGTCTGGGAGCCAACTTTATACCCCAACCTATATTCCAGAATTTCTAGACAGAGTTGAATAAAGTTATTTTAACCATTTAAGTAGACTCAGCACTCCTCATTTGTGATTTTGCCATCTGTAGCTTCAGAAATGGGGAATAGGATCCTTCTTACTCCCTGTTCCTCAAACTAAAGGCTTTTGTGTCAATGGGCATAAATTGTAACTAATTGATTTTAAGAGTCCTCAGCTTCTGAACTGGAGAATAGGATCAGTAATTTCTGAAGCTGGAGGCTTTTTCAGAAGCGGGGAACAGGATGCTTCTTGCTCCCCATTATTGAAGCTTCAAAAGCTTTAGAAGGAAGGATCCTTCTTCCTCAAGCCCATTGCCTAACACTTTTTCTGTTCCCTTTGAGAAACACACTCCGCACTCTGGGGGCAAATCTTACCTTCTGCTCTTAGGAAAAGTTTTAGAAGGCTCCTCCAATATGCAGTGGGGACAGGCTACTGAGCAGACCTCAACCCCACCTCAAGCCCATTGCCTAGCCCATTTGCTATTTCCCTCCAAAAAATGTGCCCAGGCTTTGGGCCTGAGACAGACTGCTATGTGACCAGTAGGCAAGAGGTGGAAGTGTTGTTCAAAATTGTAAGGTTTCTGGATGAATGTGTTATGTTACTGAACCAAGGGCATCAAGTTGGTCACTAAAAATATACAAATCACGAGTCAAGTCAGTGTTTCACTTATTGTTGTGTTGAGTCCAAGTTGAGTCATTGAAGTGACCTACATCTGACTTGAGTCCAAGTCAAGTGACTCAAGTCAACATCACTGATCTTCTCTGAGATCAAGTGGTCAACTATGAGAGGCAGGGTTTATCCAAATAATGCCTTGCCCTCCCTCCCCATTTATCCTCTCTGATGATTTTTTGTAAAAGAATTACAAAATGTCTCCATTGTATCTAACTTCTAACAGGATTGGTTGCTAATGCTGATGCCATGGAACAGATTTTTCTGAACATCTTCATTTTTTATTCATTGCATCTCTTTTATATTGATGATTTCAATTTTAACTGGTTAGTTCTCCCTAAAATCCATGCAGCATAATATGAATATTTTAAAATGACAGCAAAAAGAATATAATGGCAGTAGATGTTGGTTCCTTTTTGAACACTCTCAAAGAAAATATAAAATAAGCATCTAGCAGTGCAATCCTAACTGCTAGAGTTAGGCTGGAGAGGGGCAGGAAGGCTAGAGGCACCCTTATGCTGGCAGAGAGAAGCTTTTCTTGCAGAAGGAGGAAGATGTGCCGCCATGGAAAGTTCTGGGGATGGGAGCACTACATCCAAGGTCCATCCCTCCCCTGAATAAGTCTTAACACTTAATTTTGTCTCTCTCTGTATGCAACTTACAAAAGAACTTAAAAGATACATGTCAAGAGCAAAATGTTTCAGCTTCCATCTTCTTCAGTTGTCAAAGATGAAACTCATCTTTGATGAAACTCATTTTTAATTAAACTCATTTTTCATTAAAAGTTCAGAAAAGTCTTCCCACCAGTTCTGACCCAAATGAGCTGGCAGAGCTTCAAAAGTGACAGGTAAGTTGCACAATCGGTCCCCCATCCCCAGATTACTTTCTCTCTCTCTCCAGTTCAAAACATGCCCACCACCTTTCTGTACACAGAAAAACTCAAATTCTGAGCATACAAAAAATAACAGCCAAAAAAAAGACTCAAGATCTTGGAGCTGTTTTGTTTGAAGCATATAACTGTGTAGAAGAACCACAAACCACTACAGTACAGAAGCAGAGCTTGGAGAACTCAGTTTATTTTGGTTTTTTAATTTGTTAGAAAAACTTCAACTGTCCATACTGACGAGGGGGTTTTGGGACCTCTGGAAAGCTGACTTGAAGGCACATACATGCAGTCTAAAATAGTAACTTTGCCAAGTTCTGTACTGAAATCAACTGTGTTTCTGTATAGCCAATTTCAGGGCACACTTCTGGAGGTGAGGGGGGAGCAGGAAAATTAATCAATTAATTAATTGATTTCTCAATTGCCTAAATTGAATGCAAAAACTTATTAAAATATAACCATACCATGATTAATATGATCAACAACCTTTCTATCTGTAAACTCAAGTGGTATGTACGGAAAGAGAAGGAGCCAAAATGAGGGCATTGATTACTAGCAGGCTCAGGGGAACCTCAAAGTTTAAAAACTACCCCCTCTGAAAACAACAACAGAGAAGGAGGAGGAGGAGGAGGGACACCTAAGGAGGCAACTGCCTCTTCCTCAAAAAACCCCCCAAAAACAACAAAACAGGCCAAAGAAGACTGAGTATGCTCCGTAGCTACGGAACACTGATTATCAGTTGGGGGCAAGAATAACGGAAGAGTGGAGGTGGTAGTCGTGCAATGTAGCTTGCTAGGTGGCTGGTGGGACCTTTGAAGATCCCATTTAATGGCAAGAATTTTGCAACATTTTGTTGCTAGTATATCAGTAGACCTGACCTCCTGATCTTTCATGTGTTCTTTGACTGACTGTCTTATCCAAATGTAGATGATAGGTCAGGCAGAACATTGATGGTGCCAGTTGAGGATAGGGGTATCATCTAATGGATGTAGTATAATTTCACGTTAGGGGGTTGTAATCATCTCAAGAGGGAACTGTGGCTTAAGCAGAGTTTTTGGCAAAAGCCCATACTTACCATGTCATTTAGCTACAAAAATTAAGTGCTGCCAGAGGTATGAACTGTAATTACTATGTTCAGAAACCTTGGTCCTCACACTAAATACACAAAATGTTATTTAGATAGACTTAGCTTCTGGTTTACTAATTTTATATACAGAAACACAGAGATGGAGAAGGAGAAATACACACACACACAAAATTAAACAGAAATAATCTGTGAAATACTTCTAAATTATTATTCTCCAGCTTGATAGGCGAAGGAATCCATGGTGCTGCTGGTATTGTTATTCTACATTTTTAAGAACCTGACCATCAGTCTTACCCTCTTACCCAAATTTCTCCCATTCTGGTGATGGTTGATATAGCTGTGGGCAACCATGATTCCCAGCATCCATCCCTGGAGTCTCAGCATCTAGACTAACAGGGTTTGAAAGTCCTGTTGGATTTCAAGCCACCAATGGTTGCTTATGTGTCTAATCAGCAAAGTCCACATCTGAGCAAGGTCTGTTAGATCTTTTTCTGCAGCTTTCCTTTGGAGGCTCCGACTAGGGTGACTGATGGTAGCAACATGGGATTTCATATTGGTTGCATGTTATCTGTTTTTAATTATGCACTGCTATCCATCTGACAACCTATTCCTAAAGCAGACATAGGCCACTTCCACAGTACACTGTTATAGTGCTCTTATTCCACTTTCAGCCTCCTATGGAATCCTGGGATTTGCAGTTTAGGGAGGGGCATTTAGAATGTTCAGCCAGAAAGCTCTTTGGCCTCAGTAAACTACAAGCCCCAGAAATCCACAGGATGTTAAAAGTGGAATAAGAACACTATGGCCTTTTCCACATGGGGTTTTTGAAATGGTGCAGCCCATCCTCCAAGGAGGAGGTCTGCACCTCGGACCGGACTGGATCGGACCTATTTAAGGTAGATCCGCACCTCAGTCCAGTCCAGAATGACCCCGAGTGGTCCTCCAGTGTGCTTTTGAAAGACCTGATTTTTCTGGTCTTTCAAAAGCATGCAGCGCGCCACTGCCAGCCTGCTCCCTTATGCAGATTCGCAGGCTCGCACCAATGCAAGCCTGCGATCTGCCCGGGGGCGGGCTTAGGCTGGCGAGCTTCAGCGGTTGGTCGAGACTGTCGACTAACCGGTAGCTGCCATTTGGGACTCCGGAGTAGTGCGTATTGACGAGCATGCAGTGCTCTGGAGCGCTGTGGACCAGACCGGGGAGCCAAAAGTTCCAGTGAATAGCGGCACGGGCAATTCCCTCACCCGGTGTGGAAAAGGCCTTAAACGATGTGGTGTGGAAATGGCCTTAGACATTATCAAGCCAATGGTGGTTCTTGCTATGTAGCTTGTTTAAAAATGCTCATTTTGCTTGAGGTTCACACTGCACAAGTAGCACATTGAAAGAAAGCTGGGTTGACTACAATTCTTGTACTTTAGAGCTTGTGGTTTTCATGGCTTTCTTACAGCCAAACTCTCTTTCTGTACTGGGGATAGTGCTGTACTGGGGGGACATTGTGGACTTATGACTAGTAAGAAAAATTGTTAGGCTGCAAGAAAAGTTAAGGGCTTAACAATTCCTAAATCAGTCTGTGTGGTAGGCCCACTTTGCTATTAGGCAGAGTGAAGTAGCCATTTCTGGTGCCAGATGCTGGGGGTGCGCAGGAAGAAGGGTTGTCAGGCAAAATACAGGATATGGCTCCTGTTCCTTTCATGGATGTGCAGAAAAGGACATTTCATCAGGTGTTGCTTGTGTGGCAAGCATATCAGCTTACACTTGTATGAGAAACAACACTTGCTGGAATTTCCTCTTCTAAACAGCTATGAAAGGTGTAGGAGCCCTGCTTTGTATTTCACTTAGCAATCGTAGGGCAGACACTGCAACAGAAGATGCCTCAGTCATTCTGCCCAAGACTCTAGCCCATTCCCCATTACTGGGGAACCCTACAGAGCAGGTTTTTTGTTGACCCAATATTGATCTTCCTTAATTTTTTTATACATAATCCTATCTTCTCTTGGGACTCAGATGGTAAATTTTAACTGTAAATCTGAAATGAAGTAATTATTCTTGATTAAATAACTTGGATACAATGAAGAAAAGTGGGAGAAATCTTGAGCTTATCAAGTATAATTACTCTCAAGGATGACTTGTTTGCTTGTAGTCACTCAATACCTTAAGGCTGTGTGAACAGTTTTTCTTGAGAATACAAGAGTGCGATAGGCCACTCCTAAGTCCTAAAGGGGGTAGATTTCACTCTGCTACTTGCAATGGAGCGGTGGTGCTGAAGGAGCTGAAGGATCTCTCTTTTCTTTCATCCTGGAGCGCAATGAATGTACATGTACATGTACTTGTACATGTAAGTTTGGAAGGAAAACTATCCCACACTGAACGTGTGTGATAGATTGCTCAAATATGCCCCAATGTATTGGAAAGTGACTGCCACAGATTGTGGAGCAGGTCCAAACAACTAAAACTACAATATTTGACATGATTTCCTTTTTGTGTAAATCGGGAGGTGGCAAGGTGGGAATTTCAGTCTGCTTTAACCTGCTGCTATTAAACTGTATAGGCTAAGAAGGCAATGGAAGATGGGCTGCAAATATTTTCAGTATGACTCCATACCCTTTATGTTGTCTGCTCAGGTTAATCAGAGGCATATAAATGAATAGATTTACCATTATGAGCGGGGGTAAAACCTTATCTTAAGTATGCTGACACTGCAGCTACAGTGCCTACAATTCAGTGCGCACAGTAAATTCTTCTTACTTTACACAAGTTGTTTTGTAAAATTAGGGCAGCTCTACAACTTATGATTCCTAAGTGAGGCACAGGTGTTAGACAGGTTATTTTCCATGAGCAATGTGAACTGTTGACTTCTTTCAAAATTGCAGATATATAATATGCACCTTTATAAACCAAAATGGATTAACTGGAGACCCACCCTAACCCTACTATGGCTAGATGTTTCATATAGTGCAAGTTATACATGTCTTCATGCTTTACATGTTTGAGCGACAGCAACCACACTGGTGTCACCTGCAGGGGTTATAGACTAGAACCCTATTATGTGGCCTATTGTGGCATAACCACTAGTGTGAATACATTTAAAGATGTTACAGAAAGAGGCATCCTGCACCTCCTTGCACAACATCTTTACACCTCAGAGTGCAAGGGCAGCATGAAACACTCAGATGCAAACCCATTCCTCCTCCCCTTCCCAGCCACTGGTTAGCTGCAGAAGCTGTTTGGCTGTTCTTGTGCACCTGGAGGGAGGAGGAGAAAATATCAAGCCTGGACCACCAGCAGAGCTACATTGGCAAAGAATTATGCTTCTGAGACTTAATGGGTATGTTTGCCCTTAGTTACATATATACATAACGTGTCCCGATTACGTGTCTACGTTAAACCCTACGAGTATTATCAGAAAATGCATATACTAACTTGCTATAAGGCTGGCTGCGGTTACTCAGAGGACCTTCTTTTCTGTCGCTCCCAAGTTATGGAATGGCCTGCCAAAGGAGACCTGGCATATAACCAGTCTTGACTGCTTTAAAAAAGCAGTCAAGACTGCTCTTTTCCGACAGGCCTTCGCAGACTAGTACTTCCACCGCCTCCCACTTTTAATAGTTGACTGTTGTTAATTGTTAATTGTTGTGTGTTTTAGGGGGTTGGTTTTAGGTGGGTTGGTGGGTGGGGAGCATTGGGTATGTTTGTAATGTTTTTAATGTAATTAATGTATTATTGTTGTTCGCTGCCTCAATCCATGGGGAGAGGCGGGATAGAAATAAATATTATTAATAATAATAATAATAATAATAATAATAATAATAATAATAATAATAATAATCTGAAAGCACAAAGAACAGAGGAGGTAATTTTATCCTGGCTATAAAAGCTTCCAGTTCACCCTTGCTCAGCAGGGTGAACATGGTTCTTGTTTCTGGTCTTTGTGATAGTCTGCTCCCCTAATCTGGTGCTCCCCCAGTCTACTTCCCTAATCTCTAGTTGTGTTGGATTTCTATTCTCATGCTGGCTGGGGATGATGGGAGACCAACATAATTGGAGAGCACCATGTTAGGGTCTCCAGTGCTGCCCTCTTGGCAGCTGCTCGGTGTGGAAAGTTTCACACACATATACCCACATTACATCTGGAACCTACAGATCTCTGCAGGATAGCAGATGCACTCCCTGACTGATTGATGGATGGATGGATGGATTGACTGATTGATTGCAGGGTAGGATAAAAAACAGAAAACATGAGTGCACTGCTATGTCTGCTGTTACATAGTTTGACACTTGAGAATAAGACTTCAAAAGGACTTAAAATACTTTGCTTGGGTTGAGTATATACGGTGCCAATCCTTAGAAAAGAACGAATGCTGTTTGTTTCATTCCGAGTATGAAATTTTTGGTTGAATATTTGCAAAGGTTGTCTAGCTTTGTTAGCCATTATCCTTTAGCAAGCAGCAGGGATCTGCCTAACCCAGGAAGGTAATTTTTAACCCTGCAGACAAAAGTGTAGTGATTAATTCGGAGGAAATTTGTAAATCATTTTGAAAACATGTGCTATGTGTGAAATCATTATTACAATCACATCCTAATTAGCTGTTAATTAAAAAATGATTGCAAAATACTACTAATTACTATTATTCATAAACGGCACACATGTGGGAATGACAGAACCACCAGGAGCTGCTCCTGTATGATAAGTGATAGGAGCTTCTTAATTTCTCCATTAATGTTTCTCTCGTTTTTTTAAAAAAGTCTTATTTTGGGGGATGGAAGAGAGTCTCACTGAATTACATCATTTGGGTGAGACATATCTTGTTGGCTCTCAGCTTAACAAAAATCTCTCTCAATCTATTCTTTTGCATGCTTGGATATTGTTTTCCAGACATGAGTGAAGAAGCAAACTTCAGGGCAGAGATATACAATCTTGTGCCAAATCAACAGCCAAAGTATTGCCCTCCTGATTTTTTAATAAAGAAGTACTGCAGTTGTGATAGTGATTTCCAATATCCTGAAGGTATACTATTGTGTATTTCCATCTGCTTAGTTTTCATATTTAAGTCAAGTGAAGGTGATTTAATCCTCAGATGGGAGACCTTACAGGAAAACTACAAAGTGCTAAAGCCATAAGATGCTAGAAATATAATAGGTCACATTCCTCACTCTTTGATTTCTTGGTGGTTTTTTTTTAAAAAGGCATGAACACACCTTTATGTTAATAACCCATCTTCCCATGTATAGTAGGGGCAAGTCCATATGCTTTACACAGAGGATACACCACTATAAAGACTAGGGATGTAAATCTTTGCTTAGTTCATCTTTGCATACAAGAACAGAAAATTTCAATAGTTTTCTTCCCATTGGGCAAAACTGAACATTTTTGATGGTTTTCTTACACTTTGAAATTTTTGTGCAAACATTTCATTTGCACATTTTTTTTCACCCAAAAAAGAGGTTTTGGTGTAAAGCATGATTTTTCTGTGCAATCTCCTTCTGCCCCATATTTATGTGCAAACAACATTTCTGCAGAAAGTCACAAAATGTGAAAAATCTCCCAGTTATTGACCACTTCCTAAAAAAAGATACCTTGGCATTCCTTGAGACAGCTTTTCTAACTGAGATTGCAAAAATCTGCAAGTATAACAGAGGCAAGAGGAAAGATCTGGAGATGGGAGAAAGGATCTCTGGCCTGGTGAGTAAGAAAGAGCAATTATGAAAATAAGCATGAAGTTTCATGCAACAGAGGCTTCTGCTGGCCAGTTTTGTGTGTGATTTTTACTTGAAACCTCATTAATTTTCCAATCATTCCTTTTAAAAGCAGACTCAAGTGGTGAGTGCTGACTGAAATCCAGCCAAAATTAAACCAACAAGAAACAAAAATGATACACCAGTATGCTCAGCTTGGGGTTTGCAGATATCCATTAAAAAAAACCAACAACTTGGAGGCACTTCTGAGCAGGATGGAGGATTGATGTTGCCTGCTGACTTTCTGCAATGAGGAGAGCTTTCATGGTTAGTGCCATCCAGAAGGATCTCTGGCTGGTGAAACACCCTGGATTTAAAGTGGGAGTGAGGGGTAGCCCACAAAGGTCTGGAACTCTTGTTCCTTGTGTTGACTTCTGAGTAAATTCAGAATAAATGAAGGAGGACCAAGAGAGTTAAATCTTTGCTCTTGTTCTGATCTGTGAGATCTGACAGACATTAAGTTGGCACTTGCTTTCTTAAAATTCTCACATAAAATCTTGGGATCATACAAGTGAAGAATTCTTTTGATTAAGACAGTCAAATGGAACCTTGTTGAATCACTTTCTTTTTGCAACTGGGAACTAAGTGTGTCTAACCTGAAAGAACTGCTTGCCATGGCATAGCTTTCAGCCCCAGAAACCTTCAGCTTCAACAGACCCCTAGAAATGGTTTGACTTGAAGGAAAGATTTGCTTGTTTCTGCATAGTTACAAAATTACATAAAGAGTACGCTGTCAGTAGTGACACACTGGAGAAGTTCAGAACAGAGACTGGAGAAGCTCATTTGTGTATGGGAACAGAAGCTGACCATATTTTCAAATCTTTTATGTTTACTGACAAGACCAAACAACCACATGAAGGAAATCCATTCATCCATCTGAATCCATCAGCAGATCTACCCATTGTAGTCCAGCCAGAGACACCAGAAGACAGCCAAGTAATTACTCAGTGAGGTCAGGTTGTCAGGAAACCAATTTGCTTTTAAGACTATTATTAATTGTATATAGTCTATTGTAAAAGGGTTAAAAGTGGCTGGGAAAGGGCAATGTGATGGGGACCTTAATTGTAGCATTGCTGGCACTGTGTCCAGCTTGAAGCAGTTTATACTCTCATTCTAGACTGTTCCTTAGTTAAATAAAGCTGTTCTTCAGTAGTGACACACTGGTCTGCCCTCTCTCTGAAATAATCTGACACTTCCCCTCCAGCTGTGATTGGTCCGTGATTTCCATGATGCCTCACCAATGAGACTGATTGCAGTCCATCTGGAGAACTACATTATTCCCATCTCTGATATAGGAACTTCGTTGCTAGTCCTTCTCTACCCCAGGACTTCATTGCTAGTCCTTCTCTACTGCCTCATTTAATTGGGCTTGACTGACGATGCACAGAAAGCCCTGAGATTAAAAGTATTAAGAAGTGATACAGACATGAAAAAACAAACAAAAATCTTACATGCTCCTCTTCAAATTGGTCTCCACCGAATGCTGCCACACAGGGTTTGATACCTCCCGTTCCAAGAGCAATCAGGGTCAGGCCCGTCATTGAGAGAACCCTTCAAACAGGGATGAAAACCTCAGCACCAGAGAAGGATTGGAAGGAAGGGAAATAGCAGAGTCCCTTTAATGACATTGCACATCAGAATACCCTGAAGCATGTGTGTGATGAGGCTCATTCACACTTAGTGCTAGTTCTGTGATACCCACTTTCTTGTTGCAGGAGGACACATGGCTGCTGTAGGAGGCAGTTGAGTGTATTACCTGCCTGAGGCCAATTTGCTTGAGTCCTTTACAGTTTTCAACCAATTGTCACCCACTGAAGGGGGTAAAAGCTCCAATAGGTTTGAGTAGCCAGTCTGTGAAAGTTTGGATTTCAGTGCTTTGCCCAAAAAGAGGCCATCAGAAAGCCTGAAGTTTGCTAGTGGGTGAGTGGGAATCAAGCCACCATGCTGGAAGAATGTACTGCTGTGTGTCATTTAGAAAAGACCCAAACTGTACTGCATCTCTGCAATTTTGTAGGCATTGCTGTTACACTGAAGATCCACTAGAATTCCCTGAGGCAGCCTCAGGGATAGCTTACAAATGCAAGAGTAGCGCAAAAGCATTACCACCTGAGGTTTGAGGAGCTCTGGGCTGACTGCCAGGGGAGCAGTGATACGTATATACCTAACCACTCACCCTCCTTCCAAGCACCCACTACCGTTTCAGTCTCCTGCACTGTTGTAGATTACAGCTTCACTCTCTCCTTTCCTTGCTGACTTGGTGGTACTGCAATGGGCCAAGACTCAAGCCAGATCTGGCTTCCTTCCTGCTACAATGCTACCAGCTCTACCAGGAAAGCCCACCAACTAACAATGCATGGGGGATGGCTGGTAGCTACCCAGAACTACCATCTGGCATGCCAGGGGAATAGGATAATTATCAGTCTTCCTTATCATGCAATCATTGATTGAACAGGCTTTCCCAGGGCTAGTGGTGTTTTAAAGGTCAGCTGAGCAGCTTCTTCATCCTCAGTCCACTATTACATCACCAGGTAAGCCCTGCCAATTATGCAAGGGAGAAGCTACTGGCTGAATAGGGCGCCCAGGTGAAAAAGAATGTGTTTAGGGGGACAAGGAAGAAATCAGTCCTTGGCATGTGGACTTCCAACAAATGCCCCTGTACAATGGGTACTTATACCAGGTCTGTTACCACTGCAGGGATGTGAATGTTCAGAAGCACTACTTGCTAGGTTACAACTACTTACAGCTATGGACTCCTGTGTTGGTGGGATTAACTGCTCTGGGTTTTACTCCAAACTATAAAGAAGCCATCTTGGGGATAGCATGCAATACCTTGGATAGCTCTTCTAAAGTTCCAGCTAAAGCCCAGAGTAGCTTCACCACCCCACTATCATGGAAGCCATCCACCCGCACTGGCTACAACATAATTTCATGGACAGCATCTATATATAGTTCTGGAATCTGGAGGCAATGTCTAAAAATCTTCATATTACAATGTGCCTTCAAGTTTTATTCAGGGAAGAAAAATGATCAAAATTTAATTTTAATCCTAGGAAAAAAGTGCCTCAGGTGTTCAAAGTTTGACAAACGTAGTTGTATTCATACACTATTTTGGGATACTCTGTCACCAGGAAGTTGCTCCCATGCCACTAGCATCAAGTATGAATGAGACTCAGGGGTGATTCAGACATCCAGAAAAAAATCCCATTATCCATTCTGGAATAAGAATTTGGAATGGGCTGCCAAAAGAAGGCTGCTTATGTGCTTCTTTAAGGAGATTTAGGTAGCTTTGCAAATCTTATTTATTTAGGCAAGCTTTTGAGAGCTGAGCTGTTCAAAGTGATTAGCTGGGGTTGTCTCTTACATGGAATTTGGATTCATGCAATTGCTGCCTTACCTTTCTTTTTGTCATTTTGGCTTATTTATTTATTAAATCTTTAAACCACCGAAAGCTCTCTGGCCAGTATGGTGGTAAATGAAACAATGCAACATCCAACATCATTGCATAAAATAGAATTTTAGATGAGTCAGGGTGGTTTCATAGGTTTACTACAATAACATGGAGAAAGCAGATATGCCTTTTTAAAATAATCAAGTGTGGGATGCAGACACTGGCAGCACTCCTGGAAGAAAAGGGGTCATACAGAGATATGTGATGTAGCTAGGACAGAGCAAGGAATGGGAAAATCTGCCAATCCAGCTTTCACTGCATTGCCGAGAATTTCACCAGCATTCTCTTTCTACTCCAGTTCCATATCCTTATCTTTTTCTTCCATCACGGAAATTTGTGTCTACTTTTTGCACATTTTTTTAAAAAACCCACCTTTTGGTACACATTTTCACTAATGTAGATATTCAAACACATTTTCTCAATTGCCCAGACATGATTGTGTAGATTTTTCAAACGTACCTATTTAAGCTGTGCATATTTTCAAATGTACCCATAGTTTTATGTTGGTCTATAACTGTAATTAAACATCTATCTGTCTGTCTGTCTGTCTGTCTGCCCACCCCCACCGACCCACCCACCCATAGTTTTGTGTATATATTTTTTTTTGGCTGTGGGCCAAAAAAAACACGCATACAGATTTATGAGACAAGATATGCTTTGCCTCATCTTGTATTTTGTAGCAAGAGAACAGTAAAATAATGAGACTTCTGATATGTATCTTAGTGAGATCCTCCATGTTCCCTCTGGAACAAACAAGTCAGAAGAGTACAGAGGATCAACACTAAGAAACTTAAGATGCGATTGAAAGCTTATTGAAATTTATTCCATTCTGATTAGGGACCGGATGACTTTTTCCTCATATTGTAAGATATTACGGCAATGCATGAATCATAGCGTTAGTTCTAGGGAAACTGACATTACCCATTGACAACTGTTCAAAGTATTTAAAGTATTCAAAGTATCAATAAGAGAGAATTGTCCTCTGTGTTAAAACCGCCACATTGATCAGCAGCAGTACAATGGATTTTGCAGTTCTCGGCTGTGTTATTAAGTACTGGGATTCGTATTTTAGCCAGAGACCTACTCTGGTATCTATTATCAAACTACAAACCATAGAATTCCACTGGATGCAGCCATGGCAGTTGAGGTGGAATCATTGTGCTATAACTATGTAATATGAAAGGGCCCTAGAACTTACTGCACTTTTTAAGTTATCACTTAATGAGTTTCTTTGCCTCTATGGGAAGAACCACTTCAGATGGTATGAAAGGAAGAGTTGGGCAAGCTGAGTTGGTGCCAGACAATCACAGTCAGGGAATGCTGTGAAGGAGGGCCAATGGAGAAGAAAGGATACAAAACTGAGACTTGTCTCTGACAGAAGGCTGACAGGGGATAGTAATAGAGACAGAACAGTATGCTGGGAGGACAAACTTATTTATTCTTTTTTTTTTTTTCAACTGTGCCTGGCTGTTCCTATTAAGTTTGATAAAGGATTTGGCCATGCTTTTCACACAGTGAATTCACTGAATAACACATTCACTGTTCCATACAGGGATCACTTTGAGACCCAAGTACCCAATCCAGAGAGGGATCTTGAGGGAGGAAGTGGGCAAGGTAAGTAACAGGAGCCCAAGAGTTTGGAACTGCAGGACCAGCCTGAAGAGGGGATCTGTCAGATTTCGCCCAGATCACCTAATATATACATACATTTAATACACTGCATTAAATCAGATGGGGAGTCTATGACTCTCCAGATGTTGTTGAACAGAAACCTCCAATGTCTCTGCTCTCTGGTCATGGTGATGAAGGCTGATGGGAAGTTGAATCCAACAACATTTGGAGAACCACAGTTTTCCATTGCTATAGAATGTGACACAGTGCAGAGGAGAGGGAATTTAGTACAATCAGCTCTAATGCTACGATGATAAGGCTATTGTAATGTTTTAGACTGGACTAGAGTATCCTTGCTGGTATACACATTTCATTTCTGAGATTACAAAACACAAACATTTCTTCCAGTGGTTCTCAACCTGTGGGTCCCCAGATGTTTGTGGACTTCAGCTCCCAGAAGCCCCAGCCACTATGGTCAATGCTCAGGGCTTCTGGGAGCTGAAGTCCAAAAACATCTGGGGACGCACAGGTTGAGAACCACTGCTTTAAACTGTGGTTGGGTTTTGGAGGAGAAAAGGTTCAAGCTTGTTTTTTAGGGCTAAACCAAACTTATGACCGCTATCCATGAGTTTGGGGGTTCACATCTCTGGTTCTGGAGAGGAGTTCATCTAATTTTCTTCTATGGGATCAGTCCAGCAAGCAGCATTGTTGCCTCAGAAATGAATCAAGGCTATGCTGGAATGAGGTTTGATGTGCTGCACCTTGAGAAAGAGAATCAAGACTGGGGGATTTTCTAATCTACATCGTTGGCAGTTCTGAAGAGTGCAATGTCCAGACATGGTTGGAATAAAAGACCATTGTGCCAAGAGAACAAAAGGCCTGACAGCGAGCCACACAATGCTTCTTGCAAGGTGTTTCTGAGCACTCCGCACATTAATACAAGTTAATTAATAATAATGTTATCGAAACACAGCAGGCCCATTTCTTCATTACTTACACATGGACAATCTGGTTTCCCAAATTCGGTATTGCCCCGACTGACTTGATCACGTGCCCAATAACGTAAACAATGGAGAGATAAATGATTGTTCTGTGGCGGAAGAGAGAAAAAGTGGGAAAACACTATCATCCAATGGCAGTGTCATGATTTATAATCTGAAAACAGAATGTGTGTCTGTGTTTCCTGATAGGGAAAGGGACAAACATTTTTCTGTTATCGGGTTTTCCACCAGAACTGTAACTCCCTTTCCCCCATCATTCTTCAAAGTGTTGGAGAAAGGCAGTGGCTGAGTTGGTGCTGATATACACAATGATTCTAGCTGCAGCTGGTTGTGTTTTATTCCTCTTGTGGTTACCTCACAGGTCATCCAAATCTCTCCTAATAATAATAAAAAAGGGCGCCCCACATTAAGCACAAATCTTGAGCAATGGGTAAGAACAGTGTTTGGTTGCTCATGTTCTCTACTAATACATTGGATGCAATCAGAGAAATGTGAGTGAAATTAAAACTCACTTAAGACAATGATACAGAAGTGTGTGAATAAAGAGGAACAGAGGAACTGGGCTGCACAGATTTCAGTGAGGTTGCCTGCCAAACTATTGTCTCTCTCTTTTTTTTAAAAAAAAAAAATCATTACCTAAAAATACTTAGATCTTGCTCTATGCCCAACGATTTCAGGACTATATACATGAACATCAGTTTAAACAATTTAAAACGACTTAAAATGTGAAACAGTAAAAGATAATTTACAGTCTGAAAATGTATTAAGCTATCTAAAAAATTAAAGTAAATTAAAATCAAAGCCCTTTCCGCACAACGTCACTGTCCCACTTCTGCCACAGGATGGCAGCGGTCAGCAGGTCGCGCTTCTGCACAACATCGTCTCCATCCTGCTGCTATCCCATTGCGAAGCGTTGCACTCGTGTGGTATTTGCAAAACAGAAAAAATCCATTTTGCACCTTCAATTGTGCAACACTCCCATACTTACCATTGTGTGGAAGCCACAGAAGCGCAATTGCGACGCTGCCCTCCTCAGTGCAGCAATGACAAGTTCCCGGCTGCGCTGCGGAAGGAAGAGGCAGAACAATCGTGCTTCCTTCCACAGGGAGCGAGCAGATGCAGAGGGGAATGTTGCAGACATGCTTCCTTCCAGATCTGAATTGCAGCACAAGGACGCAGAACAGCATTGTCATGGGGAAATGGCCCAAATATGTGTACACGCACAATAAAATCCTTAGACATCCAAAGCTTTAAACAAACCAGACAAACTAGACATAAGAGGGCTGCTGTTCACATGTTATTCTCATTCATTTAAGTTGTGTGTTGATGGGTCCTCTTTAGGGTTGCCAAGTGTCTCTCAGTTTAAGAGATGCCACCTATTTGAGGGTTGGAATGCTTTCCTTGTATGTAAACTAAACAGGATGCCAAAAATTGGGGTGGGAGCAGAAAGAAATGTGTGACTCACATAATTTATGAATGTGGACAATGTGTTAATTTTACATAGAAACATGTGACTAAGTAAACTGAAATCACTACTTTCAGTTGGTCTTTACACAGAGCACAAACTTGTTAATAACTACTTTCTGATTGTCAACTCTGCATGCCCTTAATTTTGGCTGTCCCTTACTGCTGTTTTGAAAACCTGGGAACATTAGTCCTCCTTAAACATGGAGTGTGGAACCTTTGGCCTTCTAGATCATTTGAACTACAATTCTTACCAAGTGAGCCTCTGTATGTTTTTCATGCTCACTACAATATAGTACATGGGTTCTGCTTTTCAACCAATTCTGTTTTCTCACAGTGCCTCAGTTCATAACCTGCCAGATAAATAGAGGAAGCCTGTATAACTGTTTTATAATCAGAAAGCTAGGAATGCTATGAGTAGGGAGGGTGGGCAGCTTCCATGTTAATGGAAAGAGTGAATATGCTCTGCATTGTAGACCAGACTTTAAAGGGACTACCCAAAGTCTGAAGCACCTTTAAAGCTCAAACTAAAACACAGAGCAGATTGACCACTGACATGGAAGCCACCACTGTGGTGTAGTGATGAATTTTGAACTTCAGGCACTCATCCTCACAGTCTCTGTAGCCCTTCCTCAAAGACAGCCTGAAAATGGAGGCAGATGTATTGCTCAAAACTGACAGATTATTTCTAGGAGTTTTCATGTCATCTGGAGCATGCATTATGTTTTGCTAAGAGATCACTTTTCTCCATTCAAGACCAAACAATTCTCCAAAATACTTCATTTTACACTGGGAACGCCTTAAAATCTGCAGCCCCCAGCTACTGTAGAGATCGCTCCTAAGCTTTGAGGGAACAGGGAACCTTTCAGGAAAAGATAACATTGTCATTCTTTCTCCTCGAAAAGTCCTGGAGTTTCAACCTTATGAACTCTGGCTCCACTAAACACTGTGTGTTACACAATATTGTCACTCCACTGCTTTATTTCCATTTTGCTTCAATGTTATTTCATAAGTATTATTTATTCTTTTAAGAAGATGCATTATCATCATTGTAATAATAGGTTTATTACATATCCACTGATATTTATAGTTAACATAGAAGTCATTGACGCAATTACCACCCACCAACTCCATAATTTGACACTAATTTGATGTTTGCCCCTTGTTGCTGTTCTCATACTAAAATCTCATAACTTCTAGAATGTACCTAATTTTTAAAATGCAACACCTATTAGTCTTACCAGCTGAGATCCAAATAAGTACAAAACACTGGCTTTTATCCTGACTTGCAAACTAGATGTCATATTATCACTACCATATAATGGCAATGCTTCAACAGACACCTTCAACAGAGATGGTTAAGGCTCATGGAAAAATGTATCTTTGACTAGACGAAGAAACACACAGACACACAGAGACAAGTAATATGGCACATACAGTTCCTCAATTTATTTAAATACGTGCTTTTTGAAAGTTTGTGGGGCCCTTTAAAGGATGCTGGATTCTGCCTCATCAGCTCTACAGAAGATAGATTGTGAAGATGAGCAGGTTTATCCATCTCCCATGCCCCAATCTCATCTACAGAACCTAATGGGATTAAAGCCATTTCTGCACTACACTGTTACAGTGCTGTTATTCCACCTTCAACTTTGGCCCTTTCCACACGAGGCGAGTGAATCGCTCTGTGCCGTTATGTACCGTTATGTGGACTTTCCCTTAAGCCCTTCTGCAAGGCTCCTCCATTTGGTGCAGGGCGAATCAGAGCAGTACGAGGTCTTTAGATCCGCACTGCTCTGGTTGAAAATGGAGGCTTCCTGTTCTTCGTGGGTCTGGACCAACCGCTGACGCTGGCCACACCCACAGCCCGCCCTCCGCTGATCGCAGGCTCGCATTGGTGCGAGCCTGCGCATCTGCACATATCTGCACATATCTGCACATATCTGCACATATCAGCAAGAATGCAATGGTGCGCTCCAGAAGATTGAAAGACTGGATTTTTCTGGTCTTCACTTAGCGCGCTGGAGGACCACTTGGAGGCATTTTGGATCAGACTAAAGTGCGAACCTAGTCCGAACCTAGTCCAATCCAAGTTGCGGAGACCTCCGTGACAGTACACCTTGGCCCGTTTTAACTTCCTCATGCAGAAAGGGCCATACTGTGGAATTCTGGGGTTTGTAGCTTACTGAGACCAAAGAACTCTCTGGCTGAGAATCCTGAACCCCCCCCAACTGCAAACCCCAGGAGTCCATAAGATGTTCAAAGTGGAATAATAGCACTATAACAGTGTAGGGTGGAAATGGTCTTAAGTTTTTTGCTGTCCTTCACTGCCCCTAAGGACAACAAATTGGCTTTTAAATACATTCAGCTTTGTTCTCCAGGACTCACAACTGTCTTCCAATCTGAGGCCATTTCCACACTAAGCTGTTATAGCACTATGATTCCACTTTCAACATCCTATAGAATCCTGGGGTTTGCAGTTTTGGGAGGGGCCACCTGGCCCCTCCCGAAACTGCAAACCACAGGATTCCATAGGATGTTGAAAGTGGAATCATAGCGCTATAACAGCCCAGTGCAGAAATGGCTTGAGACAGCCTCCCACTCTACATAATGGTGGAGCTAGATTTATAAAGTCCTACTTTATAAGCAGAGTGAAACTTTATGTTCACACAGCTGCAGTTGCTTGACTAGCACACTGTTGGATTGAAGTCGGAATTAACCATGCTTAAACCCATTGTCTCAATTTTTGGTGGGGTGGAGAGGGGTGCTGTATGACATCCAGTGTATAAGGCTGAGATCCTACAAGTGCATATAGCTACACACACACACACACACACACACAGAGTTCTGTGTCCTGTGACTGCCTGGCAGCTGTCAAGCCCTAGGAGGGGGTTCTGCTGCTGTTGCTTACTGGTGGAGAAGGGAGAGACCACAGAGAAACTGCTGGCTCAGTTTAGTTGTGGAAGAAGAAATGAGACTGAGTTCTCAAATGGAGTACACTAGTGTTTTCCTTCCTTCAGGAGACCAGAGCAGCCAAATCTCCGCCATCTGTATCACCTCCCCTCCCTTCCCTCTGGTAAGAAGGAGAAGGCATTAACAGGAGCCCTCCCAAGAGCTTGACAGCTGCCAGGTGTGGAAAGTTTTTGGACAAGTTTGAAGGGCAAGAGAGTAGTCCTCTGCACGCTGTTCAGCAGAGATGTACGCACACGTAAACTGCACTTATGGCCATGTAAGTCACTAACAGGATGCTGATCACACAATGTCTGTCACCTAAATATGTCAAACTATGCTGCATCATTGTAGAAAAATACATATTTTGAACTGAATCTTGTAGGAGTTCTTCAGCTTCTTTGCTACCGTGCTAAAAGGCTGCCCTGGGTCCTGCCCTGGAATAAAGGCAGTATATAAATACAATAAATACATAAATAATAAATAAGTCTTGCCCTTTTGACATGTTTTCCCCTCTTTTTCTAATGCTGAACATCATGCAAACCCTAAAATACTGTATAAACATAATGGAAAGAAAGATTGATCAAGTGTAAACAAAACCTCATAGCATGAAATTATCACTTATGCAGATTTGTGAGATGTTACACTTATATTCATTGGCAAATTAAAGGAACTACGTACAAGAATCTATGTCAAAGGTGTTTTTTTTTAAAAAATCATAAACTGATTTTATCCAGGCTGCACATGTCTTATGCTTGCACTGTTTAAAATTGTTTTAACCAATTCTAAAATGTTTGGGGTTTTTTTTCCACTGATAAACTATTCAATGTATTTTTATCTTTAAAACTATTGTTACTATTTATTGTTTTAAATAGATTTTATTGCATGCTGCCCTGAGATCTTTGACTACAGGACAGGATATAAATATTAATATAAATATAAATAAGTGTTTATCCACCAGAAAAAAATTATTACGCGGGAGGGGGAACCAAAGTCCATCTGCTTGGAGTAATTTATTTCATTCTTACTTGTATTTTCCCAGCCAAGAGTCAGCCATAAACGCCCCAAGGACTGGTGTAAAGTAACACAAGCTTGAGAAGGCATGGTAGACTGAAGTGGAAGTATTCTCATCCCAGTGGAGGAAGTAGAGAAAGTACAAAGTCAGGACCGCTGAAGGATAAGAACATAAGAAAAACAAGACAACAGGTTTCATTCATAGTATATGAGGGTGAGTCCCAGTATGTGGCAATAGTCGTTGGGAGGTTGCACGTAGCTTACTTCCTGATACATACTTTGGGATTTTACCATCAGCAGAAGAGAAGTAAATGAAAGAGGTTCTGCTTTCACTGGCATGAAAATGTAGTGGTGAATGAATTGTCCTTTTGGAAGTTTTGGTTATTATGTTATTGATAAAAGAACAGCAGAAAAGATGGCAATCTAGGGCCATTTCCACACAAGGTTTTTAAAATAGGGCAGAGCATCCTCCAGGGAGGACGTCTGCACCTGGGAGCAGACTGGGTTGGACCTACTTAATGTAGATCCACACCTCAGCCTGCTCTGGAACAACCTCAAGTGGTCCTCCAGTGTGCTTTTGAAAGACCGCTAAAAACAGGTTTTTCAAAAGCATGGAGCATGCCAGTGCGAGCCTGCTCCCTTGTGCAGATTTGCAGGCTCACCCCAATGCGAGCCTGCGATCTGCTGGGAGTGGGCTTTAGGCTGGAGAGTGTCAGCGGTTGGTCGAGACCCTCGACCAACTGGAAGCCGCCATTTGGGACACCGGAGCGGTGTGTATCGACCAGCACACACTGCTCCGGAGCACCATGGACCAGACCGGGGAGCCAAGAAGTCCGGTAAGTAGTGTCACGGGGCGATTCCCTTGCCCCATGTGGAAATGGCCTAGGATACCAGACCTTGTCTTCCATATTCATTTCTCTTCCCTTGTTCTCCAAACCATTCTCCATAGACTGCTGGAAGATTTTGAGTTCTGCTTCTATCACTGTCCTCAGACTGAAGTAAAAGGGTGAGTTTAGATGCCCTGTTTACAAGCTTTCAGTTTACCATATTAGCATATATGAGTATCAAAGACAACTGAGTTGTATGAGACCATGATTCAAGATTTGAAGGCAAGAAATCAGACATGACGTCATTTCAAGTAATTCCCATCTTTAATTCCTCCTTCTCCACCCACACTACCCTCAATCTGTCATAAGACAAAACAAACTGCAAAGGGAACCAAGTATTTTAGACAAAAACTGAGCAGAAATATTGAAAGATACACACATACCTCTCATGCCATAGTAAGAGAAACGTTCGCAAAATTCATTCACCACAATGAAGGCGATGCTGAGAGGGTAATTGGTACCACATATTTTCTAAAAAGGCAAAGCAGAAAGAGGGAGGGTCATATTTTTAAAAAAAGCATTCTTGGATCATGTGTACAATTGGCGTTATGGGACACATAAAACCAAGAATCTCAGAAACAAAGATATATACCTAGTTGCAAGATGGAAGACACAGATATCCCTGGAGATAGAATTCAAGGAAAACACAAAGCTTATAATAAAGGCTCGTCACAAAAAATGATATCAACACAGTGGATTGATCTCAAATGAAGACTCTCTCTGTCTCTCTCTCTCTCTCTCTCTCTGTGTGTGTGTAGCTTTTGGATGCAATTTTGTACCTACAGTAGAAATAAGTGTAAGCGGGTTTGCACATTACAGAGCAGTGCCGAAACAGAAAGTTCCAGTGAGCATCCACTGTAAAGTATGAAAGAAGAGCTGAAGGTTTTTCCCATGAGAAGATGCATGACTCCTTCGTAAAAATGATAGCTATTATGAGAGGAAACTGTTGTTGACAAAATAATAAAAGGAGGAGCGGTTGTCCAACAGGAGAGATTTACTGAATCTGGATGAACATCAATAGATTACTAGAATGTTCGTTTTGTTTCACTGACTTATCCATTCTAACCAAGAAACAAATCGCAACACGTGTACACCCCATCCATCTGCTAGTTTGCAGAGAATGCTGTGAAAAAAAGAGATAAATGAAAGGAAAAAGAAACATAATGATTTCACTGTCAGTAGGATCTCCAGATATCAAGCCCAAAAGGATTACTGCATGCCCAAAAGCAAAGTGACAGTACTGTTGCTTCTAGAGCCAAGCCCTTACTTTTGTCCTCAACTTTTGTGAGGCTTCACTGTACAACAAGAAAACAATACCAGCTGGCATTTTCCCCAGAATGCTGTTGCATCATTTTTGTGGTGTTATCCCAGGACATAAAGGGCAAGCATAACCTACAGAGAATGACAAGCCTGCTTTAAACAGTGAAAACAATACACTCAGTCTTGCTGACATGAGTTTGACAGCAATGCGCTGTTTAGGTGCATCAGCCACCACTCGGCAAATCTGCAAGCTGTAATTATGCACCACAAATTTGAAACCTGTAATTAGTGTTGCATTTCTTTAATGTATGCTTTAATGGTCCTTGGCAGGAAAACATTCCTGAAGAAGCACTGATTAACCCATTGCAGCAGGGGTAGGCAAATTCAGGTGGCCAAGGGGCCAAATATTCGATTTCCACATCATTGGGAAAGTCTGTGCAAAAATACATACATTTTCATGTGCATTTTTCCTAATATGCACATTTTTGTATTCATGTTTTCCTAACATACAGACTTTAGATAGATATTTTCCTACTAAAATGCATTTTTATATGCTTTTTTGAGTGGAAACCTGTATCACAAAATGCAGGAAAGTGTGAATATCAAAGTACTAATTGCATTTCATTTTGCATATTGAATTTGGAAGTGCAAATTAGACAAGTTCACATTCAAGTGTAAACCAAAGCCATGTCCACACTACGCTGCTATCATTCCACTTTCAACAGCCTATGGAATTCTGGGGTTTGTAGTTTGAAAGGCACTTAGAATTCCCAGCCAGGGAGCTCTTTGGCCTCAGTAAACTGCAAACCCCAGAATTCCACTGGATGTTGAAAGTGGTAACAGTGTAGTGTGGAAATGGCCCAAATTACTTTCTTTCCCATGACAACTCTCTACAGCAGTGGTTCTCAACCTGTGGGTCCCCAGATGTTTTTGGACTTCAGCTCCCAGAAGCCCTGAGCATTGACCATAGTGGCTGGGCTTCTGGGAGCTGAAGTCCACAAACATCTGGGGACCCACAGGTTGAGAACCACTGCTCCACAGTATAGATACTAATGTTTAACATTCATCAGTACAAGCTGAAACCAGGTGCTATATTCCCGATCTCTCTCACATCTGTTCACCAGAACAGATGCAAATGGCATTTGTGTTCTCTTATCAAGAGTGTTCAAATATCAGGTACATGCTATTGCATTGTTAATAATTTGGAAGTGTTATATTAGTTTATAGCTTAAATGTAATATTAGTTTGTACACTAAACTACATACCATTGTTGCACTCAGGCATAAGCCTGTATTTGGAATCTGTTTGGGTTCATTCAGACTTTCTCTGTTATTTCAGTGAATAACAACAATCCTTTTCAAATCCTGTTTGCCTAACATTGCTGCCTGTGTTGTTCATCTTAACAGATCAACAGACATTAAAACCAGCAGAGAAAGAGAAAACAATCTCTTTAGATTCATATCCAATGCAATAACCATATATTTCAGGATGGTACTGGAATTTTGAAAGGACAAGAATAGAACTGAAAATCATTAATGAGACTGGAAATGAATATTTGAATAAATTGCTCCTAATCAAGAGTGGTGTTTACTAGGTCAGGTGGAATCACACATCCCAGCACCAGTACTTCAAAATGCTGTTACTAGTTCTTCTTGCAAATACATCTAGGATAACATGATTTTCAGCAAAGAAGCAGTACTTCACCATTGTCCCCCAACCCAATTTCCTTTTCTGTGTTTGCACATTAAACATAGACCTGGAAGTTCTGATTCTAGTAGGTGAGAAACACTTCTAATAATCCACAATACATGCTTTCAAATAGCTTTTTATTATCTTTGTTAATCTATAACAGTCAACACTCAAAGTCCTGATGAGTTAACGGTATTGTCTTCCTCCTTTTCTCTCTACATGTGGTGGAGAAGACAGACTGCATCTTCCCATCCTCCCATCTGGCATACCTGGGTTTTGATAGGACATCTCTGTTTGGTTGGACAAAGTGAACACTCAAAAAATCCAGAAATAAGGGCACAAAACGCGTAGACGACATCAAAAATGTATGAGAGAATTCAAACACCTCTCAAGTATAAATGCATTAGATTTTAACCATTACACAGTGAACAACTATGTTCTTTTGAAATGAAAATGGTTTTCAAATGTCAACTGCATGTGCTGACATGCCACAAGTACACATACACCAGATGAATGCCATGGGAAGCTGTAATTTCACTTCCTTACCACTTGTAAGAAAAAGTTCTGAAGGGAAAAAAGGACCACCATGTCATGGCCCAAACAAATGTGGTCTGCAAGGAAAACAAAAGTTTTTTTTAAAAAAAAACAAGCTTGCTACGGTGTAACTGCTTTTAGTTCATAGTCTCCTACAGCAGACCATAGATGTGGTCTTATGAGAAACAGTGCATACATTTTATGAGTCATTTTTAGAGGATATTCTATCATGAGTCTAAGAAATTGCACAGATGGTGAACTTAATGCATTCCTTCATTAGTCCATGAACCTGCACAAATGATAAACCTGCATAGAAATGGTGTCCTCTGACCAAATATTAAATAATAGAGTTTTTCCAGGTGATCATTTTTACTTACAGTCCTTGTGTGTTCTCACTTGTTGCACAGGACATTATCCTTTGTGGAAATGCATCACTTATAGGATTATCTTCCTTGCAGTCAAATCATTGCGTTTTTTTTTCCAACCAGGAAAGCGAATTTCTTCGCCTAGCCCCCACCAATATATCCACTGCCATGCCCCAAGCGCAGTGTGGAACCTGAGGCCTTTCCATCCTACACTGTTATAGTGCTATTATTCCACTTTCAACATCCTGTGGAATTCTGGGGTTTGTAGTTTCCTGAGGCCAAAGAGCTCTCTGGCTGAGAATTCTAAATGCCCCTCCCTAAACTGCAAGCCCCACGATTCTGCAGGATGTTGAAAGTGGAATAATAGCACTATAACAGTGTAGGGCAGAAAGGCCCTTGGCCAGAGACCCTTATTCACACAAGACTATGGGTGATGACAAACAAAGCTTGTTTGCCTGCATAATAACTTACTTAGAATATTGTGCCTTCTGATTTTTTTGAAAAATAGAAAGTAGCAATTTACTATTTAAAAGTTACTAAAATTGTTGTCATTGTTATTAAAAGCTAGCATGGAAACTAAATGATCTCAAACATTCATTCAGTCAATGAACATTTTAGATAAAAGCAACAGGCTGGTCCACAGCCTGAGGACATGTATGTGTGTATGTGTCTTCAAGTCACCTGTCAACTTAAGGGCGATGCCATTAATTTCGTGGGATTTTCTTAGGCGAGGAATACTCAGAGGTGTTTTGCCAGTTCCTTCCTCTGAAATACAACCTAGAGCGCTTGGTATTCCTTGATAGTCTTCCATCCAAGTACTAACCAGGGCTGACCCTGCTTAGCTTCCAAGATCAGATGGGATCTAGCGTCTTTACGATATGAGCTGCTGATAAAAAGCAAAGTTACCCTGCCTTCTTCCTCACATCCTGCCTCTATGCACCATTTACCTTATACAAGTATATTCATTTATCTGTTTTATCTTGGTCTTTGAGGAATACATAATTCCCTGGCTGGAGCTTGACTGCACATTTCTTTTCTTTTAATTTCTTTTAAAAAAATCTCTTAATTTCTTTTCTTTTCAAGTAGGGAATACTCTTATCATAGCAGGTATACCAGCTCAGTCCTACTATTAGACATAGTGAGACCACCCCAACAGCAGATTTGGGGTTTCATGAAGGTTCATGCCCCAAACTTAAAAATTTGATTGGTTAGTATATGCTGTCAGAGAGGAAAAGGCATGTTTGTGAGACTTTGTGCCTCGCACGCCAAAACAACTTAGCTGGTTTTAAGTATCGTATGCACTTTTACGATGTGTGTGAGGTACTGTTGTTGCTCTGCCTCAGGCAACAAACTGACTTTGGCTGGCTCTGAATTTCATTTTACTTTTGCAGCAACCTGTAAATGAACTTCCTGTCCAACCTAATGGCATAATAAGTCACATTCCTGGTGCTGGACCAGGGCTGCCACCAATGTAACTCAAAACATTGCAATCCAATGTTCATTTAGCAGCCCAATACAGGGCTGTGCAGAAAATAGATCAGGATTGTTGTTGTTATTGTTGTTGTTGTGTGCCTTCAACTTGTTTCTGACTTATGGTGACCCTAAGACGACCCTATCACAGAGTTTTCTGGGGCTGAGAGTGTGTGATGTGTCCAATGTCACCCAGCTGGTTTCCACGGCCAAGCAGGGGGAAAAACCTGATCTCCAGAGCTCAGTACTCACCCACTACACCTGCTGGCTCTCAAAACCATGTGCCAAAACATTTTAGCAACCCAATACAGAGCTGAGCAGAAGACAGATCAGGATGACCAGGTAGAATTCTAGAAATTTGGAATAGCTGACCAAGATTTCCGACTCTCAATAATTTGACTATAGAAATAATTCCTTCACCCATCACCCCAATGAATTAGGCTGCTGAAACACAACAAGAGAAAGGGAAATCATGAGTGAATGACAGCATGAATATGCTGAATGTGAAAATGTGTGCTGAATTTGGGAGCTGCCTCTCTCGTTTCAAATATACCAAGCAAAGGTGAGTGCTTGCTGCCTCCCCCCCTCAATCTACCATTCCTCCTTACGTCCAAAAGAGAACATTCTTGGAAGTAAATTTTCCAGACAAAAAACAAGAACTACCATGGCAACTTCCCCTCTAAAAGCTTTAGTTCAGCTTTTTTCTCCTTCTCTTGCCTGATCTACCTTTTTAGTCCATTAGACAGGTGATCACGTTAGACAGCAACTCATTCTGAACTTCTAATGCTAAGACCAACCCTAGGCAAGGAGCAGTGTTTGTCCGAGCCCAAAACACAAAAAGGAGGGAGGGAACAGCCACAGCTCTCAAGAATTTTTCCAGGAAAGTTAAAAAGAAGCAAAATACCAAATACTCACCGAGGATTTTTTCACAGGAGGGCAAATTCCTTTGGGAGGATTATCTCCTGCAGAAGTAGAAGTGAACAGAGTTTCCTTAGATTCTCTTTTCTGTAAGAGATCCATCCTGTTCTTTTTTTTTTTTTTTTTGCCCCCCTTTTGGTCAATTTGCCTCACATAACTCTTTGCTGTCGTGGTGAGTTGTCTGGGAAGACTTCCAACCGTGTGGCTTGGAGTTTAGTTCAGATTTTTAAGTTAACCCTGATTGTGCACGTTTGTGCCACACTGAGACAAGGAGGATAGTGTTTCTAGGAAGGAGGAGGGCAACAGTCCTTCAGACTGGAAGGTCACAGCCAGGGCTGTCCACCTCGATCACGGTAAGCTGGGCTGCACAGTTGCTACTACTGTGGCACACTTCAGGTATTCTAAGTACCCAAGCGGTTGAGTCAAACAAAATGCACACTGAATGATAATCCCTATTCCAAACGTTATAACCAGGGGCAAGGCTGGTGGCTTTGGGCCATCTCTGCTATAATAGTAGGCTTATTCAGCAGGAACCACAGGCATCCCTGCGTACTTGAAACTAGCTGCCTTGAGCAAAATCATGCATTGAAGGCACTGTGCCTTTCTTTCCTGGAAAATCATCAGGGGCTCACAGTCAAGGAAGCAGACCAGTGCCAGTCCCTGGATCATCACTTTGACTTGTGCTACTACTATTGATCTAAAGGAGTCCTCTCATATATTCCTCAACAGAGACAAGTATAGGGTTTCTTTGTATCTGTGTTTGTGTTTTGTGGGATTTCTTAGACAGAACTTTTTATTGTAGCTCATTATGTTTCTTGGCTGGGAATGGGTAGCAACCATACTACATATTACAATACAGTCCTGTTTCTGAAGAACTTAAAACAAAAAGCATGCAAGCTGAAACTACAAAGTGATTAGAAGTATATAAATTTGCTAGCCCCTATTATCAGTACCCCTCAAAATTCAGATTTACTTAGCCAAATTTCTTCATGCTTTCACCCAGCATTGCTGAATCATGCCATCTTCCACTTCAGCTCTCCCCCACCCTGTCTGCTTTGTTCACACTGGAGGGGAAAAATTATTTAATTCATCTTCACTTACCTCTGTTATTATTATACTTAGGACAGAGAGATTCAAGAGAAAGCCATGTTAGCCTGTTTTAGCACAAAAAGCCAGTAACACCTTTGAGACAAAATAGTTTATTCTAATATAAACTTTTGTGGATTCTAGTTCACTGTCTCTGATGCAGTGGACTGGAATCCACAAATGTATATGATAGAATAAACTATTTAGTCCCAGAGGTGCTACTGGAATCTTTTATGACTTTTTAGGTAGTTGTGTGCCTCCAACTAATTTCTAAGTTATTGCAGTCCTAAGGTGAACCTATCACAGAGTTTTCTTGGTAAGGTTTGTTCAGAGGTAGATTGTTTTTGTATTCCTCTGAGGCTGAGAGGGTGTGACTTGCCAGTGGGTTTCCATGGTTGAGCAAGGATCCAAAGCCTGGTCTCCAGTGCCATAGTCTAACACTCAAACCATCATACCACACTGGCTCTCTGTCTTTTTGGGACAAAGGGAGAAATCACATCAATGAAACAATAAAAAGACATGTTTGAGTTTTTTTCTTCCTTGTATTTTTTTAGTAAATGAACTTTGTTTAGAGTATTTGATGACTTTTTTTTAATGCTCACTTGAAGTGTTACGTATGGCTTAAGTGGAATGCAGTTCTGCGTGCCTTAGAAGCCTCAAGGTAGAGAAAATAACTATAATTAAGCCTTAATTGTTTGGTCATGAGGTATGACATTTGTGCTAGAAAGTTCTAATATATTTCTTGCTCCCTTACCCTATTCAAATATTATTAACTTAAGGCCTTTCCACACTATACTGTTCTAGTGCTACTATTCCACTTTCAACATCCTGTGGAATCCTGGGCTTTGCAGTTTAGGGAGGGGCATTTGGAATTCTCAGCCAGAGAGCTCTTTGGCCTTAGTAAACTACAAACCCCAGAATTCCACAGGATGTTGAAAGTGGAATAATAGCACTATAACCATGTAGGGTGGAAATGGCCAATGTCACATCACCTGAAGTACCACAGGCAGGTTTATCCCTAGCCAGGCCTTAAATGACCACCATCTTTTAAGCCTTAGCTCACCTGTCAGGCTTGTGGTCACTGGAAATGATGGACATGAACTCTCTTTAACATTAGGCATAATATAAATGTAGAAAAGATTCTTATTCTGGTCATGGGAGCAGCAAGAGTAGCAAAATGAAGGTGCACTGGCAGCATTCAGATAGCTTCTTCTAGTGTCACCCTCTTTATGGGTAGCATCTTCTTTCCTCCAGGTGAAAATGTGATTGTTCCAGCCTTTTGTCCATTTTGATACTATGACCTCCAGTGTCTATGGCCTATCACATAGTTGCTTAGTGTGGAATACTCTGCAAAACAGTAGACAGGGTCTTCTGAAATGCCCCTGGTCCATCACTGGCATTGACACCTTGGAAGGAAGGGGACAGGACAGGATATCCAAGTCGAAGGGAAGGGAAGGGAATGTGGTAAAGGGTGGACCATTTCTGAAAACTTTTTCCCAGGCTATACATAATAGGAGTTCAGTTCCTCCATCTCCTTTATTATTACAAGTGAAAAAGTTTAATCATTAGATCTGTCCTTTTTGAAAGACATACTAAACTAGAAACACTTTAGGTTTTCTTCTGTTTCAGTACAACCTACTCTCATGAATTAATTGGGTCTATCAGTTCTTGACATTAATGAGTTGTGGTCAATGGACAATAAAGTTTGTTGCTTGAAACTGCCCAGTTGCAATCAAAAATTTTGTGAATGCATGTACTGCATATGCAAAGAAGGAATAAGAAAGAAATGTCTTCCCTTTCAAATTATTTCTGCCTCTTGTCCAACCCCCTAGAATCTGGACAAACAGGTTATAAACACCAGCCAGTCACAATTAAATTTCAGGATAAAGTTCACAGACTTTCATTTCTTATCACTCATGCCAAGGATCAAATTGCCTGTCAGGATACAAAGAGGAAACATTATTTCCACTCCTTTGCTCAGTTCACTGGAGACATCCACTACTAAACATCCTTTTTGTCAACAATGTCTGACTAGCTTTCAATTGTGGATTTAGGTTTTGTGGGTTTTTTGAAAATTTGATCTTTCTGTGTGTGTCACTTTACATATTAAAAAAAATCCATATAAAACAGACACACATCATTCCTGCCCTGTTAGTCTCTGATAAAAGCCTTTGACAAAGAGCTTCACTTGTTTTTTCCCCTGGAATCACTGAACGGTTTGTTAAAGGCCCCACAGTGATGTAAGAGGGCAAAGACCTCCATGTAGTGCAGAGCTGGAAAGAAACTTTAAAAAGTAATCTGTTTCATTAGTTGTGGTGGTGTATAAAAAATAATCCACTATCATTACTTATTGGAGGTCTGAGAAAGCAACTTGGGGGCACTGCTTATCCTATTGCTCATTATTGTTGTTGTTGAGTCTTCAAGTTGTTTCCATCTTATGGCAATCTTAAGGCAACCCTACCACAAACTTTTTTTTCTAAGGCTGATAGTGTGTGATGGATGACACCTGGCTTTAAAGCAGTAGATGTGAAAACAATCTAGGAGTCTTAGTAGACCAAAAGCTGAATATGAGTCAGCAGTGTGATATGGCAGTCAAGAAAGGCAACATGATTCTTGGTTGTCTCAATAAGAGTATGGTGTCTAGATCAAGAGAGGTGATGATACCACTTTATTCTGCTTTGGTTAGACCTCATTTGGAATACTGTGTCCAGTTCTGGGCACCTCATTTCAAGAAGGATATGGACAAGCTGGAACATGTCCAGAGGAGGGTGACCAAAATGATGAAGGGTCTGGAAGCTATGCCCTATGAGGAGTGGCTTAGAGAGCTGGGTGTGTTTAGTCTGCAGAAGAGGCGGTTAAGAGGGGACATGATAGCCATGTTTAAATATTTGAAGGGATATCATGTTGAGGAGGAAGAGGGCTTGTTTTCTGCTGCTCCAGAGACTAGGACAAGGAGCAATGGATTCAAATTATAAGAAAAGAGATTCCACTTGAGCCTCAGGAAGAACTTCCTGACAGTCAGAGATGTTCGGCAGTGGAATATGCTGCCTTAGAGTGTGGTAGAGTCTCTTTCTTTGGAGGTTTTTAAGCAGAGGCTGGATGGCCATCTGTTGGGAGTGCTTTGATGGTATATTCCTGCATGGCAGGGGATTGGATTGGATGGTCCCTGTGGTCTCTCTTCCAACTCTATGATTCTATGAATCTACTGGTCTTAGTAGACCACAAACTAAATATGGGTCAACAGTGAGATGCAGCAGTCAAAAAAACCAATGTTATGCTGGGCGTCATACCTCAACAAAAGTATAGTGACCAGATTGAGGGAAGTAGTAGTCTTATTCTATTCTGCTTTTGCCAGACCTTGTCTGGAATAGTGTGTCCTATTCCAGACACCACAGTTCCCGAAGAATATCAAAAAGCTGGAACATATCCAGAGAAGAGTGCCCAAGATGATTGAAGACCTAGAAACCAAACCTTATGACGAACAACTGAGGGAACTGGGGATGCTTAGCAGGGATAAAAGAAGACTGAGAGGTGATATGACGTCTGTCTTTAAATATCTGAAGGGATGCCCTGTAGAAGATTGAATACACCTGTTTTATGTTGCTTCAGAAAATAGAACACAAACCGATGGTTCCAAATTACAAGAAAAGAGATTCCAATTAAACATTAGGAACAACTTTTTTACTGTGAGAACTGTCAAAGAATCTGTCAAAGAGTGATGGACTCTCCAACTTTGGAGGTCTTTAAACAGAGGTTGGATGAGCATCTTTCAGGAGCACCTTAGTTATGTATTTCTGCCGGGGCATCTTTACACCAGATGGCCCTTGTGTGTTTTTTCAGCTCTAAGATTCTCAGATTCTATGATATAGCTTTACCATCTGCACTTAAAGATAGTATGGGGATAGTATGGGAATAGCATGAAGTTAATTATATCATGTAGTTATGAGTACTGATGTGCATCACCCTCATCTACATCTGGGCTAGTTCTGAGTTATCTTTAAAATGTTACAAACCACTGGGCTATGCTATAAAATGAATCTAAGTAGCCTAAGATAGCACTAAAAATAAATGTGCATGCACAGGACAGAATATTTTTACCTGTCTACCGACCTACCTATCTATCTATAGGTCTAATAAGAAAATGAAATAGCAGATGCCTCACTCAAACTTGACTGCTGCTTATTCTTTTAAAACTCCACTTCAGCATTACGACTTTTGGTACATGCAGGACATATACCAAAATAAGTTATTTCTGATGAATTACTTCCAAGCTTTAGCTATACTTAAATTCCCCAACTTTGCACCAGTAAAGGTGTAGGAGCCTGGTCTCTTTTGATCTGGCTGTCTGTGCTCTTTCCATTTGTTATATGGCCTATTGAAGATCCATTATCAAGCCTGCAGCAAAGCTGAGGAAAGATCTCAGAAATACAGATAAGCAAGAATCGCACGAAGCGAACAAGCCATGTGTCCCAAGATGAATGTGCACTGCATATCCCAAATAAGCCCCTGACCCTCAACAGAATCTTTTTTTCCCCCCTTGCTTCTAGGGTGGATGAATAAGCATCTCCAAACAAAAGGAGAAATGCATCCTTTAAAAAGGACAAGCGAAGGCACTAGTTTACACAAAATTTGTTTATGCTCCAGTTATCTATTGATGTGGTTTTAGAAATTAATTGTTTCCATTTAAACAAACATACAGTTCATCTCACCATAATGGAGAAGACCATACAGGTCACTTGCATGCCTGCTCACTCTGCTGCCGAGATACCGTCTCTGAGTAGACAACATTAAGCCTCCTTGTCTCATTTTTTACAGCTCTTTATGTTCATTTATGCATTTTTAATTTTATTTCACTTGTATCCCACTTTTTCCACAGCCATAGGCATGAAGCATGGCTTACAAAGTTCAAACAGGTATAAATCAAAGTCCACATCATAAAAACATAAAAAAGTTTAAAAGTAATTAAACTAGAAATACTCAAAAGCAATACAAACATACCTATAAAAAAAAACACCAAGTACAGGCAAAATAGTTCATCACTAAAAACTCTTTTGCCATGCACAATTAGTTCCCAAAGGCTTCTGGAAACAAAAATGTTTTTGCCTGTCTCTGGAAAGACACCATAGAGAACTCCAGTCTAGCCTCTCTAGAGCAGAAGTTCCAGAGCCTTGAAGCAGCCGCAAAGAATGCCTGTGCCTTTGTTCTCACCCAGTGAATCTATGAGGGCGGTGGGATAGAAAGAAGGACTTTTCCTGAACATGGACAGACCTGTATGGGAGAATATAGTCCTTTAGATAACCTAGACCCAGTTGCCGAGCTTGGAGTGTGTGGAGAGGGGATGGGTGGAGGGGTGGGGGCGTGGCTATGGCATGTGGGGAGGGGCTACAACATGAGTGGGTGTGGCTGAAACGGACAGGGTGGGGCTACGGTGCATGGGGGAGGGCAAGCAAGGAGCTGCGGCACCTCAAAAAAATTGCTGCCACGCACCACCCCCATCATCCTCCCTCCCTATGTGACTGCCTAGACCTGAGCCATAAACCAGCACTTTGAACTGTGCACAGAAACAGACCAGTAGTGAGTGAAGCTCTGTCAATATGTGAGTTATATGTTCTTTGTAACTAGTCTCAGTCAGCATTCTGGCCACAGCATTTTGAACCTGCTGAAGTTTCCAAACAGTTTCCAAAGGCAGGCCCATGCAGAATGTGTCACAGTAATTCAAACAGGAAATAATCAAAACATATGTCACGAAGGCCAAGTCAAACTTCTGCAAAATCAGGTGCAGGTGGCACATTAATCTTAATTGTGCAAACACACCCCTGGCCACTGCTTGAAACCTGGGTATCCCGTCTCAGAGGTGAGTCCAGGAATACATTCAAGCTACAAGCCTGAGATTTCAGAGCGAGTGTAATCCCTTGCAGCAGAGGCCAAATCTATGTTCCCTGATATGTCTTTTGATTGACCAGGAACACTTTTGTCTTGTCTTGTCTTGTTCATCCAATCCAGTCCATTACTGACAGCAGACACTGGTTTAGTTCCAAAACACCTACCTTGGAACAGGATAGAATAGACAGATAGAGTGTTATTGGTGATTCCAAACCTCAAAGTTCTCAGCAACCTCTCTCAGCAATTTCATGTATGTGTTAAACAGCATGGAGGAACCCATAGGCCAATAGCCAGGATGTCAAATAGACATTCTCCAGCATGATCTTCTCAGTTCATCCTTCCAGGTAGGACTGGAGCAACTATTAAAAAAGTGCTCCAGTCCCATCTCAGAGAGGCAGCCCAGAAGGAGGTCACAGTCAGTTGTATCAAAAATTGCTGAAAAGGTCCTGCAGAATCAATGAGGACGCAATCCTCCTGTCCAGTTTCCAGCATAGGTCATGCACCATGGCAACCAAAACTGTTCATCTTTCTTATAGCCTGACCTGAAGCCAGACTGAAATGCATCTAGGTAGTCCATTTCATACAGGAATTCCTAGAGCTGGAGGGCCACCATATGCTCTATACCCTTGCCCCAGAAAGGGATATTATAGAATGTGGTGGGATCCAGTGAGGTCCTTCCTTCTTTCCTCCTTTCTTTCCCCTCCCTCCCTCCCTCCCTCCCTTCCTCTAAAGGCCTAACCATAGCCTTCTTTAGTTAGGATAGAACCCAGCCTAGTTGCAGAAAAGCATTTCCTACATAGCTAGTCCCCCTAAGTGCTTTCACAAGCCAGGAAGGACAGCCATCCACTATACATATGTGGTGGCTCTCATTTCTTCCAGGAACCTGTCTACATCCTTGGACTGCACACATGGAAACATCCAATTACAGAGGACAAGCAGGGGCCAAAGTTGCCTCTACTCGGTCTGCATTTATTATAGCATCGAAGCCTGAGTGGATTTGAATGATTTTATCTGCAGAATGTCAGGCAAGTTGCTCACAGTGGGCTGATGCTCTTTAAGCTATGACTTGCCTGGACACCCCTTCAAACAGAAGAGACTTGGAATTAGACACTTGGAATCTATGACAACCCTTCCAATACTTTACCTTCATCTGCGACACAGGACACATGGCTACCTGCATCTAGGGCAATGATTTTCACCCATCCATTGCATGGCTATACATGCATTGCATGGTTTTATATCCTTGTCCATCATTTCAGTGCAGACAGAGGATCTTACACACTTAAGCCCACACCCAAAAAATCAGTGGAAGAGGGTAGCTCCCAGATGCATGTTGCTCTACTGAAGTCAGCAGACAGTGGGCAAGGTTTACTTGGCCTGCAGTTCCACGTGTATACCCCAGTGTGCAAGATCACATAGTTTCTTCAATCTGGAGTCATTTGGGCTTCAGGGAGAAGAGGCGAAAATAATCACTGACCTCTTAACTTCTCTTTCTCCATTCTTTCTTCATTTTCTTTCTCAGTCATTTCTACCATTTCCTTTGCACCCTGCTAATCCAGCTGTGTGCTGACTGAGGAAGATTTTCCCTGGCTGCTCCTGACTGTCTCTGTTCCAAGTTGTGTTAATATTTTACTTTCCTGTATAGTCACCTATAAAATACATGCAGATTCCCTAACCACCACCACTGCTAGCAGCAGCCCCTCCTCCCTTGAAGCTTTTATATCTGCAATATTAACTGAGGTTACTTATTCTCAGCTTTGGCCAAAGTTTTAAGAAACAAAAAAAAAGAAAATCCACCACCAAATCCTGCACAGACAGACCACATTTGCATTTAAATGTAGACTATTGATTTTTTTTAAAAAAAAATGCATGCTTTTGAGGGTAGTATGTCAGAAATTACCATTAGTTACAGCAGTGGCACTTTTTAAAGGGGGGATTGTGCGTCTGGGTTCATAATTGAGGAAACAGGATGTTCGCTCCAGATTAATTAGGCCCAGCTCGTTGCCTCGCATAAATTGCAACAATTGCCTTGGCTTGGATGGAATTAGACCACTTTACACCAGTTGGGAAGCAAATCTCGAGTGGATCCATGTGACAGTTCTTAACTGTGGAAGAAGAGACAAGCTTCTTTTCAGTCCAAACAGGCCAGCTTTTATTCCTACTTCAGTCCAGACAGGCTACCTTTTATTCCTGCTTCTGCTTAACAGATAAGGTTGCCATTGTTCATAATTGTCGTAGGCTATTCATTTTCCAGGAGCATTGTCCAAATCAAATAGAAAACATGTTTCATAATATTTATAATATTAACTCAGTATTCTTATCCGCCGTACTCCAGATGGCAATACAGTGACCGTTTAGCCCACTTTACAGAGCATAGTTTTCTATTTAAAGGTTTGCCAAGGATAGTCTGTTCCAAAGGTGAAGAACTCTAAAGCCATTTCCGCACGAGACTGTTATAGCGCAATGATTCCATAAACTGCAAACCCCAGGATTCCATAGGATGCTGAAAGTGGAATCATAGCGCTATAACAGTCTCATGCGGAAATGGCCTAAGAAAGGAAGGGTAGTGAGAAACCTTAAAGCTGCCCATCAATACTGAGCACCTGGCCATCAGAAAGAGTGAAAACACAATGCACCTGGTCATAGTTCTCCCCACTATAGCAAGATGTTCACCATTTTATATAAGAGATGTCATTTTACTACACCATAATGGGAGTTGAGCACCCATGGATTCTGGTATCCATAAGAGATCCTGGAACCAAATCTCAGCAGATACTGAGGGCCCACAGATTCCATAAAGTTTGGATTCTTATTTGGAACATCTAAAATCAATGGTGCTGGTGCTTAGCCTCATATCAACATCCTGGTTGTAATGTGAACAAGCATACTAAGCTAGTTAAAAGTGAGGGCTACTGTAAGGATTTTTGAGACTTATCTTCTCCTAACCCTCCTCCTCTTACCAGATATAGCAGCTGAAAGCCACACGTTCCCTTCTTCTCATCCCATGTTAGAAGCTGTCTGATGCTGAAGTCATGGAGTTTATCTTTAAGGTGCAGTCCTAAATGCTTTTACATTACAGTCAGCCCTCCACAGTTGCAGGTTTGACATTCACAGATTTGATTATTTGCAAGTTTCTCCAACCCCTTGCCCCCACCTCAAGAGCTTCATTTTGGGGAAGCTTCCCTCTTGGCAGCTCCAATCAGGCTGTGAAGCTCTTTAAAAACTCGCCTCCAGTCCTTTTTCCTCCTCCATCAGCCACTACCTGGCCAGCCAAGGACAGCTCAAAGCCTGATTTCTCAGCACCACAAGCCCTCTCCCAAAGCCCTCCATACACCCAAGGAAGGATATGGGCAAGAGAGAGGAAGTACAGGACCACTATGCAACCATCTCCTTTCCCTGACTTGTGGCCTTTCTGCACTACACTGTTATAGTGCAATTACTTCCACTTTAACATCCTGTGGAATTCTGGGGTTTGTAGTTTACTGAGGCCAAGGAGCTCTCTGGCTGAGAATTCTAAATGCCCCTCCCTGAACTGCAAACCCCAGGATTCCATAGGATGTTGAAAGTGGAATAATAGCACTACAACAGTGTAGTGCAGAAAGGCCCTTGGTTTAGACCCTGGGTACCCACTTTCCCCATCTGTGCCTCAGCCCCCCTCCCACAGACACACAAATTTTGATATTTGCGAATTTTTCACTTTTGTGAGGGTCCTGTGTCCCTAACCCTAGCGAATGTGGAGGGCCAACTGTATTAGGAGCTACAGCAACACTATATGAGAGCCAGCATTGTACATGAGAGCCAATGTGGTGTAGTGTGGTTTGAGTGTCAGACTAGGTCTGTTTCTTCACTACACTGTTATAGTGCTATTCTACTTTCAACATCCTTTGGAATCCTGGGGTTTGCAGTTCAGGGAGGGGCATTTAGAATTCTCAGCCAGACTGCTATTTGGCTTCAGCAAAGTACAAACCTCAGAATTCCACAAGATGTTGAAAGTGGAATAATAGCATTATAACAGTATAGTGTGGAAATGACCTAGGCCATTTCTGCACTAGCTTGTTATAGCATGATGATTCCACTTTCAACATCCTCTGGAATTCTGGGGTTTGCCCCTCCCGAAACTGCAAACCCCAGGGTTCCAGAGGATGTTGAAAGTGGAATCATCATGCTATAACAGGCTAATGCGGAAATGGCCCTAGACTATGGGAGACCACTGTTTGAATCCCCAGACAGCTATGGAAATCCACTGGAGATTTGGGGGAAATCACAGTCTCTCAGCCTTAAAGGAAGGCAATGACAGACCTCCTCTGAACAAAACTAACCAGGAAAACCCCATAATAGGCTTCCTATTGAGTCACCATAACTCAGAAACAACTTGAAGACACACAACAAAAATGCAACACCATATCATGAGAGAACTAGGTAAACCTCACTGAACACAACTGGTCTTACCTTTGTGTAAAAACACATATGGTTGTGCCTAACATCTCCTAATTGGCTACATTAATCAATTTGAAATTCCTTGATTGATTAAATACGTAGGTCCCCCTGTTCTCTTTTCTTTTCAAATGGTGTTCAGTAATTAGCTTTCTTCCTGCTTGTTGTTGTGTGCCTTCAAATAGTTTCTGACCTAAGGTGAACCTATCATGTAGTTTTTGGGGCTGAGAGAGTATGAGGCACCGAAGGTCACTCAGTGGGTTTCCATGGCTGAGTAGGAAGAATCAAACCTTGGCCCTGGGTCCAATGCGCAAACCACTACACCACTCAGGCTCTTTCTTCTGGTTTACTCTAATCTCTAAATTCCCCTTTCCACACGGGGGAAAAAAAACGGCTTAGGGCGACTCATCCGGAGGTTGTCCACACCGTGGAGCGCGCTAGAGCGGTTTGAATAGTGGAGGTTCCACACCTCAAACCGCGCTAGCGCGGACGCAAGGGGTGGCGCGGCATTTTATGTGGTTTTTACAAAACGCGAGCGCGCTAACCCATTGCAGCGCCCCGTGTGAAACTGCAGGGACGCGCTAGCGCGTCCCTGCAGAGCTGCCCAGGGGCGGGCTTCCAGCTGGCGCGCTGCCCTGATTGGCGGAGCGCCGCCGGAAGTCGCCGGCCGCCATTTTGGGCGCCGCCGAACACCGCCGAAACTCGCCAGCGTGTGGAGCGGTGAACGCGCGCTCCCCGCAGGGACGGAGCAACCCGTTTTCAGGTAAGATCCGTCCCTGTGTGCGCTGCCCCGTTCCCCCATCCCCCGTGTGGAAAGGGCCATAATAAAGTAAAGAAAAGAACACATTTTAACAAGAGGTGACGCAGACAGAATATATTGAGAATCTAAAATCCCAGCACCCAACTCTTATTTGCATATCAGGCAGAGTTGCTTTCATATGTTTCCTATAAATGTTGGGGTAAGTTAAGAAACACAAGGGCACTTAGAATGGTTGTGCCTTCTTGCTACCTACTCTCAATGAGAGAGAGGCCATTTCCGCATGAGCTTGTTATAGCGCTATGATTTCTTTCAACATCCTATGGAAACCCGCCGGCCCCTCCCGAAACTGCAAACCCCAGGATTCCATAGGATGTTGAAAGTGGAATCATAGTGCTATAACAGGGTAGTGCAGAAGTGGCCTGGTGACTTAGTGCTCTTTGCCTGTTTGCCCTAACAGCTCTACAAGAACAGGGGCTATAGATATGGGCATGGGGTAGTAGATTTTTTTTTTTTTAAATCTTGCTGGGGGTAGGAATTGGCATTTCAGTTGCTTATGTGGAAAGGTGATTGGTGGACCAAAGGACCAAACTGTTATTATTAATAATTATGTCTGGCTTTAGCAATGCTATTTAAGCCACTCCAAGAAATTACTTTGGCTGAAGGGCACATTAAAAATGCTTCCAAACATCAATATAACAAACAATCACTCAAGCTGCAAAGAGAAAAGCAACAATTAAAGACACTCTCTGGTTCCTTCCTTCCTTCCTTCCTTCCTTCCTTCCTTCCTTCCTTCCTTTCCCTAGGGAACAGGGATTGACTAACCAAGGACAAGTTAATGTATGTTAACTGTCAAAAAGAAACTAATAATATGGATCAAACTGGCCTTGAAAAAACAAGTTATGAAGATATTACCTATTGAAGGTAAAATGGCAAGGAAGAGCTTTGTTGTAACATAGAGCAGAGCAACTTAAGGCCCTCCATGTGTTGCTGGGTTGCAACCCTCATCTTCTTGATCGTTGGTCATGCTGCTAGGGCTGATAGAAACCGCAGTCCAGCCACAGACTGCCCACCCGTGCTATAAAGGAAACCTTTGCAGCAAACACAGAGCAAGGGGTTTTACCCGTGAGGACAAGCATAACAGGAATTCATGGGGCATGTAGTGTGCTAGAAAGTGTTTTGCAGAAATGCCCTTCTAATCCCACATCTCACTGATTATGGAACTGCATTATTTTCACATCATTAAAGGGCTTTTTTTCCTGAAGAAGCAACTGTATTAACTTCACATTCTTTTTGGTTAATGAACTAAGTCTTCCTCTCTGTAGGATCAAATGTATATATAATGCAAGGGAAGAAAGGCATTCTGCTAGTGACGTCACTGGGACTTGATTCACAGCAGAATGTAAGGGCCTTCTGTTGGATACATTAAGGATGATGATTGCAAAACAATTCATGGCTCAAAGCCACATTCCTGCCCCTGAGTGGAAACTGGCTGAGGCTGAATCCATGGAGTTTTGCCTTTAAGGTAGTATCTTAAGATGGAATGAGGGTGAGACAGCAGTCATTCAAATTAGACTCCACTAGGTGCTGTGATGACTTCAGGTGTGTGTGTGCTTGTGCTTTCGTGTCACCTCTCAACTTACGGTGACCCTATCAATCTCACAAGGTTTTCTCAGGCAAGGAATCTTCAGAAGTGATTTCCCAGTTCCTTCCTCTGAAATATAGCCTACAGTACCCAATATTCATTGGTGGACTCCTATCCAACTATTAACCAGGGCTGACCCTGCTTAGCTTCCAGGATCATACAAAATGATCATACAGGATGAATACCAAGTGTGATAGACTATATTTCAGAGGAAGGAACTAGCAAAAACACCTCTGACTATCCCTTGCCTAAGAAAACCTTATGAAATTCACGGGAAGGCTATAAATTGACAGGTAACTTGAAGGCACAAGCCACCCTTCTTGAGGCTTCCAGAGGCTGCGGGCATAATAGTTGCCTGAGATGTACAAATTTGCTTATTTATAAGTGAAAACAATGTAAAATTGAAGGCTTCCACAGCTGGAATCCATACGTTGTTGTGGGTTTTCTGGGCTTTGAGGCCATGTTCTAGTAGTATTTGCTCCCGATGTTTTGCCTGCATCTGTGGCTGGCATCTTCGGAGGATCTGGTGGCATGGAAGTGAGACAGAGTATATATACTTGTGTAGTCCCCAGGTGGGAAGGATCAATTTGCATATGTTACAATTGGCCTGAGTGATGGCCTATTCTTAAATGGGATATCCCCCAGGGTTGTATTGTTAGTCAGGGGATACACAGAACAGTGTGTTAATTACATTAGCCGTCCATTGTATTGTTTCCTGTAGAGGGACCTCTAGAGTCTGGGTGGTGTTCATTGGCATATTTGTGAGTCTTGATTTTAGTGTTGTTCAGCACTGGTAGCCAAATTTTGTTTACTTTCTGAGTTTCTTCTTTCCTGTTGTCCAGGTGTTTATGGATTTCAATGGCCTCCCTGTCTAGTCTGAGATAGTAGTTGTCAGAATGGTCCAAAATTTCTGTGCTTTCAAAAAGCACTCTGTGTCCAGGTTGATTTATAACATGTTCTGCTACTGCTGATTTTTGTGGCTGGATCAGTCTGCAGTGTCTTTCATGTTCTTTGATTCGTGTTTGGATGTTGGGTTTTGTAGTCACTGTGTAGACCTGCCCACAGCTGCAAGGTAAGCGGTAAACTCCAGCAGAAGTTAGAGGATCCCTCTTGTCCTCTGCTGAACATAGCATTTGTTGAATTTTCTTGGTCGGTCTGTAGATTGTTTGAAGGTTATGTTTTCTTCATCAATTTCCCTATACGGTCAGTGATCGTGTAAGTGAAAATGTTTATTTTGATAGTACACAGCAGAATCAGACTGTACTAAATTACTAAATTAGCTTCTACTTGCAAACTTTCAAAGAAGGGATATGGAGTTGCTATGAACTGATATCACCATCACCATCACCACCACCATCACCATGATGGTCCTAATATTTCTCTTTTGCTGGCAATGCTGGCCTAAATTCTATTGTTAGTCCCAGCTAGAGTAGAAACATTGAATCAGTGGGATTCAGCAACTGGCTGAATGGGTCTACTTACTCAGGGCAGGATGCCAACCCTACTTGTGTTCACCTACCTCCCCAGCTTCAAAAAGACATGCATACACATCGCATGTGATTTAAAACACAGTCAAGCTCACATTCTGTCCTTAAAACATACGATCATTTGGAAATGTTCAGACTTTTGTCCGATGACCACTGCTTCAGAGTTCAAGTATAATAGCAGCACATGTTTTCATTATCTCAATTTGTTTTCTTTTTAATTTTCCTTTTTATTTAGTAACCCTAAATTTATTTAGTAACCGTAATCCTATACGTCCTTATCAAGGATTAAGTCCCATTGAATGTACAGTGGTTCCTCCACTGCCGTGAGGGTGTGAGGCACAGAACCCTCATGGAAGTGGAAAAACCATGAATCACTCCCTCCATTTCCTTCTGGGGCTCCTCCCTTCCCATTCCCATTCCCATGCAAAAGGGAAGGGGATGGGGAATAGTGGTGAGGGACAGCTCACACGAGCCTTCCTTCCCCCTCTGCCTGGAGGTTTCCTTGCCATGCCTATGCATTTTGCCCCAGTGCTGAGAACTCGCACACATCGCTTCTGCCCATTCCTTTCCATTTTGCCTCAGCGCAAGTTCTCTGCCCCAGGGCAAAATGCATAGGAATGGCAGGGGGAAGTCTGGAGGGGGAAAGGAAGGCTGGCATGAGCTTTCCCTCACACTCCATTCCCTTCCATTTTGCTTTGACGTGAGTTCTTTGCACCAGAGCAAAATGCATGGGGGAAGGTACGCACTCATCTCGCAAATAATGAAACTTGCAAAGGTCAACCTGCAAATGTGGAGGGAGGACTGTAATAGGCCTTACCTTTAAACAACCTGCACAGGTGTCCACTGTAAGGCCAATTCCACAAAGCAATGCTCTATTTTGTCGCGCTGCAATCCCAGGTCCAGAGGGCAGTGCATCAGCAACATTCCCCTCTGCACCTGCTTGCTCCATATGGAAGGGAGTGCAATGGCGGCACACCTTCCCTCCACAGCACAGTTGGGCACTTTACATTGCTGTGCTATGGAAGGAAGTGTCGCCATTGTGCTTCCATGGCTTCGCAATCGCAAGTGCAAAACAGATTTTTTCTGTTTTGTGAAAACTGCACGAGCGTGACGCTTGGGAAAGGGATGGTAGTGGACCAGCAATGACGTCATGCAAAAGCACAACCTCCCGACCACTGCCATCCTGTCCCAGAAGCAGCATAGCCCCGTCATGTGGAAATGGTGTAAGTGGTCTAGTAAAAAAGAATATTGAAATTTGCCTTTTAAACTTATACAGGTCTATGGCTGTTGGAATGGATAGAATGGACTGTATTGCTGTATTATATAGCTATAGATTTCATGTATGGTTGGACCAAGATTTATTTGTTTTACTTATTCCTGCCCTCTATCAGGACAAAGTACACTAAAACCAATCTGACCAATTTAAAATCATGTAAATAATAAAAACGCTTTTAAAGAACTAAAACATATCAAACAAGTTAACAAATTAGAAAACTGCTTAACACTGATTAAAGTACTTTAAAACAACTAAAAACCCTGTAAATGTGAGAGTTCACATAAACACCAGTAAAGTCCCAAATATTTCAATAAGCAACCAAATAGGCACCAAATAGGCCAAGGGGAAGGTATACCATCACTGGGGTGCCACACAGGGGGCACTCTGGCTGACCTTAAACCATAGGCAGGCATATCTGCCAAGAAGCGCTTCTTCAGGCTTGAAGGTCCAAGCCACTGAGGGCTTTAAATATCATTCCTAGCATCCTGAATTCACATGAGAAGTCTACGGACAGTCATTCATTTCCTTTAAAACTACTTCAAAAAGATGAGTGTTTAATTGTTGAGTGAATACAGGCTCCCTCCACTTATCTGACAGATTAGGGATGAGAACGCTGTCAGAAAATGGAATTGGTTGAAAAGCAGAACCCACATAGTAGGAAGCATGAAAGACTCACTTGGGACCAACCACTTGTGTGCTGCTTCACAATGTCTCTCAGCTGGCTTGGCACCCTTTTTCCCCCTCTTAGCTTTCTTTGCAAGCAGCGTGTGCTTGCGAATGGTTCCAAGTGAGATTCCATAGGCAAGAAGAACAGATGAAAGAGGAGAAGCCCCCTCAGTTGATGCAACTTATCTTTAATCTGGATGCATCAAAAGAGCAAGTCATCAGACAATGGAGCATAAAAAAGTGGGGTATTCCCAAACCTTTAATTAAGGGCTTAAGCTGCTATTTTCCCTGAAATAAGCTCTCTCTGTTTAATGGCTACCTGACAGACACATATTCAATGTGTACTGCTGTGCCCAGCCTCAAAGTGCAGTTGGGGCCATTTTGACCTGCCAAAGGCTGAAGGGACCTGCTGCAAGAGGCACTGTAAGGAGGGAAAAAGAGGATGGTGAAAACTGGTGTTTAAATGGTAACATCAGTTTAAAGTGTTGCCTCTAATTGAAGGGAGTTGCCATTTGAGATCTGCTTTAAGGCAGCAAAATGTCTTGGGTCTACACTGTGAGGAAGAACTAGACTTGATAAATTTCTGCCTATTATTACACTTTTACAGAGCTAGCATGTTGAGAAATTGTGGCAGCCCTATGAACAGGAATTTAGATCCTAGCAATACCATGTCCTCTTGTAGACTTTGCCCCTTTCCGCACCTTACCTTAATAGTGTGACGACCCGCTGCCATCGCAGTATTACCAATGTTGGAATAGGTCCAGTACGGAGCCTATTGCATTCCACACACACCAGGGCATTTGCAAGATAGCATCAGCTCCCGCCCAATGCCTTTTTTGCACCTTGGCATCCTGGGCCATGCCCAGGTTCTGCCCTGTCCCCACCCCACTGCCCCTGATTGGTGTTTTTTTTTAAATTATTATTATTATTTTGCCGACTATCATGCTAATGTTAGCACGATAGATCCTGCCAACAGGTGCTTGCGTCAGCCTCAAGGGCAGGCTGGTAGCAGGAGCCCCCCTGTAGCAGGCTGCACCGGAAAAGGCAGGGACTGACAGGACAGATCGCAGCTATGACCCAGCTCAAGGTGTAGCTGTCTCCACCACTCCCATGACATAACCCATGATGGATCCTGAGCAGATGGAGCTCCTTGGGACACAGGCCATGCAGCTCTACATGAACAACATCACTGCTGTCCAGGCCTGGAGGGCACAGCAGTGGTGGCAAGTGAAGGAAGCCACCCTTGTGGCAGCCACCACCATCTCTACCCAAGCAGCCAGCTCCATCACTGCTGCTGTCTCAACCAACGGGGAAGATTCCACCAATCCGCTGTTGTCTGGTGGTCTGGGGAGGGTGGGCTGAAATCATGGAGTCATGGGATTTAGCATCCTAGAGCTGGAAGGGTCTACAACAGCCATGGAGTCCAACCCCTGCTATGTAGGAAGGCTTCTGATAGAGGGCCATCCAGCCTCTGTTTGCATACCTCTCAGGAAGGGAGGTGAGCCCATCAGATTGGGAGGCAGCACATGGAACAGTCAGATTCTCTCTGATCTTTGGGTACAATCTGTTTGCCTGACATTTGGCCCTATTGTGCCATGTCCAGGTCTCAGCAGCAGCAGGAAAAGGGTTAGCTCCATGTTCACTGTGATGTCCCCTCAAATCTGACAGCATGGCTCTCCTGTCTGCTGTCAACCTGATTTCCATCGGGCTAGACATCCCCAGCTTCCTGAGGCTTTCCTTGTAGGGCTCCATGGTTTTCCAGGCCTTTCATCCTTTTGGTCTCCCAGCTCTAGACACATTCCGGTGTGTTCACTATCGTGATTGCTTTGTGGTACCCAGAATTGCACACGATATTCCAGGTGAGGTCTCTTTACGGCAGAATGAAGCAGTTGCACTACATTCCTTGGTCTGTACAGTACAGTCACGTGGATCCTGCCCAGACTCGCAGTGGCCTTTTCAGCTGCCGTATTGCACACAGTGTGGCGTTCCTTCCAGCCTCTGGATTGCTAAGTCCCTGGGGTGCCTTTCACACATTGTGCTTCCCAGCCAGGTGTCACCCACCCTGTGTGTGTGCAGTCCATTCTTCCTGCTGACGTGTGGAACACTGCATTTCTCATTGGGGACATATGTGTTGGGTGTGTTGGCTGGGTTATCCAAAGTGTCCAGTGCATTTAGCAAGGTTGTAGGTGTTTGGCTGTTTGGGTGACAGCCATAGGGATTGGTGTGGGGGAAAGGTTTTCTCTCTGGGAGCTCCTTGCTGATTCCACTGCGAGAACTAGGCTGGCCATCAGTCCCGAGGGCACGGTGCTCGGTGCTACAGTGCTAGTGTGCTAACAATAGCGCCGATTTTTTTTTAAAAAAAAATTGTAAGTCAGGCGGACCCTAGTGGCTGCTGTCGTCATGAATGTGGGCGGTGACATCAGCCCTGGGGTGACCCCCTCGGTGACGAGGTGGCCTCCCTCAGCAGTGTTTGCTGCTGCAATGGGGGCAGCGGCTGGCCTGCTGCTGGGTGGAGCTTCCCCTGGGAGTTGCTGCGTGAGGGACAGGCAGCAGGGACTGTCCACACCCCTCGCACTCTCAGGTCGTTCCCGGAAGCACACCGGATGGCAGCTCCGCATGCCCTCCGCTCGTGCGATTGATGCGGGAAAGGGAGGTTATTTTCGCCTTTCAGCCGAAAATGAAGAAAAGCGGGATCAGCACTGCCTGTGGCCGGGATAGCACATGTTTGGCCGGAACGTCATGCAGTATGGCGGCTCCTCAAGGGGGGAGGGAGCGTGCCTAATGCGCTTTAAAAACGCCATGCAAAAAGGGCCTTTGTCAGGCATTCCCTGAAGAATGGGGTGGGCTAGGGGTGGAGCTCACATTCCTGGCTGTCTCTGTGCTTACTGCAAAGTTCAAATGTCTGAAGAAGGAAAAAGTTCTTACCACATCTGAGGCTTTCCCAGCATTGCATATCCTGTGTATCGTGCCTAAATACCCTAAAGGCACCAGACGCTGTCTGCTTTTGGAAGCTAATCAGGGTCAGCCCTGATTGGTTAGTACTTGGATGGGAATCAGCCAATGAATACCAGATTCTATAGAGGATATTTCAGAGGAGGGAACTGGCAAAACCACCTCTGAGCATTCCTTGCCCACGAAAATGTCACAAAATTTACGGGGTCACCATGAGTTGACTTGAAGGTACACACACACAGTTCATCATGTTCCGGCCTGCTCTAGACGCTGGCCAACTTGCCTGCCTATTCTGACTATATCCCCATAGTTTTTGTACATCCATAATCTCCTGTGTATCCTTATTCTCATTCTTCATAGAAACTACAGTTCTCCCTTCACATTCACGGGTCTGACCTTCATGAACTTGATTATTTGCGAGCCACCTGTTTGCCTCTCTCCCCATTCTCCCCCTTTGCCTTCTGCCCAGACATGCTGTTCCTTCCTTGTCCACACCCGGCAAAATGCAAGCAAACAGGAGGGGGTAGACCTGTACATGGAGAACGAAGGTGAGTATGAGCGTTCCCTACCATTCACTTGTCTTTTCCTCAAGTGTGTGGAAGGAAGGCACATGTGCCCAGGAAAAAAGGCAAACCCATTATTAGATATGCACCATAGTGTACTGGGGTTTTGTTGTAACATGGAATGCAGCACTATATATCCTGGATATTAACATTTCAAATAATGTCTGCTAAATATGTATGTGGGTGTCTTTTAAAATAACTCCCAATGAAGACCCATCTTGTACTCATAGTGTTTGGGAAAGGAACTGCTGCTGATTAGGAAAAAAATGAAGAAAAAAATTTGGAGTCAGGAAATGCAGAGAGTTAAACATATAAATGCTCCTTTCTCTGTCATTTCAGACTCCAGTCCCCCTTTCACATTACAGGTTACAAGACTATGACTCCTCTCGTGACAATTCTTTCTCCCATGCATAGAACTCCTGCCCCCACCTATCTTTTCATCTATCCAACTATCCACATACTTGTCATCTAGAACAGGGATGGGCAACTGTGGTGGTGGTGTCTGGGACCTACTGGAGACCACACAGACCATTCACTTCAGGTAGTAGGCAAGTTAAACACAGTCTCCAACCTATTTAAAAGGTGAATTGGCTGTCCTGGAAGCTTCTGGAAAAGGCAATTTACTCCCTTTGGGGACCAAAAAAAGCATAGTATGGGAAATCTAGAGATCACAAAAAAAAATCTCAGGGAATGCTTACAGCTCCAGGACCCCATTTTGCCAACCCCTGCTCTAGATAGATAGCTTCCTATCTGCTGTTTACCTGTCTAAATCTATTTGCCATCCTGATTATCTACGTACGTGTTTCTTTCCCTGCCTAGATCACATAGTTCTAGGACTCTTGAGATATACTTTCCCATGTTTCACAGATGAAGGGCCTTTCTGCACTACAATTGTTATAGTGCTATTACTCCACTTTCATCTTCCTATGAAATCCTGGGATTTGCAGTTTAGGGAGAGGCATTTGGAAATCTCAGCCAGAGCGCTCTTTGGCCTCAGCAAACTACAAACTTCAGAATTCCACAGGATGTTGAACGTGGAATAATAGCACTATAACAGTCTAGTGTGGAAAGGCAAAAAAAACAACAACATTGAGACACAAGCCTGAGCCAAATCAAAATATGAATGTGTTCAAAAAACAAGAGGTGGAAGTTATTGAGCAAAAATCAACAACTACTGTTGTAAGCAAAGAAACTATGGAATGCAGGTACTGGGTTTAAGGAGGACAAGACACAGCCCATTCCTCTCCTTTTGCAGTTTGAACTCAGTTTGCAATAACTGAAGTAAGCTGAGAACAAAGGAGAAAAGTGGGAGGGTATTTTAAAAGCAGCTGAGAAAGTGGGACAGCAGTGGATTAACTGGGACAGTTGCAAGGGATCATTGGATATGCAGAGGACTACGCAGGAATAATTTCTTATTTAGGCTTCTTCAGTGGAAACATTAGCATCATTGTGTGGATGGCCAGCACATGGGAAGCAGCACAACCCCACTACCAGGTAATTATACAATTCCCCACGTCATTCATGCATTTCTTTTTTCTTTAGATTCTGAGCAAACCTACCCTAACACAAGTAAACATCACATAGATAGGATATTGTGCCACCATGCAGCTCCCTGACATCTTCCGATTGCTTGGAAAGGCCAGAAAAATCAGCCTGGCATTCTTCTGAAACCTTTAAACTTTACTACGTGGAGTAAATAAATTTTAATGTGAGTGTTTTGGATGAGACCATAAACCTCAAGGTTCTCTCAGCTCTGTGCAGGTGGCCTTTTGCCCACAGCCCATCTCTCTAGGCAATAATTCTTTTACTAACACGCCTGGCTATTGCTCCCTTACTTTGTAGGTGATCATATTTTTAGTGACCAGTGGAACTGGCAGTTTAGGGAGGGCCATTTATAGTTCTCAGCCAGAAAGTTCCTCTGTTGCTTCTGACCAAACTACAAGCCCCAGAATTCCACAGGATGTTGCCATGGCAGTTCAAGAGAAATCTAAATACTATCTTTCTGTCGTGTGAAAGGACCCAAGAGCTGTAACAATCACTAGACTGAGCCAACAGTTTCTTTTGACATTTCACAAATCTGGTATGAATTACACAAACTATAATGAAAGGTGTAATAACTTTGCAGTGTCACATTTTCCCAGTGACAAAAATCTTCAATTCAGTATTTCTCCACAAGATAAATTTTTCTTACAAGAAGACATCTGGATACCCTTTAACAAGTGAGCCGCAATTACCCATTTACTGCTCATGTTACAAAAACACAAAACAAGTCATAACTCCATAAGTGACAGTTTAAAATGAAATTTGTTGCTTCCCCAGAACCTGAATTTTGCCCATCAAACAATTTCATGCCTGGTGGCTCAGTTATTAAGCCACCAATGACATGCTGGTTCTCTAATCCGGACCTCTGAAGAGTGATGTGTTCATCATTTAGTGGAGATAAACAAGCCATGAAAGTTGCTTGGGAACAACCTCAGCATAAATTACAGAATATGATAATATGTTGCAATGTTATCTGGTCATCAAAAGAGTGGAATTAACATTTCAAGGATCTGCTGCATGTCAAATTTAATATAATATGACACAAGAGAAAAAACATTGGAATAACTGCATTCATATTTATTTAATATAAATGGAGAAAAAGTATCACCAAAATTCCTGTCTCTATAAGAGTTTTCTGCTATACCGCTTGGGCTGAGGGTCACTGAGGGTCTTTGTTCTCCCACAGATGACTATCCGGGTTCTGAGATCTTTGAAGGTGGCCCCTCTCTCACTCTTGCTATCTTCATTGGCACCACTGGTAGAGATGCAAGACAGGGCCTTCTTGACGGCTGCTCCAAGCCTGTGAAACTCCACATCAAGAGGAGATAGGTTGCCCCTTCCCAGTTGTACTTCTGTTTGCAGCAAAATGCTTTTTTTTTTAAATTCAGACATGGATGTGGCAACTAACTGATTCCTGAGAAAAGGCTTCTTAACAGATTAGTGCCTTGCTTCTTCAGTGATGGGTTTATAATACTGGTTTTAGTTCAACAGACTACTTGTGTTTCAACATAACTTTTTGCTTGGCTTGATTTATACCTGATGTTACCTGTTTTCATTGGTACCTTTTGTTACCCCAAAAGATGGGTGACTCAGGGATCCACCCACAATGCCAATGCTCCATGGAAAGATGGGGAATTGTAGCCCAAAAAGGGAGGCCTGTGAGGGGAAGGGGGTAACTTCAGGATCTTTTCACCTATGTATATTGGTACTAATGCAGAGACACCAGTTGGAGGTTAAAAGAATATTTTATTGGGAGAAAATCACAAGCACATGTAAGATTCAAGCAGTCTTGCATGCACACAAAACCAAAAGAAGGAAAGGAGGGGGAATTTGGATAGTAAGAACTTTAGATGAAATGGGCCGTATTTACCAATCCTGAAGAGAAGAAAGGTGCAGCAAAATGGCTCAAACACAAGAGGAACAGAATCTGGAATGCAGACTGAAGCCTAACTGCTAGTGTGTTGCAAGTTTACCAGGGATATACCCTTTTTCTGCCCTGAAGAAGAAGGTGCAAATGGCTCTCTGGCCAAGCAAACAAAGGGCTCTGGAGCTGGCTAATGGTCTTAGCATTAGGTGACAAAGCATTAATAGCAGTTGTGATATCTTCTTAATGTCTGGGCAGGTAAAGAAACAAAAGAGACGTTCGGCAAAAAATAAGCTACACGACATGAGTCATTATTGCTTTGTCTGGGAGTTTTGGTGGCTATTGTTTTCTAGATTCCGACCACTGAGAGGTTCATCTTCTCTGACTAATCCTCAGTGAACTTATGATTTGGCCATGTCTTGATTCCCCTCTGACCTAATTCTGCACATGTACAGCTAATTCCCTTTGCCAGCATGGCTTTTCAGCCATAAATATACGATTTATATTTTGTGCCTGTTTCCCCCTTGGTAAACCCTGTCTCAGGGTCTACAACTTTGATATAAAATTAATCTAACCCACCAGAGAGGTCACCCAGATGAGCAGGTAGGCAACAACGGTAGTACGACCAAAAGAACAAGTCACGGCAGTAAACTTCTTAGTCACGTAGCCACAAGAGACCTCAAGCTGTGCCAATGGTAGACAAAAGACCATCAGCCTTTACGGAGCCAACTTGAAGAGAGTAAGAGTTTTCCCATAAAGTTGGGCACTGGAAGCAATAGAATCTCATCAGGCAAAATCCATCTACATAAACTCACACCGCAACCCAAAGTGGCAGAAGATCCTGATACTTGGGTAACACCTTGTTATCTTCCAATATCAAAGAAGATGCCAGTATGAAGTTGCTTTCTGTTGCTGTCCCCTTTGTTCTCCCCAGGAGAGGATTTGCCCTCAAGGTAAATTTTTCCTACAAATAGTCCCCGTTTTTGACAAGTTTTTTGGATGCTTCCCAATCATACCAACTGACTGGTCCCCTCTCCCAATAGCCGCGTGATCCCCTCAGCGTCTCTTCGCTGAGTTCCTTTTTCTTTCACTGCTTTCCGGACCAAGGACTTCAGGAAAAGGTGCAATATCACCCAAACTGTGAATCCTTCAACAATCCCTCTATCTTATTTCCAGTCTTTATTTCCTTTTAGCCCTTGGATGTGTGTATGAGTGTTTGCGTTGATGAGTGCTATTACTGTTTAATAAAGTCATTCATTGGACCTTTTTGTGTGATTTCTGACTGGGCCTAACCCCGTAAAAACTGGGTAAAAGATCACACTAGGTTACCTTGCCTCTCGCATTGCTATTGCTTGTGCTCCATTGAGCTTACTTTCCCCATCACTTGAAGCATACCGAGGTGTCCCTCTGGGACCTCCAGATTTTCAGGGTAACATGCCAATTGATTAATGTTCATTGCTGATTCTATTGCATCATAGAATGAGGGTGTATGGCATGTTAACACTGTTTTAATCTCATTGTGAACTACTTTTGAGTCACAGTCTTGGTGTATAAGTCTTATATAAATCAACAGATTACTTGAAGATACACACACATAAACCCTGAAATGTTACCCTGACATCTTGAGAGTGCTATGAAGTAAAAGCAGGAGGGAGGTGTGCGTGTGTATGTATACCTTCATGTAATCTGTTGATGTATGTCTCCCCCTTGAATTTCCTGGGGTTTTCTTAGGCAATGACTACTCAGAGGTAGTTTGCCATTGCCTTCCTCTGAGATACAGCCCACAGCACCTGGCATTCCTGGGCAGCCCTTCATCCAAGTACTAACTAGGCTTGACCCTCCTTAGCTTCCAAGATCAGATAGGACTAGGTACCTTCAGGGTATTTAGGCCTGTTGTTAAATGTAGAATTTCTGATCTTTTTTAAAAAGAAGCCCTTCTGAAATCCTCAGTGCTTAAGTTAGTCAGTACTAACCTTAAATAATGTTGATTTCAACATGTCTACTCTCAGTTTGACAAAGTCAGGATCCAAACCAACAAACTTTGAAGAGTATATCTGTAAATTTGGGTCATGTGTTATACACATTGGATTCAGGAATAAAAATAACAGATAGCTCCTTATTCCTTGACTAATTTTTAATTTCAGTTCTCTAAGGAACTATTCTGAGGCTGCAGGAAGAAGTACAAGACATTTCGTTTGTTAATTCATTTGTGGGATTATTCTGTAACCCCAACTGTCTGTTCTTTCTAGAGAAAGTGCTGCAAAGGGACATTCAAAAGTGAACCCAGGAGGTGATCCAGCTCACTTCTTTGCTGGTTTGTACCTAAACAGAAAATACCGTGTAGCAAACTGGATGGGGAAACATAATTTAAAAGGTGGGAGGAGATTCTAGAAACACTATTTCTACATATGATAATTAAAGAAGGAAAATAGGAATCTATATCAGGGATATAGCTATGGAGGCTGTGAGCCAGTGTGCTGTAGTGGTCTGAATATTGGACTGTGACTTGGGAGACCAAAATTCAATTCCCTGCTCAGCCACGGAAACCCACTGGGTGACCTTGGGCGCTTCACACACACACAGCCCCAGAAAATCCCATGACAGAGGCTATTTCTGCACGAGACTGCTATAGCGCTATGATTCCACTTTCAACATCCTATGGAATCCTGGGGTTTGCAGTTTCGGGAGGGGCCAGGTGGCACCTCCCGAAACTGCAAACCCCAGGATTCCATAGGATGTTGAAAGTGGAATCATAGCGCTATAACAGTCTCGTGCGGAAATAGCCATAGTCACCTTAGGGTCTCCATAAGTTGGAAATGACCTGAAGGCACACAACAACAGCAACAACCTATGGATGGAAAATGAAGGCACTGCCTTTGCCATTAGAATTCTGCACCTCACATGAAATTTGCCTTCAGTCCCCAGATTTCATGCTTTGTCATAATTTAAAACTTTAGCTGGGCATTTAGAAATAGAGTTTCAGCATCCAAAGAAAAAGGATGGTCAAAGTAACCAAGACAATGAAAACTAAGCAAATGTAAGAGTTCTTAAGTGTGAACAGCTGTCAGTGTTTCACTCCCTCCGATGCTAGAAATTTGGGTCTTGAAGGAAAATATCATTGAGGGGCGGAATTCTTACTGTGGGAGAATGCCCTCATTTTAATACCCCCTATAACTACACCCCTGTGGGAAGAGACAGACATACATACACACACAGAAACACATATAGTTTAATATCATTCTGGTCAGATTCAAAATATAACTTTATTGTATATAGTTGTTTGAGGCACAGTGTGGGGTTAGAGGAAAGGACCAGAAATTAGTAAGAAAAAAATTATGGCATGTTTGATCATTTGCAGGAAATTTCTAGTGCTAAACCAAACATTCTTGGCCAACATAAACCATGTCTTACTACAACAGATGAATTCAGCCGCTTCAATGTGTGAAAGATCTTACAGTACAACATACTGACTCAAGGGTGCTCACCTCTTGTAGCATACTCCATGTTTAAAAAAGCACAGACAGTATCAAACCCCCAACTGTAATACAAGGGCTAATGTACCCATCCTTCTCCTGAAATATATAACCCTTCTGCAATTGGAATGCATCAGCAGTTTTAAATTGAACACATGCATATTGACATATACCCTGCCCCAAGTTCTGATTATGAGATTATCATAAAATGCAAAGGATGTCTAGAGAGACCAAATGCAGAAATACAGAAGCAGACTGATACAGGTTGATGTCTTTTGTGTACCTCCCGTTTCTCATTTAATAATATACACATACTAGAGGAGACGAAAAAAAGTTATATGACTATCTTTTATTGAGAAAATACTCCTGCTACCAACTGAATATGGCCTCTTGGAACTCTCCTTTCTCTCTGAGCCAAGCAAATGCGGGATTCTTCCCTTTGCTACCTGATGGGAAATGCTGAAATGGGAGCGATCACAGCCTGTGAGCCAAACACTGAGCTGACTCCCTTGAAAGATAGCTTGATCATTCCTCTATAGGTCAATGGGTCACATTTGAACTCTGATTCATTCTCAGTTTCTGGCCTTGAATATGTGGAAGCTGTGCACTGGGCTGCGGCAGTCTTATTGGTCTCCCTCTCTGTTGGCCATTTATGTCCAGGAGCTGACTAGTTTCAGAGACTGGCTGATGCTTTTCACCGTGGGTTTCTGAGATTAGTTGACGTGTCCTCCTTCTAAGCAGTCGTTTTTTGGTCTGAAGGGGAATATTACTTCCTTGGATGAATGGAAGTGGGCCCTTTTTCTTACTTTTTGGAGCACCCTTAGAATCTGCAGGTGTCTCCTTCCCCTCAGAGAATGCCTCCCTATCTCCAGTTGAATAGTCATTCCCCCCAGGCTCTCCTTCATGGTGATCATAAGGCATCCTATTTCTCCGGGCCTGGGATTTGCTCCTGCTGGTATAGGACCTGTTTCTCCCAGCCTGAGACTTGCTCCTCTTGCTGTGTAGCTTTCTTGCCCGAATCCGCATTTCTTTCCTTTTCAGTGGCTGTCCCCTAGGACTACAGGAAGTCAATGGTGCTTGGGAATCTGGCTTAGTGCCAGCAGAAGACTTGCTCCTTATACCATTTAATTCTGTTCCCTTCTCTGGCTCAGATTCTAAAGCAGACCCCCATTTCTCACTTTTGGGTTCCAGTTTTTCATCCTTCATTTCCATGAATTTGTCACTTTTTACGGCATAGGGATTACTTTCCGCAGCGCATTGCTCCTCATGTTTTTCAATATGGGATTCTCTGCTCCCAGCCCGAGAGATGCATTCAGAAGTTGTCTTGTGCTTCATGGGAGATACGTGACACCAGGGATCTATTTGAGGGGCATCTTGAAACCCCTGCACTGGCCTCTCTAACCTGTGATGTAACTTGTCTAGCCTGGGCTGTCCGTCCTCTGGCCTAGGTTGTCCTTTCTTTGTGTTGCTGTGCCCTTCTTCCTGCTCTTCTGGCTTAGGAAATCCAGGATTACCTGGATGCCCCTCTTCTGGCCTGTGCTGCCTCTTTTTGGTCTTCAAATGGCCCTCATCCATCCCACCACAGTTCCTCTCATCTGGCTTGGGAAACACAAAATACTCTTTATCTGTTCTGGTGCTTCCCTCATCTGGCGGGCACTGTCCCTTTTTTGTCCTTGTATGTCCTCCTTTCAGATCACATTTTCCCTCCCCAGGCATAGGAAACTTCCCCTGTGTCTTGGAACAACCACCCTTAGCTGACCTGAGGTGCTGCTCTCTGACCTTTGAGGCATCTGCCTGGCGATGCCTACCATGAGACCCAGAGGAACCTTTGTCTTTCTGGGGATACCTTCCTTCAGCCCACTCACGGCACTCCTCTGCCCAGCCTTGCCATTTGTTTGCCCAGCACCGCCATTCATCTGACCATCGACGCCTCTCAGAGGTCCACAGACATGACTTATTAGGACAATACTGCCCCTTGTCTGGCCTGTAATCCCATTCATTTCCTGTTTGTCTATTAATTTCTCTATCATAAACTGGAATGCCTGTAATAAACAAAATACACTGGTCACTCAAGGCACTGTTCCAGCAATGGAACCATAGAAATAACTCAAAGAGCAGTACTCACATTGAATTCACATCCACCAAGATTGGTCCTAATTTGCTTCCTTCAGTTACTATAAGAAGCTCAAAGTCAAGGGTGGGAATTGTGTGGTCCTCCAGCTATTGTTCAACTGCAACACCTAGCAATCCATGTTAGCTCTAGGTAGCATGGTAAGGAGTATTGGGTGTTGTAGTCCAACAACATCTGGAGGGCCACACAGTTCTAAATCCAACCGAAAGTCACTCATCAAGTTTTAGCTATTGTCAAATAATTTAGGGAACTGGTTATGTTGCTCCTATATAATGAGATCTGGGGAACATGATTGTTTGTTTGAATTTATATCTTGCCTTTCTCCCAAAATCAGATTCAAGGCAGCCTACAATCATTTAAAAGATTAAGCTAAAACATTAATTTACACAAGTTTTAAGAAGAATTTAAAAACAATATCATATTTCCTTAATTGAGTAAGGATTTTTTTATTCAGACCGGCATTTGATTTGTGTTTATATGTGGCCTGTCTGATAGAATGTGCTGGATATTGTGTTGCTGTATTTTAACGTTGTTTTAATTATTTCTGATTGTTTAATTATGTTTTATCTTTTGTATTTTATGGGTTTTAACTAAGCCCATTTCCACCCTGCACTGTTATAGTGCTATTATTCCACTTTCAGCATCCAATGGAATCCTGGGGTTTGCAGTTTAAGGCCTTTAGAATTCTCAGCCAGAGAGCTCTTTGGCCTCAATAAAGTACAAAGCTCAGAATTCCACAGGATGTTGAAAGTGGAATAATAGCACTATAACAGTGTAGTGCAGAAGTGAGTTATGTCTTTTTAATTGCTGTAAGCCACTTTGAGTCCCAAGCTCGGGCTTTACACACACATCACTGCTCCATAAATTAAAATCCAAAGGCCTACTTGAATAAAAATGTCTTCAACAGCCAGCAGAAAAAGAGCAGGGAGGGGGCCAACCGGACTTCCAATGGAAGCTGGTTCCACAGCTTGGGAGCAACCACGGAGAAGGCTCTCTCCCAAATCCTCACTAACCACGCCTGCAAAGGTGGTCAGACTGAACAAAATCCCTTCCCTGCATATAACCAGAATTCTTGGACAGTCACTGAACAAAAGGATAAACTTTCTGTCATTGATATATCCTAACTTAGGGTGTAAAGACAGCAAATATTACAGAAGCCACTCTATGAGAGGTAGAAAATATTCATGTCTGTCTTATATTTGCTGTGCTTACTATTGGTGATGTATATATCTTAGGGATATACTATGCTTGCTTACTTGCTTAACATGTATTTGCTGAACTGGCTTGCCTATAAGTCAGAAAAGAACAAGCTTTCTTATTCCTTTTCCCTGGTGAGTCATGCAGGGGCTGAACTTTGATTATAAAACAAAAGTTACTGACCCACAGTTTTCTGGGAGAGTCTCAATTTTCAATAGGCTTAAGAGCACTCTCTGAAAACCAAGTTCTTCTGAGGTGTCTAATGTAAAACAAACAAAACATTTAACTCTGACTATGAGGTACGATCCTGCCCACTCCAATTTACCATTAACATGGATAGATACCGTCTTCCCATCCTCTTCAACTTCCAAGTACTTGCTCTCATTCTCAAGATGTCTGAAGAGGAAAAGTGTCATGAAAGGGGGAGTAAATTGTTAGTTATCTGGTTTATTATTGTTAAGGTATATTCATTCCCAGGAAGAGATGCTCCTGGGATTTTCTGCCTCAGCTATCAAAATATGGGAAGCCTTGCTTATTATGTATATTGATGGGTAGGCACTTTTACTATTCTGCTACAGGCAGTAACATGTGTCAAGTTGTTCTTGCCTGCCAAATAAAGGAAAATTCATTTAGGAGCAAGATAACGCTCTTTATTTATGCACAATATATTATATTTATTCACAAACTCATATGAAGATATCACCATCCCACACTGAAAGAACTGGCCAGGTCACAAAGTGTACTGGAAGGGACAGCCTGCTACATATAGTCATGAACAGTTTAAAAATGGCCAGAACTTTCATTAATTATGGCATACAGAGTGTTGACATGGTATAAGGAGTGGATCCATTCATTGGGCAACCTGACTGCTGGCCCATTCTTCTCCCAGCCTACACACTATCTGTCTCAGAAGATCACATGGGTCTTTTCAACAACCTGGAAATGTGGCAATCCTGCCATCCCCTGAGATAGGTAATAGCCTTGAGACCCACCACACAGTTCTTTATTAGGATCTTCCCTTTTGGGGGAACAGAGCACCTCATACATGCTTAACCCCTGAGCTGGATCTGGTCCAATGTCTACTTCAATATATCTGTGAAAGAAAAATCAGGTTTTGAACTACTGTACATATGAGCATGTGAGAACCCTCCTAAGTCCAATGGATTCAAGCTGCAGGAAAGGAGATTCCGCCTGAACCTCAGGAAGAACTTCCTGATGGCCAGGGCTGTCTGGCAGTGGAACGTGCTGCCTCAGAGTGTAGTGGAGTCTCCTTCTTTGGAGGTTTTTAAGCAGAGGCTAGATGGCCATCTGTTGTGAGTGCTTTGAGGGTGTTGCTGCATGGCAGGGGGTTGGACTGGATGGCCCGTGTGGTCTCTTCCAACTCTACATTTCTATGATTCTATGATTCTATGATATGAGTATAGAGACCTCAGGCCCCTGTTTTTTGACAAGTGATGCCTTCCCATTTACATGTGATTTCCTCACAGTCATATAACAAGCTACTGGTGATAGCTGGTGAGTCTGAGGTCAGTGGCAAATGAATCTACTCTGGGTTTTTGTCTGAATTTTAAAGAAATTATCCAAGCTGCTGAACCATGGCCCCCAAAATTAAGTTCAGTAACCTGGACAGTTCCTTTAATGTTCAGAATAAACCTGGAGTGGATTCATTGTCTAACTGACACCAGAGTCACCAGCCACCACTCTAAGGTGCTTTCTTGAATTTTGTAAGGCAATCATCTCTTTCTCTCTCACACACTTCACAGTTTTCATGTAAAGGCTTCTGGCTACTCCATACAATGAGTACCCACCCCTCTTACACCCTGTACAGCTAACAGTCACACAAATACATTTCTCCTTCTATATATTCTATTTCTCCAAGGCAGAAATGATGCCTTCTCTCTCAGCCACTGATAAGTTACTTCTTTATAGGGGCATATCCTCTGCATTCACCTGTAAAGCTACATTCCACAAACATTTAATTAATACTTTCTCTTTGCATTAATTTCTCAGATTTCCTAAGCTATTTTTTATCATTGGCCCAAACTAACAAGTGTCATTTGTGTGCACTCTAAAGGCCCATCCAAATGACTACCTTCTACTTGATGATGTAGCACACAATCAGAAATTCAGTGAGCATCCATAAGAAAGCCATGTGTTTTCCCTCCTTGACTCCACTGGGGGGAAATTAGAACATGAGGCAATCTCACATTCACTGCCAGCTATATGGATCACCCCAGTTCCACATGGGCATCAGTGACTCTAAAATAAACTTATCATAATCACTCCCAAATTGAAACTGTCCCAGATTCATACAACCACAGTTTTACAGTAACATTTAATTATGACGTAGAAATCTGGTTTGTTGGTTTGTTGATTTGTTTTTGTGAAATCTACCAGCATGTGTTGACTCTTCTTGTAATAGCACTTTAAACATTTATGGGTAGTAGGCATCCATGAAAGCTAGTTCCATGAAATGTAACTGTCAATGAAGCAAAATTTGAATCAATACCTCCCCCAAACACGTTCATGTATACAGCATTCTCTTCTACATTCTTAAATTAAACAGAAAAAATCTATTCCTCCAACTTCCCGTTAGACTACCTGATTGGAGGAGAATATCTGTATTTAGAATTCTATATTTCTGGAGCATCACTCTGACTGAACCTGTCTGGACCTTGAGATCTGCTTCTCTAATGGTCTCCCATTGCCACAGGCCCATCTGGTGAGGATCTATGAGAAAGCCTTCTCAGTAGTGTCTGCTCCCAGGCTGTTGAATCCTTCCCCATGGGAGTCTAGCTGGCTCCCTCACTGCTTTCCTTCCACCAGCAGGTAAAGGCCTTTTTATTTAAATAAGCATCTGGAGATGTACTAGGTGTGCAGAAGCCTCTTTTTTAGAATTGTCTACAAGTCATGCATTTTTATCTCTATTGCTATGTCTCTTAAAAGCCTTCATACTGTTATAAATTATGGATATTTTAACATGATAGGTAAGAGCTGGAAGGAACCACAAGGGCCCTCTAGCCTAATTAGTTTTTTAACTTCTGTATCATCAAGTTTTTAATTGTATCTGGTTTTTAACTTTGTTGTGAGTTGGATTGGAGGGCCTGTAAGGAGAAAGATGTGATATTAATCAACCAGTCTTGGATGGAATGTCCTATGAGGTGTCACTTGGGACTTCTTGAGTATGCAGAGTGAGGACAAACAGTTTTTAAGCAGAGGGATTTAAAACTTAAAATAAGTGTAAGTACTACTGGCTTTCTCTGAAGTTTTGGACTTCTACTTCCAGAAGCCCAGTCACAATGAATAATAGACAATGGTAAGATATTATGGGAGAGCATCTGGGGAAACAAAGATTGCCAATCTTGGTTTAAGGGAAAGATTGTTAAGAACACATTCTCCTTCCTCTCTTACCTTTTAGTTGTGATCTTTTTGCCATTGATGGTGACTGTCATGATAGAAAAGTGGTGGAACCTTTTAGGAGCACTGAAGAAGGATACAGAAAAATCTGAAACAAAGATCGGTTACATACTAATTGTTTAAGTGTTTTCACACCATTGGTTTTCCAGACCCCTGCCTCTCAATCCCACAGCACATGATGAATAAACTCATTCCACTTCTTCTCTGTCCAGCTGTTCCAGACAGTTATTGCAACAATGCAAGCTGTGGGCCTTAAAAGGACATCTGCAGCTATTGAGCCCAGTCCCTAAGGACCAAGGCACCTTCACAGCTACAGCTGACCAGTCAGCATTTTTTTTGACAACCATCTGATGGGTGAGCAAAGGAATGGTTCCTTTTTTCATATATAAGACTGCCAACACATCCTTAGAGTACAAATAACACTGCTTCTGCATTATCCTCATCCTCCTCAGCTTTGTTTCATGCTTATACATGTCTTTCAGTTTGTTAAATTTCTTAAAAATCTGATCATTTAAGTCTACTCCTAGAAAGATAAAGTAGCAACCAACATAACCTAAGACTCCGGATTTGTTGTGCTGGCAACCAACAGAGTTCATAAAAAATTCCAGATACAGTTTAGGGATTACCTGAGGATGAACGTTTTCCTGTGAAAAATATTTTAAGGCCATCGTGATCAAACACTAATAGGTGCTTCTCAGCCTCAGCTTTCTCTAAGGACAGACAAAAAGATACCGTTATAACTATTTTGTGCACTGAAAAGTCTGCATAAATAAAATGTTTAAAAAGGCAGCAACAAAATCATCACTAGCTGTTTCCCTTTTTCCTCCCAGGATCTTTGTGGGAATTAAGGAATGAAAGCAGCAGAGATCTTTGCTTGGAGGATAGAAAGACCAGATCTTTCCATTTGCACACTCCAGCCTTGTCTTGACTGCCTTGCAGACAATTTCATGCTCCAGAAGGTGGAAGAGGCAACAAGGGGATCGGCTATTTTAGATCTGATCCTGACCAACAGGGATGATCTTGTTGATGAGGTGGAGGCATGGGATCCTTAGGGCGGAGTGACCATGCTCTTCTGGAGTTTGTCATTCAGTGGGAAGGAGAAGCCAAGTATAGCCAGACACGCATCCTAAACTTTAAGAAAGCTGATTTCTGTAAACGTAGGGAGTTACTTGCTGAAATCCAGTGGTCAAGAATACTAAAAGAGAAAGGAGTTCATGACGGATGGGGGTTTCTTAAAAGTGAAATACTGAAGGCACAATTGAAAACTGTGCAAATAAGGAGGAAAAATGGCAGGTGTCTAAAGAAACCGGAATGGTTGACGAAAGAACTCTCAGCTGAGCTAAGTGTTAAAAGAAACATGTACAGGAAATGGAAGAATGGTGAAACCACCAAAGGGGAATTCAAGCAAATAGCCAGGAGATGTAGGGAGAAGGTCAGAAAAGCTAAAGCGGAGAATGAACTCAGGCTTGCCAGAGACATCAAAAACAATAAAAAGGGCTTTTTAGATATGTCCTCTGCAAAAGGAAAAAGAAGGAAATGATAGGGTCATTATGTGGAGAAGATGACCAATTAATAATGAGAGGAAGAGAGAAGGCAGAATTACTCAACACCTGCTTTGCTTCAGTTTTCTCCCAAAAGGATAGAAGTACCCAACCTGTGGGGTGGGGAGCAGGTGAGAAAGCGGGGGAAATGCAGCACAGAATAAGTAGAGAAGTAGTACAGGAATATTTGTCTAAACGAGATGAATTCAAGTCTCCAGAGCCAGATGAATTACATCCAAGGATATTAAAAGAACTGGCAGAAGTCATTTCAGAACCACTCACAGTAATCTTTAAGAACTCTTGGAGAACAGGAGAAGTCCCAACAGACTGAAGGAGGGCAAATGTCATCCTCATTTTCAAGAAGGGGAAAAAAGAAGATCCAAATAATTATTGCCCGGTCAGCCTGACATCAATACCAGGAAAGATCCTACAGTAGATCATTAAACAGTCAGTTTGTAATTACTTAGAAAGCGATGCTGTAATCACTAGAAGCCAACATAGATTTCTCAAAAATAAGTCAGGCCAGACTAATCTTATCTCTTTTTATGATAGAGTTACAAGCTTGATAGATGAAGGGAATGCTGTAGATGTGGCATATCTTGACTTTAGTAAGGCCTTTGACAAAGTTCCCCATGACATTCTTGCAAAGAAGCTAGTGAAATGCAGGCTGGACTGGGCTACTGTTAGGTGGATTTGTAATTGGTTGACCAACCGAATCCAAAGGGTGCTCACCAATGGCTGTTTTTCCTCCTGGAGAGAAGGGACTAGTGGGGTGCCACAGGGTTCTGTCCTGAGTCCAGTGCTATTCAACATCTTCATCAACAACTTGGATGAAGGTGTAGAGGGCATGCTGATCAAATTTGCAGATAACACCAAATTGGGAGGGGTTGCTAATACCCCAGAGGACAGGATCAAATTTCAAAATGACCTTGACAGATTGGAGAGCTGGGCCAAAGCTAACAAAAGGAATTTCAACAGAGAGAAATGTAAGGTCCTACACTTAGGCAGAAAAAATGAAATGCACACATACAGGATGGGGGATGCGTGGCTGGATAGTAGTATGTGTGAAAGGGATCTAGGAGTCTTGGTAGATCACAAGCTGAGCATGAGTCAGCAGTGTGATGCAGCAGCCAAGAAAGCCAATGTGAATCTTGGTTGCATCAATAAGAGTATGGTGTCTAGATCGAGGGAGGTAATGGTACCACTCTATTCTGCATTGGTTAGGCCTCATTTGGAATAATGTGTCCAGTTCTGGGCACCTCAATTCAAGAAGGACATCAACAAGCTGGAACATGTCCAGAGGAGGGCAACCAAAATGGTGAAGGGTCTGGAAGCCGTGCCCTATGAGGAACGGCTTAGGGAGCTGGGGATGTTTAGTCTACAGAAGAGGCGGTTAAGAGGGGACATGATAGCCATGTTTAAATATTTGAAGGGATGTCATGTCGAGGAGGGAGCAGGCTTGTTTTCTGCTGCTCCAGAGACTAAGAGAAGGAGCAATGGATTCAAGCTGCAGGAAAGGAGATTCCACTTGAACCTCAGGAAGAGCTTCCTGAGAGTCAGAGCTGTCTGGCAGTGGAATATGCTGCCTCAGAGTGTGGTAGTCTCCTTCTTTGGAGGTTTTTAAGCAGAGGCTGGATGGCCATCTGTTGGGAATGCTTTGATGGGTGTTTCTGCAAGGCAGGGGTTGGACTGGATGGCCCCTGGCATCTCTTTCAACTCTATGATTCTATGACCATGTTTGTGAAACAGTCGGGAAAGATGCCCTTTTTGTGCTCTGTCAAAAATTTGATTCTGCCACTCTCTGTTAGTTTACATTCTAACACCTGTGTTTAAAAAAAACCAAGGCTTCCTTGATTGTACTACAGTTTCTTATTTATTCCAAGATTTTTGCCTTTCTATCAGAATGGAGTCCAAAGGAATCCCTCAGAATAGTCCATACATAACATGCTTATTATTCTTTGCAAATGATAGTATACCACTTTCGGGCAGTGGGAGTGGCACATTCTGGTTCTCCATAAATATATGCAGCGAAACAAGACCTTACTGAATCTCTCAGGATGTAAGTAGAAGACCATTATATGCATTTATTATCTGTCATCCCACTAAATAATGCACTTAATCAAATTGGTTTGCAGGCCTTTGTCACTCCTCCTGAGCACTCACTTGCTTCTTTGAAAGTGTCCTTGCTGCTTCCATCATAGTGGTCACGCATGTTTTCTGGAACAGAAGGCAAAACTGATAGGAATTTGCAGTAACTTCATTTCTAGTTTTGAATTATTCCACTTTTAATGTTGCTGTCCAGCTTAACTACTAGGTAACTGATCTGTGAACCATGAAGTCTTGGACAACCATAAATTCAGCCACTATTCCAGGGGTGAAAATCATGTCACTCTCCAGGTGTTGTCTGACTGCAAATTCCAGCATTCCTTATCATTGCCTGTACTGGCTAGGGGTGTAGCCATAGGAGTTGCAGTCCTACAACAGCAACATGGCTAAGCTCAATGTATATTGTTCCAATGAAATGTTGAATATCAATTATACTAAAACAAAGGTGATGGTATTTGGTAAAAGGCACTCTTCCTTTAAATGGTCTATTAATGATCATCAAATTGAGCAATGCTGGGAATTTAAGTACCTAGGAATTCATTTCACAGAAAATCTTTCCTGGAAGCCCCACATTGAAGCTATTAGAGCATCTGCTCTGAGATCCACTGGAGCAATCCTTAGATTCTATAATACCACAGGGGGTAATCAGATTGTCCCAGCCCTCAAAATTTTCCCGAGTAAAGTTATAGCCCAGATTCTGTATGGCGCTGCAGTTTGGGGATGGGATAGTTCCTTGTTAGCCAAACTGGAAACCATCCAAAATGCTTTTCTCAAAAAATTATTAAGACTCCCACCCGGCAGCCCTGTGGCATTGGTCCGAGCTGAGGTTGGTCTGCCCCCGATCAAATCGCGTGTTCATTTTATTTTGTTTAATTACTGGAGAACTATAAAAGATTCCTGTGTCAGAGTCTTCCCCAAGCTTTGTCTTGAACAGTTAACATATTGTAAAACCTGGAGTGCAGGTTACGATAGACTATTGACAATTTACCTATCCTGAACTCAAGTGACAATTTACCTATCCTGAACTCAAAAGAGAAACTTCGCAATTATTTTTTCGATTACGGTGTCCATTTGGACAGACAGGACATCAACCACTCTAAATTTTCAAAATGGTACAAACTATTTAAATTTGATCACCAAAGGGCTGTGTACCTGACGAAACTAACATATCTAAACCTTCGCCAGGCTTTTACAGCCCTCCGATTCCAAACTATGCCCACAGCCATGATTGATGGCAGATATTTGCACGTTCCATTGGCCCTTCGTACATGTATTTGCTGGGCCTCAGGAATAGAGGACCTGCCGCACTGTCTGTTTTCTTGTTCTTTGTATGATGAACCAAGAACAAAGTTCTTGGGGCCTATTCTGTCTTCTTTACAAGAACAAAGAACAAAGTTCTTGGGGCCTATTCTGTCTTCTTTACATGCAAATACCACAACCGAAAAGATTTTTTACCTGCTGTCCAACACCAACTCTGCAGTAACCCGTAAGGTCTCTCTTTATGCCCTTGCAGCTATGAAAATCAGGGCCAGTCTCATCAAGGATATGGCAGTTGACTGTGCTGGGGATGATTTTTATTGATTTTTATTGATTTTAATAAGTTTAGCACTAATGTTCACCCTAATATATTTTATGATTATATAGTTTTTATATCTTATATATTTTATAATTCTATATGTCCATATTTTATTGTATAATATTTTAATGCTTTTTTTGTACTTTTATCACAGATTCTGGTGACATGTATGCAAATGGCCTATGGCTAAAGCATTATAATAATAAAGTATAAAGTACAACAGCAACATTGCCCACCCTGCACTATACTCTGCACCATAGCTATGCCTTCCTCTCAGTTTTCCACCCCTTATCTGTAATTTGGGCTTTGGAAGTAATAATTCACAAGTGGTATAACCTGTAAAAAGCTACTTTTTGTGAAACGGGGGCAATAAAGACTCACTGTAAACACAAGGGAAATGGCAACCAAGTCACCTTATTGCTGTAATAAACAATGTATTCTAGTTATTTTTAGCTATTACTTTTGAAGGGCATTTTCACATAGAATTTTTCAAGTTTCATATCATTATTTTATCTATGTTATGATTCTCCTTCCTTGGGGAAAAAAAGCCTAGCAAGAAGTTAAAGAAAAGTTACAACAAGTAATGCAACAGGTTTACTCTTGAACATCATAACAAGCAATGGCAACTTTGCAAATACTATAACCAATAATGTGAAAAAGTTAATTTTTAAAAGTGCATTTCCAAGGAGGGAATAAGGGAATTTGGCATATGTTACAAGGCAATTGTGAAGAATGGATTTCTTAAAAAAAAAGAAAACTATAAGATTTATGCATTTCTAGTTTGGCAATGGGAAAACACAGAGCATGTTGTATTATTGTGCTACCTCTTACTAGGAAGAGGGGATATCAGAACATGGAATGATGGTAACTCCATATTTCTTGCAAAGTTTAACTCCAATCAGAGTTGAAATTGGTTGAAAAGAGAAACCCATGTACTGTACTGTGGGGAGCATGAAGGACTTACAGAGGCTCACTTGGGACTGACCACACTTGCTCTGCTTGCTAAGTCTCTCAGCCAGCATAGTGCCTATTTTCCCACTCAGCTTACTTTGCAAGCAGTGTGCATCTGCAAGCAGTTTCAAGTAAGCCTCTGTAGGCAAGAAGAACTGATGAAAGAACAGAACCCCTGTTGAATTAATGAAAATTGTCCTTAATTTGGAAGCATCAAACAGTGAATCATTAGCTAATAAGTGGTGGTGGCTTCCTGTAACCTCAGAGATTCAGGATGTAGACAAATGCATGAGCTACATGTATTATTTCTGCTACAGTTAAAGGATGAGCTTTTCCTACTTTTCCAAATAATAATCCCAAAGGGTGTACAAAATCCATGTTAGTGATTATAAACAGATTATATCTAGATCTGTCTAGAGGGAAACTGTGGGAATGACCTACATTATATGTATTGAAAAGATGGACAGAAATTAGCCTTTTTCCATGTTGGGTCATGTGAACTACGGGTCGCTGAAGTACATTTGGAAGCAATTATTCCACCCTATATAGCCATTTCAAGCCTCCCAAACCAGTTGTCCTCTGGATGCTTTACACTGCAAATCGCACCAAGGCCAAGCCAGCATGCTCAAGAGTCAGGGGTGATGGGGGAGAAAACTGGTTTGGGAAATGCTGGCTTAAAAATTAGGTGATGTTGTTTTTATCTGTTAATTTACATGCACTGATCTATAGCATTTTTCTGCTGTCTATTATCAAATTCAGTTCCACAGTTGTTTAAAGGTTTAATCTGTTTTAATGATGTTTTGTATTGTTGACTGATCAGTAAGAAAAATAAGTGAGTGTGATCCTACAGGATATTCCTTGGCAACAAGGAAAAAGAATGGCCCAACTATAGAGAAATTGGGTTCCTTACTGTCTGAAAGGACTTTGTAGGCTTCCGCAATCTCCTTGAACTTCTGTTCGGCTTCCTTCTTGTTTTCTGGATTTTTATCTGGGTGCCATCTGAGCACTTTACTCCGGTACCTGCATAGTTCCACAAGAAGCAACAGACCTGACTGGCCATCCATTCCTGCTAGAATTGAATGACCTTCTTCAAAATCATTATTCTAGATCAGTGGTTCTTAACCTGGGGTCTGCAGACACCTGGAGGGGGGCTGCAATGTCCTCACGTGGAGTCTGCAAAGGCTGGAAGGCTGCTCAGCCTGTTTCCTCCCTACAACAGAGCATCCACGTGGCAGGAACCAAGGTAAAGGCAGGCAGGCTGGGCCTGCATGTTGCTGTTCAGTCCACTCCATCTGTAAGCTGGCAGGAAGAAGCAGAAGAAAAGTCTTCCCTCCCCTCCAGAGCCTCAGGGAGGGAAGTGTGCATTTACTTATTTCTCCCTTCTCTCCCAGTTTGCGGACCCTTGATGAGCAATTTTAAATAAATATTTGATGTACTTTGGGGGTTTAAATCTTGAGTTAAGTCTTGGAGTTTTGTGGCAACGAAAGATATTTAAAAGATATTTCTTCTGGTAAAGAAAAGGTTAAGACCCACTGTTCTAGATAACTTCTCATGTTCCATGTGATACATAACTAGGTTGCAACAGTGATGGGACGGTAGTCCACTAATCCTCCTCAGAGCTAACCTGTATATCTGAGAAAAAGTTACCTTTTCAGATGACAGTTCCCAGAAGCCCTCAGTCAGGAGGGTCACTGAAAGATGTCATCCAAAAAAGTAATTTCCCCAAGCTCTGCTACACATTGCATTAAATACATAATGTGCCATTTTAGATCATTCTCATTTCTATTCTTCTATAAGCACACATAGGCCCAGTCCAGACTGGATATCATCACATAAAGGTGAAGCAGGTTTTAATTTTTATGCCCTAGCCAGGTTTTAGTTGACCACCACCCCAGCACTAAAAAAAGAGAGAAAGAGAAACTCCATTAGAGTCATCCTACTGCCACTGTTATTGCTGTAGTCAGGAAAAAACATAGGACCAAAGCTACCAAGAGGAACTCAGTTACTTCATATCAGAACCTACTGGTAATTGTTAGCAGAGAAGCAAAAGAGGCTGTAGGATGAGGGTTGGTTGCCTGGGAGGATGTGGAATGTGGGTGACCTGATAAATAATTTCTCTTACGCTCTTTTGATGTCATTCATAGAGGCACTTTGTGGAACATCCAAGATTTTGTAGTAATTCACCATGATGTCCATCTATCCAGTGCACAGACTGGCAGAGAAGGAGCCAAATCTGAAAATCAATTGGAATCCTCATAATTAAAATGTTCTTGAGGTAAGTGAAGACAGAATTTATTGAAGGTTGGAAGATATGTCCCTCAAGTTTGGATTCAATGCCACAACCCCCAACCCACCCCTTCAGCTGTCCCAGATGTGTTTCTCCATTACAGATCCTGACCTGGTACTGGTTTGCAGCATAGCTTCATTACGCCCAGTTGAAAGCTGTGGTGAAGCTGTGCCTTTAATTTGCAAAGCCAGGCAGGAAGACTAGCAGCTTTGTGCATTGATACAAATATACAGTGACCCAGGTCAACACTAGCACAGCTGCATGCTGTACAGATAGGAGCCTAAATCCCAATATTAGTACGAGCATGAGCAGAAAAACTGAACTGATGGGATATCCTGTTACCCCAAAACATAGGTGCCACCTCGTAATGCCAAATACCTCCTTGCAAAAGTGGGGAACAAATTAGCTCAAAATCAGGAGGTTAACAAGGGGGAGGACTTAACAAAACCTTTCTACCAGTGTTTACAGGCTCATGCAGGAAAAGAACCAACCAGAGATTCAAAAATAAGCTAAAATGTGTTCTATTGAGGGGAATTCACTCACGCATGCACACGAGATACGAACAGTCAAACATTCACACAAGAGCTGACTGAAGAATAAAAAGGAGGAAAAATTATGTATAGAGAGGCTGAGAGTTGGGGTTATAATTACCAGTCCAGAAGACTAGTGAGGAACTGAAATGTGGCTTGGCTTAGATAGGACCTAAGGACAGTTCTCATTCAGGAGCCAGACAGACAGAGTGATGGGTAGACCTTCGAGAGACTGTACTGGGCATCCTGAAATCAGAGGTATTTGTACCCAAACAGTAGCCTGTGGCAGTGGAAGACATGTGCAGCTCCAGGTGTGGAACAATGAGAGTTGCAGCACAGACAATAGACTATCAACCCACTAATGTTTGCAGTGTTTGGATGACAAAGATATAATGTGTGTTGTAATAGCTGTCTATTGTGGGTGCTACGAGGCAAGAGGAAGGAGTCCAGGTGCACAGAGGACGGCTACCTGCCAATCAGTGTCTCACAATTGCATTCTCTGAGAAATTCCAGCTTCTACTTAAGCCTATTATCCACAGGAACAGCATCTATTTGCCTGACAAATGGCCCAGTCATACCTGGAGGGTGTCTTAGGCTGACCAGCCTTTCTTTCTCATATTTACAGTCAGAGTTTTCCCTTTGTTGATTTGACCTCCCGGTCACCTTCAGGTTTGATTTTGATATGAGTGCTGATTAAAGTATGTTCCCAATTAAATATGATGCCAATTAGATATGGTGCCCATCCAAACCATACCATCACTGGTAGCCAGACATGGGTCCTAACATTCCCTCTATTCAACAGTTAATTCAATCAGTCTACTCCACTTGGGACTAATCAATAGGTTTCTGGCCGTGGCTGAAGACATAACAAGGTTAAAAAGGGAACCATGGATATCCTTCCCCATAGCAGCCATATGTTTTCACTTTTCATTCTCTCTCCTTCTCTGTTCAGTGTTCTTCATCCTCCTTTCAAGGCAACACCAATTTAAGGAGGGAAAGAAGTGTTCTATGGCCACATATTCCCTTCCATGCTAGTGTCCCTCCTATAAGTCAGGGGGTTCTTAATCTGTAGTCCATGGGCCCCCAGGGGGTCTTGTGGATGGACGTCAGGAGGTCTGTAAGCCAAGTGTTCTTCTTTTCTTCAATTTGTCTGAAAACTGTGATTAAATGCATTTTTTAGGGGAAGGCATGTATAGCTTGCATCAGATTTTCAAAGGGAATCTCCAAAGGTTCAGAGAAAAGACAATCCCAAGGCAATCCCAAAATGGAGGTTCTCAAACTCTTTGACTGGTAGGAAGAATAAACAGCACAGGAAATGGTTCAGTATATTTTGCTGTGTGAGGCAGAATAGCACATGAAGCCTCTCCTGCTCTCACTAAGACCCTTTCCACAACTCATCCATTTTCGGCGCTTGGATGCAGTGCTCGCGCGGGCAGCCTCCAGAGAGAGGCTCTTGCATCTGGGGTCCTTCGGCTCTGCATGAGCTTCCTGCTCGTGCGAGAGCCCTGCCTCTTCCTTTCGCAGAGCAGCCTGGGACCTTCCCAGGTTGCACTGACTGAGGAAGTGTGACCGGCCCAGCTCCCAAGGCTCTGCAAGCAAGGTAAGTGTGTGCGGGGCCCCGGAGTGATGAGCGACCATGCAAAAATGAAAAAATGTGTGCGCGGTCCGTGTCAGGCCCTGGAGTGTCATGCAAATATGAGTGTGTCGTGTGGACCACTCCTCACATTTGCACAATGCACAAGGGGCCCTTTCACATCGGAAATGCCATGCGAAAAGAGCCTAAGTCAAGGTATGTAGCAGGCAAGGGTACCTAAATTATTTCTTCCTTGAGAGTAATAACAGAGTACCATAACAGTACCTGAAAACACTCACCAAAGCACTACTTTTCTGTGATGGTGGGACTGGATGCTTCTGTGAGGCAAGAGGCTGATGGTAGTAGTGCAGCTGGTAGGGTCTTCTATTTCAGATAGACTTTTGCTGAGGAATCAGACGAGATGTGTCAAACAGCTGCTGGGCAGCAGCAGTAGTGGGGGAGTGAAACTGGCAGAGGATCTATCAGAGACAATGGCAGTGGCACCATAGCTAACGCTTGTTAGTAATGTGCAGAAAAAGGGATGGTAAATTCATGTCTTTTACTGTGAAAACCTCATGATGAGGCAATCCAAAATGAAAGAACAAACAGTGCCAGAAGACAACACTCCCAAGTTGGATGGCACTCAATAAGCTACTGAGGTAGAGCAGAGGACAACTGTGAGTAGTTCTGTGACTAATGGTACAACTGGACTCAAGTTGAAAGGCTGTTCAGCTGTTGACATACTCAGAGGTAAAAGGAAAGTCTGAAGCTGCAAAACACATATTATAGGAATATGGAAGTGAGAAGCATGAATTGGGAAGTTAAACATAATAAAAAGTGGAATTTACAAACATTGCAATACTTGGGTGAGTGAGCTAAAGTGGAATCAGATATTTTGAGTCAGATAATTACACAGCACTTTACTTGAGAAAAGAAAATCTAAGAAGAAATGGGGTGGCATTGATAATGAGGAGAGATGTAGCAAAAGCAGTTAAAGGACATAATGCAAGTCTGGCCAAATCGTATCAATAAGATTTCAGGGAAGACTCATCAATATATTCATAATCCAAGTTTATGTTCCAACTACAGAAGCAAAAGAAGAAGAAATTGAAAGATTTTATTCTGGAATCCAAGGAGAAATTGATCACATGCCAAAACAGGACTTCTTGTTAATCATAGGCAATTGGAAGTAGGAAACTCAGCAGAATCAAAGATTGTAAGAAAATATGGCTCAAGGATCAAGAAATGATACAGGAGAGCAAATGGTTGAATTTTATGAGGCCAACAGCTTGTTCATCACACAAACATTCTATCTATCTACCCTATCTATCTATCTATCTATCTATCTATCTATCTATCTATCTATCTATCTATCTATCCATCCATCCATCCATCCATCCATCCATCCATCCATCCATCCATCCTATCTATCTATCTATCTATCTATCTATCTATCTATCTATCTATCTATCTATCTATCTATCTATGGACATCACCTGATAGGCAATAGAGAAATCAAATGGATTACATAATTGTAAGTAGAAGATGAAGAAGCTCCATTCTCTCTGCAAAAACAAGGCGACGAACAGATTGTGGCACAGATCATGAACTGCTAATATGAAAAATCAGTGTAAAGCTAAAGAACAATAAACCAATCACTGTGCCAAAGTACAACTTGAAGAACATCCCAATAGAATTTAAATATAATGTAAAAAATTAGATTTGTCCTCTGAGGCCTAATTAATGAGGAGCAGACTAGTCTGAAGACAGAGACTTTGTCAGGGAGGAATGTGAAAAGACACTTTCTGAGACCAAAAAGAAACAGAAGCCTCAAAGGATGACACATAAAACTCTTCAAGCAGTTAAGGACAGACAAGAAGCAAAAGTAAAGGGTGACAGAAATTGACACAGAATCCTGAATACAACTGTTCACTGACTTGCTTGCAGGTATAAAAAGAAAATGATAACATAAGAAACATAAGATGACAACAGCAAAGGAAAAACAAGAGGCCTCTTCCACAAGATGTAAGAAATCAAAGGGAAATTTTAACCAAGAGTGGGGATGCTCTACAACCAGCAGGGAAACACATTACATGACCAAGAAGAAATAAAAATACAATGGAAACAATACACGGAAGATATAAAAGAGTTGAAAGACTAACAGAGTCATTCAAGGAAGAAACATATGAAGACAAACTGCCAGTTTTACCAGGTGAAATAGAAGTTGCACTTAAGGCACTTGGGAGAAATAAATCACTAGGAACAGATGACATACCAATAGAGCTGCTTCAAACTACAGAGACAGAATGTACTCCAGTTCTTACTAAAATCTGTCAAAAAACATGGAAAACAAAAGAATTTCCCACAGATTGGAAATGCTCAATATATATTCCAGTCTCCAAGAAAGGGACACCAAGGATTGCAATAACTGCAGGACCATTGCATTAATTTCCCATGCAAACAAGGCGGTGCTCAAAATTCTACAACAAAGACTTTCACCATATGTGGAGCAAGAAATGCCAGTTATTCAAGTTGGGTTCAGGAAAAGAAGAGGCATTAAGAATTATATGGTAAGCATACATTGGATAATGAAGTACACCACAGAATTTCTGAAGAAAATCAGTCTGTGCTTTATATATTTTAGAAAAGCTTTTGCTTGTGTAGACTGTGAAAAATGATGGATCACTCTTAAAGAAATGGCTGTGTCATGACATCTGACTGTTCTGATGCGTAACCTGTACTCAAGAAAAGAGGCTTCCCTTAGGACAGACTATGGAGAAATGGAATGGTTTCCAACTGGCAAGGGGGTCAGGTAAGGCTGTATTTTATCAGTCTATCTAGTTTATATGCTGAAGAATCATCCATGAAGCATGATTTATAAACTCACTGCAGTTTGAAGTATGGGCATACCAACATACTATAGTTTAGTTAATAACCAAAAAGAAGAAAAACTTGTTTGTAATATCTTCCTCACAGCTATTCCAGAGAAAAAAAGGAGTGGGTATAGGGGGATCCAAGGCTTGCTCACCCTCCTTCCCATAGCACTAAACTGTAGTGCTTAGTGTTATGTCCAAACATATTCAATGGCCTGTATCCTATTGTTAGTCCCAAACAAAGCAGAACCATTTAAATTGGTGGGATTTACTTACGTGTTCACTCACCATCTGACAATTGATTCAAGTGGTCTGTTTTAGTTAGGATTAACCAACTGAAATCAGGCTAATGTGTTGCCATAGTTAATGGCATAACACTCAATTTCAGTGCATAATAGTGTCTGAAGTCATTAATGCTTGCTGTTGTCTGCTTTCTGTTAAGCACTGTTTCAGTATTAAGCAATTTTACACACACACACACACACACAGAGAGAGAGAGAGAGAGAGAGAGCGAAACGAGAGAGGGGGCTTAGCAACAGTTGGGTTCTAGCTAAAGATCCTCTTAAGCAAGGTTGGCAAAGATAGCCTTTTCCCCAGGCCAGCTAGAAAGTGCTCTAGGGTATTTAGAGAAGATTTTAATGTCCCTTTTAGCCCATTTTTTCTTGACTCAGGATTGAATTGACACTTCCGAGCTTTTGACAGAGGATGGATATTGCCATCAAAGACAAAAGTCATCCACTTCTAGAAGGAGAATTGACCCCCAAATATAAAGCCTTACATGAACACTTACTTCTCCATAAGATGGTGGGGAGGGAGAATATATGTACACCTTCTGGTATGACCCACCACTAGTCTCTGTTCCCTCTCTCTATATCTAATAAAGGATTCTGCAGCCACCAATGTGTGGTCCTTCAGTCCAGGTAAGCTCAGTAAGCATCTTCCCTTTAAAAACAGTTCTCTAACAAGGGTTCCAGATCTCAGGTTCTGACAGTGAGTCCCAAGACCAGGACCCTCTTTTCCAGTCCTCAAGGTGAGGTGGAAGAATCTCAGGGTGAGATTGCTGCTTTAAAAATTAAGTGGGTATATTTCTTCTTTTTCAGACCTGATATTTTTGGTTGAATGGCATATTCTGTGCAACTGTAGTTATTGCTTAATGTATCATTCTATATGACATTAGCAAGGGATGCCCGTTGTAACATAGAATCATAGAGTTCAAGGAGACAACAGGGGCATCCAGTCCAACCCCCTGCCATGCAGGAACCCATATCAAACCATCCAGCCTCTGCTTAAAAACCTCCAAAGAAGGAGACTCCACCACATCCCAAGGCAGCATATTCCACTGCTGGACAGCTCTGACTCTCAGGAAGCTCTTCCTGAAGTTCAGGTTGAATCTTTTTTCCTGCAGCTTGAATCCATTGCTCCTTGTCCTAGTCTCTGGTACAGCAGAAAACAAGACTGCGCCCTCCTCAACATGACATCCCTTCAAATATTTAAACATGGCTATCATGTCCCCTCTTAACTGCCTCTTCTGCAGACTAAACATCCCCAGCTCCCTAAGCTGCTCCTCATAGGGCATGGCTTCCAGACCCTTCACCATTTTGGTCGCCCTCCTCTGGACATGCTCCAGCTTGTCGATATCCTTCTTGAAATGAGGTGCCCAGAACTGGACACAGTATTCCAGATGAAGTTTAATCAAAGCAGAATAGAGTGGTACCATTACCTCCCTCAGTCCAGACACCATACTCCTATTGATGCGACCAAGAATCGTGTTGGCTGTCTTGGCTGCTGCATCACACTGCTGACTCACGTTCAACTTGTGGTCCATCAAGACTCCTAGATCCCTTTCAACATCACCAGGGCCTACCCCTTGTGACATCACAAGGGGTCATCTCTAGTTTTCAGGTTTTGGCCAAGGAAAGAGTCCTGACCTGGCAACCCTATTCATTTATGCAAATCTTTGGGCAAGAAGGTTAATCTGGAAACTTCCTCCTGCACAGCGGTTACCTCTTGAGAAATGAAGAGGTTGGGCCACCTGGCTGCAGAAAAAATGCTTGAAAATGAACACAAAGCACCTATTTGTGTTCCAGAAGCCAGAGGCAAGGGAAAGTGGGTGAGGCTCCCCACTCTTCTTGCTCAACTCCTCACTGGTACAAGCCCTTCAAGCCCCTCACACTACGTCCTTCTTTCCACTGATCTCCCTTTATGTTATTCTCCATCTCTTTTCTGTTCTAGTCATACAGAGGCACTGTTTCATAATCCAATTAATTCTCAACAAGATTCAAAGGCCAGCTCTTGTTTGTTAACTCAGGATTAAATTGTAAGAAGAAGAAGCATGTCTTAAGAACATATATTGTAATCACCCTTCAAAGAAATGTGCATTATAATGTTATCATCATGCTTCTTTTATTTTATGCAGATAGAACTATGCTTTCTGAATGTCTATCCAGTATATCAAATCATCATGCTTTGAATCGTAGTCATTCAGTGCACAGAATAATACTAGCTGGAAATATAAGTGATTCTAAGAGACAATGGGTGTGTCTGCACTACACAGTTATAGCACTACGATATCAGTAGAACTGCCAGGACGCCATCCTGGATATCCTGAGATTTGTCATTTTGTGAAGTACTCAAAATTCTCTGTGAGGGAGCACCTCTAGTGCTGGAATTCCTCGTTAAACTACAAATCCCAGAATTCCAAAGGAGGGGGACATGGCAATCACAGTGGCATCAAAGTGCTATAATTTTGCAATATAGGTACACCCCTATCTCAGGTGGCCTGAGACATGGGGAGGTGGTGGTTGTGGGGAAGCCCTACTGCTGCTTTCCATTCAGACCAAGCTGGAATCCTATAGGCCAGGGCTTTCCAAACATTGTGCCGTGACACATTAGTGTGTCGCTTGAAGTGTGTAGGAGTGTCGCCTACAATCCTGGAAATGTATGTTATTATTTATAAATCATATATTTTTAAAAATATATGAAAGATTTTCATGAGATATGTTGTGTCCCCATACATTTTGTTATTACAATTTAAGTCTGCATCTCTTACAAGAGGCTAGTTTAACCTCTGGTTTGCTAGTAAAACTGAATTACTGTGTCGTGAAATGATGCATGTCTAAAAAGTGTGTCACCAACATGAAAAGTTTGGAAAGCTCTGCTAATAGGCAATGAACCAAGGCTATTATGAAAACAATATGGCAACTAATATGCAGCCAGATCCTGTGCATGCTTGCTTTAAAGGAAGTCCCACTGCAATATACCATAGCAACCCTAACACTCAAGTAAGTATACTTGAATTAATTATAATCTGCCAGCACTATTTTTATTCAATTTATTTAGAATTTAGCCTTCCTGCCTTAATATTGTCCGGGTAAAAAAAAATCCGTAGGTCTATTTCCCCGTGTTTCTATCAATCCTTAAACAAGACTTATGCTTAATTTATCTAATTTTCTTTTGCTCACATAATAAATTTGTTTACTTCCCCCACTGCTTAGGAAGGAGATCTAGACTATAACATTTTATGTTTCAATTTTAAAGCTTTTTTCATAAACCTTAATTTCTATAGCTCAGAGCAAAACCATTCTGTTGACATGGTATGAGATGTTCCTCTTTGTGGACATCTTTCTTTTTCCTTAACCATCTGACTTTTTCACTCTCCTCCTCCCAATCTCTCTTTCTTTTTAAATTTTATTTTATATGACACTTACTTTTTCTTTACCTGCTGGATGGCTGGTCCTCAGAGCAGTTATTACCCCGTTATATCACTGTAGCCAATTCTTAAGTAATTCTCTTGAAGTTCAATTCATTCTTCTGCTTGCCTAACTAGTGATAAAAATTTACACCTATTGTAAAACTGTGAATAAAATGCTGATTGCAGAAAGTAAAGACAATCATGGACTCTTAACATTAACTAGCTCAATTGTGCTGCATCGCTATTTAAAAGAAGATGTATCTTATCATCCCAAGAGTGGCGATTTCAGCTTCTTGTTAGGACAATGGCCATTTAAAAAGTAAACGCATTTTATTACACTGGTACAGTTAGATGTAGTACAACCGTGGTCTTTACCTTGTTGCCCAAAGTGATAAATCTATTAATTATACAACCAGATGGTTCTGCAGAGAGATGTGGGCACAATTCTCTTTCTACAAAGCAAAACAAAACAAGGTTTTAAAAAGACAAATCAGCCAGTCTGAGTGGGAGAGAAGGAAACATAAGTCAGGGAGGCAGCAGGCCCTATTGTTCTCCATCAGCCCACAGAATGGAACCCTCTGATGAGCTGAGTCCGAGTTCCACATGCAAAACAAGGACAGTGATGTCACACGCATAAAATGGAACTAAAGCCCTTAAACTGGGTGGATTTTTTCCTTAACTGAGCAGAACCACACATTCAGTGACAACTGCAGATCTGAAAAATTAGCCACCTCTGAGCAAATACTAAGTGGCTTGAGTGGATGTAAGTACAGTCTGCCCTCCACATTTGTGGGTTTCACTTTTGCGGATTTGATTATTCACAGATTATTTGCTGTCACATCTGCTGCCCCCGCATGCCATTTTTAATACAGACTGCAAGCCTTGTGAGACTGAGAAACTGCGAATGAGGCTTGTAAGTCCCTATTAAAAATGGTGTGGGGCAGCAGCGGAGGTGGCAGTAAACCCCACCAGCCACCCACTTCTGTTTGTGAAGGAACCCTGATGCCTCAAAGGAATTCATGGTGGGTTGAATATGGTGATCATATTTTTTGGTGTGTTGAATATGGTTTTGGAGGGCCTATTCACGTTTTTTTTCACTTTCACGGGGGTCCTGTGCCCCTAACCCTAGCGAATGTGGAGAGATGACTGTGTAATGATTTGCAAGGTGGAAGTGCCATGTTGAGTCAGCACGGTGTAGTGGTTTGAACATTGTCCCATGACCCTGAAGACCAGGATTCAATTCCCTGCTCAGCCATGCAAACTTACCAGGTGATCTTGGGCAAGTGACATACTCTCAGCCGCAGAAAACCCTGTGATAGGTTCACCTTAGACTTGCCATGTCAGAAACGACTTGATGGCACACAACAAAGACAAAGTGTCATGTTCTGGTGATTTCATTGTAGGCTGCCCTGAGGTCCTTGGACATTGTTGTTGTATGCCTTCAAATTGTTTCTGACTTACGCTAACCCTATCACAGGGGTTTCTTGGCATGATTTCTTTTGATGGGGATTGCCATGATCTTTCTCTGAGACTGAGATACTATGATTTGCCCAGGGTCACCCAGTAGGAACTGAGTGGGGATTCAAACCATGGTCTCTTAGAATCCTGTTCCAGCACTTGAACCACTACAACACACTGGCTTTTCCTTGGATATACGGCAGGATATAAATATTTAAATAAGAAAGCCAACGTGATTCTTGGTTGCATCAATAGGTGTATGATGTCTAGACCGAGGGAGGTAATGGTACCACTCCATTCTGCATTGGTTGGGCCTCATTTGGAATACTGTATCCAGTTCTGGGCACCTGAATTCAAGAAGGATATTGACATGCTGGAGTGTGTCCGGGGGAGGGCAACCAAAATGGTGAAGGGTCTGGAAGCCATGCCCTATGAGGAGCGGCTTAGGGAGCTGGGGATGTTTAGCCTGCAGAAGAGGCAGTTAGGAGGGGATATGATAGCCATGTTTAAATATTTGAAGGGGTGTCATGTCGAGGAGAGAGTGGTCTTGTTTTCTGCTGCTCCAGAGACTAGGACAAGGAACAATGGATTCAAGCTGCAGGAAAGGAGATTCCACTTGAACCTCAGGAAGAACTTACTGACGGTCAGAGCTGTCCGGCAGTGGAATATGCTGCCTCAGAGTGTGGTGGAGTCTCCTTCTTTGGAGGTTTTTAAGTAGAGGCTGGATGGCCATCTGTTGGGAATGCTTTGATGGGTGTTCCTGCATAACAGGGGGTTGGACTGGATGACCCCTGGCGTCTCTTCCAACTCTATGATTCTATGATTCAGGCAGCCACTTATTCCCTGAAGCTGTTGCTTGTTTCTGTGCCTTGAATCAAACACACATAAGGGTACCCTTGATGGGGTAACATGCCTATGGCCATGCTTTTTTTGGTCAGCCTAAGAAAGGTATTCCAACAGTATGGACTTGGGTATTTGTCTCATGGCCAGCATCCTCCCACTGTGGTAGAATCTGATCTGTGGAAGGATGGGAAAGATTAAAGAAGACTGAGTTTTACACTTTCACCTCATCCCACAGCTCCAGGTCTTGTGGGTGCACAATCATACAGCAGGAGGAAGGACAAGCAGGGGCTAATCCCTCCTGAATTTCCTGAGCCTTGTGCAGAATAAACATCTACATCTTTACTTTGTAGAGAAGGATTCAGGATCATGTCTGTTGGGGAGAAAAAAAGAGCTTCCACACACTGATTAGCTCTTCTGGATGGAGTTTGTGACTTCTGCATGCATAAGTTCTGTTCTGAAGGCCTGATCAACACATAGAAAAGGTCTGAGAAATATGTGGTCTTCCAGATGTTTTGGACTTCAGCTCCCATCATCCCTCACTATGAGTTATGCTAAGTGGGACTGATGGGAATTCCAATTCAACAGCATCTGCAGGGCCACATGTTCCCCATCCCTGAAAGGGATGTTGGGAACAAGAGTGGAAGAGGCCAGTCAACTCTTCATATTGGTAGTCCCTATATCCTAATTATCTGTGCAGAGTTTTGGTTGCTGGGAAAAGGCAGCTTGGGTCCCATTCATACTGCACAATTATAGTGCTATCATTCTACTTTAACTGCCATGGTTCCATCTTATAGAAGCCTGGGATTTATAGTTTGGTGAAAGGCAACAGAGGAGCTCTCTGGTTGAGAATTCTAAATGCCTCTCCCTAAACTGCCAGTCCCAAGATTCCATAGGTTCTTGCCACGGTTGTTAAAATGGAATAATAGCACTATAATTCTGTAGTGTGAATGGGTCTCTGGTGTGTTTTCCCAGTGGTGAGAAAAGCAGTAAGTAGCAGCAGATGAGAAATGCTTTCAGGGTTTGCCATGCCCCAGAGAAGGGGTACATACTTATTGTTTGGACAGCATGGGGTTACACTGTTTGCTGTGTGCAAGGCAAGTGACATGGTGCTCTTTACTGCTTATCCTGCCAGTGGGATTTCTCCTAACAACAAATTGTAAAGAAGGGTGCTGGTGTTAATGATGAAATCTGGTAATCTGCTATTTTAGCCGTACACTCCCACAATCAAAGTCTGGCGAAGGCTAATAAATTGAGCAAAGTACAGGGGAAAGATTTAAAAATTACCAGAGGCAAGAGCAACTGATTTATGATGGAAAGATCGAAAGAGATAAATACTGCTGTAGTGCTCATCGAAGGGATTATTAGATCAAGAGAGAGTAGCAGCCCACACATATTGGGATATAAATTTCTCAGGAGGGGGCAGAATTATCTTGCAAAATGGAAGAACATAAACAAAACACAAGGGGTGGAATGAAAGGAGGAGATGGTCCTGGTTGCTTTAAAATCACCACAGCCATATCAGGCATAATTCACCATCATTTTAATCTGCTGTGTGGTAGAAATGAATCTGCCTCTGAAATGTCAGCCTTAATGCAGCTTGCAGCGCTAAGTCAGTGTGCACAAAGGTACAGTACAACGTTTGAACAAGGCAGTCACAACCGCTGTGTCAATGTACAGTTGGCCATCCACATTTGCAGGTTTCACTTTCACCGATTTGATTATTTGCGAGTTTCTCAAACTCCTGCCCCCCACCACCTCAGGTACTTCTTTTCCAGGGGAACCTTCCTTCTTGATGGCTCTGATCAGGCCATGAAACCCATTAAAAACTTGCCTCTGGTCCTCCACCACCAGCAGCCACCTGGAAAGTCAAGGATGGCTCACAGCCCAATTTCTCAGCACCACAAACACTGTCCCAATGCCACACACACACGCACGGAAGGAAACAGGCAACGGGAAACGTATAGCCGCCATGTTGACCCACCCCTTTTCTCTCTCCCTTCTCTGACCTGGTTTGGACCCCAGGTGCTTGTTCACCCCACCATGCCTTGGCCCCCTTCCTACAGACACACACACATTTTGATATTTGCAAGTTTTCTACTTTTGTGTACTCCTAACCCTAGTGAATGTGGAAGGCTGACAATATATGTGTGTTGTGTAAAATTCCTTCTCCCAGAATGAACTCAAAGGAAATGGGTTGTGTGTGTTTGCAACAGACACTGGCTATAAGTTACACACATTGGCTAGAAATGGGTGATATCATTAATTGGCCAACACTGGGCCCTATTAAAGCAATAGAATTTAAAAACAAATAAATAATATACATTAATATGGAATTAAACTATAACAGAATTAAAACAGCTAAAAAGAGATTAAAAGAAGCAATTAAAATTAAAACAGTACACCACTCCCTAGCCTGTTCCTTAAAAACTTGCTGTATTAAAATGCCTGCCTTAATAAAAAGGTCTTTGTAACAAGGAGGGGGCCATTTTGGCCTCCCAGGAAAGGGAGTTCCAGAGTCTAGGGGCAGCCACTGAGAAGGCCCTCTCTTGCATCCTCACCAGCTATGCTTGTGACAGTGGTGGGACTGAGAGGAGGATCCTACCTGATGATCTTAGAGATTGGGCTGGTTCATACAGGGATATATGGTCTGTCAAGTAGCCTGGACATGACCTAGGTCATAACCAGCACTTTTAATTGTGCCCAGAAACAAATGGGCAGCAAGTGGAGTTGTTTCAACAGTCTGGCTGCAACTCTTTGAACCAGCTGAAGTTTCAGAACACTCTTCAAAGTTATGTTACAATAGCTCAAATGAGATGTAACTAAGGTACGTATCAGCATGGCCAGATCTCATGTCTCAAGGAACAGGTACAGTTGGTGCACAAGCTTTAAGTGTGCAAAAGCACTCTTAGCCACCACAGCAACCTGGGCCTCCAGGTTCAAAGTTGGGTCCAGGAGTACACCCAAACTGTGGACCTGCATCTTCAGAGGGAGTGTAGTCTCATTTAGTACACAAGCTGACTTCCTCTCCCCTGATCTGCCTTTCAACTACCCAGAAGTATCTCTATCTTGTCTGGATTAAGTCTCAATTTGTTTGCTCTCATCCAATCCATTACTGATGATAGACATGAAGACATTATCCTTGAATGAGATTTTCCTTGAGTCTCCAGATTTCTGGCACTGTAGAGAATGAGACACTGAAAACTGTTCACATCTAGCACTCTTAGCTTTGCTGTGTTCACATTCCTTTGGTACCTCTGCTTCTGTTTTTAGGATACCTAAACTCTGTCTCTAAATGCTCCATTGAAGATATAAGCTGCTGCAGTGCTAGAAATTGGGTAGGTGAAGGAAAATTTCATGGACGATGGACATTTTATTTGGGGGCCGGTGCCTCTGAAGCTATACCCAAGACATTGGGGACGAACCCCTAAACTGTGAAGAAGATGCAGAAGGGGAGAGGGATTCACCTTTAGTGCAGACTGCAGATGATGTCATTTCCCCCCAAGGCTGCAAAGCTCAAGCAAGTCCTTCAGCTCATCCAATGCCTTCTTTCCTGGTTTGGGTTGAGGGGGTTCATTTCAGAGCATGTTTTACAGGGATTAGAAATCTTTGGACTTCCAGAGGTTTGGGACCAGAGCTCTTATAATTTTTTCTTCATAGCTGTGGCTGGGGGTTCTGGGAGTAGATGTCCAAAACACGTGAAGAGCCAAAGTCCCCCATTCATGAAGTGTTGCATTCTCACCCAACAATTCCATCCCAGAAACTCTGCTTGTGCTACAACCCCTCCTGATACTGTTGAAGGAAGTGCCTATAATACCAGATAGATTCTCCTCCCACTACCATCAAAAAAGGTTGGCAGAGCTACCCAGCAGACTGAGCTATTGCTGTTATGTGCTTTCAAGTCAACTCTGACTTATGGCAGCCCTCTCCTAGAGTTTTCATGGCAAGATTAATTCAGAGATGGGTTGCCGTTGCCTTCCTCTGACTTTAGGTCAAGGTGGGTTTCCATGGCTGAGCTGGGATTTGAACCTTAGCATCCCAGAGTCATAGTTCAACATTCAGACTACCACACTACAGTGCATAAACAGATTTTTTTTTTCCTGAAACAACATCTAAACTTTGCTTATGTGTCAGCATCTAGTCCAGGGATAGGCAACTTCAGTTGGTTTAGGAGTCCATTTTCTGCCCGGCTGGAGGCTGTGCAGACTTTGAAAAATGAGAGGAATAAAATTGAAGTGGCTGGCAGTCCATTTCTGTTTTTCAGATAGAAGTGTTGTTTTGACATAAGACAATGTACTGGGGCATTGTGACATTTTAAAAATTTGAGGAATGGGAGAGGAGCACATGATTGGATTAGGAAACAAAGTGCATGGGAGGACCCAAATAGAAACTGCTTTTTCTTTCCTTCAACCTGACATTTAATGGTTAATGATTAACGCCCAGATTTCAAATGGCAAATCCTAGATGAGGGCTACAACAAAAGCTGAATAGATACATAATTCTTGTCAATGAAGGAAGCTGTATTGGGCAGAGGACCGTAGCCCCATAACAACTTAAAATACACTCTCCCTTGAGATTCCACAGGATGGAGCCATAGCAATTAAAGTGGAATCATAGTGCCATAACTGTGGAGTGTGAAAGGGCCACATTTCTCAAGGAAATGGATTGTGGGGTTTAAATTACAATTCACATGCTTGAACACACTTCCCATTCAGGGTCCCTGAAATACTGAAGCAAAAGCATAAAGGATGCCATTTTGAATTGTGGGGGCTGCCCTTCACTTTTCAATGGAATAGCAAGGAAAGAGCAGTCCTCAATCTGAATCCTTTACAGCAGAAACAAGAAGGGGGAACAGTCCTATCTGATACCTTGACCACCATTTTTTGCCTTCTGAGGTGGGCACCAGATTTCAAAAGTAATCAGGCCATGCTTGGCCAATTTTTAAAAAGCTACTTCGGTGAAAATTATTTAGCTAACCTCTCCTCCTATTTATGTCATTGGTTGTGTGTGTGTGGGGGGGGGGAGTGTACCATCACCTGTGGCTGGTGGCTTCCACATTCATGGGAGAGTAAATTTGTTCCGGGTTTTAGTTCAAACTGTAAAGAAGCCGTACAAGGTGCTGAACATATTTGTGTAGTGGTGTTCAGCACCTTAGCTCTTTAAAATTCAGCCCAAAACCAAAAGCAGATTCAACTGGCATAAAAGCAACCAGTTGCCTGTGAGTATCACCAACAGGAAATATTCTCCAAAGACAATTTATTGCCTGATGCAAAGGACAATATCATATCTCCTCCCATTTCACATACAACAGATGATTAGAGCAGCATGGTGAATCTTTCTTCAGTCCTGGCAATCAGGCAACATTTTCCAGGGCACCTGACAGAAGCAGGAAGGCATGGGGGCCATTCACACTGCAGTATTTTAGTGCTACTATTCTACTTTAATTGGCATAGTTCTGTCCTATGGCATCCTAGGATTTGTAGTCTGTTGAGGCACTGGAGTGCTCTGGCTGAGAATTCCAAATACTCTTCCCTGAACTGCAAATTTACAAATGCCATGGGATGTTGCCATGGCAGTTATAGTAGAATATAGCTCTATACTTGTATAGTGTGAATATGCTCCATGTCACAAGTATGCACACTCTGCACCTGTCAGAATCTGTCACCTGAGGTAAGGTAGGACTGGCCTTGATGTGAGTGTGTTGGTTAACTGTATAATAATAATGTCATCGTTGAGAGCCACTTTGCAAAACTGAAGTCTTGCTTGGTATTTTGGAGAATAAATTGTCCATACTTTTGGTTCACCATGGAAGCTGTGCAGGAACTATGACCCAGTTTTGGAGAATGTGTAGTATCTGCCCAGCCTCCTTCAATTGCTCAGAAGCAGAAAATGCCTGCCTCACGCTTCATTTGACTGTTGATACGGGAACAGCCAAGGAAAGGGTCAGTGCCACTGGATCAGTTCTGACAGTTCTACTCGTCCACTCAGGCAAGCATAAGACAGCAAACCCACATTCTCTTTTTCTCCTTGTTGCTCCTCGACCAGGAGGAAATCAAGCAGCTACGCTTCTTAACCTTCTTTCTTTCTGGCCCACACGTGTGAGTCACCGCCGGCAGAGCTATTAAGTTATTACACTGCATTTTTATAGGAACATCATTCCCATTTTCAGAGAGAAGATAAGCTTTCAATTAACTGCAGATTTAAACAGGCTTTATTGGGAGGGAAGCCAGCCTCATTTCTCACACAAGTGGCAGTGGGGGGGGGAGACAGAAAGGGAAATTTCTTCCTTTCCTCTCTACGTTATGATGAAAAGAAATATCTCTATTCATTATAAGAACAACTTTGATTGGGTCAAGGGGCCAGCTTCCAACCTGGTTTTTTTGGTAACTGATTTTTAGCCTTTTACAACTGCACAGGAAAGCAAGATGGGCTTTGGGGAATGCCCAGCCAATTCTAACACAGAGATATGAGAGTATTGTAGATATTCTGACACAGCTATTGGAAAACTTAAGCATTTAATGCGAGGGCATTGTGCAGATTTTAATTACAGATTTTCAGCAGAAATCCATAGAAGCTGTGATTAAACTCCTAATTGCTTTTAAAGAAATGAATAAGCAGTCAATACGATAAACAACAGCCTGTGTCTTTCTCTCCTCCTTCCAAGGAGATTGTGCGCATGTAAGAAGAACCAAATATGGTTGCTAACCACTAGGCCTTTTGCTGCCCCACCAGCATGGCTTCTAGCAGACATGTGCCAGGTGAGTTCGAATCTTCAACTCAATCCTGAGGCTCTTTCAGCCAGTTGGGGCCTTATTACACTACAGCGTTATAGTGCTATTATTCCACTTTAACTGCCATGGCGATATTGCATGGAATCATGCGATCTGCAGTTTACGGAGAGGCATTTAGAACTCTCAGCCACAGAGCTCCAGTGACTTACCAAACTACAGACTCCAGAATTCCAAAAGGTGCAGCCAGGCCAGTTAAAGTGGAATAATTGTGCTATAACAGTGTAGCACGATAGAGACATTGGTCTCTTTCAGCCTACCTTATTTCACAAGATTAATATGAAGATAAACAGGATAACCCCTGACATTCTTGGAAAAAAACTGGGATGGAAACGTGATCAATGCATTCTAAAGTCCTCAGATCTATTCCATGCAGCCCGGCGGATTACACTATCAGGGCACTACAGACTTTCAGTACAAAGTAATGTGACTTCTCCCTCCCCCAAAGGTAAAGTGCTGATAAGACAAAATTAGACCGTTCAGCACAAAAGGTTGTAAATGCGAGCGGAATTCAAATTACATCATTATCTCAGCTCTAGAATACAGTGCAACCATTTTCACCCTAAAAAGAGAGAAAGCCCTGCTGAAGAGAAAGCTGTTAATGGCCATTTCTGCACCACACTGTCATAGCACTGTTATTCCATTTTCAACATCCTATGGAATCCTGGGGTTTGCAGTTTCTGGAGAGACCTAAGGTTCCTCCCTAAACTGCACCAACTCTGGATTCCATAGGATGTTGAAAGTGGAATCATCGCGCTATAACAGTGTAGTGCAGAAATGGCCAATGTCTCTGAATACTTCAGCATGAAGATGGATGAGAAGTGCTATTTACAGAGGATTGGCCCACCAGAAGTCAAACTAGGTGCACCAACTCATATGACAACTTTTCTTATCTCTCTATGCTTTGAGGAGGCACCTCCTTCAGAGGATCTACATGCTGAGTCTTGTGACTGCATTGATATAACTCTGGCCTGGGTCCTTTCATTATGCCAGCTCAATTTTCAAACATCAGGTTGTCAAGAGAGCCAAACAGATTTCAAGTTGCCCTATGTTAACTTCTACAAAGGCCTTCAGCATAAAGAAGGGAGCTCTAGGAAGTTTTACCTTTATCCCAAACTAGCTGGGAGATTTGGAAAGTTTCTGTATGTTTTCAAAGAGATAGCCATGTTAGCCTATTTCAGCATAAAAAGAGGGGAAAGGGAGGAAGAGGTGGAAGGAAAATAGTCTATTATTATTATTATTATTATTAATAATAATAATAATAATAACAATAACAATAATAATAATAAAATTGATTTTTATCCCGCCTCTCCCAGTGGATCGAGGCGGCATTACAGGAACATATAAATACATTAAAACATTAAAATGTAGCCTATCCTCCCCACCCACCAACCCTTCTATCCCCCTAAACACATTAACTATTAAAAACAAATTAAAACAAATTAAAAACAAAGGGACAATTGATGAGAGGCGGTGGAACACTAGTCTGGGAAGGCCTGTCGGAAGAGAACAGTCCTGACTGCTTTTCTAAAGCAGTCAAGACTGGTAATGTGCTGGGTCTCCTCCGGCAGGCCATTCCATAACCTGGGAGCGACCGAAGAGAAGGTCCTCTGGGTAACTGCAGCCAACCTAGTTCTGATTGGCTGCAGTAAATTCCTCCCAGAGAACCTTAGTGTGCGGGGCGGATTATATGGGAGAAGGTGATCCCGCAGGTAGGCTGGCCCCAAGCTATGAAGGACTTTAAAAGTAAAAACCAACACCTTGTACTGTGCCCGGAAACTAATAGGCAGCCAGTGCAAAGACTTCAAAATAGGTGTTATGTGGTCAGTTTTAGATCTTCCGGTGACCAACCTGGCTGCCATATTCTGAATTAATTGAAGTTTCCGGACTAAGCACATGGGTAGCCCTATGTAGAGCGCATTGCAGAAGTCAAGCCGTGAAATTACCAGCACATGTATCACTGTTTTTAGGTGTTCCAAGTCCAGGAAGGGACGCAGCTGGAGTATCAGCCGAAGCTGATAGCAGGCACTCCTGGCTGACGCATCAATTTGAGCTGTCGTCTGAAGCGGTGAATCCAAGAGCACCCCCAAGCTGCGGACACAGTCTTTCAGAGAAAGTGTGACCCCGTCTAGAACTGGTTGACAAACCTCCATACCTGGGCTAGGGCCCTTAACAGCGAGTACCTCCGTCTTATCTGGATTCAGCTTCAGTCTGTTTTTCCTCATCCAGTCCATTACTGTTCCAAGACATTCGTTTAGAGGCGAGATGCCACCCTTAGCTGGTGCTATTATCCGAGGCATGGAGAGATACATCTGGATGTCATCAGCATACTGATAGCACCTTGCTCCATGCCTCCTGATGATCTCTCCCAGCGGTCTCATGTAGATGTTAAATAGCATTGGGGACAGGACGGCACCCTGAGGGATGCCAGATTTAAACTCCTTTTCGAGGAGCAGCTGTCCCCAAGCACCACCATCTGGTATCTACCTGAGAGATAGAACCGGAACCACTGAAGTGCAGTGCCCCCGATCCCCAGCCTTCTCAGGCGTTCCAGAAGGATACCATGGTCTATGGTATCGAAAGCCGCTGAGAGGTCCAAGAGTACCAGCAGGGTCACACTTCCCCTGTTGATACCTAGGTGTAGATCATCCACTAAGGCGACCATGGCGGTCTCGACTCCATATCCTGCCCTGAAGCCAGTTTGAAATGGATCTAGATAATCTGTTTCATCCAAGACAGCCTGGAGCTGAAGGGCAACAGACCTCTTGATCACCTTGCTTAAAAATGGAAGATGGGAAACTGGTCTGTAATTATTCATATCCAGGGGATCTAGGGAGGGCTTTTTTAGAAGCGGACGTATAATTGCTTCTTTTAAACAAGCTGGAAAATTGCCCTCCCTGAAGGATGCATTAATAATATGTCTTAAGTGGGTCTTAATCGCAACTCCTCCCTGGACGACCAGCCATGAAGGGCAGGGATCAAGAGGAAGTTGTCCTTCTTACCTTTCCAAGGAGCTTGTCTACGTCCTCGGTACTCACTGACTGAAACTGATCCAGTATAATCCTATTCATGGGGTTGCCGGACACTTCATTTGTAACCTCTGCTATAACACCGGCATCCAAGTAGGCTCTTATCTGAGAGATTTTATCTGCAAAATGATTATTCAAAGCATCACAGCAAGCTACACTAGGTTCTAACAACGAGTTCAGGGGAGTGGGTAACTGAGTCAAATTCCTTACCTCCCTGAACAACTCTGCTGGATGAGAAATCGCAGATGCAATATGTGCAGAGAAGAAGGTCTTCTTCACTGCATCTGTTGCCACTCTATAGGAATAAAGGAATTCTCTATAGCGTGTCCTGTCAGATAAGAGTCGAGATTTCCGCCAGTTGCGCCCTAGTCGTTGTCCAGCCTGCTTCATATTCCTAAGTTCTACTGTATACCAAGGATTGCGGTTTACAGCAGGCTGGAAAGCACGCTTGGGAGCAATCGTGTCGATAGCCCTGGTAAGATCACAATTCCAGGTATTAACCAGGGCTTTGACAGGATCACCGGCGATACCAATTGTAAGACCCTCGAGGGCTTTCTGGAATCCAATAGGTTCCATTAACCTTCGAGGGCGGACCATTCTAATAGGTCTATCACCCCTGCAGGGGCGGATAGTAACCATTAGTCTAACCCTGACCCGGAAGTGATCCGTCCATGACAAGGTGGTAGCATTTGTTATCTCCACCCATGGCTGTACCGGTTCCGTACTAAAGACCGCATCAAGGGTATGACCTGCACAATGTGTTGGCCCAGAGGCTAATTGGGATAGGCCCATGTTTGTCATGGATACCATGAACTCCCGAGCTGCACCTGTCAAACTGGTCTCAAATGGGATATTGAAGTCGCCCAGAACCAGAAGTCTGGGCGACTCCAACATCAGCTCCAACACCAGCTCTGTCAGCTCGGCCAGGGAGTCTGATAGGCAGCGGGGTGGTCAGTACACTAACAGAATCCCTAGACTATCCCTTGCCTTCAGGCTCAGGTATATACACTCGAAGTGGTCTGTTTTCCGGACAGGTATCCTGGTCAGTATAAAATTGTCTTTGTGAACCAAGACTACTCCGCCCCCCACCCACTTCCCCTTACCTGCTCACTGACAGAGTATCTGGCTGGCAAGGCCTGGACCCAAGTTGTGGCACTATCGTCTTCCAGCCAGGTCTCTGTAAAGCATGCCAGGTCAGCATCTTCATCCTTTAAAAGGTCATGGATAATATGCGTTTTCTTTTTCATTGACCTGACATTGCACAGGAGCAAGGAAAGGTTCTGTGGGTGGTTTGGTTCACTCTCCAGACACCTTGGGGTAGCAGTGCGAACGGAAGGTGAGATAGGTATTAAACATCTATCTCTCCTTCCCCTATAACGACATTTCGCCCTGCTATCACCAATCACCATAATTATTAATTATTATTATTATTACTATTATAATATTTTATCCCACCTTTCCCCTCACGATGGCACTCAAGGTGGCTAAAACATAAAAAGAATACAAATTAAAACATCCATTGAAAGTATAAATATAAAAATTTTAAAAACAATTGCAACATTTTAAGAAACTAAAATATTACATATTAAAAATATTAAATACATTAACATACCTTTAAAAAAGCTATACCAACTGTTGAAGACTTACACAGTGTCAAGAGCTCAAATGCAGTCAATTTATGAAAACCTGATTGCACAATTACTAGCACCTTCAAGCCTAACTGATTTATTTTAGCACAAGCTTTCATAGGTATCAATCTATCCATGAAAACTCATGTTAAAATAAATCAGTCTAAAGCTGCTGCTAGATTCACCCTTTTTTCTCCCACTCTTCGTTTTTCCTATGTGTTACAGTCCGAAAAAATAAACCTTTTCAACCTCTAATAAAGTGATAGCTCAAAGTTGCTTCACTTTAAAAGCTAAACATATGAATCAATCCATAGATTCAAAGTATGCAAGATACTGGCTAAATGGCTAAACTGTAAATTACACTTTAGAGTGTAGATGGGCTGAGGTCAGATAAGTACTGCTGAATGATATAGATATGTTATAGATAGCATATCAACAACACCTTTCCTAGTTTAGCAGAGGAACTATCTAGGAACCTGCAGGCAGAGAAAAAGGTCACCAGGTAGGGGCAAGGAAGCAGGTTTTTCTGATGCTGAGCTGGACACATCGCATGCTCTTACTGGCTGACCCAATAACTGACAGAGGGATCAGAGAATGCAGCATTCCAGACTACAGATGGGAAGATAAATTTGACATGCTAATATAGCCTGAATCCTCTTGCTAGTCTAATAATAATAGTAGTAGTAGTAGTAGTAATCATCATCATCATCATCATCATAATTTATTTATATCCTGCCTCTCCCAACGGATCGAGGCGGTACTACAACAGTATATAAATACATTAAAAGCGATTAAAACATAACCCATCCTCCCCACCCACCAACCCATCTAAACCCCCTAAAAGACATTAACTATTAAAAACAAGAAGACAATTGGTGGGAGGCGGTGGAGCACTAGTCTGGGAAGGCCTGTCAGAAGAGAACAGTCTTGACTGCTTTTTTAAAGCAGTCAAGACTGGTAATATGCCGGGTCTCTTCCGGCAGGCCATTCCATAACTTGGGGGCGTTAAAGAGAAGGTCCTCTGGGTAACCGCAGCCAACCTAGTTCTGACCAGCTGCAGTAAATTCCTCCCAGAGGACCTTAATGTGCGGGGCAGATTATATGGGAGAAGGCGATCCTGCAGGTAGGCTGGCCCCAAGCCATGAAGGGCTTTAAAGGTAAGAACCAACACCTTGTACTGTGCCTGGAAACTAATAGACAACTAGACAACTCAACTAGAGTTTGTTGTGCCGTCAAATCCACCTCCTCTTATGGCAATCCTACCATAGGGCTTGCTTGGCAAGATTGAATAAATCTTTGCTGATGCCTTTCCCTAAGGCTGAGAGAATGTGACTTGCTCAAGGTTTCCACACCTGAGCAAGGCTTCAAACCCTGGGCTTGCAGAGTTTTAATTCAACACTCAGACCACTATACCACCCTGGCTCTCTCCCAACTAAAGCAGACCCACTGAATCAGTGAGGTTTACCTGCACATTGACATCCCGTTCAAAGACTTGATTCAATGGCTTTCTTCTGCTCAGGACTGTTTAATAGGATTTATACCCATTTCCTAGGGGAGATAAAATAGATGAGACAGAAAAGAAAGGAAGTCCTGCTGAGAATATCTGTTTATGTATAAGAGGAAATGCGTCAGACAGGACAAAGAGGAGAACACTCAGGTATCTCTGTCTATCTGCCTCCATCTCCTGCACTGTTGTCCCTTGCAGGCAGGTAATGGAAGATTTGTTGCACTCCACTTGCAAAAAACAGGCCTCAGAATTATGACAGCTCTGGAGCTAATGGACTGAATTCTCTCCCACTGGTTTCAATTGAACAAACATTTTGAATGCCAGGTGGTGGTGGGGAAACCCTCACCCTCCACATCTTTTCCTCCATTATTTATGATTTTTCTGTAAATTGCAAGAAGCAAGGTTCTGAGATACTTTATTTTGAGGCGTTTGGGTTTTTTTGGTGTTCTTTCCATTCCTTTTCTTTTTAGGGCAGATATTGTATATATTCAAAAGTAAACCTTGTTGTGAATCCCTTATCCTCTAATCTCTTCCAAATCCATTCTGAAATTTGAAATGGTGACCCCCAGTGCCACAGTAGAGCTCTTCTTCATACCTCAAGAAGAAACATCCCTCCACTCAAAGCGGGAAACGGTCAAACCTCACAAGAGAACTTCCTCTTGCTTGATTTTCATTTCCCAAGCTGTAATATTCATATAAAGTGGCTGCCATCTAGAGGACCTTTTCCAGTAATTACAAATGCATTGCCTGATTCTTGATAATTGAGGAAGGAAATCTTTACATTGGGATTTTAATTTTTGGTTTTTAAAGAAATGTTTCAGAACAGCAGATGATGGTAATGACAGCTATCATTGCCCCATAAGAATTTTTTAAAACATCAAATCCAGTAGTAGCAAAAAGATATAAAACAAATGATATCAAAATGCTAACTCTAATGTACATAACATAATGTCAGTCCCATATAGGGTTGCCAGGTCAGGTCCTGAAATTTAAGGATGCAAAGCTGACCCCTAAGGATGCGGCTTGTGACGTCACAGGGGGTGGGCCCTGGTAATATTACAACAGAGATGCTACAAGGGGCAACCCCCGCTGATGCCATTAAGCATGTTCCCGTAAGCATCAACCACAGTTGGAGAAAGCCTGCCAATCAGATTTTTAAAAAAAAGTTTAATAAGTGAGGATAGTGCACCTGCACCCCTCCCCACAATTTTCAAGACAGCACTCTCACCATGAGATTCCTCCTCCTCATGCTGGAGACCAGAGACCTATACTCCAAAGAATTTAACACAGTAGTATGCTTAACTTTTTTTTTAACACTCTGAACTTCAGTGGGGTGACGGATGTCTCAGCCAGATCATCCTCACATGCCTCCTGTTATGTCTCCCTCCTGTATGCATGCGCACACGCACGCACGCACCTCTAGCCTTCAATTGTTTTATGCAGAGGTGTGCAGGTCTGCGGGGTGGATTGTAAAAGTAGGGTTTTACTCTAATTTGGAGGATGAGTTTGTTTGGGCTTTTTAGTCCTTCACATCCCTGGCCCTTCACAGCCAAGAAATGTTACCAAAACTTACTATAATTATATTGTTTGCACAGAGCCTATTGAGACATAAGATACATACATACATACATGAGATACCTTATACATAAGATACCTACATGGTATGCATGTAGCTACATGTAAATTACAAAGTGGTGTGCAACAGGGGTGGGAATGATGTGACGCTCCAGATGTTGGACTGCAATTCCCAGTATTCTTTACCATTGGCTAAGCTAAGGCTGCTGAGAGTTATAGTCCAGCAACAGCTGGATGGCCTCATGGTTCCCATCCCTGTGCTCCATGACAATTTGGTTTTTACTGTATTGTTTTTAAAAAAACTGCTTTATATCTTTTTTTAATTGTGTGTTTTGAATAATTTCTAAAGGTGGCTGAAGGTGCAATTCTATTTTAATGTTTATTTTTTGTAAGTTTTAACTGTACAGTACTGTATTTTAATGAGTAAGCTGCTTTGAGTCCCAGTTTTAGGGAAAAGGTAGCATGATGATGATTATGATGATGATGGCAACAACAACAACAGTATTTGACTTACTAAAATAAGGCTAAGGTATAAATACCCTAAAAGTATCAGAGCCTGTTTGATCTTAGAATGCTAAGCATGGTCAGCCCTGGTTAGCGCTTAGATGGGAGACCACCAATGAATGCAAGCTGCTGTAGGCTATGTTTGAGAGGAAGGACCTGGCAAAAGCACCCCTCAGTGTTCCTTGCCTAGGAAAACCCTGTGAAATTCATGGGGTTGCCATTTGTTGACAAGTGATTTAAAGGTACATGCACATACACATACACATAGATATACATATAGATATGTGTATGTACAGGCATATTTCTGTGTGGATCCAAAGCTTCCAGAAGCAAACTTCCAGCCCAGCAGCATGGAAACAGGTGATTTCTACCAGTTGTCCCTACCTTCTACACTCTTCACCTATCTCAGAGTATTGGGGAACATTGTAAAATAATGCAGAAGGTAGCCCTTGGGGCTGGACACTATGAGCCCATGTCTCTAGTGGATCAAAGGCCAGTTTTGAATCCAATCCATGAAAAATAGTCTATTTGGCAACTGAAAACAATGTATTTTGAAAGCAATAGAGAACAGAGATGATATAATGTCAAAATGAAATTATCAGCCATGTTTTCCAATGGTTATCTGCTGTTCCAACAGCCCTAATGTCAGGTAAACAACGGCATCACTGCCGACCGGAATTCTCATCTGTATATATCATCAAGAAAGTCAACATATCTACATGAATGAGTTGAAACTTTTGGAAAAGTAGATGGGGTAGCTGGGTCAAAAAGGTGGACGTTTCAACAAACCAACTTTGAAAAAGTACTTTCTTCTTCACCTCAGTTCCCCCTCCTTTTTTTCTCATCATCCTGGGTAAACACCCACCATAGCCATGTTCTAATTAAAACTAGTGAGTCACTGTGGGGTTTGTTAACCAGAATTCCTGTTTGCATATAAGTTGTCAATGTTCAGAGAAACAACAGGAGAAGACAAGCCAAGGAGAGAGGAAATGCTGAAAGAATAACATGTTCTCATTTGATATGTAAAATAGCTATAACTTTGGACTGCTTCTGTTCAGTCAGTATTAGCAAAGCCCATGGAAATTTTAAATTACCTCATAAACGGGAAGCCAAGTGAAAGCGCAGTATTACTTAAACAATCAAAAAAGTATAATTTGCTGCTGTGGATCAATGTAGTACCTTATTAAATAGAGAGAACATTACACCACCGCGTTTATGAGTTATTATTTATTAATGTCACTTTGCTACTTCAGCTCCAGAGCTTGGTGCTGGGAAGCCTAATGACGTTATGTCTTCACAGAGGATCTAGTCTGCCTGGTCTTCAGCTCTGTGTGTTTATTTTCGAAGTTGGCACTATCAAGGGAATTTTCCTTTGCATCCCCACAACTTACATGCTGAGATTAGATAAGAGAAGGCCTGGAATCCATGTAGGATTCAAATTCAAGATGCAGAATTCCCTGTGAGTCAAGCAGGAGAGAGATAATGACCATCCTCATAGGGTTGTTGTGTGGATAATGAGCTTGTAAAAATATAGCTTGTAAAATGAATTGCTTTGCAAGTTTTATATGCAATCTGTGCCAAAAATGGCTGCTCCTGCGTGCAAACTATACTGCAGAGGGTAGAGTACTGTAAAGAGTTCTGTTGTCGTCAGCCCAAAGGAGCTTTGAGCTTAAATCAGGTTTGTGTTGAATCAGCTCCTGACACAAATGCAAAGCTCACAGGGATGGCAAATGTGCCCTCGGTTTCATTTCCAATTTCAGTCCCCCGTTAAAGAGCATTCATGCATGGAGCAAAAAGGATGAGGGAAACTCAAGCCATGTTCAGTGTTCCTTGTGGAGAACAGCATTGGCTGATTTAAGTTCTTGCATTTCAGAAGTTGACTTCTTTAGGAAACAATGCAGATAACTTTCAAAACACTGTTGAATATTCTCTAGTTTTCACTTTTGGGGCTGAAAAAAGGTCTTAATGCAATATCAATATTTCCTCCCTGTCTCCACTTCAATCCCAGAGGGATGCTAGGGAACCCTTCTCTGTGCCAGGGAAGGTGGGTGATTCTGATGTCAGTGGGGCAATGAATTCACTATAAATTTCAGTCTAAACTTTTAAAATGTACAAGGTTTTGAAGTAGGGTGGGGTTCAGCACTTTAGATAGATCTTTTAAAATTCAGCCTAAAATCCAGAGTGAATTCACCTTCCCACTGATACTTTAGGCCATCCATCTCTCTTATGGAATGTCTCACAGATGTGTTACTGCGATGGATATGCCTGAACCCGGGGTCTACAATTTAATATAAATTGGCTATTAAAAATACTCCCCTCCACGTGCTTGAGAGGCCCCTGAATGAGCACGCACACAGCACGGCCAAACGGCTGAAAAATACAAGGAAAATTCTGGTCAGGCCAGTAACTTTCCGTCATGCCACTTCAGGAGACCTCCAGGCAAATACACATCAAAACTCAATGAAGTATGCACCAAGCACACAAAAGATTCTCAGCTCTGAACAGTCAGCTTGACAGGATTAGCGCTCCTGACTACACAACTGTCAAGCGCTCCCCATTTACATACTGTCTGGGCTATTGACAGCCCAGATGAAAATCCATCAAGTCAAGCACTGACCTTTCGGAGGCTTTGTCTCTGCTTGAGAACCTATTGTTCTCCCCAGGAAAGCGCTAGCCTCTAGGTATGATTTCCCCTATAACTACCCCGGTTTTCAAGCGCTTCCTCAGATCAGTCTTGGCTTCCTCCCCGTCCTGCTGCTGCTCCGCTTGCCGAGCCTTCCCCTCAGCCTCCACGTGCTGAGATTCACCGCTCCTGACTCTCTGACTCTATTTTGGCTTTCAGGACTTCAGGGTCAGGTGTCGTATTCCCCCGATATCCCTCTTTAGATCCCCTATCTATTTTCCTCCCTTTATTTTTCTTAGGTCTGCGTGAGTGAGTGCATAAGTGCACTGTGATGTAGGTTTCAAATAAAGAAAATAATTATAAATCTGTTTTGTCTGGGTCTTGACTTGGCCTGACCCTGTAAAAGCTGGGTACAAGGTCTTGCTAGGTTACCCTACCTCTCTGGCGTGCTGGGCGCGTGTTTGGTGCGACTTAGAAACCCCTTTAAAATCAGGGTCAGACTAGGTGTCCTTTGAGGGATCCCAGGGAACTCAGATAGTGACTGGGAGCCCAGGAAACTTGGGCAACCTATCCAGTGACCGGGACCCCCCTGAAGTTAAAGTCATTGATTTGGTGACCGGGACCTCCCAGAATTCAAAATAACTGATTTGGTGACCAGGCCCCCCCGCAGAAAATTAGGGTAACAGATGGAAGCAATGCATTACGTGGAAATACGAGAGAGGGTCCTCTTTGCTGTGGCACGCTGCAGGTACAATGCTCTCCTCTTGGAAGCCTGACTGAGCGTGACACTGCCTCATTTCAGTGCCATATTAAGAATGGTTCTTCCACTGAGATACTGGGGCACAGGGACCCAAAACTTTGATTGACTCAGACTGTGGCTTTCTGTACTCTGGCTGAGATCCTAGAGCAGGCATGTAGCTATGATGTCATCTCTACAGTCTATATCCCGATCTGACCCCTGAAACTTACCTTGAAATCCAGCTAGCCACAATGCAAAACAATGCATTCCAGTCCACTCTTGCCAGCAAGCCATGGTGTGCCAAGGAGTTTCAACAAGACCCTACAGGAGTCCCTGCTTCTGCTCCTTGCACCAATAGGACAATAGAGTCACCATAATTCGGAGACAATTTGGAGGCACATATCAACAACAAATGCAAGATATGATTACTTTATCTCCAAGTTCCTGGAAAATAAAACATTTCCTCAGAGTGTTAGTTAAAACCGAGCACTAAGTAGCCATAAAAGAAAAAACAACAACAAAGAAATTTGTGTAAATGTATATGCATTGTATAAATGTTGTAGATAAATCCAAATGTGTCTTAGTCCTGATATTTGGACTGTGGGGCATTCTTATTCTAATGGAATATTTTAATCCCACATTTACTGCTGGCTGGAAGAAAAAGAGCATCTCAGTGACAAAAATCTATAGATTCATTGCAGATTTTTCCCACTCAGGGCACTTTTTGTCTGCAGAAGGACCCTTCTAGACGGGAACCTTAAATCTGCTTCTCTGAATTGCTTTTTGTTCTAAAAATTCTCTCCCTTTGTGTTATGTTGTCTGAAATTTAAAAAAAAATTAAAATCACTCCAAAACCAAGAATTTGGATTGAGGGAGAAAATTGTCCCAAGGGTCATCTGTATTAGGAAAGAAAACACTAAATGGGAGCTTAAATTGGGGATGCTTTTTACTCCCAGGGGGTGACAACAGCCCTTTCCACATGAGGAAGTTAAAACGGGCCAAGGCATCCTGGCACGGAGGTCGTCCGCACGTTGAATCGGACTAAGTCTGGACCTTAGTTCCGCACCATAGTCTGATCCAAAACGCCCTGAAGTAGTCCTCCAGCACACTAAGTGAAGACTGGAAAAATCCGGCCTTTCAGTCTTCTGGAGCGTGCCATTGTGTTCCTGCTGACTTGTGCAGATGCGCAGGCTTGCACCAATGTGAGCTTGCCATCAGCAGAGGGTGGGCCGTGGGCGTGGGCAGCGTCAGCAGTTGGTCCGGACCCACGAAGAAACAGGAAGCTGCCATTTTCAGTGCGGATCTAAAGACCCTGCACTGCTCCAATTCGCCCTGGACTAATGGAGGAGCCCTGCAGAAGGGCTTAAGGGAAAGTCCGCGTTACTTCGGACCCAGAAGAAGCGGTAAGTAACAGCACGAAGCAATTCACTCGCCTCGTGCGGAAAGGGCCAATGATCTTGAAGGATTACATTGTAGGCTTACCTTTCCAGTGAGAATTGTGCCTGAAGCAGATATTCGTTCCATATGGTTGGATAAATGCTTGAGGTTCCACGATGATTTCAGAGACAGAAGCCTATTAATAAAGACATCCATTAATGTTTATGTCTGTTCCTTAATTTCTCCATGTAGGACTTTAGCATTCTAAACCACAGCCCCTGGGATAATTTTTGTCCAGATGTTCAATAATTTTTTGGATGATATCCAAAAATAAGAATATTAATCAAGCTCCCTTTTTCTGTTCTTTTCCAGCTGTAAAAGAACATGTCATGAATTAAGCATCAAATTTATCAAGGACTACCACAATTCTGTTACTACTTTGCTGCCTAGAAAATATACACATTGTTACCATTTTTGCTTCCAGCCGATTATTAGTGGTAAGGACAATATCTCCTATTTCATCACCAAACAACCACGTAGTGGTAACAATTTATTCATTTATTCACTTTACACCCTGCCTTTACCCTGGCAAGGGACCCAAAGCAGCCATTTTCACTCAGCCGAATGCACTGTGGGATATCATTGAGATCAGTAGTTCTCAAACGTTGGTCTTCAAAATGTTTTGGACTTCGGGTCCCAGAATTCCTGAATGTTGGCCAACCTGGCTGAGGCTTCTGGGAGCTAAAGTCCAAAGTACCTGGAGGACCAAGCTCTGAGAGCCACTGATCTAGATATTCAAGTGTGGGGGAAACTGTTCAGAAAGATACTTAATTTACTCCTTTCATTCATCGTTGTCCACAGAACTCCTATTGCTAATAAATGGCAGGGGCTACTCAGAAAGGTACCATTCAGAGAGGCACCATTACTTTTCCACAAGTTATTAAGGCATCCAAACAAGCTTGGTCTGGAATAAAAAAAAATAACTTTCTTTGGACTGCAACTCCCAGAATTGTTGTAGCCAGGCTAGAGAAGGCATTCTGGTTATTATAGTCCAAAAGATTGAATTTTTTAAAGTTCTCATCCTGGATAATCCCTGCAAAGGTATCCCAGGGCATAGAATTATGATTTGTTTATTATTCTATTCATTTATATCCCACTTTCTCTCAGCACTGAGAAATCTCCTTCTCCAAGGGCAGTAGAAAGAGGTCAGCTCTTGGAGGTAAAGAGCCAGCCTGAAATCTCCAGCACCGTCCTAGAGAAACCTCCACAGCCCTTTCCACTCAGTTGCAGAAACTCTGCTGTCAGCAAGGGCAGAAAAGCCAGGAACATGGCCATGCCCTTGGTGGGTCAGGGGACACTTTGGGTGCAGGAAAGCTCTGGAGCTGCTGTGTGTAATTTTCCTTCCATTGGTTCCAATGAGAAGGATTTTCTAAAAAAAATCAGTAGCAGGAAAGGAGAGGAAAAATGCTGTTTTCTCCATCCTGCATCCCTACTAGAACATTCCCAACAGGTTTTTGGATAAAATAGTTCCGCAGCATTCCCAGGCTGCCTGTTCCCAGTAATAGGATTGCTCTGTTAGTTTCTTGGGTATTCAAACAGCAACAAAGCATTGTGACATTTCCTGTATCAGTTAAAGCAAGTCCTTTGGATATCTGCATCTTTTCAGTGCTATAAAAGATGGGGGGGGGGTTATAGACACATTTCCATCTGCCAATAACAGAGCAAGGATCATTTCCCAGTTGTTCAAATCCATTTGATACCTCTCTTCACCATCTAGCCATTCTGCAGTCTTCAGAAGCAATTTAATCAGACTGACTGGTAACTTTTATCACCGGGACTAATGAAGCTACAAGAAATGAAATTGGGTTACAGTTGAAACATCTTGATCTAAGTTTGCTTTTACTTTGCGAACAGGGCCAACGGAGCAATGCTGGCTTTTCATCTCTAAGGCCGTTAAATGATCCAGCTACACAATGATTTCCCCTCAGCTAGCACTGAATTTAATTGCACTGAACAGCATGGCAAGGAGCTGGCTGGGATGGGATGGGAAGGGTGAGGTGACAGATTACTGAACAGATTCATTCGGTGCTTAGATTCCATCCCTTTAGGAGCGCAACTTGGCAGCCAAGTGTACAATCAAATTCCTTATTTTAATTATGTGCTGTGTGAAGAAATAATTCCTTTATTCTGGTTCAATCACTCTATCATCAGTGAATGACTTCAGAATGAGAGAGGGAGAGAAGCACCACGTATAATTGTATACTGTGTATAATTATACACACAGTGTGGTTGACAGGATGGGCCTAACCTGAATGACACGGGTGCCCACCTCAGTCTGCTGGAAGAAAGATCTGGTGGTGAGGAGCAGAGAGACCTTGAGTTCTGGAAAGGCAGGTTTCCTGCTGAACGTTTCTGTAGTGTCTTTCATTTACCTACTTGATCTGTGGCTTGGAGCACATTCTTCCCCTCAATGAGACTTACCACCCTGCAAGTCAAAGGCATGGAAAGCTGGTGCTCTTAAACCAAATAGGAGGAGTATGAGCAACAAAAGGAATTGCATTTAAAAATATAAAATGTTCAGGAGAGAAGCTTTACAGATCCATAAAAACAAGGCAAAGTAAATTGGAAAGCTTATTAAAAGAGCAGATAGAGATACTGAATACCAGATCTTAGGAGGGTTCTTGAGAGACTTCTTTTCATCAGAACGCACCATTCTGCAAAGAGAGTTTCAACAGATGGAGTACAAATTTAAAAAAAAGATGTGGCTCTAAAATGAAAGGGAAGCAGCAGCAGCATCTGATGAAATGGTAGGATTAATGAAGTAATGGGGATAGAGAAAGAGTGGAGGCTGATTTGGATGCAGAAGAGATGACAATCTCTCACATATGGTCCAGGAGTATATGGGATGAGAACAAAGAGGTAATGGGGAAGAAAATAAAAATAGGAGTGGCTGAGGACACGTTGGCATTCATCACTTTGCCATATGAATAAAATTAATGAAAGGAGAGGTCTGCAATCGTTTGAGAGACACTAAAGGAATCAACAAAGAATCCTACCTAGAAGATCAAACTTATAGGGTTAGCATCTTTTCCCTGCCAGAAATTCAACACGAGCAACTAATCTCATATTTTCCAATCAGCCGCCTACTGATACGCAATCTGCAATTCCAGATTTGGCAACTCTGTGGCAGGGTCTTATCCCTGTATTACCATCCAGATTTCATATTCTGTTGTGGGTAGTTGTTTAAGATTAGGAGGCTGTCTGTAGGCCAATGAAGGCCTGCATTCCAGGCCATTTCCGCACTACACTCCTATAGCGCGACTATTCCACTTTCAATATCCTATGGAATCCTGGGGTTTGCAATTTAGGGAGGGGCCAGCTGGCCCCTCCGGCTGGCCCCTCCTTAAACTACAAACCCCAGGATTCCATAGGATGTTGAAAGTAGAATAGTTACGCTATAGGAGTGTAGTGTGGAAATGGCCCCAGAACTTATAAGAGGAATGTGTTTTTCTTCAGAATTGGTTATATGTCACTGATGACATGTTTGAGTGGTTTCAGCTGGGGGATGTAGGTGACCACTAGGGGCATTTCTGTCATTTTCTGTTTTTACTCTGTCTTTTAGTAGATGATTTCCTAGGTATTAAATCTTGCCTTGTTGATTTGTTGCTTCACCTCCTCAGGTGGTTCTTGTAGTTAAAGGACTGCCTGTTATAAATCCACATTGACATTAACTGACCACTTTAAAGATCTGAAAGATCAGGATCATCGTACCCAGCTCTTTGAAAATTTAGGGCAAGAGACACGATTTGCATCTTTCTGGCTCCTATTATATCCTATCTCACTCCCATAATTGAACAAATATACTTTATACTAAAGCCTTAATACCACTCAGTACTGCATCCAAAGAAGTGGGTTTATACCCACAAAAGCTCATGCTAAAATTTGAAAAAGTTTAGTCTTAAAGGTGCTGCCACATTTGCTTTTTTTGGCCCTCTCCCTTCCTCTTTTTTATCCTGTGTTTTGACACTCTTTTTGTTTAAAATACCTCTTAGGGTTTCACCTGGCAAGCTCTTTTAAAATGTAAGTTTAGGCTCATAAAGAAAATGAGTTCAGCTGCTCAATAGTCTTCTGATTTGCTAAGTAGATCACTGACATCAGCGATGGAAGACATTGCAAGGCTGGAGGAGATAGTGGACAATCGCTGCAAAGGCACCTGCTTTTATTAATTCCCATAAAAGTGTAAACATTTGTGTTAAGCCTAGTGGGTTATTGACTCACTTTTACCTTAAATTACCTACTCCTGTATGACCTAAGACAGAATAATTTAGTGTAAACCTAAGTCTTTCCTTACATTTGGAATAAACTCCAGATGTTTCTTGTTACGTAAAAGCCTGAGATGTGCTTTTTGTATCTCATTTATTCCTTGGCTCCCTGCTCCTTAATTCATATGGAATGTAATTTGTTATTTGGGCACTGAAAATGAATTCTGGGGCTGAGCACAAGGATGCTGGTACAGGTTAGAGTGAGGTTAACTGACATTAGTTGCTGATTTAGCTCCAGGTTCATCAGTATGGATATTGAAAGGTCACCACCAGAAGCTGCAGGGTTTCAGAGAAGTGTGATCTTTATTGTCAGAACAACTACATCGTGATGTTCTTTTTAGACCATATCAAACCGAAACATATCTTTAAATCTAGACTTGATATTATTTGACTGTAAGTTTCAGCATTCCAACATTGGCCAATGGAGAAGCATGCTAGGAGCTGCAGCCCACTAACACCTGGAGAGCCACACAATTCCCACCTCTCCTTAAAAGCATGGCACACTTTTCTGGGCAGCTTAGCTGTTTGTCCCCCACATGAACTTCTTAATACAAGCTCCAAATCTCCATATTATCAAAACTTAGATCATAAGCCACCAGAGAAAAGAATTGTGTTTACTCAGCTCCTTCATTAGATAAGCATATTAACTGGTTAAAGGAAACTGAACAGACGTGGCAATCTAGTAGGTCAACAATTTATGTGACAGGGAGAGTGCAGACTTCAGGTTCATGGGATCTACCTTATTTTCTTCTTTTTCTTTGTTAGAACTCCAAAGCCCATCAACTGGAGCTAGATACAAAATGATGGCTCAGGGAAATGGTTATCTACACAATTCCTTGAATCACACCCTGAGATGGCTTGTGTACACGGATCTACATCAGAATCAGTACAGATCTATTTAAATTGCTACTGTTAAAGAACTGGGAGATGGAGCCCCTTGCTAATCCAGTGCTAAGATCTACTTACTACCTGTAGGCTTTGATCCACTTTTTGCCCAACTCTGGTTGGCAGGAGAGTTTCCCTTGGCAAAATCCCAGAGCATTACTTTATGCCAAGTGCCATGCTTAAGACAACAAAGAGTCCTATGGCACCTAAAAACCTAGCAGGTTTTATTTGGTGTAAGCTTTTTGTAAACTGCAGCCCCCTTCATCAGACACATGGAACACAGCCTGAGTTGGCAGTATGCTCCAGTCTGTGAAAACTTATGCCAAATAAAAGGTGCTGGTTTTCAAGGTGCCACAAGACTCTGTTGTTTTTGCTGCAACACATTAATACAGCTTACCTCCACCCCAAAAATATATATTTTGAAATGGGAGGAGTACGATAGCCAGAATTAAATATTGCAAATGACAAAAAATAAGAAAAATACTGGGACATCAACTATATGTACCTGGACTTAGAGTGGGTCAAGACAAGTGATGTCAGGCATGTGAAAGGTTAGGCTGGGATTGGCAAGGCCCGAGCTCAAATGTCTACTTAGGCTGTGATGGTCAATGGCTGACTGAGCATCTCTTATGCTAACCTACTTCACAGAATAATTGTGAAGAGAACATGGACTAGCCCTTGTATGCTGCCTTAAACTCCTTGAAGGGAAACTGAGAACGTTATATGATATAGACAGATGGCGCAAATTAAGAACTTTTTCATAAGTACACTTTCTTTGCATAATTTAGCTGCTGTCCTAAACTGCGTCTGCAAGATATTTACAATGTTCTGGTGAAGGTTGTGCTGACAGATCAGAAAAATGAAAGGGCCTAGAAGGAAAAAGGGACACAGGAATTGGGCTTAATAGCTCATTAGAAGAACAACCAAATGCTCAAGGCGCCTACTGGCTGCTTGATCTTCCTTTACCGCATCATCGAGCTGCTGTAAGAATCCAGCTGGATTCCTTCCCTTTCCACCCGGGATGGGAGAGCAGGCGCCATATTAATTTGAAAAATGGCTGTACAGAAGAAAATCTTTAAGGCATAAAGAACTTGCATGGCATCCCATTCTAACATAATGACATAAGGTGCTGCTCCAGAAAGCTCAGGAATGATGGGCTCTGTTCCCCACGGTCCCCTCCAACAGCACAATTAATACAATTCCATTAACTTCGAAAGGTGTTTTAAATAGTAATGCGCTGGGTCATTAATTGTAACAATGTCAGCGTGCTCTTGCTATGACATTTACCCTAATTAGTAATACAGCCTGTTATTTAGCACCAGCTTTCACCAGACATAATTTATGCTTGGGTTCCATAGTCAAACAAAAGCACTTTAGATTCTGCTGCTGAAGGAATAGGACCAAGATCCAGACACTGAAACAGGATACATTTGGGCATCCTGATAAAATCCTGATTTATTATGACAAAGACAAAGATAATATCTTGTTATGCTTATATACGCACCATGCCCTTTAAGGAGGAGACTGGATATTTTCACAGCTTAGAAAAGTTACTCTTTTGGACTACATTTCCCCTAATGCCCTCCCCCAGCCAGCATGACCATAGAGGCTGGTGGGTTCTGGAAGTTGTAGTTTAAACAATAATAATGATAACTTTTTCTGACTATGGAAGTTCCTACTTCTGGTTTCGATCTGTAATTTAACGTTACAACTGAACCCACAGCTGTGGCCAAACCCAAATATGGTTTGCTGAAAGAAGCCATCTTCATAAACTACAGTTTTAAGTAAGCTTGTTTCAGATAAAGCATAGTTAAAACTAACCAAAATTTGTTGGTTCAAATGATAAAAAATGAAAGCATACACTTCCAAACTCTTCCTTGCAGTTGCCCTGGCGGAGGAGTGAGAGAAGAATGTGTGAGGGATTTTTGGGGGGGAGCACTAAGTGTATTCCCATTGTGACAAACTGAAAGCAATTTCATCACCTAATTTAACTGTGATCTTAAAAGACCAATGGGTCAGAAGAAGCCAGGGGAAATACAGGTCAAGAACTATCTTGGAAAAGATATGCTAGAGCTGGTTTTTTTAAAAAAAGAAAAAAAATGTTTCAAAACACTAGTTTGGTGTTTTTCTTTTCCTTCAGTTACTTATTTTCTTTCCCTCAGCTTCTCTCAAATTACTATCTCGCAGAGTGGTCTGAAATGGAATGCAGACCATGGTGCGAACCATGGTAAGATCTACTACTGTAGCTGAAATATGCTGGAGTAGCCATCTTGACTAGTAAACAAAATCCAGAATCCCAAATACACGTTGATGTTAATCTTTATTAGGCCAACAAGAAGGTCCAAAGACACTATACTAATTTTTGAAATTCACTGGCTTTTTCATCAGGGAAAGATGGTAAAAGAATCATGCATGGGAAAGAAAAGTGATGCTGTTGGAGTCAGAAAAGCTTGCATGTCTCTATCTTGGGTTTTTTGGATGTTACAATGAAAACGTTTTCATGCAGGCAAAAGGCTGAATCCTCACCTCCAAAGCCCTGTTGGCTCATGCTGACCATGATAAAAGTATGGGAAAATGACTTCAGAGCTTGGAAAGTTTAGTTCTTTGAATTACAGCTCCCAGAATCCCCCAGCTAGCTTTTAATTTTTTCAGATATACTCCACACATCATGCAAATAAAAGGTGAGAGAAGGAGAAGTAGTTATGTCAGCTCCAGGCTGGTGTAGCTGTGCAGTCTGGATTGGATCCAAAACTGGTCCTTTGGATCCACTGTCACCCTCCCCAAAAACATTCCATTTCTGGGTTTTCTGTTTGCTACTTGCAGGAGGAACATTGACTCTGTCAGCAGAGCTCCCTTTCTGCCAGCAGAGCTTCTGTAATAGCATGACTCCCCTTCACCGGAAGCAGAGCGAGCCCAGACATTACCATCTGAGGGGTCATAATTAATCAAATAGATTTGCTTTGTGTTTGTAATCTGCTTCAAATTGTTTTCTGTTTACATCTGCTTTTTATATTCAGACTTAGTAAATTATATCAATATTTGTTTTTCCAATGATTGATTTACCTCATTAAATCCCATAAGCACAACCCAACTGAAGACGCTCCAGTTTGGGGACTGGAAATAAATCATGTTCCTTGTTGAAAACAAATTTTCTTCATCAGCTATGACAGCAATTTATAGTATTTTTTTCTGCTGATCATCAACAAATTATGTATTTTAAAATCTCTGCCTGGCTGATGGTGGTGGCAAGAGAAAAAGAGGAAGAGAGTGAAAGAGAAAGCTAGAAAAGCTAACCAGTTAAACACTGCTCATTCAGTGGTTTTATGGGGACTGAGCGTTTTCAATAGTATAGGTCTGGTCTGAAAAACTATAGTGAGTCCATAGGGCAATCCTCACCCCCGTTGTGGGACTCTCTGGAGGCTGCACACACTGCCCAAAAGTGGGGTGTATGTACAGAAGATGTAGAGAGTCTGTTTTTTGTTTTGAAGAACCATCTTTTATTTTTTTTGAGACGAAACCGTACAGGAGGAATCCTGCAGCTTATTTAAAAGATGATTAGCAGGTCCTGGATGCTTCCAAGAGAAGCAATTTATTCCTTTTCATGGGCTTTAAGAGTGGTCTGGAGAGGGTGGAGCAGTTGTGGGCCACAAAAACAGCCTCGAGGCTCCACATGGTCCTAGGGTTGCAGCAGAAGCTACTGTTCCTCCTCCTTCTAAGTTATTCATTTATTAGTTTTAAAACAATCTGATTCACAGTTAGAAAAAAACTAAATGAAAACTAAAACACAATACTAGCACACTAAACTAACTAACATTGAACACTAATTAAAACATTAAACACTAACTACTAAGACACTGCATGTTTTAAATTGATTTAATATTAGTTAATAGTTTGATTCTATCTTAATATTGATATTTTGTATGTTCTTAATTATATCATAATCAATTTAATTTGTAAGTTACCTAGAATTAAGCATCACAGCATATAGTAGGACCTACTTCTGAGTAAACATGCACAGGGTCTCAAATACTGTTAAAAACCATTGAAGGTAGAAGACCAAAGCTGCAGAAACTGATGACCTGCAGATTTTGATTCATTATTGCTGCCAACAGTTCTCACTATTGGCTAAGGTGGTTGAGGATGATGGGATTAAAGTTCAACAATATGTCAGGGGGCACAGTTTCCCCAGCCAGACTAGACTTTGCCTGGCACCTGCAAGATAGCAAAGAAGGTATGAAGTAGACAGCTAGAAAGAGGTAGTTGTGTAGTTGGTGTGAAAAGACTCCATGTTCAATAGCTAGCAGACAAAGAAGGGATCCTAAAGGAGACCTCTCCTAGCAGCCTGGTTCATGAGGAAAAAGGTCCAGCCCCTAGATATTAAAGGCAAACCCCAGGATTCTAGATGATGAAGATGATGATGAAGATGATGATGATGATGCTGTTACCTGCCTCTCCTCAAAGCTCAATTTGAGTCTAATTTCTATGCTGGACAATGAAGAAGGCTAATGGGAAGAAAATCAATTCATTTGAAATGTGAGAAAACTTCTGTAGATAACATGGACTGACCAAAAAAACAACAACAACAACAAATAAACAGGCAAGTAAAGATGATTAAACTGGGGTTGTCATACTTTGGACATATCAGGGCATGATGTCTCCCACCGGAAAAGTCAACAATGCTTGGTAAACTGGAAGGTAGCAGGAAAAGAAGAAGACTACCCTAACAATGGACTGATTCAATTAAGGAAGCCACAGGCTTTGAGTCTGCAAGACCATAGCAGGGTAGTTGAGGGCTGGGTATCTTGGTGGTTTCTCTTTTATAGGGACACCATTAATCAAAAGTTGATTTAATGGCAAATAACAACAACTGGAAACAAATCACTAGCTAGGGGCTTAAACTGGTAGACATTATCTGTATGTGACCTTAATAGAGAACAGATAATACTGGCCAGAACCTTTTGTTTGCATAAAGGGTATAGCTGAAGCCTGAAGGTGATGCAAGAAACCCTGTGTGCTGCAAGGGAGAAACAGGGAGATAATATCAGGCCTCTAAATTTACAGAGAGAAGCAGCTCAATCAGTCTTTCACTGAAACTCCAATTGTTTATTAGAAAATGATAAACAGGGTTTTGGAATCGATGTTGCTGTCACTAAGTGGCCCCATGTTGTTGGCTGCTGTTTTAAACACTCCTGGCGCAGACATCCTTCCAAACGGAAGGAAGTTCTGTCATGAAAGCCAAAGCATCCAATAGTATCCCTCCTGCTGCAGACAGAAATAAAAACTAATTGGATTGGACACTTACGATACGCACAAGATTGTTTTTCCCCTAACGCAGAGATAGCAGAAAGCACTTTGACAATCAAAGCACTGAATGGCAGCTACAGACCATTCATCTGAAATGCCTTCTGGCAATCCTTGTCAATTCTTTCTTAATATCAGGATGGCCGAGAGCCTTGGGCTCTCCACAGAAAGAATACATGGACCATCTCTTATGTGCCCTTGCTGTGAATTTCCAATTTGTCATAGATTTTCTCCTGCTGTAGATTTGCATCCTCCTTTCATTTGTGCCCTTTTCTTCAGAAACCACGCAACAGAACATGAGCGTCAGACTCCATCAAAGGCAATGAAAGCTGCTGCTGGGGCAGAGTGGAATGCAGAACTCAAAAAAGCTACTTTTTCTGGACTACAGTTCCCAGAATCCTGAGCCACCAGGATTGATGTGGATTCTGGGACTTGTAGTCTAAAAAGTGTTTTTGCAGATTATGGGCCTAAAAATTTATTCTGCTGCACATTATTGTTTTGTGGTTCTTTCTGTTCATCCATACTCTGACAACTCTTTCTTTGTGAGAACTGAAGCGCTAAACATTTGTTGAGAAGGGACAACCAAATGAAATTAGGCAGCCCCTGATAGAAGATGACAATATTTACCAATGGTACAGAAGGGAGAATATAACCTTGCTAGTGCTTACCATCTCTTCAAGGAGTACATGCATGTGCTGGTTTAAAAAAAACATGAAGGGTAAATAGGCAAAACATTTGGTCTCCAGAGTAGCCTTCTTCCAACCTCATACTCTCCAGGTTGGAGAGCTCTCACCATTGCCAGCCACCAAAGCCCAACCACTATCATGAGAGTCATAGTGTGACATATCAGATACACAGAAGATTGGGAAAGGCTGCTGGAAAGGAATGAAACATTCTTATACCACAGTAACATGGCAAAGAAGAGTGAGAGAAGAGAGCTGTGTTATTAACTGGCCACTCATGGTACTACTGGATGCATTCATGATGTGACACTTGCACAACTATTTTTGACAGAATATTCATGCTCACAAAAGAGTTCTGGTTTGAATACTGGGAAGCTGCAACAGACACATACTTGGCAAAATGTATTTGGATATTGTAAAACAAATGAGTGAAAGAGAAACATCTATTAATTTATGTTCAAATACAGAGCATAATTGGAAAAGATTCACATAAACAAGCTTTATTTTGGCCTAGATTTTGATTTCTGGTAAAGAATCAACTCATAATTGCTGATAAATTCAAACAAATCTCCACATTTCCAACTAGCTAAATACCTAGAATTTTTTTTAGAACTTGGAAATAGTATAAATAACATGCAATGATGTATTGTCTTCACACTACTCATGAGTAGCAAGCAATTACCAAAGTAAAGAGAGTGCTGCTTGAACAATTAACATTAACACGTTAAAATTAATTGCTTAACATTTCAAGCTATGGTTTTTTGGAATCATGCCTATATAACAGCCTGGAATAACAGGTTTTTTCCAAAGGTCGTGGTTTTATGAAATGATCATTGATCCTTACCAATAAAGTAGCCTCCCAAAGTGGAAATATACTTTGAAGGAACAGGGAAAGCAAATCCAAAGTGGAAGCAAATGCCTCCACAATTCACCAGCTTTGATCTGGCACTGAGCATGAAGGCTGTGACCTGATAAGTCACAAACATCCACTTACACCAATCTAGCCTGTACATTACAAAGAGATGCAATTTACTGGAAGATAAAGCACATGAAAGAGACACTGTAAACAACTGAGAAGGTGCCTTTGAAAATACTTGGAACACACAGCAAGGATACTGGTACACAGGTCAATCTACCTCATAACAGCATGTTCCAGCCATGTACATTTTCATTTCCTTTAGATGGCACACCAGCGTGAATACCAATATTCCAAGAAGGACATCATGAACCTCTTTTCAAAAATAAAGAAATCAGGTTGAAGGTGAGACTCATTTTAATATTATAATAAATTCTGAGGGATTTATAGAGCATGAATCTTTCAGTAAAAATAATGGGCACATCAATCAAATGCTAGCCGATCATCCCAATGCCATCTACGCAGTTCAAAGCTGACAGCAGCCATAGCTGTCCCCCACGCAGGGCTGTCACCTCCTTCCAGAAGGTAGCACATGCCAAGTGGGAAATTATGTATAACTCAAAGTGTTGGCTATGCAATTGAGTTGTGCCAAGTGTGTAATTAAAAGAGCTGGCTTTAAACTATAAAGCAGGGGTGGGAATCACATTGGCCTTCTAGCTGTTGGGCTGCATATCCCAGAATTTCTCACCATTGGCTATGCTGGCTAGGTCTATTAAGAGTTTCAGTCCAGCATCATCTAGACAGTTTCACAGTTCCCCCACCTGCCATAAAGAACCCCAATACTCATCATGGTCACCTGAGGCCTTGTCATAAGTACTTCCTCAGATATGCAGCGGTATCATGCTACACTGTTATAGCATTATATTCCACTTTAACTGCCATGGCAACATTCTGTGCAGTTCTGGGGTTTGTAATTTACTGAGGCCAAAGAGCTCTCTGGCTGAGAATTCTAAATTACCTTCCCCAAGCTGCAGATCCCAGGATTTCACAGGATGTTGCCACAGCAGTTAAAATGGAATATAGCACTATAATAATGCAGTGTGATGGGGTTCAGAGTCTCCAAAGTTGGTGACAAGGGAGAGGGCTTTTTCACCTGTGCTGTCATCCCTTGCCCATGTTGTCAAATGCTGAGCATCAGGTTTTTGAATGGACGTGATTAGCTAATTGTTAAATATTGGTTATAGACTACTGGATTACCTTTACAGTTTCTTTGTTGGGGTGTAAGCAGGGTTAAGTTCTATATATCTGTATTGGTTTTGACACTTATGTCTTTCATCTGTAAAATGCCTAAAATCTTTTGCAGAAAAAAGGTGCTTTTCCCCACCCAGGCAAAATGACAGGGAGGGGTAAAAGGAGTGCTTTCTTTCTTATGCATTTAGGCCCAGCAGTTACTCATATTTGCCAGTGTATAAGATGCACCGGCATATAAGATGCACCCATTTTCAGAAGCCATTAGGGAAAAAAGTGTGTCTTATACACCGACAAATACAGTACTTCCATTTGGAGCAGGCATGGACAATTTCTAACCTTCAGATGTTATTGGACTACAGTTCCCATCATCCTTTATCATTGACTGTACTGGCTAGTTGCAATCCAATAACATCTGGAGAGCCATACATACCCCATCCTTGTTTTGGAGATAAGCCTCCCACAAGACATCCTGCAATAGAGAATATAGATTGTACAGACAAATGTAAGGCTGCCTGTGAAGTTTTACATCTCGTTAACTGGTTTGATTAATCAGTTAAGTGAAAATCAATTAATGAATATTCTAGATTGCTGCATTTGGCCTGACTTCAGTTCTTGGCATAGTCAAAGAAAACAGCTGTCATTGCACTACCATTTGAAGTATCCTGAAATAAAGTCACTGACTCATAATTTTATTGTTGTTGGTGTTACTTCCAGCACTATTTTTGTGTAATTAACCTTCTTAAATATTTCCAGTTAGGCAGAGCTTGATAAATTTACTTTTTTGGCTATGTTGGCAAGAGGATGCTAGAAGCTGATGGCCCTCCTCCTCACAAAAAGATCCAAAAATAAGGGTGTATTTCACGCTATGCTTCTCACGGTGGCCATTTCCTCATTAGACTGTTGTAGCGCTATTATTCTACTTTCAACATCCTATGGAATCCTGGGGTTTGCAATTTAGGGAGCGATCTCAAAGACTTTAAAGGCCCCTCTCTAAACTGTAAACCCCAGGATTCCATAGGATGTTGAACGTGGAATAATAGAGCTATAACAGTCTAGTGTGGAAATGGCCAGTGATTCCTCCTGAGAAAGCCAGTGCAGCAGAAGGAGTTAAAATGGTGGACCAGGACTGGGAAGACCTCAGTTCACCTCTTTGGCTAGTTGTGAAATTCACTGGGTCATCTTGAATCAGTCACTCTCTTTTTCGTAACATTACCTAACTCACAGTGTTTTTGTGAGGATATCTGGGGGCAACAGCTATGTACACTGCCTTGGGTGAGATTTAACCTGAAGAATGAGGAAACATCTTGTTCTAATCTACCCCTTAAACACTTACTTACCAGTGACATGAGCATATAAGTCTTGCACAATGAAGCCTCTGTGTGAATCGGCATTAGTATGGCTGGCAATGGTGGAGTTTTACTCTTATTCCGCTGAAATCATTTTTTGTTCTGCCAACTGGTTGAAAGGACAAGCCTTCCATGCTGAAGTGCTGAAGGGGCAATATGAAAATTAGCTCTGCTGTGTCATGAAAAGCGGAGCTGAAGCCACAGTGCTAGCCGCCGTCTTTTGTTAGCTGTAGATTTCTCTGACAGGAATGCGCATCCCATGGCAACTGGATCAATCACTTAGAAGATGAGGTTGTTATTTGGAAACCTTCCCTTCTAGCAGCAATCTCTTTCTCTCTAGAACGTACAGGCTGATTTGGTTGTAAGAAATGACTGTCAGTGTTTGTGAAAAAGAAAATAGAAAAAAAGCGAAGCAAATATAGCACATATTCCATTGGCTGTGGGGCTGTCCCCAGACAATGGGGTAAACAGATGGTCCATCATATATGTTGGAAACACAGGTGGGTCAAGTGTGTTGATGTTTGGTCAAGTATGTTGGAAATATTAACATGTTGTTAGTGACATATGCAAGTGTAAGTCCCACGTACATCAACATACGTCTTTTGTTATTGTAGCAGCAAGGGTTGGTATTATCTTCCTACCTCTGCAACAACAAAACCTCCACCCAACCACCGACAGGACTCAAACTTTCTTGGGAATAGCACCCTTTATGGCCATCCAGTGGCTGGTGGAGAATGGAGGGGTGCAATTGCTTCTGGCTACATTCCTGTATAGCCAGCTGCAGAACAATTGTCAATTACATCATCCACCAACTCCTCCAAGGGATGCCAGCAGATCTGGGCAAATGATGTCATCAGTCCATATCTGGCCATGTGGACATATTTTGACACTATATTCCCCTCTTTGCAATCCACCAGCCTGTGAACCACCATGGGTCAGGGGTGCAGCACCTAAAGTGAGTCAGAGGGGTTGAGAGGGGAGACATAGCCTACATCTGCATACAAAACTTTTACATTACACTCTGCAATAAAGATCTTGGACATAATTTATTAATTCTTCCTTAGTGCTTTCAGTCCTTGCTTCAAGCAGCTTAAAGCAGTGTAAGGGATTTATGTGATATTATCTCTGCAACATTCCTTTAAGGTAGGTCAAAAACTCCAAGGTGGCCTCAGGAGTTTCACAGCAAAGCAGGGATAGAACACCAAGATGAATACATTTCTTTACTATACCATCCCGACTTAGATAGAAGACTGCAACATGACTTGATGGCCCAGTGGACATCCCTGCACAAACCTGTCCAGCTATTAAAACACACTTAGAAAGGAATGTCATGCTCATTAAAAGTCAACATAGGTTTCTCAAAAACAAGTAATGCCAGCAGAGCTTTCCAAACTTTTCATGTTCGTGACACATTTTTTTTAGACATGCATCATTTCGCGACACAGTAATTCAGTTTCACTAGCAAACCAGAGGTTAAACTAATCCCTTATAAGAGATACAGACACATACATAAATTGTAATAAAAAAATGTATGAGGACACAATATATCTCATGAAAATCTTTCATATATTTTTTAAAAATATATGATTTATAAATAATAACATACATTTCCAAGATTCTAGGCGACACGCTAATGTGTCGTGGGACACCATTTGGAAAGCTCTGCATGCCAGACTAATCTTATCTCTCTCTCTCTCTCTTTCTTTCTTTTTTTTTTTTTTGATAGAGTTACCAGCATGGTAGATGAAGGAAAAGCTGTGGACATAGTGTATCTTGACTTCAGCAAGGTCTTTGACAAGGTCTCCCATGATATTCTTGCAAACAAGCCAGTAAAATGTGCGCTAGACAATGCTACTCTTAGGTGGATTTTCAGGTATAGTGAGTGGCAATAAGCCGCAGGGCCTATTAGTCACCGTCACGTGTCTGCCCACTGGGAACATTTCCTGTGGCTAAAAAGGAAGCAATATATAGATCTGGCTAATATTCTTGTTTACCTTTTCAGCACTGTGGTACCTAGGCTCTTTTGCCAATACAGAACATGTATAGTGGCCATTTAGAATCACAGAATCATAGAACTGGAAGAGACCACAAGGGCCATCGAGTCCAACCCCCTACCATGCAGAAATGCACAAATTAAAGTACACCCAACAGATGGCCATCCAGCTTCTGATTACAAACCTCTAAAAAAGGAGAGTCCACCACACTCTGAGGCAGTCCGTCCCACTGTCAAACTACTGTTATGCCCTTTCTGTGCCACCCTCCAACTCACCATAGGGACAGGGGAAGGATCATCAATGGACACGCCAGGTGTCATCCATTTTATACCTGTGCATTTCATTTTTTCTCTCTGTTGAAATTCATTTTGTTAGCTTTGGCCTAGCAATCTAATCTGTTGAGATCATTTTGAATTCTGGTCTGGTCCTCTGGAGTATTAGCTATCCATCCTAATTTGGTGTTATCTGCAAATTTGATAAGAATGCCATCTATTCCCTAAACCAAACTAATGAAGATATTGAATAGCACTGGGCCCAGGACAAAAATCTGTGGCACCTCACAAGTCACTTCTCTCTAGGATGAAGAGGAGCCATGAGTGAGCACCTTTTGGATTTGCTCAGTCAACCAGTTACAAATCCACCTAAGAGTAGCATTGTCTAAGCCACATTTTACTAGCTTGTTTGCAAGAATATCATGGGGGAACCTTGTCAAAGGCCTTACTGAAGTCAAGATATACTATGTCCCCAGATTTTCCTTCATCTACCAAGCTGGTAACTCTATCAAAAAAAGAGATAAGATTAGTCTGGCATAACTTGTTTTTGAGAAACCCATGTTGACTTTTAATGAGCATGATATTCTTTTCCAAGTGCTTCCAGACTGTACATTTAATGATCTGCTCCAGAATCTTTCCCACGATTGATGTCAGGCTGACTGGGTGGTAATTCTTTCGGTCCTCTTTTTTTACCTTTGTGAAGATGGGGAAAATATTTCCCCTCCTACAGTCTGCTGGGACCTCTCCTGTTCTCAGGAATTCTCAAAGATTTTTCCCAGTGGTTCTGAGATTACTTCTGCCACTTCTTTTAATACTCTTGGAGGTAGCTCATCTAGCCCCTGAATTCATTTAGAGGAACCTGGTATTCCTGTACTACCTCTCTACCTATGCTGTGCTTCATTTCCCCATCTCATCGTCTGCTCCATTTCCCCCAAGTTTAGCACTGTTTTCCTTTTGAGAGAAAAACAAGGCAGAGAAGGTGTTCAGTAGTCCCTCCTTTTTTGTTCCCTGTTGGCATTTCACCATCTTCTCCCTGTAGCGGCCCTACTATTTCCTTGTTCCTCAGTAAATTACAAACCCCAGAATTCCCCAGGATGTTGAAAGTGGAATAATGGCACTATAACAGTGTAGGGCAAAAATGCCCTCAGTCTAATGGTCAAACCACTACACCATGCTGGCTCTCCCCTGCATACTTCATGCACCTAGTTTAGCTACTGATCTTGTGTTTTGGCCTAGAGGACATTATTTTTCTTCCACAAACAGCCAGTGTAGGGAGCATGTGTCTGGCAGTAAAGAGAATCCAGGTTGCAACCTTGATAGTAACTTTAAAAAAACTAGAAAACTTTAGCTTCTGCAGTGATCTCCTGTACCTGCTGTTTTCATGGAGGAAAACATCCAGTCACTCCAGTGGCAGTATGCAAATATCAGGCATGGGGGGGGGCAATACAAACCATTACAGGAGACAAAGAGTTAAAGCTCCCTCCCTCCACCCACACCAGCATCTCGATGGAGCTCTCCCCTCACTACCCTAGTCCTAGCTATTTGTGAAACAGAATGTTTGGACTCAGAGACAAGACAGGCAAATAACAAAAACATGTAGCTTAGCAAAACAAAAACAAAAAACAATTTTAGCTTCCTAGCAGATCTTCTGCTTGCTGTACAAAGTGCATAGATTCTACGTGAGAATTTATGGGTTACTCTGACATCTCTGTGGGTAGCCCAGTCATCCTCAACTTTAGCCAAACCAATGACTTTGCCTGTTGAGTCACACTGCTGAGATATATTAAGACAAAACGTTTGTCAATACAAGAAAAAAAAGAAAGAGAAAGAAAAATGGGTAATGTACATACCATCAAACGGATAAATCCACTGCCAATGAGCTGTTTAAATCAAGAACCAAAAGTTCAACCCTGTCAGCCATTCCAGATTGATTCCATTCCAAGCTAAAGACAATGCGCATTAGCAGGCTGCATTTTTTTCAGTGCCCAAGTTATGAAAATCCTTTGCCAGCCATGAATACTGTCTCATGGAACAAGCACTGCAGGAACACTCGCAACTGCAAGTGCAGCTTTTACAATCTGCCAGATGGATTGAGGCAATCCTGGCTCCTACTCCTGGCATCTCAATCTTCTTCCCCTTCACACACCAACATATAAATAATCAACAGGCGCTTATCCCTTTTTTATTATTAGAATTGTGTGGATTGACATTATAAAGCTGCCGGAATAACATTTGGAAAGCTTTTAAGGACACCTTGGCTCCTACTCGCTCCTGAATGAGTAATGACTATCAAATGCAGTTTCCTAAATCCTTGCATAATCAAAATACAAAATGCTTCTTTGACTTCCTACCCAACATGATACATCACTGTTTCTTTCAGGTTACCCTCAGCTGAGATGAAGGACAAATGCTGGGGGAAGGAGGAACCTATAAGGAAATGAAACTTCCAATCATTTGGTGTCTGAGTGCTTTTCTGGCCAACCTCCATTAACTGGGTGGTGACTATCAACACTGGTGAAAGATATTCAAAGAAAGACAAGAGAAAATCTTCTGGATCAGCAGCAACGCATTGCTGTTTGGTGAATCTGATCCTGTCTTGGATGGGAGGAAGTGATCTGGTTTTGCCTGTTTAATCCATCAAGCAGCAGTTCAAAGTCTGGATAGTGTTTTATATGGATTGGGGAAAGCAACAGGTTTGAATGATGACCAGGTCAAAGAATCATAGAGTTGGAAGGGATTCTAAGAGCCATCTAGTCCAACCCTTTGCCATGCAGAAACACAAAAGTAAAGTATTCCTGAGAGATAGCCATCCAACCTCTGTTTAACAATCTCCAGAGAATGGAAGTCCATCACCTTAAAAGGTAGTCCACTCCACTGTTGAGCAGCTCTTATTGGAAGAGCTTAAATGGAATCTCTTCTCTTGCAGTTTTTATCCACTTGTTGATGTCCTAGTTTCCAGAGCAGCTGAAAACAAGCTTATTCCATTTGCTGCATGACATCCCTTCAGATTTTAAAAAATGGCTATTATGCCATATCTCAATCTTCTCCAGGTCAAAAGATACCCAGCTGCCCTACTCTGGACATGTCCCAGCTTGTTAATATCCTTTATGAACTGTGGTGCTCAGAACTGGACATAATATTTCAGGTGAGGTCTGACCAAAACAAAATATACAGTTAATATTATTTTCACTCACTATACTGCTGTGGTTGCAGTCCAGAATTGCATTGGCTTTTTTGGTCACTACATCACACTCTTGACTCATATTTAGCTAGTGCCTGAGATCTTTTTCCCATGTACTGTTGTTAAAGTCAGGTGTCAGCCATCTTATATTTGTGCATTTAATTTTTCCTGCCTAAATGTAGCATGTCACATTTATCCCTGTTGAAAATCATATAGTTAGTGTTGGACCAGCACTCCAATCTGTTAAGGTCATTTTGAATCCAGTTGCATCCTCTAGAACATTCACTACCCCATCTAATTTGGAGTCATCTTCAGATTTGATGAGCATGCTCTTTATTCCTTCATCTGCATTGTTTGTTAAAGATGTTAAACAACACTGAGACCACAAAAGAACCATGAGGCACCCCACTAATCTCTCTCCAGGATGAAGAGGAGCCGTTGCTGAAAATTCTTTGGTTTTGGTCTATCAGCCAGTTAAAAATCGACCCAGCAATAACTGTAGAATTGCCTACAGCACGTTCTACTAGCTTATCTACAAAATTGTTGTGGGGACCTTGTGAAAAGCCTTACTGAAAACAAGTTATACTGCATTCACAGCATTCCTTTTATCTACCTATCTTATAACTCTATCAAAAAAGAGGTAAAGTTGGTCTGGCATGACTTATTTTTGAGGAACCCAGGAATTAGTGATAACAGCTCTTAGTAATAACAGACTTCCCTAAGGGCTCCCATACTGTATAATTTGTTCTAGATCCCTTTCCTAGTATTGACGTCAAGCTGACTGCCCAATAGCTGCTTGGATCTTTTCCTCCTTTTTGAAGATGGAGGCAACATTCATCCTCTTCCAGTCTGCTGAGTCCTCTCCTGTGCTCTAAGTAGTCTCAAAAATGAACCACAGTGTCTGCAGGTCCCTTTAGTACCCTTGGATCCAGTTCATCAGGGCCTGATGGACTGCATCCAAGGGTACTAAAGGAACTTGCAAAGCTACTGGAGACATGAATTCATAGAGTAGCAAGGTGTTCAGGAACTATCAATTTCCTTCTTCTGGGCTGTAGTCCTCTAACTGTGTCATTTGTTCTATTGGCACTACATTAAATATTGTTTTCCTTTAGAATTTGCAATAGTAAGATGTTGGAAATGTTTATGTGATCACAAACATGTTATTGTTAAAACATCAAAGGTAACATGGGCATGTGACAATTTTGTCTTAATATGGTAGCTGTTGTATTTTGGGGTGTGGATTCTAAAAACACAATAAAGATGTCACACCACACACACACAGTTCTTTCACAAATTTTGTATTTTTTTCAGTTCAGTTGTTTTTAGTTCTATGTTCTATGATTTGATCTTTTTTAGTACTATGTTCTGTGCCCTACTTTGAGCCTTGGGGAGCGGCAGGTAGCAAATGAAATTTATTTATTTATTTATTTATTATAACTCAGCTATGATTAAGTATGGATGCTGATGTACCAATGTGATTTCTTTTAGTGCTTTTGAATGGATATTTTTGTGTTTCATATCAAGAAATTTAAGTGTTTATAAGATTTTAAAGTTTTTATAGGTAAATATATTCAAAATTGGCCACAAAACAGGTTTCATGCGGCAATTTTTCACTACTAATTTAATTTAGTGACATATTACAACATAAAAACATCAAAGCAAGTTGTGAAAAAACTGTATGGGATGGAGCAAATCTTAGGTAATTTTTGGATTTAGGATGCCAAATTCCTATAAAGCCAGCATGCATTTTTTTAAAAAGTTTTTATGACCCTCAGTTTTGCAGGCCTGTGAATTAATTTGTTAATATTTGAACACTGTTAATATTTAACAGTTAAGCAAACATAATATAATTAATCAATTACTAACCATTTATGGAAATTGGTAATAAGCCTAGAAATCATTAAATTATTAAATACAATCATCTTCTGGAAAATGTCTCTGCCTTCAACAGAACCCACTTTTCTCAAAGTAGCAGTGCTTCTTTGTTGCAGGCTTTATGACTTTTTGGACAACTTTTTTTCCTAATCATAATTTTTGCATCCCCTTCCAAGTGTGTATAGCTTTAGGTTAATTTTGGCCTTACACTTATAGTGCTCTTATTCCATTTTCAGCTTCCTATGGGATCCTGGGGTTTGCAGTTTAGGGAGGGACCTTTAGAATTCCCAGCCAGAGAGCTCTTTGGCGTCAGTAAACTACAAACCCCAGAACTTCACAGGATGTTGAAAGTAGAATAATAGCACTATAACAGTTTGGGCGGAAATGGCCAAAGATAAAGACTTTTCTGTTTACTTGCCACTAATTATTTACATTTATACATAGTTACCATTCACATATGCCCCTTTAACTACTCTTGTTAACTGCCGTTAAGTTGACTTCGACTTATGGTGTCCCTATTGATGAGAGGTCTCTAAGTCATCGTATCATCAATTGTCCTGCTCAGGTTTTGCAGATTCAGGAACATGTCTTTCTTGATTGAGCCTATCCCTCTGTAATGCAGTCTTCCTCTTTTCCTACTACCTCCTACATTAACAAGCACTATTGCCTTTTCTAGCAAGTCATGTCTTCTCATGATATGATCAAAGCAGGACAGCCTCAGTTTAGTTGTCTTGGCTTCTAAGAAGAATTCAGGCTTGATCTGCTCTAGCACCCATTCACTCGTCTTTTTAGCAGTCCAAGGTATCTGGAGAACTTGTCTTTGGTACCACATTTCCAATGGGTTAATTTTCTATCAGTTTTCTTCACTGTCCATTTTTCACAACCATACATAGAAATTGGAAATACAATGGCATAGACAATCCTAACTTTAGTATTCTATGACCCTCTGTACCTGTGGATTCTGAATCCATAGATTCATCCAAACACAACTTGAAAATATTTTTTAAAAAATCCAAAAAGCAAATTTTGATTTTGCCATTTTATGTACACCATAGTACATGATGAGACTTGAGCATCCATGAATTTTGGTATCCACGTGGAGGGGTCCAAACCCCAGTGGATACCAAGGGCCCACTCTTCAGGATCTTCAGGATCTTCAGGATCTTGTCTAGTTCCTTCATAGCGGCCCGACCAAGTCCTAATCTTCTTCTGATTTCTTGACTGCAGTCTCCATTCTGATTAGCAGCTGAGCCAAAATATGTCTTGAACTATTTCAATGTCTTCATCACCTACTTTAAGGTTATGTAAATCATCTGTGGTCATTATTTTTGTTTTCTTTATGTTTGAATGTAAATCTGCCTTTATACTTTCTTCCTTGACTTTCTTCAGTAATCATTCCAAATCTTTGCTGTTTTCTGCTAGTAGTATGGCGTCATGTACATGTCTTAAATTGTTGATGTTCCTTAATCCAATTTTCATGCCTCCTTTCTCTGAATCTAATCCTGCTTTATGTATGATATGTTCAGCATACAGGTTAAAGGGTGATAAAATGCAGCCTTGCCATCTTTAAGATCCATACTTGTCACTCCATCATGATGCCAGCTTGTTTTACATATCTACTACATGTTCTATTACATGTTTTACATTTCTATTTCATATCCATCCTACCCACCCACCCACCCTGCCGTGAATATGTGTATAAATGTTTGTCTACCTAGGCATTGCATGCATCTGAAGAAGTGGGCAGTAGCCCACAACTTCTACTGAGATAAACTGTTTAGTCTTGAAGGTGCCAGAAGATTAGCTCTTCCTTTTCTTTTTATGGAAGTGGCAAAAAATGGCCAGCCACCTATTACTCTACAGAAGTAACCAAGTAAAATAATCTGAAATGGCAATTGTTCATTTTCAAATTTAAAAAAAAAATCAATTTGTACAGCAGATACTTAATTGGTTAGGTTTTTGAAAACAAATTAGTTGCAATAGATTAATGTTGGTAACTTATTTTCAAGCTCTTTTCAGCTTTTTGTGCAACTTTAATGTAGTATCATGTACATTGACACAGTTCTGTCCGAGTGTATGCACTGCAAAACTTCAAAATCTTTGCTCCCAGGTAGTGGCAAGTTTTATCATGGCAGAACCACATGCTACATTCAATATGTAGTTAAACCTCTGTTTCTTTCTTACTCCAAAGTGAGCCCACTCCTGGTCAGGATCTACTGTATGCAGAAAAGGAGAAAGTAAAACTCCCCCTTTTCTCCTTTGCATTTGTACACGCACACGCACATACCACAATAGCTAAAACACTAGAAAAGTATACAGTGCATCCTCTTCTGGTGTGACTCCCACACATGAATGTGAGGTCACATAAAGCATCACTCCCATTATAATCAACGGACACAAGAAATGCGCACCCACGCAGCTGCAAGGATGCACACATTGTGTCTATTGACAGTGGGATGCGACGCTCATGTTTTTTGTTTTACGGAGGGTTCCTGCAATGGAATCCCTGCATATGTGGCAGGCGGACTCTACATCTGCACGCTCACCAAGCTGATGACTCAAATGGTTTGGGGGGGGGCGGGAACCAGAAACTGATGATCCCTTACCTAGGCATTACAATAAGAGACTTCAAAGACAAGCAAGATGACAAGAACTCCCAAAATATCTGAACTGTTTTCTTGCTTTGTAACTTCATTAGCAAAAAGCATGCTGATCTTTCTTCAGTCTCTGGTCTTAGTGAGCCCCCCAAAGGCTATAGTTGTAAGCACTCTTGCTAACTAAAGTCTAGCTGAAAGAGAACAAAAGAAGGATAACGTCACACATAACATTAGCCAGCCTTCTCCAGCTAGAGCCAGCCAGTTACCTGACCTTCAAGATCCATTTAGCAGGGGCAGCACAGAGTTACTTGTGCCACTATAATATCATCCCAGACTCAGAAAATAAAAGCATCCACTTTTGTTGGGGGAAATCTGGCTCTTTGTTGTTAGGTAAAAATGTCCTTACAAAGCATATGCGCATTCTCCCCCCCACACACACACACAGACATACACACAGTGTGGGCAACGCATGACATGCCTTTTCTAGGATACACGTAGCTAGTAAAATCTAAAGCATGGTATGCCTCATTTAATTTTAATCCTTCCAACAGAAAAGTCAAGCTAGAAATGGCAGTGCCTCCATGAAACAATGAGGAATGGTAGCTCAAAGAGGAGGCCTGTGAGAGGGAGATAACCTTATAAGATCTTTTACCTATGTCTACCGGTGCTAGTGCAGGGAAGAACCAGCCGGAGATCCAACAGTAAGCTTGTTCATTTTTATTGGGGGAATTGCAATCACACACACGAGGTTCAAGCAGTCATGGAATCACACAAGGCTAAGTGAAGGAAAAGGAAGAAAAGTTTTGGATAGCAAGATTTTCAGAGCAAAGTGTGTCATGTTTACCAATCCAGTAGAAAAGAGAAGAATGATGTGGCCTAGATGCAGAGTCTAAGGACAGTACACAATCAGAAATCGGAGTGGCAGAGTGATGACCAGAAACCAGTGTTCTGCAAGTTGGCTAGCCCTAAACTGGAGTTTAAATATTCTGTTTCTGCCTGAGGGGTGAAGGTGTTCATGGCTGTCTGGCAGAGAAAAAAGTAGAGTTTGCAGAGTGGACAATAGGGTCCTTAATGAGCTAATAAGCTCAGAATGAGGTAATGAGCTAATGGTCTTAGCTTTTCTTCTTAGCCAGTATGGCCATCCAGTCATAACAGTGTATTTATAGTTATGCCTATTAAATATACATTTTGCCAATTAAACCATATCAAAGTGTGAGGGTGTACGGCCCATTAAGACAATCAGGTGGTCTGATGGAAGACACAATTCAACAAATTTGGAGAACCACATATCTCCCAGCTCTATCCTATGCCTTCCACATGGTTTCCTCATTCATATAAAATAAACTTGTAGATATGGCCCCACACAGCCCAGGGATAGCTTTTCAGTGAGCCAATGAGACAGTTCAAATTAAACTTCTTCAGTATTGCTGCTTGAGACATATTGGAATTCAGGAGAATTGTTTGATTTTAAGGGGAAAGATTATATCAGTCTTTATTAATTCTGTTCTATTCATTTCTTCAATTTCAATTCTGTGCTTTGGTGACTGATAATACATTTGCACTAGAATACTCCGTATGGCTTTTACTTTATGTGCAACATACAATGAGAGTTGATTTTTAGATATCTGCATGAACAAACAGTTATTGTACTGTATATTAGTACCTTTGATACATATTTCATCTCTCATATTCTAGGAGAATCAGCTGCAGGCCCTTTTGTTCTCTTTTCAAGTAAAACCATGATAGTTTACAAACAGCTGCCGGCAGACTGAAGATACAGGCACACAACTCCCTAGAGAAATGCGAAGAATTAAGGTGATAAAGGCATCCAGCAGGTGGCACCATTTTCTTATTGTTCAGCCAGCTTAGCTCTCACACAGCAGGGAAATCAATCTTTTTCAGCCTGGCTGTTTCCTAAGTACACAGTGCATAGATCAAAATAAGCAGCAGTAACAGGAGGAATCGGAGGTAATTTGGTATAGACAGAACCAAATACAAGCAGTCTACTCATCTTCTTTAGAAGTGATAAGAAGACTGGCCATTTTGCAGATAAGCAACTATTTCAAGGAGGTAAGAGCGAAAGAAAACAAAAGAATGCACACATTTTCATTTTAAAAAGGCCCAAAGGGAGTTTATTTCATTCCATTAAATATGGATAGAAGCAAACATGAACTGAAGGTGGAAATGGGAAAATGAAGAAGTCCACAGATGCAGACGTAGAGGGCATCTCTATCACAGAGAAAAAGTATTGCCTGAATGAGTAGTGAATACATGAGTTTAACAACAGCCTTCTTGGTACCACTGATTCTCTCACATGTATATTTTTTTTTGTACATGCCTTGTTTCCTTGGAAGTCATAAAGAAAATGATGGCCTAGCCAAACTACCCAGAAAATGTGGCTTTCAGTCATTCATCAAAGGCCATGGTGATTTCCAACCACGTCTGCCTGCGGTGAGATCACTGAATTCACATTGCCATAAAAGATTGAAATCCCGCCTACACCAGCTTTTGGCTCAACACCACAAAAGTAATGCTTTCTGCATGCTTGCAGTAGCCACGTGCCAAAATGTTGCCAGTGAGAAGGAGTTAATGTGGCTATGAAGTTAATATTGCCAACTTAAATAGTCATGTAGATAGGTCCCTAATTTAATTCTGGATCTACCACTTTCCATTACTCATACAAACACACCTCCATACAACAACGGAAGAGAACAGAATGAGCCATCAACCTATGTACAGTCATTCTACCCAGACAGTATCCTTACACTGTATTTACTGTATGATCTGCTCTTGAATCCTTTACTGTTCAGGGATGGACAACCCCTGGTACGGTTGGGGCTGCTTTGTATATTCCTGGGGCTGCATCGACTGTCTCAATCAAAATTTGACAGTGGCTAGCAGGTATGTTGCTGTTGAAGTAACTGCTGAAACTCAGTGGCTACTGTGACCGCTTGCTATAATGCAAGAGGTGGCCCAAAAGTCTTCCCAGATACTGCCACATGAAGCAAAGAGTCTCCTCTTCTGGAAGAGAAGAGAATAAAATAGTTTTGGTTTTTGGCAGCAGTAAATGGAAGCTGTGAAGGATATCAGGACAACCTCAGGGGGGCTACATGAAGCTCATGGCCACTTGTTGTTCAGCTAGCCCCCCCACACTTTTTTTTGTCTTGTTGCCAAAAGCTTGGTTGTAGCCTCTAGGCCAGTGGTTCTCAACCTGTGGGTCCCCAGATGTTCGTGGACTTCAGCTCCCAGAAGCCCCAGCCACTATGATCAATGCTCAGGGCTTCTGGGAGCTGAAGTCCACGAACATCTGGGGACCCACAGGTTGAGAACCACTGCTCTAGGCAAAATCTCTTGCCTGATCAATTCAGAACCAGCTGTGGAACCAATCCCTCACAACAAGCTGAGAATGTGAATTATGCTTATTCAAATGGCTCACAAAGACCAAGGGCATTCATTAAAACTGCTACCTCTTTAAGCAGACAATAGTTGATTCACTTGGTGTGCATCCTTTAAACGCTTTACTACTGAGTGCTACATTTTGAGAGGAAAGCATGTTGACTCTTGGGTTATCTCAAACTAGCAGAATCAAAATGAAAGCCTGTGATGCAGTGTAGCAATTCTTTTTCTTTGTTCAGCTCATCAACCCTATAAATAGATTGAAAGCCTTATTAAAAAGTTAACAAGTTTCACTCTTGGGGAGTTCAATTGCTCACCCATGAGGAGCCAGTGTTTCATCATCAGTAGCAAAGGAGTCAAAGAGAGAAGAGCCAACACACAGGGGAAACAGAAACTCAAAAATGTTCAACAAAGTCTGGAGGGGAAGGACGATATTCAAATTCATGGTTGGTTTGGTGTTTTATTTTCTAAAAATCCCAGAATGTTCATGACATCCTGTCCAGATGGTAGTTTCTGAACTGGGATAGTTCTGGTTAGAAACATTCTATCAACATCCCATTTATAGACATGAGAAAGCAAGCACACCCTTGCCAATGCTGCATCAGCCATTTGTGATCTTTCAGGAAATCACTCACGTTTTGCTTGCTTAATTGAAGCAGAAGGCAAACAAAATGCTACACAGACTTGATAGCTAGAAAAGAGGAGTTTCTGTAGTCTGCAGGGAATCCACCTACTAATCTAGGATGTCTGTCCAGATGTGTCCTGGTTACAGAAGCGTAAACTTACAGAGTTTGAAGGGGCCTTGTAGCCTAACCAGTGGCAGCTGGCAGTTTCCACTCGGGGAGGGAGGGATCTGGTCAGGGTTTTAGTATGAATTTTAAAAGAGTTATCTCATGTACTGAACAGAGATTAGCACACTAGGTTTGACAATTAATTTGATAATGTTAAGTGTTAGAAATTTAGGAACTGATTCACTACTATGTAACATAATAACAGACAATTTAATTAGTTGACTCATTATTAATCAATCTGTTGATTAATTTGTACTGGTGCAGACTTGGGATTTACAGAAAATGCTATGGAGATTGTCACTGTCATCTCTAAGGGCACAGTTTGCTGCTGGCTCCTTCAAACATATTCATTTTGTTCTTTTAAATTTGCCTTCCTACAGTCTTGAATTTTTTTCCCCAGATGGATGACCAAGCCCATAATATGATGTTTGCTAGAAATGATGGGAATCCAACATTCCTGGAAAATAGATTGGGGAACATTCAGTACAAAGGGGTCTTGTGGGATCTCATCTTACAACCTCTTTACGGCAGCATCCAGCTACCTCTGAGTTCCTCAGAGACGAAGAATATGTGGCTTTCCAGATGTTTTACTGCAATTCCCATCAGCTACAGTTAGCATGAGAGGTGATAAATTAGAGGTTGGACAGCCACCTCTTGAGGATGCTGTAGATCTGAATCCCCTGTACTGAGAAATTCATCTCAGCCACTTACGGCAGTGTAATCTAAACCAGGACATTGATTTCAGTCTTGCATGGCCTTGCCCTATTTGTAAACCTTTGAAGTATCATTTCACTTAACTTTATTTGTTTCAAATATTTGGGCCCACCTTTTAAGGGTAATAGCCCTCTCATGTTGGCTCCAAAATCCTGCACATTATTTCCTGTCATCATTATTAAAGAGAGATCATGTACTCAGGCTTTCTTAACAGCTGAGGCATCTCTTATCTATATTAAGTGATCATAAGTAGATACCCTTTCTCTAGAACAGTGGTTCTCAACCTGTGGGTCCCCAGATGTTTTTGGACTTCAGCTCCCAGAAGCCCTGAGCATTGACCATAGTGGCTGGGGCTTCTGGGAGCTGAAGTCCAAAAAACATCTGGGGACCCACAGGTTGAGAACCACTGCTCTAGAATGTAACAAGGGCCTTGCTAGATTAGACAAAGTTTGATCTGCTTCAGGTGTGGGAATGGTGCACACCTTTAGATGTTGTTGGGCTGCTCCTCCCTGCAGCCTGAGCCAATGATGAGGAATGCTGGGAGTTACAGTCCAACCACATCTGGAGCATCACACTGTTCCCACAGTGATCTCATCTAATATTTCATCAAGCCACTGGAAATTAACCAGTGATCTACTACAGAAACGGACTGTGATTTATCTGCCACCTTATGTCTGGCTGTCATATTAATACAGCTGCCATAGGGGGATGAGGATAAAAATGTAACTTCTGGAAGGGAAGCCTTATCATTAGGCTGAATCAGATGGCTGCCTCAAGCTAAGCTGATTTGAATGTCACGAGAAAGCAGTAAATCCACAACTACTGTTATTTATTATTATATTTTTGAAGCTGGGGATATAGAAAGCTGTTTGTTGGATTCTCTACATCAGAAACCAAACCTGTCACCATTTGCCTTTCCATCTCATACAGTAAATTAATTAATTAATGTCTTTCTTTCTTTCTTTCTTTCTTTCTTTCTTTCTTTCTTTCTTTCTTTCTTTCTTTCTTTCTTTCTTTGTCTCTCTTTCTTTCTTTCTGTAAAACTAACAATGCCAGTTGCTTGGAAGATAGTTGAGATGCAAATGTAATAAATAAATCTATAATCGGAGAGCAGGTGCAGCTTAAGTGGAGCTCATGTTATTGCTAGACTAGAGAGAACTAGATTTTAATCACTACTCAGCTACAGGCTCAGTGGAATTATCTTCTCGCAATTCAGTGCCCCAACTGCAAAACAGGAGCAACAATAATCTAACTCATGCGAGGGGAGTGAGAGAGACTGGTGACATTAATGCACTTAAACTCCAAGTGTTCTACGTGATATTTAAACCTGCCATATTTAGTCTGCAAATAGAACTGTACTGTTAATGTGCTTGAATGCCACCTGTACAATCCCTGCAAAGCTCACCTAAGTGTTTTTTTTTTAATTCCGCACAGCTGGCACATTACCTTTTAGTATGAAGTTGATATTTGTTTGTTATTTATAGAGCACTTAAGATTTAGAAGAGCACTTATAAAGATGTAGGAAGGGACAGGTAATTCCTGCTCAGCATTTAAGTACAATCCAAAGTACCAGACGTAGGAGGGACAGAACTGGAGAAGCATTAAACCTCCTGTGGTGTCAAAACAGTCAGTTTGTGTACATACATTTATATACATATTTTTTTAAATATTGCAGAGAAACAAAAACAGAATCTTCCCATGGAAAACTATACAGTTGTCAGTATTCCTTTAAAAAAATATTTAAAAAATTATTCTGACTCCCTGGATACTTAGTGTGAAAACAGAGCACAAGTGAAGAAGTATGAACATTGCCACTGGTAGAAAAAGAGTTGGGCAGGTGTAGATTTGCTAAAGGGAATATTTTAGTCCTCCAGAGTCTAAACTCACGCATTCTCTGATGTCACTAACAAAACAAACCAACAAAAACAGTGTCCCAAAATTCCAGCCATTTGCGATGTAAAGTTTTTTTTTTTTTTTTTTTTGGTATGAGCAAAACAGAACAAACAAACAAACAGACGGAACAAAAAAAAAAGTTCCAGTAAAAGTATTTAGTGTGTGCGACTGTGGTACTTGTTGTGTTCCAGTCAAATGACTCATCTGACATTTTCCAGCAGACCATGATGTGGTGAAGCAAGAGTGCTGTAGTTGTACCTATCTGAGGAAAATGTACATTTCTTCCATGGAGGGACAGTGGAATTCATCAGAGTCAAGAAATACAATAATTTATTTGTTTGCTTGTTTGTTTGTTTTACCTGATTTTATTTTCTGTATTGTTTTGCTTTTCCTTACCTTGGATGTTTGGGTGGAGCATACTTGTTTCTGCATATACAAACATCCATTGGATTTTGTGCATTTTTAATATGCTCCAGAATGCTAGAATGCTAGAATGGGGTCAGAAAGTATCCCACAACTTGCACAGTGCAAGTTATTTTTTAAAAAAAATCTCAGTGCATAAAGGTTAAGCTGTATTCCCTATTGCCAAGACTGTGGTTTTGCAAGCACTCCTGGAAGACGTCAAAAACTGGTAGAGCAAGATGTTTGGCATATAAATGTGAAACTGGAGGTTAATAAGAGCCAATCTATTTGCTCATGAGATTACCTCTCTGTGGCAAAGGGAGCGGAGAGATGACACAGCTAGCATAAGAACAGCAGGATGATTGCAAAACCTTTTCTGACTCCCAATTCAGAGATTTGAAATGGGGGTGGGTGTGAATTCAGGTATGAGATAGATTCTCAAATTATACAAGGAGAACATAAACAGGTGAGACTAAGAAAGGTAAACTGCTGGTACATTTATTAATATTTGCTGTTGCCCCTTTGGTAAACCCTGTCCTGGGGTCTACAACTTTGATATAAAACATAATCTAACCCAGCAGAGAGGTCACCCAGATGAGCACATAGGCAACAGTTGTATGATCAGAAGAACCAGGACAGGCCAGTAAACTCCCCTGTCACATAGCCACAGGAGACCTCAAGCTGTGCCAACCCACGGTGGACAAAAGGTTGTCAGCCTTTAAGGAGCCAACTTGAAGGGATTAAGAGTTTTTCCCACAAAGTTGGGTACTGGAAGCAACAAAATCTTATCAGATAAGGATCATCTACATCAGTGGTTCTCAACCAGTGGGTCCCCAGATGTTTCTAGACTTCAGCTCCCAGAAGCCCTGAGTATTGACCATAGTGGCTGGGGCTTCTGGGAGCTGAAGTCCACAAACATCTGGGGACCCACAGGTTGAGAACCACTGATCTACATAAACTCACACTGCAACCCAAAGTGGCAGAAGATGCTGATACTTGGATGACACCTTGTTATCTTCCTATATCAAAGAAGGTGCCGGTGTGAAGTTGTTTTTCCGATGCCGTCTCCTTTGTTCTCACCAGGAGAGGATTTGCCCTCAAGGTAAATTTTCCCTACAAATAGTCCCCGTTTTTGACTAGTTCTTTGGATAGCTCCCGGTCATACCAACTGACCGTTCCCCCCTCCCGACAGCCGCATGATCCCCTCAGTGACTCTTTGCTGAGTTCCATTTCTTTCGCTGCTTTCTGGACCAAGGACTTCAGGAAAAGATGTAGTATCACCCAAACCACAAATCCTTTAACAATTCCGCTATCTTATTTCCACTCTTTGTTTTTCTTTAGCCCTTGGATGTGTGTGTGCATGAGTGTATGCATTAATGCGTGATATTTCTATTTAATAAAGTCAATCATTGGACCTTTTTGTGTGATTTCTGTCTGGGCCTGACCCCGTAAAAACTGGGTAAAAGATCTCACTAGGTTACCCTGCCTCTCGCATTGCTGTTGCTTGTGCTCTGCTGAGTTTTCTTTCCCCATCACGTGGAGCATATTAAGGAGTCCCTTGGGGACCCCCAAGAATTTCAGGGTAACATTGCCTTTCGGTTACTAAAGAAAAGTCAACTGTGAACTCTCAAGGGTGTTTCAGCAGTTGATTTCTATACTGGCAAAGGATTGGATTAGATGAGTCTTGGGGACAGTGATGTAGACTCAAGTTGATTGACTCAGACTCAAGTCAGACTTAAATCACTTCAGTGACTCAACTTGGACTTGACTTGGCAAAAATTACACACTGACTCGACTTGAGACTTGCATATTTTAGTGACTGACTTGCTGCCCTTGGTTCAGTAACATAACATTCATCCAGAAACCTTACAACCTACTGATCACAGGATGATCTGTCTCAAGCCCAAAATGTGGACACATTTCTTAGAGGGAACAGCAAATGGATTAGGCAGTGGGCTTGAGGTAGGGCTGAGGTTTGCTCAGCAGCCTGTCCCCACTTGATGTAGGAGGAGCTTTCTAGAACTTTTCCTAAGAGCAGAAGGGAAGACTCATGCCCAGAGTGCAGGGCACATATCTCACAGGGGAACAGTAAATGTGTTAGGCATTGGGCTTGAGGAAGAAGGATCCTTCCTTCTAAAGCTCTTGAAGCTTCAGTAATGGAAAATAAGAAGGATCCTATTCCTCACTTCCAGAAAGCCTCCAGCTTTGCAAATGGGAAGTAAGAAGGATCCTGTTTCCCATTTCCAAAGCTGCAGATGGTAAAATCACAAAAGTAGAGGGCCAACTCTACTTTAATGGAGCCCTGGTGGCGCAGTGGTTAAATGCCAGTACTGCAACCACAAGGTTGTGAGTTCGATCCTGCCAGGCTCCAAGGTTGACTCAGCCTTCCATCCTTTCCCAGGTCGGTAAAATGAGTACCCAGCTTGTTGGGGGCAATTAGCTAAAAAATACATTGTAAACCACTTAGATAACACTAGTTGATAGGCGATATAGAAATAACTGCTATATTGCTATTAATTGTTAAAACTGACTATTTGACTCTGTCCAGAAATTCTGTAATACAGGCTGGGGTGTAAAGTTGACTCCCAGACTTGAGACTTGACTCGAGACTTCACTTGAAAGTATCTTATAAGGACCTGAGACTTGACTTGAGACTTGGAGTAAAAGACTTAAAATACATCACTGCTTGGGGATACCTAACTCTATATTTCTATGACTGCAATATTTAATCTGCCCAACAAAAAGCAATGACTTTCCAATGGTCTAATTTCTATATCTGTGAGGCTCTGTAAGTGACTATGTCCATGAGACTCTATAAGTGCACTCCAATCATAAGTAAAATTTTTAGATTAGCTGGAATACGTCTGTTTAATTTAAAACTCTGTGTGGGTATCAGGAAACCTTTTATGGCTGTATGTTCCCCATTGCTTCCATCTCCTTGCTTATGTATCCATCTGTGTAAGTCACATTTCATGTATCTGATGAAATGAGCACTCATTCACAGTCTGACAGTCTTACAGGGAAGGTGGGTAGGTGTATGTAAACTGTGCAGAACACAGGAAGGCTTGCTTGGAAGGATCAGACTATCAGACTGTTGGGAAGGAAATTGCTGCAACCTTCCTTTAATCACTCTTCTAGTTTAATCATCATCAACCATCATAATTAATGGCAGCTTTGTCAATGACTTTTGGTAGGGAGATGTATTCCTTCGATTGACTCAGCTTTTACTGGCAAATATGCAAACCTTCTCACACCACTCAACTCATCAGAGACTCAAGAAGATAAATGGTAACTACATTTCTATTTCAAAACATATTACAACAATGCAACAATTGGGTAGGGTTCTGATTACAGGACTTAACTCCAAATCTCATACCTCCAGTCGAGTTTATTTCAATAGGAGGAAAACAATTCTAATAAAGTCAGGGACTGGAGAGATTGGAGGAAGGAATGTGGACTTCGATTCCCATCCATCCCAACTTACCAGGCTTTAACATGTTCACTTCAGATCTATGACATGAAATTTGGAAACAACCTTGATATTTTCCCCCAATTATCAGCCAAGCTGCCCCTTCTCTTCCCTTTTTATAGACCGCACATACAGCCACCATCGTCCCAAGTTCTTCTTTTAAAAAAAATGTTAAGAGCCATGTCTGTAGGAACTAGTATTTACATGTATCAAGCATTAAGCATTACACAAGGATACAGCTCTTGTCACAATATATTTATGATCAGGAAAAGGATGGGCAGCATAGGATCTGGAAAGCATAAATCTTTGGGAGTGATTATAGGCAGATGCTAATCCTAAGAGTCTTACTTTTCTGGATCTACTGCTGTGGGGGAAAGACTATTCATAACAAAAAAGCTCAAACTGAAAGGCAAGATAGAAGTACACTGACTGTTTCATCTCTTCAGCTGCAGCACTATTGCATGTTTGTATGAGGTTTTTTAAAAATAAAATAAAACAGTTCTGGGATTTTAAAAAATGACAGAAAAAGTGCAACATGTCCACAGTTAAAATATGACAGTCAAAAAATACTTCTTTACACAGCACCCAAACTATGGAATCATTCTTCCAAGAAATAATAATTGCTGCCAATATGGACCACTTTAAAAACAAATTGGATAGACCAGCAAACTGAATGGAGGACAGGGCTAACAATGGCAAATACTATATTCAAAATAGATATATAATCCCTCTGGCACAAGAGATAGTGGGCTTTTGTATCATCGGTGGAGAGTACAAACAGAAGGATGCGATTGTGCCTCATGTCCTGCCTGGGGGCTTCTTGTAAGCAACTAGCTTGCCATCACAAGTCCAGAATGGCAGACTAGAGAGGCCGTTGGTCTGACCCAGCATGGCTGTTGCCATGCTTCTACTGTTGTTCTTGCTGTCTACCATCAAGTCAGCTCAGACTTAAACTGCAACCTGATCGTAGTGCTTTCTTGGTAAAATTTCTTCAAAGCAGGTTTGCCGTTACCTTCCTCTTGGGCTGAGAGTGTGTGACATGCCCAAGGTCACCCAGTAGATTTCCATGGCTAGGTAGAGATTCAAATCAGCGTCTCTCAGAGTCCAAGTTCAACACACTACCTCTTCATGCTCTTATTCACTGTATTAATTAAGCATGCAAATCAGTAATGCCCACTCCAGTTTTCTCACTTTCCTCAGAAGCTGAATACGTTATCAGCCAGTTACATAAAAATGCATAACACAATATCCAGTTGAATGAGAAAATATGTCTTCATTAGACTTCTGCCAGCTAAATGAACCATTAAAATCAGCTTCTTGTCCCCATTCTGTCCCATTTTAATATATGCTGTGACTGTATTATTCAGAATCACCAGATATTGCATTACCAAGCACCATTATCTACTGCCAGCAAGAAAGGAACCTTGGGCAGGCCAAGGGCGGGAATCAGCTTATCAACCATGTTATTAGTGTGCACACCCAAAGCAAAAGCTAATTTTTTTTCCTGATGGATAACAATTATCCTGTGGCTTTCAGGAACTTGACTGGGTATTTTTTGGCTCTAAATAACTAGCTTTCTCCTATAAAACCCTATGCATCTTCTATAGAATGCAATTGTTTTGTACTTTTACATACAAAATGTAAACACACAGTTTGTCTACTATTGTAAGGATGGTATACAGATGCTGAAGCAGAATTGCTTCTCCCAGCTACATCAAGGCAGATTAGGATGGCCCTGATAGTGAATCTAGGATCCAACTTTGTTGAAACAAGCCCATTCCTGACTCACACGCTGCCTATATTTCTGTCATATTACTGCGGCTTAGAAGCTTTATTTGGTTAACATGGCTAATAGGCCAAAGCAGGCAACTATCAGTATGGTAATGAAAACAGGACATTTGTAATTCTAGAAAAATGGTCAACAAATAAATGGACTCCAGGGCCTTTTGTTCCTCCATGTTGAGGAAAGACCCTGCTGAGCTTCCTTAAGAATCTGAGGAAATTTAAGATTGACGTGCCTTTCTTCCATTCACATGTGGTTGGTCTTTTGGATGGAAAGGGCAGTTTGGCAACTCTTTTGGGAAACTGCAGCTCAATTCTCCTGTCTCAGTTTCTGCAGTGACAGAAAAAAAAAAGGCATATGCTGATTGTCATGCCTCTTCTTGACCCCCAAGGCCTCAGGCTTCTTGACCTAGTCTTTTATCAAGAAAACTGGACTGTGAGGTCATTGCATCAGGCCAAATGAACAGGTCATCTCAAGGCCAAGGAGTAGAGTATACTCCCTCCCACTTCTCTCAGCTGTAAGTATGAAGTGTAGCATATGAAATGTGCCATGGAGGGGCTGGAAGCAGTATCAAAGTATCCCATCAAGTCACACCTTTGAAAGGCATCAATAAAACATATCATATTAACTGGCACAATAGAAAACAGTTGCTTAAATAGCTTAGAGGTTCCAAGAATTAATGGAGAAAATACTGTAAGCAAGCATTACTATGGGCTGGAGAGGAGATAACATTTCCATTTGTTACCTTGTTTCCTCCCCCATATCTCCTCTGTTATCCTTACTAGATTTTTTCTCACTTTGAGATGTGGTGTGGCAAAGAGCAGTAAGAATGACAGGCAGCAAAGAACAGGAGGTAGGAAGGAGCAGGGAGAGGGAGCTTGTAGTGCACTCTCTCATGATATGGAAGCACAAGGGAAAGAAGGCCTGCCTGGGCAGAAAATGAAAGAAGGGTGAAGAGCAGATGAGAAAAAGCACGTGGAGGTAGAGAGATAAATGGAGAAAAAGCAAGAAGGAACTGCTTGTAGGGGTGATGTGAGCATGTAAACAGGTGAAAACAAAACAGAGTGGTTGGACAGAAAAAAAATGGGGAGAAGACAGACAGCGAAAGAACCTAAGAAGGAGAGTGAATGAAGAGATTAGAGGAAGCAGCCTTATGAACAGAATGTGGCCTATGGACGCTGCTTTGCTCACCCCTAACTGTAAATCCATGAAGTATCAGATTTTACACCATTAAAGTGCTGGTCATGTTTTATAACCAAAAATAAAGTATATGGATACATATGTAAGAGCAATAATCCAGATAGAAAAGATGCAAGAAAAGCAGTGCTAAATTGTAGCTATCTGCTGTGTACATCTTGTGTGTCATTACAGTTCCAACAGTTTCCTTAAGACATTACTCTACAGAGTTCCAGCGCTTCATGACTACTTTGTAGCTAGGAAAGATATATCTTGTACTATACCTGGTTCTTTAAAAAAGCAGCAGGTAGAGTTTAAAGAAAACAATAGTGATCAATGAAATGATAAAAATTTTATTTTTTCTTGAACTCTATCAAAAGACATGCACAGATCTCAACAGAATTTTTAAAAGACACATTTATGTTAATCAAAATTTATTATAAGGGCAAAAACACTAGTAGGACTCATCTGAGACACTAAAGATTAGGCAGCACACAGAAATTCAGAAGGTGTTGGTATACTGCTCAGAAATAGATAACGTCATGATGTTGTTTGGCAACTACTTGCATATCGATTCAAGGTATAAAACTGTAACAGGTTTCAGCTATTTGCCCTCTCCTAGTTATATATACGCATACATGCAAGTTCTCAAATAAAACTTTGATCCAAAATATATATACTACAGACAAGAATTTCCTTATTTAATTTACAAAGAATAATAAGCTGTCTGAAATTTTTAAGTAAAAGGAGGTAGCACAAAATATTTTGGACCCACCTAAAAATAATGAATACCAGACTCCTGAAATTTGAAAAAGCCATACAGAGTTATGGCAAAAGGAATGCTGCTGAACTTGAAGTCAGAAAAACTAAGTCAGTTTTATCAAAGCTGGTAACATTCTTCTGTCTTTATTTCTTCAAATGTAGTGCAAAACAAACAGTTGTTTATCTTCATCAAGAGAAATGCAGCCCCTTTAGAGCACCAAAATATCCTCAGTCATCACTTTCACTTCCAGTTTCACTCAATTGAAGATCATTCCCTAAAATTAAAAAAGGAGCCACATCATCAATTCACGCAAATATTTTTCTCCATAAAACACTAGCTCTCCCCAGTGTATAAATCTATTAATTTTAAGCATGGTCTGTTGTGAAACACTAAAACATAGGTCAGAAATAAGTTAGGAGCAAAACATACAGGAATCCCTGTACATAAGTTTTCTGTAACAAGTTGAACGGCTAACGGGAGTGATTTTCACTAGAAAACGATACAGGAGAAAGGTCTGCTTTAAAAAAGGCATAATACCTGGATCTCACCCTTGCCCCAGAACTTAGTCCCCATAATGAACTTCCAGTGCTTCATAATCTTAACTCATTATGCTACAGTCATAGATTCTGAATTATGCACATGACCCACCAGATTACCATTTATCCTTCAACATTATTTTTCTTTTCTTTCTTTTTTCTTGAAAAGCTATGCTTTATTTTCTATTGAAATCACATTTTAATTCATATTAATTAAATTGCAAGAAATGACACTTAATGATGATTTCCATACAGGCCACCAAGCTTAGGGAGAGAGGGAGTGAGAATGTACATGCACAGAGTAATACATGGAAGAAAAAATCCGCAGGAGTCCATGTTTTCATATGCTTTTACAGTGTTGAAACAAATCTTGGTTATGAACTTAACAGCAGCTTTAACCATTAGCTCAACTGCACTGTGAAACAATACTCTCTCAATGATGTCTACTCTGAATCACTCATTAAAGCAATGCACTTGTAAAACATATTCTGTCCTTCCCATCCTCAAGATATACATGGATCTTCTAATGCCAATTTTAAAAGAGCAAGCCACACTCTCTCAGCCTCAGACAAAGGCAAAGACAATCCTGTCCTCTGAACAAATCTTGCCGAGAAGATCCTGCAATGGGTTTGCCTTAGGCTTGCTGTTAGTCAGAAACTACCTGAAGGCACGCAACAATAAAAGGATGCCAACTCACTTCTCCTCCGAATTCAAAATGCCGGTGATGATATCCAAAAACCCAGAATGGCTTGCAACCTTGATACTTAAAGAACCACATCTCCCTATATATACCTGCCCAAGAACTGAGATTTGTTGGAAAGGTCTATGTCCCACTAGAGGGAGTGATACATTGTCCAGGAACAAGGGAGAGGGCTTTATCTGCTGTGACAACCATTTATGGAATGCCTTTCCCTTGGAGATGCGACTAGCATCAACAGGTTACTTTCAGAAGCCTTTGGGGCATAATAATTTTTTTTGGAGGGGGTATAATAATTTTTTACATGCTCATGGTTTGAACTGCTTTAATCTTTTCTGCTTAACTTGGTAATTTGTTTAATATGCTTATATCCTATTTAAATTATGCTATTGTCTTCATCTGGAACTGTTTTAAAGTTTTATCGTATTTAATTGTATGCCACCCTGAGATCTCACTCTAGAGGTCTGGGTAGAAATGTTTTAATAAATAACATAAATGCACACACCACATATACATCACTAAGCATGGAAAAAACATAATCTCATACAGTCCTCATTAATTTGAATGAACATCATGCAAAGGAGTTCCCTGTTAATGTTTCAAGTGGCAATTTATGACAGCAAACTGATTGCAGAGGATTGGCCAGATGGCATGGTGACAAAAGATCCTCCAGATTCAACTTTTACAGCACTACACCAGAAAGATGTAATTTATACTTTTTCTTTTAAATAGCTTTTATTTACACCTTGGTCTCATTAAGATGTATTTTAATAGATCGTTTTTCAGGAGAAACTTGCTTTCTCTGTCAGTTTAAGTGGCTGTACGAACAAAAGCAGTCATCTAAACATAAGATGTGGAATATGTAATATCAGAAGCAGAGAGCCTTTTGAGCTAATTGCCACATTTCCCAGTAGTATTTCTAATACAGCCCTGCTAGAGTCAGTTCAAGGAAAATAACGATTACAATGCTGCAAAAAAAGTCTGGCAAAGGCTCTCCAAAGTTTCAGATGAATGGCTGGACCTATCCTACATGGAAATGCCACAGAAGATTGAACTTGTCCACACAAAGCAGGTGCTCTACCACTAAGCTATGCACTGCAAACAAAAAACAGGCAACCTTTTTACTGCAAGGGGCCACATTTTGTTTGGTGGGACTGAAGCCAATGGTGACTGAGCCAGTGGGAAGTGAGTCCTTCCCAGCCTTTCTTTCTCTCCCCCTATCAAGCTGTTGGGGAAGGAAGAAATCATTTTTGCAGAAGCCTAAACTGATTACTTCCAGAGGGCTTTTTAAAATACGCCAAGGGCCACAGGCAGTAATATGAACACAAATTTCCCATCCTGTTTTGCAGGACCCTTCCTGTAAGGATTTCTAAGGCTGCCGCATGGCTTTTCTGAACTGCATGGCATTGGACTAGGATGGTGAGATCCATGCTCTATCCCCCACTGAGCTATCAAACTCACTGGGACACTTTGCATCAGTAACTCCTTTTCCTTTCCTCCGGACCTACCATACAGGATTGTTGAGAGAATAATGAGAGGAAGACTGCTATATAAATTACCATAAGCTCATTAGAGCAAAGGTAGGATATAAATATAACATATAACATATAACTAATTGATAGAATAGAACTGTTTCTGAAGTCATACTGAACACCCTTTGGGGAAGCCTTCTTTACCTGTGCAATATATTATTCCTCTCAGATTGTATCCAATATAGTCCACAGATTTCCTTATTACTAAAAACTGACAGGTCTCAAATAAGCAGTAAAACAACAGGTCTACAGTTGTCAGTGGAGCAACTGCTGTCAAAATGTAGTACTAACTTAACATAAATTGTTAGGGCAGATGTAGAACATTCAGACTATGCTGCATCAAAATCCATGTCCCTGTATTATTGCAGAACTGGAAAAATAATTTCCCATATTTTTGCCACTAATCTCATCATAATCAATTCATATAACATTTTTTAAAAAGAGGGGTAGCTATTGTAGACTGCTGTACCAAAGATTTTCATGGCACCTTAGAGACCTGCGGGGAGGGAAGGGTGTAACTGTGTGGACCCCAAGAGTTGTTGGACTGCAACTCCCAGTATTACTCATCATCAGCTATGCTGACTTGATTGATAGGGCTTGCAGTAGAATCTGTAGAATACACAATATTCACCTGTTATAGACTAACAAATGCATTATGGCTAGAGCCTAGAAAAAGTAATTCAATTCATTCATTAGCTTCCTTCCCACAACATGAAACTGCTGGCTACCTGATTAGCAGTTATTCCTACATATTAGTTATTTTAGAATGTTAGCATTCAGTAGGGATGGGGCCATGGCCTAAATACCCTAACAGCACCAGATCTTGTCTGATCTTGAAAGCTAAGCAAGGTCAGGGTTAATACTTGGATGGGAGACTGCCAAAGAAAACTAGGTGCTGTAAACTATATTTTAAAGGAAGGAACTAGTAACACTACTTCTGAGTATTCCTGCCTAAGAAAACTGTATGAAATTCATGGGGTCAGCATAAGTTGATAGGCAAGTTGAACACACATAGCACACATACATAATCCCATGAATTAACTGTTTTCAATTACTACTGCAATGAATTAATCTTCTCTTTGCACTGACCAAGATTAACAAATTGCTTCTCAGACCTAACATTCCATGCTCCAAATGGCATAAGCTTTTATGGAGACAATCACTTTAAACATTTATGCCATAATAAATCTGTCAGTCTATAAAGTACCAGGAGAATCTTTGTTGTGTGTGTAAAAAGGGATGCTACATGCATATATTAAAACTACCCTTAAGCAAATGACATAAAGATACATAAGTCACCATTTTTGGCTGTCTTTGGAAACTGTCTTGGGTTGCTTAGCTACCTAACCCATCTATCTCTCTGACCTTCCATCACATCTTTAAAATAGTCAGGGGTCATCTCTCCAATTTTGAAGTTATAAAGGGTAATAAAAGTTTTCTGGCTTCATCCAGGTGTACTGAAATAGTAGTGTGGTAGACAAGTCACACTAGTTTTCCTTCCACTCTTAGATCTAGGAATCATCTACAACCTGCAGGCACACTTCTTCTTCACCTTCAAGGTTGCAAGGAAGACTTGGGTTCATTACACTTAACAGACTGCAGTGACAGACTTGTGGCAAGTGAAAATATGGAACTTACTCAGCCTTTCCCAGCCTGGTGCCTTCCAGATGTTTCAGACATCTATTTCCTATCAGACAAAGCTAGCATGGCCAATAGTCAGAAATTTAGGCACTGCAGTCCAGACAATTTTGAGGATGTGAGGTTGATGAAAGGCTGTTGTACATAATCCAGTTCTATTTCTCAAAGTAAACGGTTCTTACTCCATAAATAGATCAGGCATTTTACTGAAAGCTATGCCATGTTGTACAGAAAGGAGTTGTTTTTGAGACGTCTGAATCCTTCCAGAACAAATTACTGATTTTAATCTTAGCATATAGAATTCAGAGGCTGCCAGTCTATGACATACTGTAAATGACATGAGCTACAATTTAGCATCATCAGTGGTTAAAGCACCTTTTATCTTAGCTTCTAATCCCAACTTCAGCAGGCCAAACCCTTTCCATACAGACATGGTTTAAGTTACAAGATGAAAGTTATAAAACCATGTGGTTTCCTTTTACATTCCTCATGTCTGACTCTGACATGCTGCTTTGTTTGCTGTACTTACGCAGGGTGTTCATCAAGTGGCCGCTGCCTTCTTGACTTCTGTGATATCGCGCATCCCTATCTGAGAAGACCTGTTGTGATGCCGTAAGTGAGGGAGGCTGTGAGCGACAGTGTGACACTGACAAGGGAAACGATGGCTTTGCCGTCTCATCTTCAGAATCGCTGGAGCTATTCTCACTGCTTGATGAAGAGGATGTACTATTTGATTCAGAAGAACTGTCAGAGCTACTCATTTCCTCTATGATTTTAGCTTCTGCCTTTAGCTCTGAAAAGAAGATTTAAGTGGAAAAAAAAGGATTTAAAATTAAGAGGACATCTATCATATTAATTACATTACATTCACAGTATTCACTTTTTAAATCCGAAATACATATAGGGAAGTGAACAATATGTAAAGACAGGTTTTGTATGTCAGTGTGGTGTAGTGGTCAGACTATTAGATTTGGAGTGGATGCCCCAGATTCAAATCCATTCTTTCTTAATAAAAACCAAAGAAGCACCACATGACGAAAGAAGAAAATGTCCAGGCACATAGGAAAATGTTAAATTAAGCTTCAAATATTTTGAATTTAATTTTTCCTCAGTTTTTGGACACCAAATAAGGATAATCTTTCTGGTGGAAGAAATATGACTGCCAGGCACCCCAGACTGCTACATCACAATGTTCTTTGGCCAACAAATTTTGTTCTAGCAATTGTTGAACTAAATCCAGTGATTAGAGCCACTGCAGCCATTGTTTTTAGTACAATTATCTGCATTAGCAAGGACTGAACTGGTCACGTGACAGATGAACTTTGCTTTCAACCACATACTGATCCTGGATCAACTTTCCATAGATTGTCATAACTTGAGTTTTTCAAGCTATTGCAGTAGCAAGCAAACAACCATTGTAGGACTGGCAAGGGGAGGGCATCTTTCATATAGTCAGCTCATTCTGTGGCATCAAGAGAGAAAATTAACTTAGCTTGAATAAAAAAGCTGGCTGCCACAAGTTGAAGTAGTCATGTGGGTGCCCTTACAAGATTATTAATGTTTTATATCTCTCAGGATTTGCTTTGTAGATTCCTTCCAACCTCCATGAAAAAAAATTTAATAAGATATAATCATGAGTCATCAAAAGAGGACTAACAGAATCAGACTCTAATTGCTGCTTTGGAGAAATGTTGCTAGCTTTTTACTTTTCTGAGAGCACTGCTGATATAGATAATGACTCCCATATTAGAAAGTGAGCAAGTGGTGACAGGGAACAAAGTGCTTCCATGGATCCTCAATTACCCTCCAAAGCAGCACTATTAAGTTCCTGTTCTGGAGACCAGTTCAGACAGGCACTGTAACTCACTCTTCAGCTAGCCCATCTTGTGTAGCACTTCCAAACTCTCACTCCCCTAAGGAACAACAGTTATAAGAGATTGGTGAGCAATGAGATCTGAACTGCAGCACTGCATGACACTCTGAACTGGTCTATAACTCTGAGATATCATTCTGAACCTAAACCCCCATCCTAATTCACATTGTTATTCCATCCCTTTGGTCTTATACAAAAGAGAATCAGGGAAGACAACAGGTATCCTTGTCACTCCTCCCAAAGCCTACTCATGCTATACAGGGCAATCTCACTACAACACTCATGTTTAGGGCTGGCTATCTGCCTTTAACACAAGCAGAGCAGCAGTAGAGGCAAAACATTCTGAGTGAAACATGCATACAGAAATCAACATGGGTCTTACATGAAGGGAAATTTCCCAGCAGGAAATTATTAGATAATACAATGCATCCAGTATAATGATGTTGACAGAATGTGGGGGAGTTGCTTTGAGATTCTGTGACTCACTCAGTTCTAAACCAAACTAACAGTGCTTAGAGAGGAGTCTTAATTGTAATGTTCCCTTCAACACCCACCCCCCACTGCAACACCAGGTGTTTTCAAGGATCTTTTCCAATCAGAGTTTAGTTACAAAAAACACCTGCATGAGACACTTTCCTCTGCATTGCATGTTCAAGGACTGTGCCTCAAAAGGGACGCCTTACCTAGCAATAAATCAAGCTACCACCTGCTGGCATTAATTCATACCGCACCTTCATTCCCTGCTGGCTGCCCCAGCTTTCAACAGGAAGCTCATTATGCCTGAATTAACACAGTATGACATTCCAACCAATATTGAAGTCTAGGAGGAGAATGTAAGGCATAAGTTTCAAGCCACCAAAAGAGGTTTTTGGTTTCTATACCTCTATATAAACACATATTGTAGCATAGACTGTGTGCAAATGAAGTATTATTCCAAATGTTTTCCCTATTTGACATGTCTAAATTCTAAAGGCAACCATACATAATCAAGTATCTGGCAACCTAAGGCAAATAAAAGTTGCATCTGAGCAAACAAGAAAGTTGTTAAGTATTCTCCATTTCAGATTCATGGTCTAACAAAATCTTACTGCAGATTTCACCACAAAGGAAATTTTAAACACATGGTTAATGTGTTTAAACACCATTCAGCAGAAGCCTGGAGAAGCCTTATGCTTCACGCAAAATCTCCATTTTTATGATAAGGAAATGAGATCATTCACTAGGTGCGTAAAACTGTGTTAACTGCAGTGGGGCCCCACTCCTACCACCATCCCCCCCACGCTGTCAGGGGGTGGGGTGGGGTGACAATGGTTAATCATGCCCCAGAAGCCTTCAGGTTCCACAATCAACTGTTTCAAGGCTGTTTTGGCCCTATTCTGGGCTTGTTTAGGCCTAAAATAGCTTCTTGCCTTTGGAAAAAAGGCAAGTACAGCCCACTGAGCTCTGGGTGCATGTTCAGATAGGCAGATGTAGGCCTCAGCACCCACTCACTGCCTGGGTAAAGAGGAAAAACAGAGCATGAAGGCCTAGGGGACATGGAAACTGTCTCCAGGTCCAAAACCATCATGAGTAAAGGACCTAAGTGCTAGACTGACAAAACCATGCAACCATTTCTGTTCCCACACCATATCATATTTTGTTTTCACTGGTGGCTGGGACAATAGGGATAAATAAGAGCATAATGGAGGTTATGTAATAAGTTTATATAAGACACTGATGAAAAACCAGAACAGGAGCTGAACATTTCCATTCCCTTAGCTTAGAATATCTGAAACAGGAAATATCACATGTCAAGTCTTGTTTCAGTTATACTTCAACAAGAATGGGAATCATGGGGATCATGTTGCCTTCCAAATGTTGCTGGACTGCAACTCCCAGCATTCTTTTTACCACTGGCTAAAGTTTCCATGCAACAACACCTGGAAAAAATTTTTTTGGATATTTCTGCCTCCCAATGGGGGCACAATATTATAGGAGCAGGAATAAATACTGGAAAGCAAAAAAAAAAAAATGAATAATGACTCCATCTGTACACACATGGAGCCTAGTCTCCTCCTTTTCTGCTGGTACTATATTGTAGTCTAAGAGGACATTTAAAAATTCTTCTTGAATGCATGAAAGCAGAAACAGAGATTTCCCCATCGTTTCTATCAATCCATAACTATGATTTTTCTGAGAATGGATTCTCCAACATGACGGTGAAGCAGTCTCTACTACAGTGATTAACATGAAGTTTAATGCATGCAGAGTAGATACTATTTATTACAAACCTCACACTTAACTGTTCATTGATAAACATAGGGAACCATGTATTCCACACAGGTAAGTGCAAGGAATTCCATCCAGATGAACGAATTAGTAGAAGCAACACTGTCAGAGCAACCTATCCTTCCTCCACCAGGACACTATTTGTCATGTGCAGTATTTATTGTGAAAGATTCAGGATATTAGTCAGCTAAAGATTAATTTCTTTGCTCATCGAGGTCAAGGGAGGCTTCAAAAGAAGCTGCAACAGAAGCCTAGTTCTAAAAGGAATTTGGAGCATCAGCCTAATTCCCAGAAAGATGGTAAGCCAGGTGAGAACCAAGTTGATCTCCAGATGCTGTCTGACTGCAACTTCCAGCATTTATCACTAATGGCTGTGCTAAACAAGGCTGCTAGGATTTGCAATCCAGTAACACCTGGAGGACTGCGAATTCCCAGCTCTATGGTAAACCTACATTGAGCTCTGACACTTTAGGCTGCAAGTGGGAGCTCACATTGTTAACTGTACCTTCCGACCAAAAAAAAAAAAAACCTTTCCAATCAGAAATCTAGTATATAAAGGAGAGGCTTAAACACTTCCCCTTAGGTATTTTTACCATGCATGGGCATGTGCACATATTTGTGAATGCACATACAAATATTCTCAAGCATTTTATCAAGTAGTCACTTCCAACTGAATGATACAGCTCAGACTTTCTAACTTACCGAAAATTAGGCCACACACTACTGTCTCAGAACCTTCAAACTACGGAATAAGCTTAAGGCTCTCTAAAATCACTTAAAAACCAGCCAAAGTTACACTTTACCTCTTTCAATATCATCCATCAGAGAAGGTGGGGACATCTTCTCTTTTTGTGGAGAACATTTAACACTGTTTGGAATCTTATTTGCATTTCTCATTAGCTGTTGCTGCTGTTCAATACGAGACTGGACCTTACTGCTTCCTTCACCTCTACAAGAAAATAGTTTTTTTAAAAAAGTCATACAACAGAATGTTTTGTCTTTTCTTTGTTATCAAACAATTTTTGGCACAATTGACAAACAGAAGTACCAATGAATTAGCAAGACTTAACTTCATCTTTAGAAGCCTTTCTCTGGATGCCCCAAATGAAAAATGCAATGTTGTGTGTCTCATTCCCCAGTTATGAAATTTCCTCCCCAGAGAAGCTTACGTAGCACCTTGGTGTCAGATAACAACATTTTTAAAAAATATCACCAAATTTTAAAAATGTGATGTGTATTCTTATTTAATATTTATACCGCCACTTTAATCAAAGATCTCAGCATAGCATACAATAAAACTACACTAGCAAAATTTAAACTAGTATAAATTAAAATACTATTAAAAGGCTAAAAACTTATTAAACAACTAACAAATTAAAAGAGATTAAAAACATTAAATTAGTTTAAAATGAATTGAACTCATGTGTATGAAAGGGTTTTGTGAAATCAGTTGGACTCCAAAAGCTTTCATAAACGACCATGTTTTTACCAGGCACCCAAACAGGAAAAATGTTGACCTTAATTTGGCCTCAAAAATGTTCCATAACTAGGATGCTATAGCAGAGAACGTCCTCTCATAACATTATACATGCATATCTCTGTTAACAAAGCCACTGAGAAAGAAGCTCCCTGTTACAAAGTCTTTTTATGTCCGCTCAGCCCTGCCCCTCATCCTGTGACTAGCTAGAATTTTAGCAGCATTAGCATTGGAAGGATGGTGAAGAAGGGCTGGAGAAATAGAAACTTTTGATGTCGGTTTCTGAAGCACGCACGTCTGCAGTAATCAATGCAATAAAGGCTGAGCTAGGAGAAATTCTAATTCTAATTTAATCATTCTACTGTAGACATGTATACCTGCTTATCACAGGTCAGGAAAACAGCAGCTACACTGAGAATCCCTTCATGAGTATGCATGAACAGCAAAACAGAGAGGAAAGCAGACAACAAATAGCCTGTCTCACCAGCTACCCCGAGCATTTTAAAAAGAACATAAATCTGTAAGTCTGGCCACAAAAATGGAAATCATACGAAAGGAGGATGTTGGCAAAAGGAAAGAACTCCTCCCTGGTTGCATTTTGGAAGAAGCTTTCATGCAGTCTCTAGAAGATTTGCAATATTTTGTTTAGTTATGCAAAGTCTACAGACCTAGTTGTTTCATTTGACATACGCATATTGTGCATTTTGGATAAAAAGTTTGCTGATAGATGCTGAACTGCTATTCTTTTTATGGTATAAGAACCTGTCCCTATTCTTTCCGTTTTATTCCTTCCTCTGGTACCAAATTAAAGAAGTAATGCCTAGGAACACATCTACTTCATTAACTGAGGTATACTTGTACTATTTATTTGTTGTAAAGGGTGTAAAGGGTGGATTTATTGTTTTGTTGATTTAACATTATTATAAGCCACACAGAGAATACGTTAACTACTGTAAATAGAATGCTACTAAAAATCTGCCCAAGCTCCTGTGAAATAGCCTACAACCACCACCAGAACTCAGAGAAATATGTCAAAATGCAGTAGTAAGCAAGAATATTGCTTAACACTGTCAGAACTGTTGTAAGTATATGAAATCAAATTATCCAGATTAAAGGCAACAGGATAAATATTCGGATCTTTGCCACTCTGGCTTGAAACAGTCTATGGCTTTCAAACTTATGTGTGCTTCTAATATTTTTAGTTTGCTTTTTTAGCTTGAAATGTTCTTCATTTGTATTTATACTATGGAACAGCAGCTGACCTCTTTAACAGTTAAAACTAACTTTATTTTTCACCAAAAATAAGGGGAGGGAGAAATAGATTCTCCTGACATGTGTAGATTACACCCCAGCTATAAGGTCTCAGCTGTACCTAATTGTTTCATAGACATAAATTTATACAAAGTCTGAGTCTAACCGTGGGTTTATTAATGCACAGAAATCTAACTATATTTGTGTGAGATGAGAGCTTTCAAGAAGCCCTAGCTTGTCTCAGGAAGTGCTTTAAGAGCACATGAAAGCTGCTCTTAGTGAGCAAGTGGATTTGGATGGACACAGAAAAAGGGACAGAGACAGGTTTCCATTCAGGGATTCAGTGGTCTTCAGCAGATAGGTGTCACAGGAAAGCACCTGATAAACCATGCTGTTACCACAATAGGAATTAACCTTGGGTTTCTCTGCTATTTTACCTCCTCCAGCAAAGTTGTGGAGATTTAAAGCTTTTGCTTCCAATTCCAGCTAAATACAGTTTAGCATTCAGCACTCCCCACATTAGATGACATTAGAGAAGAGGGAGCACTCACAAGCATAAGTTTTGCCTAGGGTGCTTACTACAAAGACCAAGACGTCAAAATGCAGCCATTATTGTTGGTCTCATCGCTAAAAATGTGGTATTCAGCTTTTGGTTTCCTGTTGCGTGTCTTCAAGTCATTTCCATCATATGGAGAGCCTAAGGCGAACCTATCACAGGGTTTTCTGGGGCTGAGAGTGTGTGATGTGCTCATGATCACTCGGGGGGTTCTGTGGCTGAACAGAGAATTGAACCCTAGTCTCCAGTGTCATAGTCCAACACTCAAACCACCACTCCATGCTGGTTCTCAGAAACACACCTACACTTTACTTATTATGAAAATATTACAATTAAAGGCACAGTTTTTCCAATTGTTGACCTACCTGGTTTTCTTCACAGTGATATTGCTACTAAGTTTTTCTAATCTACATTCTCCAGTATCATGGTTGATTATCAAGATGCATTCCTTTTGATATGGCTTCTTGGAACCCTTAAAAACTGTTACAGGTGGAGTAGAACCCTATTTTAAAATCAGAAGAAAATTAATTCAGCTGCTGTCTTTTTTTTTTAAGTTCAAGCAGGCGCATATGTTGAAGAACCCTGTACATTTCATTACACTTTGCCCCAAGAGAATTTTTTCACTATTATAAAAGGAATTTCAGGTTACAAAAATGCAATCTTAATATCAGAATAGATTGACTTGTCATAAGAAAACCAAAGCTTTAAAAAAATCTTTCAAGGTTACTTGCAAGATCTTGTAGTCAGCCCAGGGGAGGACTGATTCATTCTCCTAGCTTGTTATTAGTAGAGACTTTCAGCTCAGCTGCTTAATTAACAGGCTTCCTCAATTAGGAAACAGTCAGAAACTGCGTCCTTGTTGGCATCAGCAGTCACAAACAACCATTAGCACAGACTGAACTATCACCTTCTTTTTTTGGAGTTTTGACCAATATAACATGAACACAGCAACTGTCCTACTTTAGATGCACTTGCAACTATCATACTGGCACATATTTTCTCCAGTTACCTTTGATTAAGTATTAACATAACTATTTTCTCTTCTAACCTACTGATTATTTCATGAGAGCATTTTGGCATCTTTCAAAATTGAAGATGCGTCTGTTTCAATGAAAGAATCAAACCATGGCCTTGAATAAGTTCCGATTTGAAAAAATGTGAACATGCTTCACAGGAATACAATTCCTTCTACCCAGAAAACAGAGTAAGAGAAAGGATGCACTGCAAAGTAAGGAACATGCCAAGCAAGCCATGGAGTAGAGAGCTATACCCAGGCAACTGCTTGACTCTTTCAGAAACACTTGCAAGGAGTATTAGATGTTTCTGTACAATCAGAAGTAGCAATCATAAATAGTATATTTCATATGCAAATAGCAAGATTTTAGATCAACCATACTAGATTCTTTGTTTCAATGGCAAATTCCAAGATTTTTAGTACAATTACAGTAAAAATATTTAGAACCTCTCTCCCCACCCTTCTCTATATATATTACAGCCCAGATTAACTAACTAGTATAATTAATCTCAAAAATTATAATTAATTTCAAAAACCTTATTACTGAGATTTATCATTTAATAACTGCTCTCAGGTGCTTTAACTCTCTCTCATGCTGTAGACAGCTCATAACAGTTTCAAAAAGGTTGCCATCCTAAGTAGTCTCAGAAACATAGTCTGCTTTATTTGATTCTTTATGTATTAAAAGTAATTACAGTTTCAGACATTAGCAATGAAGAAAGCTTACCTCAATATTTGGTAAAGTTATTGTCACCTGTTCACCTTTACCAACTTCAAGATCTCCTTCACAAGATGTATCAATTGATGCGGGCTTGAAGTCATCTAAGAAAAAAGAAAACAGAAACTGCTCATATTTTGGGGACTATGATACTGATCAGGTCACAAAAGAGAGAGACATACTGGATCCTGGTGTCTTTTCTAGTGCTGGTTTATCTGCTATGTTTGTTTATACTCTTCACCAACAGTATACAGAATTACTTGGTCTAGAAGGTTTCCCCACTACCTATGATTTCCAAGCTGTATTTTCACTAAATTATGGCAAGTAATTTTAAATGGAATGCAGCTGTTTATCTCTGCCAAATTATCAGGTTCAGGAAAGAATAGCACAGAATCAATATACAGGAAAGAAAAATCAGACCAAAAGGTGCAACTGAGTAGAAAAGTAAATTACCACAAAATCCAGAAGAAATTAATTCCTAAACAGTTACATGTACAACCTGAATTTAGTCCTTTCCAAAGGACTGCAAACAAACCTTGTCTACTGCTGGGGCAATGCTGCATTTTGTATGTGTGTGTAAAACAACTGGTGCGGTGTTGACTCTGCTAACTGAACCTGTTAATTACTGACATTGTATAGAGTATTTCAACACATTTTTAAATAAATGCATCTCCAACTTTCATATATCTGGGAAATAACTGTGCTCTAAGTTCAACCCAAGATTATCAGTTCTCTTCTAAAAAAAATACAACCCCTATATTCTTCTTCTATATGTGTCCCATATCTTCTATGTGTGTCCCAAGCTGTACCATGAAAGCTCACGCCACAATAAGCTATTGTTAAGGTGCTTTTTTAAGGTCTGTGTGGCACAACCTGTTGTTGGGTAACATCTGGCAACTCTCCTGACATACCTAATGCTCCTTTCTCCAAACCCAAAGAATACCCGACAGGTTTTCCCACTTCACTACTGATCACCTATCATTTAAGTCTGCCAAGTTCCCTTTTTCTTGTGCTTGTTTCTTAGACACACTGTAGGTTCTCAGAAGCTACTGAATGAAACTGATATTTGGAATGAGTATAATATCAGCATAAGGCTGGTTCTTCCACACTTATCTTGTGAATACAGTAGTTTACTTTCTTTTCAGTTAATTATTCCCTCCTCATTCTCTCATTGTGCTTGGAAAGAGAGAAGTACAAGTCTTACTCTTTCAAATAAGCTAAATAAAGAAACAACACACAGCCCAAAGTGCCCCTTACTTCCAAAATATCTCACTCAGTGTTATTTTAAGCACGAATGGCAATATTCTGCACCTCTAAAGACTCACATCAGTGGTTCTGATGACTTAATATGGCTGGGAAGAAGACACATTTCAGAGTAATTTACAACAGACCACCAGCTATTTTTGCTTTTGTTATTTAGCAGTTAGTTAGTTATGACATGAACAGGATCATAAACATATTCCTGAAATAAAGTAAGCTTGGGGCAATCCAGATTATTCATGAGAAACAAGTATTAGCCTGGTACAAGTTCTGAGTCTTTTGCACCAGGCTCTCTCAGGACTCCAGTAATATACAAATCAGATCTGTCCTAGTAGATCCAACTAGGAGTCCCTTGTACAGTTAGAACCCCTGAATCAGTGGGAATCTGGTTAGTCTTTATGTGAGAGCCACTGATGCAAGGAGTCTATTCTAGCAGGTAGTCTCAACGGGATCGAACCATAAGTCTTTAGGTCTGCGCACACTCATCCTTTATTTCGTGGAGGCAGTAGCTGTTTGCTGCAACTGCCACCACAGCGTCCCCCACTAACATTGCTCCTCATCCAAACTTTCTCCCCAACTCTCTGCAATAACCCCTGCCTAGAGAAACCCAGGATGAAAGGCTTTGTCGTGCTTTGTCTCTCTCACCTTCGACTGCTCCGTTCCCACCCACCCACCCACCGTCCTCTCAACACATCCAGCAGAGCCCAAGGTAGCTCCCTGGCCCCCCCCCCAAAAAGGACAGGGGTCCTCCGCCGCCGCCGCCGCCTCGTGCCTGACAGTTCCGTGCCCCTTCCAGCCTCACTCACAGCGCACGGTGTGGAAAGCACAGCGCGGCTGCCTCTCGAAACTCTCGCCGAGCAGCAGGACGCGTTCCTTACAGTCGAAGAGCGGCGGGGCCGCCCCGTTCATCCCCCCACTCCCGCCTCTGCCTTGCCCCCTTCGCGAGCGCGCCGGCCCGCCACCTGCAACCGCCCTCTCTCCTCCTCAGCGAGAGCACCGACTTCTGGCCTCACAATGGCCACGCCCCCTTTTCCCGGCTGCTTCCTCTTCATTGGGCGGCTGAGCCCAAACGCCGCCCTGATTGCCCGCCCGCTTATTCTGCCCGCCCCGTTTCTGAGAGAAGGATGCCAGGGTAGGGCGTAACGCAGGACGCATTTGGGCTTTGTTTATTGGCTGCGGCGGTTTATGTAGTCCCACCCCCGCTGTGGATGTCCGTCGGTAACCACGGAGAGGCGGGTAAGGACGGTTGAAGTTCCCGGCCCTCGAGCGAATGCAAATTAGGGTGGCGGGACAGTAGGTTTAGGGCAAGGCAGTGGAGGGGGGTGTCTCGCGGCGAGGACGTCAGTGCTACTGGTCGGGGCCCCTTGTGACTTCACCAGGCCAAGAGGCCGTTGGTGCTGAGGGCCTCATAAGCGCTTCCGGTCGGGGGAAGAGGAGGTTGGAAGTGGGCCGGCAGGGTCACGAGTGCGTTGGCCTCTGAGGATGCGATACATTAGAAATGTTACTCTTCAGAGCGCCTCGGAGTCCCGTCCCCTAAGAGAGTGTGGCCATTTCCGCAGTAGGCTGTTATAACGCGATGATTCCGCTTTCAACATCCTCTGGAATCCTGGGGTTTGCAGTTTTGCCGGCCGGCCCCTCCCGAAACTGCAAACCCCAGGATTCCAGAGGATGCTGAAAGCGGAATCATCGCGCTATAACAGCCTACTGCGGAAATGGCCTATGTCTAGCTTCCCCGAGCCATGCTTTTCACGTTCCGTGTTCCTAAAACAAGCGTTACACAGCTTCCCATTCCTTTCGCCTCTGAGCATGTCAATAGCTGGACATCTTTTTGGCTCGAGTCTAAGTTGTGTCTTTCGCCACTATGGAAAGGCGGTGCCACAAGAATCGTTTGCACTCCCTTAGCTCCGTAGAGGAGTTTTCAGTAGGCTCAAGAAAAAAGCAAACTGCTGAAACCGCTCCTAGTTTGTCAGTTCTTCCTCGGCAATCCCTTATTGTCCTCACTCTAATATTGTTTGGCCACACACGCTCCACTTTTCGTCTGTGAAATGTTGGAGGGTGTGCTACTCTGAGGGACTGAGACGGCTGGCGTCATTCTCTGTCTTTGTTGCCAGTGTTCCAAACAAGCAATTTGTTAGCACTAATAAATCACACAGGATTTGAGAGCTGTCTTCAACACATGGTACTTCCAGACCGGGTTGGGGAAAGATTCTTTTTACTTAAACTTTAGAGCAGCCATGCCCAATCCTGCTTTCCAGACATGTTGGACTACATGTCCCGTCATCCCCAGCCAGCATGGAATATTCTAACATTCAAATGACTCGCTGATAAGAGTAACAGCACAGCTTTTTTTTAAAAAAAAAAAATTGATATGTGCGCAGAGCTGGGTTTTCTGTGTACAGGTGCACCTCAGTTAACAAAGTAGATATTTTCCTAGGCATTTCTTCTTTAACAGAAGATTTGATACCAGAGATAAAAATAGCATGAAAGAATAGCAATTGGATTCTACACCATAAAAAAGATGAGTGATTAAACATGTTCAGCAATCTTGTATTCAAAGCTAATACTATGCACATGTAAAATGAAGTAACCAAATCTTGCCCGAGTTTTTTTTTTAAAACCTATTTGAAGGCTTCTTCCAAAATGCATCCAGGGATGACTTCTTTTTTCACCACCCTCCACGTTTCTTATGATTTCCATTTTGGTGGCCAGACTTACAGATCTGTAGTCCTTTTTTTTTTTTTAAACATGCTGGTGTTAGGTGGTGAGGCAGGTTTATCTGCTCTCCTCTTTTCTCTCGGTTTTATTGTTCATATCTATGAAGCAGAGTATTTTGGAGCCTGCTGCAGGCAGGCACACACAGCTACAGTAGGTTTGGATAGATGCTCTTTCCCAGCTACAACTGTATTACGTTATTTACAGCAGGCACTCTGCTGCAAAAAGTATGTGTTTCTGCAGTCCTCTTTCGGCATCCTCCCAGTGCTGATGCTGCTAACCCACCCTTCCAGCTATATAGAGGATGAGGAAGAAAAGGGGAGATGGGCAGGCATAAAAATACTTTGCAGGAAGAGGCTTTGTTAACTGAGGTATGCCTTCAGTTCTTCTGCCCTCAACACTTGAGTGAGGACAGTAGGTTCAGCCCTATGCCTCACTCCTCACAATTGTTACCCTGCAAAGAGGAATGCCCACATCGGGCTGGTATTTGTATTACAAAGCAGTTCATACTTGCAGAGTAAAATTGGATTGTACTGTTTCCCTGCTCTCTTTGAAACAGGCAGGTAGGGTTAAGTTGATACTGAAACTAGAGGTGCAAAGTTGGGCCCTCAGTATGTATACTAAATTTCATTCTGTTGTTGTTGTCAGTGTTACTGACTTGTATGCTTCCCGATAAAATACCGAACCATGTAGCTGTTAAGTCAGTGGGTTTACCCCATTAATTTATGATGTCAGTGGCAGAGATTTTTCTATTTCTTTAGTTCCCCCTTTTTGCCCAAGCTGTGATTTTTATTTTTATTTTTTGGTAGGTTAGTAGTCATAAAAAACATTTTAGAGTTCCTTGGGAGGAATGGGAGCTTTGATGTGGTAATATTTCTGGTCATAACTTTAGAAGAATCGATTGACAGGATTAAATATTCTTGTAGTTATAAAAAGCTTAGTTTTTTTTCCAGTTTTGCCAAGCATTTGCAGTTGTCTGATGATAAATAAGTCCATAAATGATAGTTGGTCAATCATGGTATAAGCACTTATCTGATATTGATATATTGAGAATCCAGTCTAAGACTAGCAGCTGAACCTCAGATTGCTTGAGATCACTAAACTAAAAATGCTGGGGAGTGAACTTGGGACCTCAAACTAGGACCTTTGCTATTAAGGTATGCTTTCAACCTTAGCTGTGAGCAAAACAGCCCACTTCCATATTATAAATGTAGAAAAATGAAATTATCATTAAAAAAAGAATTTATGAGATCTCATACTTAAAATTTATTTGCCTTTGGAATATTTTCCAGTGTGAACTTTATTCAATATATCATCTAATCCATTGTTCTCCAACTGAGGACAAATATCTTGCTGATTTTGCCTTGCTTTCTCTTTATTAAATGCAGTTGCCATGTATGAAATGAAGCCCTTACCTGTGGATTCCAGAATATTGTCTCTGGCTGCCCAGGTCACTGAAAGCGCTGATGAGGATGTTCCTGTGTTACTGCTGAAGTTGAAAGGTAAACAGATAATGATTTTTTATAGTTTAGGAACTGATAATCAACTGATGCTTCCTAAACTCTCCGGTGCCACATGCCTGGTACTATTGCATCTGCCAAGCAGCAGTGAAAGAACAAAGCATTTTTCTCCATTTACATCAAGGTGTGAGCTCCAGACATCTTGATCCTCATTAAAATTAGGTTTTTCCATGTTATAACAAGGCACGCACCTTCTTTCAAAATGAAACAGCTCTTCAGGGAAGCAAGATCTGGAGGGCATAAAATAGACTGAGGAACTGAGTATGAAACCCAGGCTACATGTTTTCCATATCTGTCTTAGCCTCAAGACTTGAGAAGAATAGTGGAGTAGCTGTACATACTGAACCTCTTGCATTATAAATGAAATTGAGATTCAGTATTCCATTATCATGAAGCTCTTTCTATTGGTGGTTCTGATCTGTGCATCTTTGATGTTTTGCTCCAAATTTTTATAAGTATGATAGTTGATTTTGGGCTAGTGAAAGCAAGAGAATTTGTTAGCATGGAATAAATTAGCTCCTTCTATGTCTTTTCCTAATACAGTATCTGTAGGAGTGATACAGTCATATAAGGACCAAGATCTTACTCAAAAATCCCTTGCAGATACTTAAGTCTGTTCCAGTTTTGGTTCCTCTCCATATTGCCAGTTGTCAGGCCATATGCAATTATATTAATTTTAATACATACATTTAGTGTGAATAGTCAATCCTGATTGGGAGGTATATGAGTTTCTTCACAGAAGTCATAAGTCTTTCAAGGAATGAGGTGCTGAAAGGCAAACAGAAAGGAAAGAGGTGCAGTGCTACAGGAGTTCGAATTAGGGACCAGATGGAGCAGCAAAGAGCCATACATATGTTCGCTAGCTTTCATCTAGGCCAAGGTTTTTGTGTTTTTACAATCACCATGGTAAAGTCTATCCCTCTGTAAAAGCAGGTCTGTTGCATTCCATTCTGAAGAGAGACTGAGGTTAAGCCATAATAACATTATAGTTAGAGGAACTATCTATTGCTGGAGGACTGCTTTCCAGTAAAGGAAGTCTTTGTGGCCAGAGTTTGCTAATTCTGGCTGAGCAGAACAAGGAAGTCCTACCCTCTGATTACCAAGAGCCCCATTTCAGAATCTGTCATGTTTTGTGAGCGTAATTCATGCTTGTTCAAAGCCTTTTCTGAACCGTCTTAATTTCTGCTTACTTTTACTTCCAATACTACTAAGTTCTTCTCTGTGCCATCACACTGATTTCTTTGCCCATAGTATCTTGCCCATCAAACATAACCTATAGGGTTATAGGGCAGGGGTGGCAACTTCTAACTTGATTGCAACTCCCAAAAGCTCCAGATGTAATAACTGATGGGAGTAGTCATCCAATAGTATCTGGAGGGTCACAAGTCACCTACTTTTGCTATAAACCCTTTAGTTGTGAGTTGTCAACTCCTGTTTTTGGGCTTTGTACGTGGTATACAGTGCTATCATTCTACCTCATTAAGACAGTGGCTATAGTAATAAGGCAGAAGAGGCAGCAAGTGGGGTTCTGTGTTATCAGTTCATGTTGGAGAGTATGTTTTTAAAGAATGGGCTGTGGGGTGCAGTATAGTTTTATACTCTGCTATTTTGAGTAGTTTATCTTTTTAATTGTATTTGCATAGTTTTGAACTGTTTTAATACTTTAGTTAGTTTAGTTCAGTTTTAATGTTTTATTTCTTTTTAGTCATACTGTTTGCTTTAAATTGTATATCACCTTGAGTCCCAGTTCACTCACAGTAGAATGAATTGGTAGAAAGATAGGGTACAAATACATATAATGTCATGATAATGAAGTGAATGCAACCTTTGTTGTTGTATAACTCAGGGACATGAACATCTCAATTTGTTTTTCTACCCTAGATATTTTAACAAGTGTACCCCCTGGAAGTAATGAATTGCAAAAAATTAAGCAAGACTTATACGATTATGATCTGGTTCAGTACTGCTTATTTGTCCTTAAGCAAGATTATACAAGAGTGTTGGGAGGCTGGACAACTGCTGCCCAGATAGCAGAAATATTAAGGTAAAATACATCAGTTACATAGCTTTATTCCTGAATTGCTTCTAGGCTTTCTGTTTTTAAATTGTTGTGCGACTGTGTAATCAGCTTGATTTAAGTACATATCACTTAAAACCGCTAAGGGGAAAAACTGCATGTTTTATCTTCTCAGCCTATGTTGTGTGGGTCTTGAGATGGAAGAAGAACCTGAGGAATTTTACAGTAAGCTTCTTCCTTCTGTTGTAGACAATCTTCTCTTCTTAGGAAGGCGGCTGCAAGCACGATTTGTCCGTGCTATCAAGGTATTTCAGCTGGCTAGCTTAATGTTGCATAGTGGAACTGTTTTGTAACCAGTGGCTACAGTCATTAATCTTGGAGAAATACAAGGTAATAAAGGCATCACTAAACGGATTCAGTTAATAATTTGTTGACCACAATAGAAAATTGCTAGCATAATTATTTTAAAAATGTGCATATGTTAAGCTTTCATGCTTGCAGATAACTGAATCAACTCTTATTTCCAAAAGTGCAGGGCAGGGGCAAACAATTACAGAACAGCATGGTTCACTTCAGTCTCAGAAAGTGAAAAACACACACAAAAACAGTGCCTTTTGTTTCGTGAATAATGTTTGGATGAATGAATGGCACTATGTGCTTTAGTCTACTCACAATATGGCAAGTCTGGCATTCTTCGTAGGAACATGTGTCTGTATATTTGCTAGACACATATGTTGGTAGATCACATCAGAGATACCCAGTGATTAACTTGCAGTTCCTTATATAGAGAAATATTATTTGAGATTTCAGCTGGTACAAGTTAGTAAATTTATTAAAGCTAATAGAACAGTTGCATGGGTTCAGTTGGGAAGGAATGACATTTCAGATATAGCTGATGCCTTTATTTTTCTAACAGTTTTCAGGAAAAAAATTGAAGCAGGTTGAAAATTCCTTTCTGCTTAAGATGTTCAGGATATACTTTACTTATTTTAAAATATTTGCTCCACCTCAATCTCCTCTATACCCCCTTTAATACACCCTTTTTCAGCAAGGTGATGAATTAGCCAATTCATTGTTTGGAAAAAAAAAAGGGGAATACAGGTTCTGAGTTATGTTTATAAATGGTAGACCAATATCAGAAAGACAACTAGCTGAAAAATTGGAAGAATATACCCCTAAGTGGCTGAACAAATTAAAAGTCCTCATGTTTGCCCCTAGGTTATATGGGGATGCAGATCCCTTTGAGACATTATTGTCTTGACACCTCTAACAGAGCCAAGGGACTGGCTTCTGAGATTTATAAAGCAATCATTGGGATTATGTATGGGTCCAGTAAAAAGATCTAAAGGTGCATGGGAAGCTGAGCTTGAAGTAGTGACCACTGAAAATACGTGGGATAGGATTTGGAGATCTGTCTCATATAAGTTGCTGTCTGCAACTGTAAAAGATGTTACTGTTAAAGTGATACATCGTTGGTATCTGTGCCTCGTAAGACTACATAGGATCAATAACAATTTATCAGATAGATGCTAGAGGCTGTAAGAATGTTGGTATATTGGGACATACCTGGGTTCACTGTCCTAAAATAATTCCATTATTGAAATTATTGATTGGATTAACAAAATAATGAAAATATACACTTTCAAAGTACTTTATTGATCTTATCAGTTTATAATAAAATGAAAATGCCCTCTGTAAAGATCTTATATATTATAGATCTTACAGACTATAAAGGCTGTATACAGCAAAGATGCAGATAGTATAGTCATGGAAGAATATACAAAGTTAACCAATTTTGGCCATTAGTCGTTGGTTAGACAGAATTTGGACCCCTGCATTGTCAGAAAGAAACTGACGTATAAATTCTGCCTTGCCAGAGGTAAAATAGCTGAAGACATCCTTAAGACTATATGGCACCCATTTATAATATACATGAGATGTGTAAATTCTAGACATGGCCTGCCATTGAACCATGTGATATTCTGGAATATACCCCGATGAGCTCTCTTATGGACATTGTCCTTTATAGTATTGTCTGATTATATTTTGAATCAAGGAATGTTGTTTGTGCTGAGGAAGGGTGGGTTGGAGATAATTTACTATTATATCATGTAAGGTGTTAATAAAAATATTAAAGAGATATCCAGTGATTTTAGGGCTGCCACACATATGGTGAACTCTGATACAATTCCCCTTTAGGAAATGGAATGTGGTTCTTTGTATACTGCTACTTACAGGAAAAGTATACTTGTCAGAGAGACACACTTCAGAAACACTTACTGTTGATCCATATAGATTGCTTGCTTTTGCTTAAACAGCATTCTGAAATCTGTAACAAAACCTGATTGTTTGAATTCTCAGATTACAATTTAACCTCTCTTTTGGGTCACCTGTTCAAAGAAGTAGTACCTGACTGATTAAAGAAATGGGCAAAATTAGAACACAAAGTAGTATTTGTTACTTCTAAACAATAGTATACAGTAGCGTACAAGAAAGAAATAACTGTGTGCAAAGCACAGCAAACATGTTCTTATTGTGAAGTTTTCTGCAGTAGTCTGATGATTTTTCAGGTATAATTTCTCATGTAGACATGTATAAAACATGTCCCAACGACTATACATGTGTGTGTATCCATTTTGTGTTTGAAAGGTGGTGCTGTTGCCACATTACTGATTGACTCCTTGGAATAATAGCCAGGGAACATGTGTGTTCTACTGATTTGAAATTAATTTTCTGAATATGTGCATATTCAAACTACATTTGGTGTCAAGAGTTCCAAAAAAAATTGTTGGAGCTACCTTACATTGATCAACTGTCAGTCAGGGTTTCCTGAAGACTGGGCCCATGACAACATGTACTTAGTTTCTGGTGGTGACTCATCAGCCAAACCAATTGAATGTTTTACTGTCTCATTACAAGGACCAAACCCTAAATGAACTGGAACCAGATGAGGTCTTGACTCCCCCCCGCCCCGCCCACCCCCTGCCATTGAGAGCTGCTTTCCTGTGGGGGTGATATATCAAGCTGCATGTCTGTGTTGGACAGAGACTCAACCAAAGTTCCTTGTCTCCTTCCTTCTCGTTGTCTCTCTCTTTCATCCTTCTTGCCCAGTGGATTGCTGAAGGCTGGGCAGATTACTCTAGAGGCCTGAAATGATTGGTTACACAGAAATGTTCATCAGCATGCAGTCCTAGGCCACACGCTGCCTTCCACTGATTTAGATAACTTGCATCATCCTTGTTTTGGTGAAGCAGTGTAATAATGGACCGAGTGAAACTGATGTTAGCAAACCTCTCAGAAACTGACCCTTGATTTATTGTTTTTTTCCTGACTCTTAAGTAACCCTGTTGGTAGGATGTCATTGGCTCTGTATTGTCCACTGTTGTAGCTGAGAAGGTGGGGAGGAAGGTTGTGATTAGGGATGGGGGAATAACTTGAGGCTTTCCACTAACTTATGGGCAAGTATAAGCTTAAGATACTTTCATATGTAGATTACTGTTATAATGGCATAGTAGTTGTGGAACTAACCTGAAGCATAGCATTCCAGTTTCCATTCCATCATCATACCCCAACTAGCTTCACCTTTGCGTGGGTATAGTATTAGGTTCTATTGGGGAGAGGTCAAAATGACTTATCCTGTTCAGCAGATATAGCAAGTAGCAAGGTTAAATTTGTTTTCACAATGCATTTTCCAGAGATTTTTAACCTTAATGGTAGAAGAAGAGCAGATTTCTTACTTGCTCATTTATTTTTTGAAGGATGAAGAACGGAGTGAATTTTCACATAATTTCAAGACAGTAACTGATGCCCTCTGCTGGCTGTGTGAGGGGCATGTTCAACTAACAGGAAAAGGTAGGAGAAGGAAGATCTAAATGTCCATCACTGCTGAAAAGTAAACAAGGGTGGAGCGAATTCTGATCAAATAGTTCTCATTTTGTGATTTGCTTTTAGAGACCTGTTTTTTTTATTTTTCCCTTGGGAAAAACTACAGCGTATTCAGGAATATCACATTCCTTGTTAGAATTAGCTTTCTTGTTTTCTTTTTAGTGCTTCACAATGGACAATTTCAGCAGCTGCTGGTGACTGATGACATTGAAACTTCAACAGTCATTATGTCAGTTTTGCAGAAAATTTTAAGGACCAACACGTAAGTCACACCGAAACTCTTTTTTCTTTTCAAAAATTTCTTCTCAGTGATTCTGAAATGACTATTCATCTTAAAATATTACAGTCAGCCTTTCACTTTTGCAGGGGCTCATGACCCCTACAAAAGTGGGAAAACTGCAGATAAAAATAAAAATCATGAACACCATGGTTTTTTACCTGAGAACATTTCTCTCTAGGAATCTCTAGGTCCTCCTAGAAGTAGGCTATGGAGGATGTAGCAATGCCTAGAGAAGTGTTCTTTTTAGGAATCTCTGGGTTCTCCAGCATGACTCAGTGGTCTACTTCTGGCAGAGGCCAACCATAGAGTCATGCTAGAGGTCCTAGAGATTCTTAGAGAGACCATATTTTTTTTCTGTGGTAGGGCAAATACAGTAAGATTTTTTAAAATAAATAAAATAAAATAACCCACAAATAATCAAATCTGTGAACGGTGAACCCACGAGAATGAAAGGCTAACTGTAACTACTTTTCTTGAGTAAATTGGCTCATTTCAATTCTGACTTTACTTACATGAGCACAGGATAATGTTACAGATGAAGAGGACTAAATTACAGGAGATGTTTCTGTGGAGTCACAAGTGACATCTTGATTCCTGTTTTAGTTCCAGATAAGGAACAACTTAAATTATGTCTTTGCAGAACTGAGTGATGATCATAGCAAACACTCAGAGTTCTGAACATGTAGACTTCTCTGTTTATATGGTATCATTTCTCTTTGTAGACAGCACACGTGCTAAGAATTAAGATTTTGATGTGGGAAATTTAGACGTCTTTAGCAGTAACTTCTAAATAATCTTAAATCTGAAAAATGCTGTTCTTCCTCCTTGCTAGCTCAACACTGCTGTTGGAATCACTGTGTGCTATGTTGTGTACCAGTGTCCCCTGCTGAATATTTTTCTCGATATAATTATAACACTGTCATCCTGTAAAACAGAACCAGCTTCTATGGGGACAATGTTTCATCTGCTGTATAAGGGATAACCGTGTAGCTCCGTGCACTTCTGTATATATGGAGTGACTACAGTTCTAAATTTAGACAGAATGCCTTTCATTGTTGGTTCTTTTAAAGGACTGGCAGCCTTTTGTGCTATCCGTGAACAACATTATCTTCTCATATCTCTGCAAGACTTGTTAGCTCTCTACTTTTGTTTCTTTGTTTCTTAAGTTCTGTCCTTGTTTCAATAACCACAGCAGTGTACATGCCTCTCTTCCCCATGTCATTCTCTCAGCAGCTCTGTGAGGTAGACCAGGTGGAGAGAGAGCTATTGGCCCAAGGTCACTCAAGAAGTTTCATTGCTCTATAGAGACTTAAAGCAGGGTCATTCAAGTCATATTAATCACTTAAGACATATTAATTATTGTGGGGGGGACTGTTTTCCTCCAAATCTTTGTTAGATTGCAGTTCACAAGTTGCTTTACCATTGCCTTTGTTAACTTAGAGGGGATGGGGTTGCAGTTGCCCATGTTCTAACCACTACACAAAGAATGGAAAACCAATACAGTTAGGATTAACCAAAACACATTTGTGTGTCTGTTCTACATTTTTCTGGTGACTTGTCTCTAAGAAATTGGTCTTATTTTTACTGCATGCCACTGTGAATTATGTAGGTTACAGCATTTGGTGCAATATAATCTAGCTGTCATAGCCTACTGTCTTCTCGGCATCCTTGACTCCAGTGTCATTGCCTCTTTTATTTCTTGTTCTTTCAGTGCTATATTACTTGAACTGCCTGAAAAGTCCTTGCACTGCATTTTAGATGAACTTGTTTACAAGCTTTCCTCTTCCACCAATCCAGTCATAGGAAGTGCAGCTGTAATACTGTTATTGTTGATCACAGAATCTGATGCCCAACTTTTGATGACATTAGTTATGCGCTACAAAGGTTTGTCACACTGTTTGTTTGCTTGGACTTGAAAAGAATTCTGGAATAATCAATATTGCAGACAGGGGTAATGTTTCTTTGTAATTCAATTTGTAATATCATTTGTTCAGTCTACCCCTCTGGTATCAGTTATGAAAGGTCTTAAATGTGTATCCATTGAAATGATAAATAAAATGATAAAATGCTACGAGTTCAATTAAGACTTTAATGCACGTTAAGTTCAATTAGCACAGTATGGATCCAGCTCTTTGTTCAGAACAAGCTATGTTGAGATTTATTTATTTATTTTACTATAGTAGTTAAATTTGGTATCACAGTACTCCCATTTGATAGAGTAGACAATACCTTTCTCAGGGTATAGCCCCAGGAAATTAACAAGCCATAATATTATTTGCTTTTCAATGTTCCTGTGATGCACTTGGGCTTCCAGATTTGTTCTGAGTTAGCTATTGTATTGTAAAGACTCAGTTTAAACCAGCTGACTTTTGTGACATCTGAAATCACAGAATTCTTGGTAAGCATAGTGTAGTCCTACATGTTTCTCTGGAATTGAATGTCTACATCCAGCACATTGGTCATTCTGTTTCACTAAATAAAATTCGATTTACTCAATGCAGTTTCCTTGGAGGGCAACTATTTCAGAGCAAGGTAACTTGAGTAACTTTGTAATTTAGATTCGTCTTAGTTTGCTTACTTGGTGTTAGCTGAAATGAATAATGTACCATTTTGGGTTTGGTTTTTAACAGAGTAAACTAGAAAGAACCAGTGCACAAGTTTGTTTCCTTTCGGAATGTATAAAAGTGTAGCAGTATTAGGAGCACTTCAGTATTACGTTTTTATGGCAATATGGTACACATTTTGTACATAGAGATTTAGAGGTGAGGTTTGACCATAACAGGAGCATGTGCAGACATGCTAGATCCAAGGCGAAAACATTTTGATTTGTTTGAACTTTCCAAGTGTACATCTGGAGGTAAATGTGGGGTTACCTCCCACAGTTTGTGTGAAGAGGCCTTTAGCTTTTCAGCTCTTCCTGAATGTTTTGGCCCTTTCTTTCTGCTCATGCATTTGGCAAGAAAGCTTCACAGTTGCCTGCTCCTGGAGATGAAACTATGATTCATTATTGAAAGACTGAGGAAAACAGTGCTTTTTACAAAGTAACATATTTATCTTGGTGTGTCTCACTGATTAAGGGCTACAAACTCTTCTAAGCAAGCAGTGGACTGGCAAAGGATTTGACAGGAACCTCAGTCAACTTTTGGACTTGCTGTACTCTGAAAACTACAAAGTTGGCAAAACACAGGTGTGCTGGAAGTTTTATCTAGTTCTTCACATGGTAGAAGTAGCTTGTCTTGGGTCTAATCCATGCATTATTTCAAAGCTTCCAACCAGCACTTGTTCACTAAGTATTGTAGGTCCAAGGCATCTCCCGGGTGTTCCTCAAATACTCCAGAAAATGTCAATTCCAGTGCTCCTCCAATATTTATTTTAGCAAGTAGGGACTCTGAGTCTGAGTGCACAAAAAAACTGCCAGGGCAACTTCTAGATAAAAAAATACAATAAAATTCATGTCAAATAATTTAAAAGAGCAACACAAAGGAGCCTAAAATAACTGGATTATGTTAGAAATATGTCAGGATGGGAAGATTAAAAGCATAGTGGAATGAAAAAGTTTTGGGTCCCCTCCTAAAACTTGAATGGGAGGGCTGAGCAAACCTCTTCCAGGAAGGTGTTGAATAATAATGGTGGTACTGCAAGAAAGGTTCACTGTCATGTCTCTGTCAAACAGGAGACATGTAACAGGAAATCATTGGGACTCAGGGAGGTGGATGTTTGACAGATAGTTTGAAAACTTCCCCAAAGGAATGGTTTGAATGCAAGGTTGCAGGTGGGGCAGTGGAAAGCATTACAGCTGGCTTAATATTTTCAGTGCACTCCGTGAAAAAATGTATGTGACCCTTTGCCTTGATGATTTCAGAGACTACAAGAAGCAGCATGCTTAATCCAGGCAGCATGGAAAGGATTTCAAACCCGGAAAAGATTAAAGCAACTTCCAAAAGCAGTAACTACCTTGCAGAGGAATTTTAGGTAAAAATAGGGATTTGTTTTATTAAAAACCAGTAGGTGCAAACATCAAGAATGGTGTTACAGTGGATGGGAAAAAAAGTAAGACTAAAGTGACAGCTGTATTATGAAGCACACCGGCATAAAAAGAATTTTCCAGAGTTTTATGTCAGTGGTGTGTTTTTATAGGATCTTACAGGGATTAGGAGAAAAACTCCATCTTTATGTTCTCTAAAATGATACACCCTGGAAGCTTTTTGGAAAGTAATTGACACTGGAGATCTCATGAAGATCCAGTCATTGTGTGGTATTCCTCTGCTGACACATCAAAAAGCTGTTGAGGTTTTTGACCTGTTTCAGAGAGGAAGGCTCATTCATTTATTGCAGAACTGTTTCCCTTTCTATGTCCGTCAGATTTTGTTACCTGTTACTTATGAAATACAAAATTGTTTCCCAATTCTGATGTGTTCACTCTTTTCTATCCATCAAATTGTGCCAGAAGTTTTGCTGTGATACTAAATTAGGCTACTTGCAAATTTCTTGGTGCTCAGTTGGATTTTTGGTGATAGAATTATAGAGGATTTTCTTGGGTTTGCACTGAATTTTAGACTCCTGGCTTACAGTAGAAAAGTTCAGAGACGTCTTAACAAGCAGTTGTTTGGAAATTCCATTGGAGAGCAAGCTTTGTACACATAGGTATGCAGCCTGAACACTCTCCAGTTAAAATTAGAATTATAAGCCTCATTGCTAACGCAAAATTATGTCTGCATACATTTGTGTATAATGAGACGCATGAATTCCACAATGATTGATGTGTGCATTCCCATCTGTATTTTTTTTTCTCTGTGTGGAAATATCCTGTGATCTCCATTTTGCAGTATGAATTAAGATGGGTTGTATTTAGTATTAATGCCTGAATATATAGCTGCTTCCATTGTGTGAAGAGGAATACCCAATCTCAGAAGGAATCTAAAAATGTAAATTGCTTCTTTAAATATACTTTCCTTAATGATTCAAGAATGCTGACTGTTAAATTTTTATCTTTATATGGTTTCTGTTTTTGTGAAAACATCTTTTGCCATGAAATATATTTGCTGCATATTCTACAGCTCCGTAGTCACATTGCTGGCCTTGCTGTGAGAGCAGGAGTGCCTAAATTAAGACTTTTGTTTAGTTATTTTACTCATACACTCTTCATTCTAGCAGGAATGAACTGTAGAGAACCTGTGGCCTTTTAACATTAAGCTTTAAAAAGTTCTGTGAAATCAATTGCGTATTAAGAGATACTAGAAAACTTCCCTGGATAGTTGCAAAAAAACAAAATTCTGGAGGTATACTGTATTTTTGCTTTAAAAAGAGTGGACACTTTGAGGATTTTTTAATTCCTGGAGTTACTGTAAAAGGAAATTTGTCTAAGCTTAAAAGAACTACCTGATGGGACAAACTGTTAATGTTGGAAAGGACTACATCAGAAGGTCATGACTTCTTTTAGATGTTTTTAAACAAAGGCTGATGACCACCTATCAGGATGCTTTAGTAGTAGATTAATTGCATTGGTAGCAGGGGTGGACTAGATGATTTTTAAAAATTAATTATTTGTTAATTTTAACACAAGCAATCTAATTCATATTCAAAGTAATACACATTCAGGAAAAGAAAGGAGAAGGAAAAGAGAAGAAAAAAATCTAAAACATAAACACTAAACTAAAACACTAATTTATTGAAACACAAAAGGGCTCTGATCCCCTCTCAGCTTCAGCCAAACTGTAATGAAAGAAAAAAAGAAAAAAATTATTATACCATCACAGATCCAACTAAATTATTCTACCATTAGAGATGCAATTATGTACTAATAGCCCCAGATTGTTGCATTGTTGTATTTCTTATTCTCAAAGCATAAATGGTTTCCTGTCTTTCAAAAAACATCTTTAATTGGCTTATCTTTTAAAACCCATGTTAGTTTGGCAATTTGGGCTAACTCAGCAACCTTGACAGTCCATTCTTCTGTTATCAGTGTTTCAGTCCATTTCCAGACTAGATGATCTTTTAAGACCTTTGTGGTTTGATGGCCAGCTATGATTCTTCAGCAGCATTTGGTCAATGGTGCGAAGGAAATTCCAGAACTTTTCCCAGGGAGCAATTTCTGGCTGTGTTAGAATGCTCAATGTCCACAGTAGCTAAAACTCGAGGCCAATTTTGATGTGAAACTCAAAGGCTTCAGTACTTATTAACACTTTGTTGTAGAGCTAAACGAGAACAGAAGTTGCAGGATTTAAGAAAACAGAAAGAACAGGAGGACATCCGCCAGCAACTGCTTCTTCAGAGAAAGAGAGCCATGAGGCTGTTTCATGAACGACAGCTTACAATGTTGGAAATAGTCCATGCAGGTACTGGCATTTCAGTAGCACAAAGGATTTTTTTCATATAAAAGTTAATGTCCATTCTCTTTCGTTCTTGTGAACGTTCTTGTCTGTTCTGTTTCCTTAACAATTAATAGTTGATACACGAAAGGCCTCTCCTTAAATCCAGAGTGAGCTACTGTCATGAGTTAATGGGCAGCAGAGAACTTGGGGGCCATGCTCTCCCTGCTGCATGCCCCAAAGCATATTTTTTAAACAATGGTCCAAATGTGCCTTTAGGAAGCATGGAGGCAATTTCACCATTTTTTGTCCTTCTCTAGAACAGGTGGCTTCCTGTTAAAAAAAAAAAGGCTTCTCCTGGGCCTAAAATGACCCTTGAGGCCCAAAATTGTGTCAAAGTGTCTCTTTTGCCCCCCCTGTTTAAAAGAAACAGTGATGCTAGCCTTAGGGTCTGCCTGCTGGCTGTACTTTCCTTACCCCTTCCTTAAATGGTCCAGAATCTTATCAAGAATTCATTAACTAAATCAGCATCTTAGAGGGGATAAAGAGATATGCAGCAACTTGTGTGTAGAAAAGTTGTCTGGGAAACAGATATATAGTTCAATGCTATTTCAGCATTTCTTGGTCTTCTCAGGATCGCATCCCATTTGAATACTTTTTCTTTCACTAGTTCCCTGTTTCCTTTGCTTTTTGAAGGATGCTAATAAGAGAACTGGAAAAACCCATGTAACAAAAGGGAGAACAGTTTTTTTCTTATCAGTTTTCCACTGCATTTTATTATATCTATTTGCTTCAGTAGGTGGCAGTCTTGACCTTGTGGATTCAAGTCTGGAATGTCATCTTACTGAAAGTTATACATTACATAGCTCAAAAGAGCTGTATGCGAACAGTTCCCTGTGATCTCACCTGTGCAGCAGTTGAATGTGATGCATCATGAATTGCCCTGGGCTCCAAAAATTCCCTAAAGGTGTCTAGGTGTTACTTAAGAAAGAGATCTGTGCTCTGCTGTTTCAGAGTTGATCTATCTGTGGCAACTTCTGTTTTTTTTTTTCCTGGTCCTCCTTTTGAACAATAATGAAATCCAGGTAAGTTCTGTTTGTACAGCTATGTTTACTATCTTTGCCCTTTATCTCCTAGGTCAAGTAGATAAACATATGCATGAAATGAGGGAGAACTCAGCCTTAACGATCCAAAGGTACTGGAGAGCATTTAAGGCAAGAAGAAATTTTCAGCAGCAAAAAAAATCTCTTCAGCAATATAAGGCAGCTGTCACCCTTCAGAGAGCAGTGAGTATTCAGACTAGGTGCTAGTGGGAGACAAAAATAGTCTATATTAATGTAATTATTTGAATCTGTAATTGTGCAGCTTACCTTTGTTTATTTTTAAATGACTTTAAAAATTAAAGAAATGTCAGGCTGAAACCTGCAAAAAGCCAAATGACCTTTTAAAAAGTAGATAGAGGAGGGGGCAGTAACATCCTTGGAACAATAGCTGTTGTTGTTTCCATTTTTTTGCCAATTTATCAAAATACTCCTCTGTAAGCCTTTGGAGGCCAAGAAAACTGTTGCAGAAACATATTCTGCAGACAAACTGAGGCTTACCATAGAAATTACCCATGTGAAAAGGAAAATTTACCATTATATCTCTTGGCTTTTTTAGACACTTGCAATGGTCTGATTCTGGTAGTCTGTACCTGAGAACAGGATACCAGTTTACATGGAGTTTTTAATCTGATCCAGCAAGCCTGGCTTTTATTTCTTTATTGAAAAGAGCTTTCTGTTCAGCCTGAAAATGAAAAGAAAACAAAGGAAAAGACTGAAAAGTACAATATTAGAGAAGAATCAGTATCCATTTTCTCACTCAGTTCTTGGTAACAGGCCTGAGCCAAGCTTAATGTACTGGATACTGCACGGAGAGTTAGACTGTTGGTCTTGTGTTAAGAAACACGTGAAAAGAGAATGTTTTAAGATAATTTGTACTTGAAATGACTTGCAGAGAGACTATTCATTAAAGAGCTTCTGTGGCACTTTTTCCTTGAAAGATTTTCTAGATTCATCAGAATGCCTTTTTATAACCATTTGGCTGTAAAAATTTAGATGCTCTAAATTATTTTCACCTATCTTCTTCTTTCTGTTTCTGCAGGTGCTTAAATTCTTGGAAAAGCGAAGGAAAAGAAGAGCCTATTCTTTCTGGAAACAGCCCAAGTCCCTCTCTGACGAACAGAAGCTGTCACTGCAGCAAAAAGTGGACGACTACGTCAGACTGCACCCGGTACATCATCTCTGTCTCCTTATGCATAGGACATTCTTTCCACATCAGTTTATAGACGAACTCTGCATGTTGCAGAGGATACTAAGCAGATATGTCGTTTATACCTGTCATTGCCTGGATTCGTAAGTCTCCAGTGTTATGCTGTCTCTACTGGGTGTAGCCCATAATACAACAAGAGAGTGTGTTGAAATGTCAGTGACGCATATTTCTTTAAAAAATAGTTTATTGTGAGTAAGGCAGAATGCCTGTCTAATCATCCCCTCTGAACAGTTAAACAAACACTTTCCCACCATCATATGGTTATTGTGCCATTTGAGCCATTTCGATTTCTGTCCAAAGAAGCAAGTGAAGTAACAAATTGTGGCTTATTTGTGTGGCTTGTCAGTGAAGAGACAAGCAGGGTTCATACGCCATGATCAGCATATCATAAATGGGAGGTTTATGGTTCCTTAACAATAGGGCAGTATGCACCAGCATGCTGCTTCTGAAATACAACCCATGTTTCCCCTGGAATCCTCACTTACTCTGGGGAGCAAACCCCAGCACTGAAGCACCTTATAAGTGTCTGAGAAATGCAAACCATCTGGGAGGGCTGTTTGAAAGCCATTGCTGTAGTGCTTGGCACTAGTTCTCATTCAACATGAAACATCTGGATAATTGTACAGATGCCCCAGGGAGGCGGAAATGATTTGGTTGTATCTGAACTGCTACTCTTTTTTAAAATCCTAGATGAGTCAGTGAAGTAGCAAAACATTAAGAGTGGCTATAAACCGTTCCTAGACTTGTCTTGTTCATTCCTAATATTAAGAAGTTCTTGAAATGGTTGGACTTCTTTTTTATTCCTTATCCAAAGGTTACATGAGTGCTCATTTATATATAGGCACATTTAAACGTGTTTAAGAAAACCTTCTTTGAAAAATACTCCAGGCATTACAGAGTTTGTGTATGTTAACCAGTCAATAGTACTATCACAGGCACAACTATACAATTGGTGTCAGTGGGAGGTGTATACACATCTGTTGCCGTAGGCTGTGATGCTAGGAGTTAGCTTTTCCCAAAAAGTTTTTTTGTTCCTGAAAAACTGGCTTTGACAAGGGGTTGTGAGAAGACTGATGAAATTGGTGGATACTGAAGGTAATGATGTGTCTACAATATTGCTTCTAAGTCTTGAAGAATTATAATCAGTATGCAGCCTTTATTAGGTCTACATTCTCTTTCCAATAAAATACACAAGAAATGCATAAAAATCTGTGGTTTATATAAACTCAAAAAGTACCAGGAATATACTCTTCTCTCTTTATTTAGCCTGAGAAATATAAGATACTGGGGCTGCTTAAGGCTTTTTTTTACCATTAACATAATAATACAAATTTGCTCTTCCTGAATCCTAATTAGAAAACTAAATTTATTCAGTGATGGATTGATAGCTTCAGGGAGAAAACACAGGAAGAAGCACAGTTATTAGATTTACAAGTACCCAAGGAATGCAAATGTTGTGTTGCAGACATCCACAAAGGTTTGAAGCTGATAACAGCTAACAGTGACAGGCACCATCATTTTTCTCCAGGCTTCTGAGATGTCAGAAGAAATGAGCAGGGAACTTCATCATCAAACCCAAGAAAAGCTAGCGAAGTATCTGCTGAGACGATGCCAAGACCACAAGGCACAGCAGCACAGAGAGGCTTTGCTAGCCCAGGTCCATACAGATGTGGATCAGCTAATGTGTATGTGTCTAGTTCATCTTCCTTAGTCTTGTTCATGTCTTCCTTCCATGTTACTTTTACTGTGGCAAAATGTGGATGAATATTGTCAGAACTGATTCTTGCTCTTAGAGGTCACTTCTCTGAGCCATAGTCTTTCTTAAGGGGATCATCACCAGGCAATTGAATTGTGAATCACATATCAGGTTGATATCAAATTGCTCATTAAAAATCTCTCTGGTCAGAAATGCTTAGCCATAGAGAACTAAGAAAGGCATGGTATATCACACTGAAGGCATGTCTAGTTGAGCCAGGCTCTTGGCCAGCTGTATGCCTGTGAAAAGCTGACATCATAACATGAGTGCAATAGTATCCCTCCACTCATGTTCCCCAGCAACTGGTAGACAAAGACATATATCTCTGATACAGGAAGTGCTATGTAGCCATAAGAGTTAGCCATATCCTCAAGGAATTTGTCTAATCCCTTTTTAAAGCCACCTAGATTGGTGGCTGTCACTACATCTTGTAGCAAATTCTAGTCTGAGTGTGTGCTGTATGAAAACGTATGTCATTTTTACTTGTCCTGTATCTCTCCTATTCATTTTCCACAAATGCTTCTTGGTTCTAGTATTATGAGAGGGAGGAGGAAACCTACTTTCTCCATACCATGCACACCTATGTAATATCTGTCCTTACTCTTTTTTTTTTTACTCACATAGTTTCTATACATATAACTTTTTTCATAACCTCTTGTCAATTTAATTTCCCTTTTCTGCGCTTTTTTTAGCTTTAGCATTGTTTCTAGCTCTAGTCCTCACTGTGAATATGTGGAAGTAAGCCACAGTATTGAGTCCCTGTGTACAAATGGGTTTTGTGATAAACATAACAGAAATCTTCACTATGCAGTATGGGCAGTTGTTTTTGTAACCTCACAAGAAGCTTTGATGTTTGAGACAAAAAAATCCAAGTGGCCATCCTTTGATAAATGATAACAATTTTCTGGTCTCTAAGTGTAATCCATTCTCTTTCCTTCCTTGATAATGCTCCTGACTCTTACTGTTCCTTTTGTTCCTCTATCTATCTATTCTTCTATCAACCGATCTTATTTTTTTGAGGTTATTCTGAAGTCATGTTACTTCTGCTTTGAAAACATGTAGCAAGGGGGACTTTTGTTGTTTCTGTCGTCTTTAGTTTTCTCCCAATTTTACTCCTTTCAAAAAAAAACCTTCAGAAAAATTCTGTCATCAGTCATATCTGCTGATTTGTCTGTTCATGGAGGCTGGGTTTGGAAACACCATGACCAAAAAAGCCCACAAATGTTGATATTTTGAATGAGGAATGTGGACAAGGTAATAGATCCCCTCATACCTACAAAAATTGAACAGAATATTGACCTTCTTCAGAGAAAACACAAAATTATAGTTTGGTGTTTTGGGAGTGATGAGCTTGAGCTTCCTAGGTCCTTTCTCACACAGCCAACAGGAGACTGAAAGCTTTTATTTCCATTTTTAACTAATGAAAATGTATTCTTATGTCTGAGCCCAGATCAAGTATAATTAGTCTTAAGTATAACTTATCCATCACTTAATAAAGTGTATGTATGCCATATTAGTTGTATCTGCATCAGCTTTTTTGTGAGGAGGGATTGTATGAAAATGAGTTAATAGATTAAGTAATATTCCCTACACGATAGTGCTAGTGTCATAGTAGAATACTGTCTTCACGCTGAGAGTCTATTATATATGCTATATCCAACAACAACAAAAACAAAAGGTTGTGGAACTCTAGGTTTGTTTTCCAGATTTAGTGCTGTCTCTAGTTCTAATCTTAACAAAGCATACTTGGCAGTAAGCCTCAGTGCTGAGTCCCTTTGTAGGAATAGGTGTTCTGATAAGCATTGTATTCATAAGCAACATGTGGCATGTGCTGGCCCTTTGTTAGAACTTTTTGGTTTTTCATTAATTGTCCTACAAACCACTGAAGAAAAAAAATGAAATTGGGATGTTCAACTTAATCTATAGGAAAAAAAATAATTGTAGCATATGATTTTTTTCTCTTTTTGCCGTAGGTGCACCAAGTCTTGCAGAATCAACCATAAAAGATCTCAATGCCTATATGAGTAGGTCTGTTCCTGTGGTAGCTAAAGCCAAACAGTCGCATAACACCATGTTAAAATTCACACGATGGCCTTGGTGGAAGAAGATTGGTGGAGAAGAATGTTTTGATGATGATGCCATCTCAGATGATCTTCTGAGTGCTGAATTGGGAATGTTGTTCATTGGAGGACGTAAAGCATAGTGGGGAGAGAAGAAAAGAAATTGCAGCTAATAGCAATGTGATTGTACACTATGTCTTCTGTGAGAGAACTTATCCCAAAACATTCTAGGAAGCAGTTCCTACAACGTTGTTGGAAGGCTTCATTTTTCATAAAATGCCAAACAGAAAGTATACAGCTGTTACATATTTTTTTAAATTAAGACTAGCTTGATGCAGAAGTTTGTAATCAAGGAATCTAATTTTTTAACTCAACTGGCTTTGGGAAAATTACATGTTAAAAATGTGTGTAAATCTGTTAAAGTAGGATTTTCAGTTTATCTTATGTAGATAGGGGCTGGATATGAGGAACAGACAAGGAAAGAGAGAAGTTGTGGGAAATAACAGCTGCACAGTAAGAAGCATCAGTCAGTGTGACTTGGAAACATCATCTGAAACTCATTCTTGTTTGAGTCTTTTGAATAATTCTCTTAAAACATCTCAATTTTAAAATGTTGAGAAATCCTTTTTTGTTTTAGTGAATTAGCATATAATTCTATATTAGGATAGATTCACTGATGGAAATAGGATTAAACAGTTTGAGTAATTTGTGGATTGAAACCACATATCATATTTGCCGGCATATTAGACACACTGGCATATAAGACACACCCTATTTTCACACTGTATTCTTTAGGAAAAAAGTATTTTAGTACCCTGTCCCCCATTCCTATCATTTCTACCTTGGTGGGGGGACCTCTCTGCCAAGGCAGAAAAAACAGGAGGGGTGTGTGTGTGTGTAAGTAAGAAAAGCTCCTTTCTCCCCACCCCTGTCCTCTCTTCCTTGTGAGGAGACTTCCCTGTAAGGCAGAAAGAACAGGATGGATGGATGTGCGTGTAAAAAGCTTCTTTCTCCCCATTCCTGTCCTCTCTTCCTCACGAGGAGACTTCCCTGCCAAAGCAAAAAGAACAGGAAGGATGGGAGGGAGGCAGGGAGGGAGAGTGAGTGAGTGAGTGACTGAGTGAGTGAGAAGAAGCTCTTTTCTCCCCATTCTTGTCCTTTCTTCCTCATGAGGAGACTTCCTTGCCAAGGCAGAAAGAACAGGGTGTGTGTGCGAGAGAGCGAAACACGCTCCTTTCTCCCCTATTCCTGTTGTCTCCACCTTGGTGGGGAGAACTCCCCCACCAGGCAAAAAGGAACAGAAAGGTACCCCATTTTCAGAAGGCATTTTGTGGGGGGGAGTGCAACTTGTATGCTGGCAAATATGGCACGTTCCTGGTACTAATTGCATCTCTTGTTATAGGCCTACATTCTGGGCTGTAATAAGATTGTACAGATTTCTCAAGCAGGAAAAAAAAAGCGAGAATTTTGATTTGATCATTAATTCATACCTGATGTCACATTTAGGCATTCATACAACTTTAAATACATGCGTTAGGCGATTGGAGAGCCACAAAAAGATTGTATATGACTCTTTCAGAATTTTCTTAGCACTAGTGCTCTGCAAGCAAGCATTTCCAGCATCTAGGAAGTTGGGTGGGAGTTGGCAGTCTTCTAGATGTTGTTGAATTGCAACTCCCAGCAACCAAACCTGTTTAGCCAGTAGTGAGGAGTGCTAGGAATTGCAGTTATCATCTGGAAGACTGCACAGTTAGCCATTTTGAGAAGGTGAGATAAAGTAGTGATTCCCAGATTCTAGGCACCAAGCACTCACGAAGATACATCTTCTATTCGTCTTCAGTATTTCAGGTGATTTTTAGTGCCATCAGATTTATTGAGTGGTACGACCAAATCCTATTGCTGTTTCCTCCACCAAATCCCATACTTACCTGTTCTTCCCATCTGATTAGTACCATACCAGCCTTGGTATTATTTAACTGCTTTCATGATAAAATGCTGGATCTCAAATTATATACTCACTGATTCAGCTTTTCTTGAATAGAATTTGCTTTGAGACTACACATAGTCAACAAAGCTATCTTCCTAAAAAAAATTACCTGACATGAATTATATTTACAATAATGCATTGTTGCAGGAAGGTAGGTTTTAGTAAGTAACTGCATGCCTTTATATACACACAGGCATGTGCACACACGACTTAGAATCTGAATCTAACATTTTGATGTACAGTTGTGATTGATGGAGCATAACCACAGACCAATTTTCATGAAGGTGGAACAGTACTCTCAGGGACATTACAGTCCCAAGTGCCAGTACCAGTACTGATTTGTTTTGTTCGTTTTTAAATCAAAAATTACTGGAGAGTGGGAGTGCAGTAGCTGTTATAGCCAGCAACCTTACAGCTTAGTTTGTATATATATATGTGTAGGTGCCTTCAAGTTGCCTGTTAACTTATGGTGACTCCATGAATTTCATAGGGATTTCTTAGGCAAGTGATTAGTCAGATGATTCTGTGAGTTCCTTCCTCTGAAACATAGCCTACAGCACCTGGTATTCATTGGTGGCCTCCCATCCAAATACTCACAAGGACTGACCCTGCTTAGCTTTCAAGATCAGATGGGTATTTAGCCCCTGTAGCTTACTTAACACCCTTAATGATGGAGAAGTGCCAAACAGTATCTGAGGCTTTATACTACCAAGTGGACTTCTTGGCACTTCGTAATCCACACACACAGCAAATGCTTATTAAAAACAGTGAAGCAGTGTATTCAAAGAGCTCAGTAACAGCTTTGAAGCACTTTGATTTTATCTGTTTCTAGGATGTGTGAATGCATTCTAAGAACTGGCTGGTTGAGGCCCCCCAGCAGACCTGATCCTCATTCTTCACTTTTGGGTTCTCTCCACCTCTTTAAGCTTGGCTCATTTCTTCTCTTATCAGGGCCTGAGTACCACACAGACTGGAACCCATGTTTTATGGATCCTTGCTGACAGTACAGTGCTATATGCTCAACTCTTCATAATTATCCTCATTATAGCATCTTTTCTTCATGAGGAGATGTTCACAAAGATGTCCTGCATAATGCATTTCCTCTAAAGAAATGAACTCCATGGCCTGTGTTAAATAGCTAGTGAATTATAGAGCTGTCTCACCAAAAGGCTGGTCATTGTCATGCTAATAGACTTTGCCACTTACCACCATTGAACTAGGTTATAGACTCCCCTTTTGTAATCTACAGTTTCCTGGATAATGGAATTTACATTTTTAACCCCCTTTTCAGTGCCTGATTAAAAGTTAAAAAGTGTCAAGTTCACCTTACAGGACCATTTGTTACGATAAAAATGAATTTGCTCCTCTCCAAAACTGTGTGATAGCAACTGCCAAGTAATCCTGGGAGCATCCTGCTCATATAAACCACATCACTTAATAGATAAAAGTAGCATCTCAAGCAAATGAATCTTGGTTTTAGTGCCAGCATGATACCTGGATTTAGTACCAGCATTCTGCCTTTTGATCCCTACAAAATTCCTTAATGCAAAATTCCAAGCATATCTGTTTCACAGTTTATATATTTTTGTGCTCCATCCATCTAGCATCTTTTTCTTTGAATCCAAAGTTGACATCCTTGAAAGCAAAGAGACTTTCAAGGATGTGATAGATCCCAATCTTGTGGTGACTGCTGTCATAAAGAATGGAGGTCTTAGGGCTGATGGATATCACTGAGAAAGAGGGAAGTGAGTTCTTAGAAGGGAGCCATTCTGTGATGGTTGAAGAAATTGGCTTTTCTGCTGAGGATAGGTTTTGGAAAGTTAGTGGGATAGTGAGAGATCTGGTCAATGCAAACATTGATTGGTAATGGCTATGCAGACATGTAGAGAGCCAGCATTGTGTAGTGGTTTGTAGTGGAAACCAAGGTTCAATTTCCTGCTCGGCCATGGCGACTCACTGGATGACCTTGTGTGCATCATGCACTCTCAGCCCCAGAAAACTCTGTGATAGAGTTGCCTTGGGGTCACCATAAGTCAGAAATTATTTGAAAGCAAGCAACAACAACACCGTGTGTAATTAATTGCCTACCTGATGTGAAGAGTGGAGATGCATTATCTAGCTAGCTTAGTGTTGTAGTCGAGTTGGTGATTGTGATACATTTTGATGCCAGTGACATGGGGAAATGTAATTGTGAGGTCCTGGAAGCACATCTAGGCATCTAGGTAGAAGGGAAAGATCCAGAGTGTTAAAGGTGGCTTTCTCTGAAATACTACCTCTTCCAAATGGAAGGGATGTAGATAATAAAGCTGAAGACATTTAATGAGTGGGTGAGATTTTTTTTTTTTTTGAGTGGAAGGATTCAGATTTATTGTGCATGGGAATATTCTGCACCAAATTAAGGCAGTACAAAAATTACAGGCTTGGTTTGAACTAGAATGGAACCATACTGCAGCCCTTTTAATGTGTAAAAATTAGAAGAGCATCTTTCGAATGGGAGCCTTAGAGTTCAAGCACCAATATCTAGGAAGCAGGTGATTTGGGTTGAATAATCTCTGAAGATGAAGGTGAACATATTCTGATTGCCCAGATTAAAAGGGAGTGGAAATGAGACCTTGACCATGCAGTTGAACTTGATAGCCAGTCAAAGAGAGGTAAAGGTGAAAGCAGAAAAAGCATGCACTGGATACACCTCTAGGCATTTTTGTGTTAATGCTAGAAGCCTCTCAACTAAACTGGGAGAAAGTGAGTACTAGTTATAATGAGCGTTATGTAAATTTGATGGAATGGAAAGGACTGGTGGGATATGATCATCTCTGGATACAAGTTCTATAGGGAAGATGGGACAGCATACTGCAGGTGATATCTGACACTGTGCCTCAAGACACATAAATATATTGGAAATCTCAAAAATGGTTCATTATACAGAAACAATTCCATGCCTCCAAAGTGATTAAATACTCAGAACATATTATCCTCCTATCCAAAATGTTCCAGATGAGGATGAAATCAGAGAGCATCCAGAGCTGGCAGTTTAAATTATGTTTGCATTGACAGGGTCAGTATATATTTTAGTCATGACAAAGAGCAAAATAATTCTACTAATCTTCCATGACCAATAGCTGGTCATGGAACCAACCAAGGATTGGCAGCCCTGGACAAAACCCTAAATGATGACTACCAGAACTTATTGTTAGATATGAATGTTGTTGAACAATTTGAAACTGTGGTCACTGGGGCAGTGAATCTGCTATTTGTGGTACAGGCTTTAGCACCCTGGATAACTCTTTGAAAGTTCAGACAAACTTAGAGCAGATTTACCTCTCCACTGACTTGGCAGCCAACAGCTGTCCCTCGTAGTCATAGTGATATCTAGTTTAATACACAGTACATCCCCCATATACACATGACCTGTATACATGATTGCACTTACCTGTGTTGAAATGCAGTCTGGAAATGTTAATTTGAATTTAATGCAAATTGAAGTAATAAAGGGAAATACATAAGTGGAATGGAAATCCCTGTACAGTATTACATGGAAAGTGGAAGGGAATGGAAAATTCTAGAAATAGCACACCGTTTGCTGTGCCCTCACACTTCTCACATTATCCCAGCTGTCTTGTTCTTTTCTCACTGTATACCTGTGCTATATGCTACCCAGTTGCTCCCACCATATTCATTATTGGAGCAGAACCATATTTAAAGACACAAGTCCAGCACAGTTACTTGTCATTGGGTCCTGAGTGATCCTGCAAGAAAGACCCCCCCAGCCCTGCACATACACACACACTGCCTATAAACAGTGTTGATTCTCATCTACTTCATTCTGTCCTTCTGTTTTCAACAGCTTAAGATGCTGCCTGAGTTTAAATCTGAAGTAAAGACCAGCCTATTCCAGCAGGCATATCCAGATTATTTTTAAATAGTTTTTAAAGTAATTTTTGATGGATTTTAATATGCACTGCTTCTATCCTCTCTCTTAACCGAGATTATGGGTTGTGTTATTTGTTGTTGTTCCCTGCCTCAGTCTACAGGGACAGGAAGGTAAAAATAAATGTTCTTCTTGTTGCTGTTTACAAGGTTTCCAGCTTCCTACCCAAAAACAGCTTCTTTGGTCTAACAGCCTTGGGTGTGAGTTGGGGGGCTCCTATATTTTCATAGCAATGTTATGGCACTTGCCTTTTGTATCTGAGAATACTTCCTCAATAAGGCACATTCTTTCCTGTTATAAGTTTTGTGTGGAGTGTGGGTATGTTTGCCAAACATACCACTGCCATTTATCTTAGCTTGTAATGGCAATTGATTATCAGCAGTATAAGACGGAAGGCAGCACAAGGAACAGGAACATGCTAGGCATGTGGTTTCCACTGCTACACTGGCACAACAATGAATGATAGAAGTTCATTTGACATGCAAATATTGAACGCACAGAAGCGTATTTCAGATTCATAATTGGTAATCTTAATATGAAGTCAGTAATGCAACAGTTTTTTTGGGACTCTAAGGGTCATTGAATCATCAGGGCATTATACAACAAAAATATTATTTCCAGAAAACCATGGTCCCATTTTTTAAAAAATGTATTGGACTGTTGTTTCTACAGGATTCCAAGAAACTGAATAGGTACCAGTAAAACTGAATAGATTCATATACAGCTAAAACTGAATACATTCATACAGAGCTGATTAATAGGGAATCTATTTAACTTCCTGCCCAAAGTTGTCCCTGGAAATAGGCTATGCAGCTTGATCTTCAAAGATACTGCATTTGTCTGCACTAAGCTTACAAATTATTATATTGCATGGTCTCAAACTGACAGAAGTGAGAGCTGAATCTGTAGCAGGTATGCAATGGAGTTTATCAACAGTATTTCTGAACTCTAGTTTGTGCCTTACTCAGAATCAAACACTAATGTTTTTCCTGGCTTGTGCCACTTTAGGCTGGAGGGGTGAATATTTTGAATATTTTGATCTTTTTACAAATAAATAAATCTGGGCACATAGAACTTGCTTATCACAGAGGGAAGTAGGTTGAATCTTTCTCCTTGGTAAGCCAATTCCCTACAAGCGATTTTCTGCCAAGGCAAGCATTCAACATACACCCTTTCACCTTCAGCCTGAAATAAGAATGGTCTTCTATCATGTTCCTTTTAGGAGGAAAAAAAGATGGTTTCATGTTTAGATAGAAGATGAATATCAATGTTATTGCTTTTTCAGAGCTGAAAAGGCAGGAGTTCAAAGAGTTGCAGTGAATATTAGCCACGTTAGTAAGAAGTAAGACAAACATAAGGCAGTCCAGAAAATTCACCTCATTATTTCTTTCCTATATGACTGTGCATTAAGAAAATCTACACCATCATGTTTGAATAACATGCATGTCTGTTCCACCATGTCCAAATATGATGAAATACGTACATACAACAGTAGCAGCAGCTGATGATTCGCGTGTCAAAGAGCTAGTGGGTACATTCCAGATTTTGGCTAGCTTTAAAAGAGCTCTCCAAGGTTCTGAATGTGTTTAGGAATTGTCACCTTGGAGAGCTGCTTTAAACCCAGGATTAAAATTTGGAGTGGATCCACCATCCCACTGACATGGAAGCCACCAGCCACCGTAGGGTACACATGTAACTGTCACACAGTACACTGCAGATAGTTGTGCCCTCATTCCCCAGACTAGCAGAGGGAAATCCCAATATGGTGATCTTGAGATGATGTTAAAGTGATAGATATCTGAAGGAGCTAAAATTGCAGAAGTCCTCCACAGCCATAATTTTGACAAGCACTCATATAGGGATTGGTGAATATAGGGCAGGGGTGAGAAACTATTTTGAGTAGGAGGGCTGTATGATCCTACATCCCCTATATGCTAGCCTTTCTACTGGGCAACAAACAACAATAGTTTCTTGTGCACCTCTGACCTTTCTAGTTGTGAAGGCCATATACATAGAGGGATCTTCCTGTATGATGATGGAGAAGATATAGCTGGGAGGACTCTTGCCAGACCAGACTGAGAACCTAAATGGGCTAGATTAGGTTAGAGTACATGTGTTGCCCTCCTCTGGTCTAGGCTCTGAATGCAGGGAACAGTACACATAGATGTCTTCAACTAAAATGTATTGGAACATAGAGCAACACTGAATTTTTAAGAACATACATTTGCCCTGGTCTCTGAGAAGGTAAAGCAAACTTCAGCTTCTGTTCATTGCACAAGGCCTACCAGTACTGAGGTCTTCTAGGCTTGCCTCATAGAAGAGTGAGTACTGCACAGTAGAAAATGGAAATTGTCACATTTGTATAGGAATCCTGACTAGTGGATGTTGGTGTGGACCTAACCTGTATAGCCTGTTGGAGGCCAAGAAAGATCAGATAATGGATTCTGTTACCTCAGTTGCTTATGAAGAGACTTCCTCTCACCCCAAAACTAGGACTATGCTATGTAATACTAATTTTAAATTATTTAAAAATTTAAAAATTAAGTGATGGTAAGTTTTTGTTATTAACTGGAAGAACTTATTGTCCACCTCACCCACACCACCTCAACTCCTTCCAATTTACTTAATTTGAAAGGAAGTGCTGCTGGGTCATCATTGTCAACATTGTCATGTTGAATTGTTGAGCCTCTGAAAGACAGAAATTAGGGGAATAGTAAACAACACTCTTTCGTTTGTTCATGCACAGCATCTCAAGCAACACAGCATATATTTGGAAAATTAATCTCATCAGGCATGTGAAGTAAGAGAGTCCTAAAGACTACTGCTTCCTACAATGAAGAACCATAGTTTCCAACAGCTGAATTCTCATCAAGATCCAGAAATAGTTCAAAAACAATTGAATCTAGTAGCCACTTGCTCCTCTCAATGCTTTCTTGCTAATAAATCTAGTCTCACTTCAGACCTGCTCTATCTGGAATGATATGAAAACAAAGGGCTCCTTGAATGGCAAAGGTGACCTCTCGGGGAGGTTATTTTAACAGACTGATGTCAATGGGAACAGCATTTTATGCCCGAAACAACACTGCTTGATTATCACATCAGCAAGAGCATCAACAGGGACACATCTGTTACAGAGAAATGACCGCATTTTTCCAGGAAGAAAGCAGAATTAAGTGTATTATAAATATTAAACAGCAGGGAAGGTAGAATAGCTGTTGTTAACAACTGTTTTTGCAATGGATATGCCATATCACTTCTGTTTTAACATTTACGTATTTGAGCTTCTTTCAACAGGTGTTTTATACATGATGTATTCACATTCTAACCCAGCCTGGGCCCCACCAGCTGTGATGGACTACAACTCCCACAGGCAGCATTGTCTTTTAGCTTGAATCTTGTTGTTACTGGTTGCAGAGCAGTGTTTGGTGGTTAATGAGTGATGACTAAGTATTTATAAAGTATGTTCTTAAAAATACATTATTTTATCTCCAAGATACTCAATACAGGAAGTAAGTATTCAAGCTGTATTACTTGGTTTAGAATTCAGAGTCATGTGGAGAAACACCACGTACAGAATTAAGGTTTCCTCCCTCCCTGGAGTGTAATCCCACACACATCTGACCTCAGCATCCGCAGATCAACTGACTTGTCACTCTTTACACGTGAAAAGCTTTGAAAATGGTCCTCAATATAGCACAAAGAATTTCCAGAAAAAATGCAAAGTTCTAATAAGCACACAGAAGTATGTATGGTTGATTCAGAAGATCTGAAGAAGATCTGACATGATGATTGTGACATTCACTGCTCCTTTCCAACCATTCTCTTCAAGGAAAGGTCATAAAACTAATTAATAATTAGCCTCTCAGAAACTTCTTGGTCTCATTTTCAGCATAACTCCGAAAACTTTGTAACCCTATCAATGCTTCCCTCTAGATGCTTAAACCATACTCTGTTAAAAGCAGATGATCATTCAACAGCCATAGATATAACAAATGTTTCCCAATCTTGGCTCTGCAGACACCACCACAGACACCACTGAGAGCATGACCCATAGTAAAAAGTTGCTGGGATGTGTAGCCCAAGAGGATCTGGGCACTCAAGGCTGGAAAACCACTGACAGTTAATCGCAAGGAGTTAATGAAATGGTTGTGTGATCTTTGAGACAAGGGCTCCTAGCTTTATCAAATAATTGCTTTTTCAACATAAGCTGCAGCAAGAATTGTAATGGATTTTCTACACATTCCTACTTTTTAAAAGTGTTTTCTTGTCCAGTCAGTTCACCCCAGTGGGAAAGGATGTAGCTGTGTGGATCAGGTGAACAAAGGACAAGTCCCCTTCCCTCATTTTTTTCCACTTATGGGCTCTCTAGGGAGGCTATGTTGTTTAACAACAGAAGAAAATATTGTCCATACAGCAAGGATGCCTTCCCTCTCCCATTTTACCTCAGAAGGAAGAAAATGTTGTCCATAAAGGAGGGGTGTCTTTCTTCTCCAATTTTACCTCAGAGAGAAGATAATATTGTCCCATAAAGTAGGGGTGACTCTCTGCTGCCATTTTGAATTGCTTTGGTCAGTGCTTTGAACTGTGTGTACCCATGCCTGATAACTGGAGGTTATAAACAGTCCCTTCCCTTCTCCTCCTTGTTTGAACATAATTGTGGATCTTGCTGGTGATAGTATAGTGCTCCTTCCTTTCCATAGTAGGAATCAAGGGGCATATTTAAAAAAAAAAAAAAAAGCTCTCAAAAATAGCAAATTGTATTGCAATTCCATTCCCAAAGCATGTCAGAGTTGCAGTGTTTCCCCACTAATATATCACGAATTTAAAGTGAATTACTAGGATTAACAACTAAATCACCTACAGGATTGCCTCCTCCCATTCAATCTGCCCTGTACACTCAGGTCCTCCAGGGGCTATTTACTTAAGCCAGCCAGGACTAGACTGGCAATGATCACCCAGAGGACCTTTTCATCAGATGCCCCTAGACTGTGGAATGACCTGCTGGAAGCAATACGACAGCAAAATACACTGTCTGAATTTTAAAAAGTGCTAAAGATCTATTTCTTTTGGCATGTCTACCCAGTCAATTTTTTACTATGAATTTCAAATTAGTGTATTTTGATTTTTTAATGATGTAACCCACCTTGAGCCATGGAGAGAGGCAGGAAAGAGGAAGGAGGAGGAGGAGGAGGAGGAGGAGGAGGAGGAGGAGGAGATTTTCTCATCAGAGGAAACTACACAACAAAACCCACATTACTGTCACCATATAAACAAGCTGAACATAATGCCAAGGCTGCATGACAAATCAGTCTACCTGGCAATGTGATTACCAGTGGAAAAGCCTCTTCTGATATCTCACTGTGTAAACTGTTGAGTGTTCCAGTCATTTGTTCTTGGACAGCTTTCATCTGAAGCAAGGAAGTCCAAGACAAGATAGTTGTGATGCAGAATACCCTTCTGCTCCCCTCCTAGCTTACTATACTCATGGGGTTACGAGAAAGGGACTGGAAGGAGATGCTTCATTCAATATTATTAGTACTCTGACTACACATTGGTATGTCTCTTCTCTTCATGTGGCTTGGATCTCACTGTAGTCTCAGTTTTTCCCGTCTGTCAGCATGCTTGGGGATAAATGCCAGCTAACCAACTAAAACATAAGCCAGACGAAAGTGGAAGTAATGGTGTCTGGCAAGCTTTACAGTTTGGAGGGTACAAGAGAGAATGCTCATCATTTATGTAGTTTGACTTTCTCTCATGATTCACAGCTCAAAACTGGGGCATTCCTTGATTAATCCTTTTTCTCACAAAGGCAGATCTAGCAACCATAATCCATGCCTTCATAATTTCCATGTTAGATTACTGTTACATGTATTACATAGGGCTGTTCTTGATGGGGATTATATAGCCTTCCAGATATTGCAGTCACCAGTGTCCCTCACTATCATCTGTGCTGGCTAGTACTGCTCGGAGTTGTGGTCCAACAACATCTCAAAGGCTGCATAATTCCCACCCCTGCTTTAACTGAGGCAAAATTTTTGTGTGGTAGGAACTACATTACTATTAACTCTGCTCTAGTGTCTATACTATCTCTCGGTTGCCTCCGAAGCTCAACTAAAGGTGCGACAGAAGGTGTGTTATAAAATCCTAAATGGCTTCGCCTCAGCATTCCCTAGAGATCTCCTTCCACACAACCTCCAAGATCAGCCAGAAATATCCTTTTAGGTCAGGGGTGGGAATCATGCAGTCCTCCAGCACACAACCACAATATACTATAGATCTATGCTTTCTTAACATGTTCGGGGAAGCCAATAAGGCAGGTTACCTGCTCTCCTCTTTTCTCTCTGTTTTGCTGTTTACATTTGCTCAGTAAGGGATCATTGAGGCAGCAGCTATTACCTTGCCTGTTGTAGGCAGGCACACATGGCTGGGGTAGGATCGGGAAGAGTAGAGTCCAATTCATATCCAGCTCAAACTTTATTTATTACATTATTCACTGAAAACACACTCCCACAACCTGAAACTGAAAGTGTTTCTCCAGCTCTCCGACATCATTCTCCCAATGTGGATGCTGTAAAAAAAAACACCTTCCATCTAGACAGAGAATGAGGAGGCAAAGAGACATTCGGATAGGTGTTAAAACCCTTTGTAAAACAGAGCTTCATTGTCAGAGTCAAATGAGGTATAATTGTATTTCCATTACGGATTTAGATGGAATGAAGTTGCCTGAGTTTCTGATTTGCTGATCATGGTTTTATCCTTTCCTGGAAAGTCTGATCAGGAACCTTAAATTCCTAACTGCGTTCACCACTTCAAGGTGTGCTAACCTTATTCCACTTTGTTTCACATTTTCTTCATTTCAGAGCCTTGTAGCTCATTGGCAGGAATTACAACAAAGAGGAAACACTTTCTGCTCCGCTGTCAAGAAAAGAAGAAAGAACAAGTGGTCATCTATGCACTTGCACAAGTGAGTTATCCCATGCCTGCCCAGCAACACTTGGAACTTTCTAGTGCTGCTAGACATGTTTTGACAGAAGCCCCAACTATTATACTGTGCATGTCCAAGCACAATTCTCAGCTTTCCCCTCAGTTTTTTGTGTCCCATTGCAGCAAAGGCCTGGGAGAAATAAAAGGACACACATGAGGGGAAAAGGATGGGGTTGTGATAGTTGACAGATAACCACTCAAAGAAGCATAGTTAAAGGTAAACAACCTTCTCTATATTGCGGTGTCTGTGATGCACACAAATGGGAGATTGTACAACTACACTTGTAGAAGGAAGGGAATTATGATATTACAGAACTGAGAGAAGCATGGCCTAGCCAGACACTGCTCCTTGCCTTCAACGGAAATGAACATGGTAGTGATGAATAAAAGTCAAGGACTGTGTCCAAGTAGCAGCACTGCACATGTTAAACAAGAGCACCTCTGCAAAAAAGACAGCTGAAGTTGAAAGTGCTTTGGTAGAATGACGTTGTATGGGGCAGTGGTTTGCAAGCTAGTCTATAAGCAAGATGAATTGTAGCTGACGCCATTTTGTAAAATGTTGAGACAAAACAAGTAAACATTTTCCAGGTTGCGCGTAACAAACAAAAAGCTTAGAGATCTTTCAAAACTCCTTACTGTGGTCAATGTGGAAGGCAAGAGCCTTGATGTCTAATGTGTGGAGTATGATTTCCAAAAAAGAGTTTAGAGGTGGAAAAAGAATAGGCAGGACTATCTTTTGCAAAAGGCAGAAGAGAGACATCACTTTCAGAAGAAAAGAGGCATCAGGCTGAAGAACTTCCTTGTACTTGCAAAAACATGTAAACACAGGATCATAAAGGACTGCCCAGAGCACTCTAGCTCTCCTGGCTGATGTAATGACCACAAGGAAGGTAGTCTTCACTGTGAAGAGAGTAAAGTTACAGGTAGCCTTGGGCTCAAAGGGCTTAGAAGTAAGGTAAGTCAGCACAAGAGTAAGTCCCATGCAGGAGCTTGAGTAAGTCTGTGAAGGTGCACTTTCTTGAAACCTTTCAAAAAGGATTTGACTGTTGGCGAGACAAACCAAGAGCAGCCCGATGGAAACCTGGGGTAAGCACAGATGGCTGACAAAAGCAGAGGAAAGATGTAAATATTTGTCTCTCAGATAGGAAAGGAGAAACATGATCTGTCAGTGAATGAGACGAACTCCACAAGTCACTGACTTCCAAAAAGTGAAGGCACTTGTCCCACTTCATGTGATGGTAGTAATGTGCTGCCAGTTTATGAATGTCCATAAATTATTTAACGCACTCAGGAAGATTTAAAATGGACAAATCCTCCCAGCCATTAGACAGAGAGTTGCAAAGGAGGACCTTAAGATTCAGTTAAGAAGGGCTAGTATGATGAAGAGACAAATGTGGCAGTTGTTGCAGAAAAACAGAAGGAAAGAAAACCATGGTTGGCAAGTCCACCACAGAATGACCAAGATATAGTTTGCATTGTTGAGGTGAAACTTCATTACAGTGCTGGAGATGAGAGGAAATGGGAAATATGTAAAGAGGACCATTCCAGTTATTGAAGAATCCACTCCCCAAATTCCTGTTTCTTCCTCTCCTCCTTGAACAAAAATTGTGTTTGGAGGCAAACAGATTTACTATCGGAACACCCAAAAAGGCTACACATGATGGAACAGTTGAAATGCCACTTCTGCGATATCGTGGTTGGCTTGCTGAGAGTGTCTTTTGGGGAACTGGAGATTCCTGAAAGGTGGACTGCAGACAGCCAGATTCTCCTGATGATGTACCAGTCCAAGAGGTGAAGACAAAGGTGCAACAGTTGGTAGGTGTAAGTCTCTCTTTTCTTGTTTATATAGTAGACAGTGACCAAGTTGTCTGAGGCAACTGCCACTGCACAATTGTAAAGATGTTAGTTCAAAGGCCTTTAATCCTTTCCATATCATGAGAACATCGGTGTGGAGGGAGGTCTTCCATGTGCACAGTGAACTTTGGTGGTGAAGACCTGAAGGTGAGCTCTCCACTCTTGGAGAAGCATATGTTGTAACAGTTGAAGGAGGCTGGAGAATGCTGAAGGGCATTCCTCTTAAGAGATTTTGTGGGAGGGTCTATCAGCGTAAGATGGCCTTTACTTTAGAGAGTATTCTCAAATGGTTGAAGAGGTGGTTGGATTTGTGGTTTCACACTGTGAGAAGCCAAGATTGAAGAGACCCAATTGTGAGGTGAGTAAATGGAGTAGCATAAGATGTCATGAGTCCCAAAAGAATCGGAATGCCATCAGCAATGGTGGCATAAGCTGAATCCACACAAAGGCTGTATCCCTACTTCACTGTATAGAAGGGGTGGGCAATTATTTTTTCCATGGGGCCACATGAGAAACTAAAAATATTGTGGAGGGCTGGGCCAAAAGGCTGGACTCAATTCTGCATAATATTAATTGTATTTCTTTATAAAAAGCAGTAAATAGCATTGTTTTGACAAGCTGGTACGAGTATATGTTATAGTTAAACAATGAAAAAATGAGGTTGCCTTACAAAAAAATGTAATTTATTAAATAAAATTTCCCAAAACAATGGTAAACAAAATGAACATTTTTCACTATTTGTGATCATATTAGTGAAAATTTCCAGTCACATTCACTCAAACACATTTTGAGTTTCATTTACTGTTGGAAAGAGGTTCTTAGCATTCTCAAGACATCACAATATTGTCTTTGTACTCCAAATATTAAGCAAGATACATCATACTGAACTGTCACTAAACATCACTGAACTGTGATTCTGAGAAAAAGGCTTCCAAAGAAAGTGTCCCAGTTCACTGCTAGTTGGTGCCTTTACATGCCAACATTTGTAGTCTAATCACCTCATTTGGTGTTTTTAAGTTCTCTTTTCTTGTTCAGTGAGAGAAATCTAGTCTCTGCTGGGCTTTAACAAGTGCATCGAAGTCAGGTTGAATGTCTGAGGTGGAGATCGAAGCACAGCTGACAGATGATCATCAGTGAAAGAGGATCTATACCTGGATTTCGTGAACTTCATCACTGAAAATGTTTGTTCACATATGTATGTAGAGCCAAAGAGAACCAACATCTTCTGAGCATGTCTCCTCATGTTTGGAAGGTTCTCCTCCTTGAGAGAAGAGTAGAAATCCAGCAGAGATCCTGACTTAAAGTGCTCTGCCAGTACTGCATCAGACTGCAGGTCGATGAGTTCCAGCTGAACATCACTGGGTGCATTATCCACACTGCAGGTAAAGGGAGAGGAAATCAGGTGCATTTCATCTTCGATTTTTCTGAGATCTTCAAATCACCTTGAAAACTCATCATGCAATGCTCCCAACATGGATGAGTACCTGCGGAGGTGATCAGCTGGTGGTGTGACTTCTTTCAGGGTTTGCATGTGAGTGAGAGTGTTGCTCTGCAGTTGACCTGAAAGAAACTGTATCTTCGTCATGAAAGCCTTCACCAGGCTGTGCATTTCATGAACAAAAAGGCCCTTGCCTTGCAGTTTGGTGTTCAGTTCATTCATCAGTGCAGTCACCTCAACAGAAAATGCAAAATCTGCCATCCAGTCCTCATCTGAGAGCTCTGGGAAGTCTTTGCCTTTCTTCTCACAAAACTCTCGAATCTCTGCTTTCAGGTCCCAGACTCTTTTTAGCACTTTGCCCAGGCTGAGCCATCTGATAGCTGTGTGGTAGCCGATGTCACGATGCTCGGTCTCATGCTCCTCCAAAAGTGCGACAAACTGTCTGTGGTTCAGTGCTCTTGCCCTGATGAAGTTTACTATTTTAGTAACAACATCAATGACATGGTCAATTTTTAGCACTGATTTGCATAACACATGTTGGTGCATAATACAATGCAAAAATACCAGTTTCTGATCCACGTCGATTTCAGTCACTTTATCTTGCATACGTTTCAAAAGTCTGACATTTTTTCCGGTAAGATTTGGACAACCGTCCGTTGTGACACCTGTCAGTCTGTCCCATTTCAGTCCCAGCATGTCCATGCACTCGTTTACCTCCGTGAACAGATCACTCCCTGTCATCGTTCCTTTCATCGACCGCATTGCTGCCAGCTTCTCTGTAATCTTGAAGTCCGGTGTTATCCCGCGGACGAATATGAGTAACTGGGCTGTGTCGCAGACATCACAGCTCTCGTCCAAAGCCAAGGAGAAAAAGTCGAAATGTGCCACTTCCCGTTGCAGCTGAAGCTCCAGATTCCCCACAATGTCCTCGATCCTTCTAGTCACGGTTCGCCTGGACAGCGGAACTTGCTCAAATGCCGCTTTTTTTTCAGGGCATATTAGTGCTGCAGAGTCCACCAAGCACTCTTTGACAAACTCCCCCTCCGAGAACGGCTTACTGTATTTAGCGATTTTGTGGGATATCACGAAGCTGCTCTGGGTTGCTGCATCCCTGGCTGCGTGAAGTTTGGTAAAACAGCCTTGCTGCTTTTGCAGCTTAGCTAGCAAAGCTTCCGAAGTCCGTGCCCTTTCAGCGTCAGTCAAGTTTTTATATTTCTCAGCGTGTTTCGTCTTGTAATGCCGACTCAAATTGTAGTCCTTAAACACGGCGATCTGCTCCCCGCAAACTAAACACCCGGCTTTACCTCTGACTTCGGTAAATAAATACTTAGCAGTCCAATTCTTTTTGAAAACCCTGCATTCAGCATCTACCCTTCTTTTTTTAGTGGACATTTTGAGGGCTAAAGTCCTCTTGTGACAAGGATCCAATCATGTGCACGTCTGTCATTATGCACGTGAATAAAAAACAACAACTTCAAAATAAAAGCAATGCAGCTTTAGACCATGCATGAGGTAAAGTTAGAAAGTATGTTTATTTTGTAATTTCCAATTAGCCTTACACGGGCCGGTCAGAGCCAATCAAAGGGCCGTATGTGGCCCGGGGGCCGTACAATGCCCAGGTCTGCTGTATAGTATCTCTGCTCCTGTTTGATTTCTTTACTGCCACACATAACTGTTTTAATCCAAATTGAAAGTTTTGAAAACCACACAGGACTCTCATTACATAGCCACACCAGCACAAGGGACTTTTCTACTGTGTGCACGTCTTCAACATACTAGTTTATATCCAGTCACACAACCACAGTGGCTTCAAGGAGTTTTTTGGATTCCCACCAGGCATGTGCATATTCACATATTTGCTTAACCAAACAGCTTTTGTTTACATATTGCTCTGATTGCCCATCCACACTTCTATAAAGTGAAGCCAAATCTGTGCAACAGTATGTATCTAAAGGTTCGTATACAAATACCAATCAAAGAGGCAAAAAGGGTGACAACACCTTAGCCAGATGCCAGGACAAACAAGGGATCTACCCTTCTGTGGCTGGAATGATCAGGTGACCTAGGTGACCACCTATCATAGATGTCAACCTACCAACTTGCCTTCTATTTTTATCAAGCATTACTGTCTTTTCTAGTGAATCATATCTTCTCATGACATGGCCAAAGCAAAGACAGTCTCAGTTTAGTCATCTTGACTTCTGGGAAAAGATCAGGTTTGATTTGCTCTTGGATCCATTAATTTGTTTCTTTAGCACTCCAAGGTCTCTGTAGAACTCTTCTCCAGCACATTTCGAATGAGTTGATTTTCTTCTTGTCAGCCTTCTTCACTGCCAAGCTTTCACATTCGTATGTAGAAACTGGAAATATGGTGACATGCGCAATCATATCTTTAGTATTCAGTGATATATCTTTACACTTCAGGATCTTGTCTAGTTCCTTTGTAGCTGCCCTTCCAAGTCTTAGTCCTCTTCTGATTTCTTGACTGCAGTCTCCACTCTGATTAATGACCAAGCCAAGGTATGGAAAATCTTGAACTATTTCTTTTTTTTAATTAATTTTTATTAAAATTTTTAATGAAAAAACAATTAAAAAAACCCTCCCCGCTTCCAGACATCAATTTTCCCAGTTCAATCTGAGTTTAATACTCCATTCCATATAAACATTCCATTCCATACATTATCTCCATTTTATAACAATCATATACTATTACTTTTAGCTTATCTGTAACTATTTACAATTTGTCTTTTACCACCTCATTTTGTCTTCCTCCTTTCTCACAGCCTTTCTTTCTTTCCCCCTATTTCCTTCTTTTATTCAATTCAATACCTCTTGCCATTCTCTTCAAAGCCCTGGATTGGCTTGTTTTTAAGTGAAAAAGTTAGCTTTTCTGTTGCTACCATATCCAGGACTTTGAAT